>CM074614.1:13115000-13715000 GCA_037305975.1 Chrysolophus pictus
AATATAACTTTGTCTGGCAAAAGGCGTGGTAAGGAAGGTAGTGAACATGGTGCAAAAGTTGAAAAAAAACCCAGAGGTCAGATCCCTGAGGGTGGAAAACCGATTCGGTTCCTTTGAAGTCTATGGAAATAGTGATTTACACTTCTGAAAATTTGGCCTTAACACATCATGACTGTTTCCAGATGAGTTCTAGTTTAATGCAGATAGCAAATAGAGTTGGAGTTTGCTGACTAATTCCTCCCTATTAAAGGAAGTTTGAGTGGTGAGTCCTGCTGGAGACCCCCGGCACTGTAAGTCATTTCGTGTAATCAGGCTGGCGTGACTTCCTCTGTCGATAAACCTTTTGTAAAATACTCTTTGGACAAAATTCTGTCCAGATCCTCAGGGCTTACACACATATGCACACACACACACAGAATAGGACTCCGGGGATGCTGCAGGGCCATGCAGGTCCCGGTAAGTGCAGTACTTCAGCACTCTTGAAGGCCTAAATACATGTTTGTTTGGGGTTCTTTTGGATCACTGAAAAAATCCTACAAGCTGTGCCCCGGCTGCCAAGTTTCAGTCCTTAAAAATACAAATAACTGGGATCTGGGTGCTTCCCTTTAGGGCAAAGTTTTTTAAAAACGTTCATTAATCCTAACCTTAGGAAAACAATGCAGGACTCAGTTGTCAGGGAATAAAATGTGTGGTGCCTGTGACACTAAATTCTTTCAAGTGGTTTTATTGACTCATAAAACATTCAAAACTGAGCCAAGACAGGAATCCTAATACCCTGAATATTCTATGCCTGTACAGCTTGCTAGCAAAGTGCTGAAAATTGTAGGATCACCTAATTGAGCAGAAAAATAATGCATTTAATAGCAGTTCCTTCTGCAAGTTTATTCATGAGCTGAAGTCAACAACAAATATGCTATTCCACGAGTTCAGACCTTTGGCTGTTCACAAATAAGTCACAGGAGGACTGTGAATATGCCCATTAGAAGGGAGAACACATAATTATTATTTGCTAATTTGATCACTATGTATAGTTGTAAGCTGGCCCATTAAGCAAACACACTTAAACCTATAGTTTGCTCTTGAACTATCTGTCACACATACTGCAGAGAACTTGTTAATGCAGAGGCACCATCTCAGCTATATGCCTGAGTTTCCAGATGGGAAACCAACATATAAATTGAAAACAGAATGTGAATTTAATAATGGGACTGACAGGCACCACTTTTTTTCAGTGCATACTGACTTCTGTTCTCTGTTAAGGGTTGTTTACTATTCCTTCTTTACCAAGGTTTCATTCTCCAGTGAGGTGAATGAAAATCACCCACTTACTAGCTGTCAGCTTTCTTTAGTCTGTCACTTTGACTGTGAAAGAGTAAAATAACTATGGCAAAAGCAATAAGAATAAAGTTAAGCAAATCCTGATAATTTGGTAGGAACCTGTCACTGAAGGGTGGGAGGAGCCAAAAGTACCTTAAAATGTATATCAGTAACTGAGGCATGGAGACCAAGATAGGGATATCAGCACTAGGAATACAAAATACTACAGGGATAAAATAAGGAAAGAGATTTTTGTGAAGCTTCTTGACAAACTGTCAGTTGCCAAGGGACACTGACCAATAAAAGGCCTCAAACTCTCCAAAGGATTGCCCTTGTGAGACTGAGCAAGAAAGTTATCCAAGAACAGTATCCATAGGGGATGCAGAATTTCATTGAGCTCCAGTAAGAGTCAACAGAAAGTACTTGCAGTTGCCTTAACTTGAGCTATGGCAAGAAAGGGGAGCCTTTTCATTCAGTATTGCCAAATCTTTGATTCTGTTTGAAGCCGGTGAAACATGTATCCAAGATTAAATTAATTTCATGTCATAGAAATGGAGCCCAGGGTAAATAAATTTTAAAAGATAATTAATTTACTTGAAAATATCACAGACAGCTGGATGGTTTTCAGTGATGCAGTCATATATGCAACAAAAGAAAGCAGAGGTATTATACTCAGATCATTCTGCAAGGAAACTGGAAAAAAAAATGCCACAAATGCAGAGCTCTGGGATAGTGATGAAAAGATGGATGTTTTGCTGGAGTGTACAGTAAGTCTGTAGAACAACTGTCCTCAGCAGGCTGATTGTTGACAGGCAGAAAGAAATAAACAGCATAACAGAAATTAATGCAAGTGTCAGACAATTACAGCAGGATTTTTTAGTGCTGTTTAATAAATGTGAGCAAGAAAGTAACATGATGCAAGGCAAGGGAACAGGCAAGACATTGGCAGGGAAAGAACAGTCCCATTGCTCCCCAGCTCAGTACTACAGCTTTGAAAAGCTGGGCTGGCTGGTGCCCTGTACTGTCTCAGACCTCCCATTCCTCTGGATGCAGGGTGGGCAGAATCTGGCACGCTGCACTGCCCTCCAGGTTTTCCTACATTCTCCTTTCATCTCTTGGAGGTACAAATGCAGTACTTTGGACTTAAGAGCAGGAAGCAAAATCAGTTTTGCCTTTGCTTCTGAAAGATCTTGGTCTGGCCTTGGTTCGAAACCTCACTAGAGCCTCTCTTTATAGACAGATACCCTTTAACAAAGTGTGAAGTAATGGATAAAGAAATCTCTGGTGTGCGTAGGCTGAAATGCAGTCTGCAATTGCAGATGGTCCAGCAGGTGCATGACTTGTCTACAGCAACGGGATGCAAAAGATATTAAAGAATCTGATGAAGTGTCTGATGGCCAGGGACACCTCAAGAAAATAATAAGACACATTGATACAGATCCCAGTGTCTTGGCAAAAATAAGTAACTGAATGAATGTCCTGAGCAAAGTGATGAGAGATAGACAAAAAAGCTGGACTAGTTTGGAGAGGATAATTACCTAGCAAGAGTTACTGTAGTAAAATTAAAATAATTAAGTATCAGCAAAGCAGTTAAATACAATTGCTTCTCCCCACTCACGAAGACAGGCCTAGTTTTGAAATGGTATTTACAGAACATACCATAGTCTCTCAGGTAAGCTAAAGGCTTTGACAGGCTGAAATATGACACAGAGAAAGAAACTCTCTCGCTACCCTTGGAACAGTGAAGTAAGTGCCCTAGCACCCAAGATGACTGCATGTACTGCAGCCTGAGCCACCTGAGGGTCTGGATGGGACGTATGTAAGGAAAGATTGGCTGAGGATAAATGTACCAATGTCCCAGAGTTACTACTTTATCTGCCACAAGCATGCTGATACTCTTTGTTGAACACCATTGTTTGACTGTGCTTGTCTGGTGGCATGTGAAGAGGTCATAGACATCTGTATATTTGCATTTTTATAAGATGCTGTGGAGGTATTCAGCAGCTCTTGGTGTCTGAAATGTTTTAGGGGGCAAGTTCAGAATTCCCTGTGGCTCTGGTGTGCCTGTGGTCCTATGTAAAATTTACACAAGAGTTGAATAGACTTTCTTCTCCCATGTGTTTACGATCTTTCATTCATTTATATAGGGCGATATTTTCATAACCTTTAATCATCGGTATTTTTAACTGAAGGCCATGATTAAAGCTTTCTTTTGCCTCACTTTCCCCTTGTTCTTTAAGAGCATGAATATTCTTCCAGCAAATGCCCACCCCAGAGTGTTGATTTCTTCCAGCTTATCAGCTTGCTTACTCCCTTTGCCTTAAACCAAATGTCTTTCACTTCCTCATTATGCAGAAAGACCCATTTATTTTTCAGAGAGGAAATGCTCACAGCTTGGACACTGCTGAGACAACTTCTCTACCTCAGTCTGGAAACTGCACCAACTAACCCAACAGAAAATTCTGACCAATCCTTTAGACATTGCGTGTTACGTTTACAAGCTGTGGTTACATTTAAAGCAGTTTATCTTTGTTCTTACCAAACAAAAATGTGAAGAATTTACAGACCAGTTTAAACAAAGAGGTGCGATCTGAGTCAGCTTCTTCAGTCATCAGCGATTTTACATGGTCGATTAATTACAATTAGCTCTACCATCCATGAGTGCCTTCTGTTAACCACCAAGCAAATTACGATGTTCACCTTCCATTGGTGATGAAATGCCATTGGTTCTTGAAAAGATTATCAACAATCCCATTCCCTTGGCTTAATTGGAATAATTCCTAGTTTTTAAGATGTCACTGTAATGACTCCCAGTAGAATAAAGGTGGAAATGAAGAATGATGTGACAAAGTGTTTGATTCAGGGAAGTACCTCAAAGCTGTGACAGAACCATAAAGATGTCAGAGAACTGTCCCAGAAACTTCAGAGAACTGTCCCATCTGATATCATTATATCAGACACAAAGTGTGTGTCTGCTTGCCCCTTTCAGTCTGGTATCCCTATGGAGGCCAACTGGTCTTCATCTGAGATGCGATACAGGACGTGCAGAACCTGTCCTGGCCTTCTTACCAGCCAGGGTCTTCCACCAAGTAGCAGGCTGTCCAACGTATATTACACTACAGGCCTCAGACATTTTTGAGAAAGGTTGTTCACACGAAATTAACATGAGAGGGACAGATCTCTCCCTCATAGAAATCAGAGCAAATAGTAATACAGACACTGTACTAGACACAGAAAGAGAAAAAGAAGAAACACGGCATGGGGTTTTATGCTGTGTTACTTCACATACCACTTTCAGAAATGTTCATGCTCCTAAGAATATGTGAGATAGTGAAGACAAATTCTGTTTCTTTTAGGCACTGATTCAATTCAGCAACATTTTGATCCCAGTAGTATGCAAAAGGTTAGACTTTGCTCTGGACGGGCATCAGATGGCCACTAAAGCTAAAGTACAAACTCAGAACTCTTGCTGTACTCCTTTTACTGTCTCTGAAATGATGCCACTGGAAGACAATTGCCATTGTACAGGCTACCAACTGGTACCTCATTCCTGTTCTTTATATGAAATCATTCTCCTTTTAATGGCTCCTGCCTTCTTGGGGCTGGATATATTGAAGGAATTTACTCCAAAAACCAAAGCTTGGGAGTTTGGGCAATGTAAGGTCCCAAAAATAAGGGTCAGTGTAATCAATAGGACTGCAGGAACAATGAGTATAGAGATGCTGCTAAACCTTCAGAGCAATGGGGGGAAAAATGGTATTTTGCTGAAGTATAGTCCTCTTTTTTTTTCGTGGCCAGAAGGGCAAAGCTTGGAGCTCATAAAGCTGACTAAAAGCAGATGAGAACATAAATAAACTACCCAAAAGGATATATATGGTAAGTATCTTAGCTTAAAAGACAAGACAGTGGAGAGGAGACAAGAGGGCCGGAACATGACAGAGGAAAAACCCTCTTTGATTTGTACTGATGAAGAAATGGGGCTTCGGTGGATTATCCTCATTCAGGACGAGATCTTAACTTCCAACCAAGACAGCAAAACCTGTAGGAACTCTTACATAAGGAAAAGAGAGAAAATTGAAAACGTCAGTCTGCCAAACTGTCTCTTTGCACCAATATTTTTGTCAAAACTGTCCCTGCATGTGCTCTGGTTAAAGCTACAGAGAAGAGCAAGACAGATGACTGAAAGTATGCAGTCTAGTGATGATGGGAATTGTGGCTGGAGTTCCATGCACTTTATGTAAGTGGAACAGAGAAGCTGACTAGGGAATTACTCACTGGTACCCATAATTGCACAAGGGGGCGTCAGTAAAACCAAAAAGCGGAAGCTTCAAACACAACCCCTATTACTTTCGAACACGAAAAAGGGTACCTTTTCACACAGCATTAACTAATTACACTGTGGAATTCTTTACCACAGGACCTTGCGGACAGTAGAAGTTTACACGGAATTCAAAACCAATCTGATAAACTGATGGACAAAAAGTGATTCAATAGCTATTAAACATGAACTCATCATCCCTGAGACGCAAGCACTTGGAAATGAGAAACTATTCCCCATGAAACAGCTTTGGGAGCTGGGTACTAGGTCAGTGCAAACAGGGACGGGGCAAGAATGGTGGCAGAGGCTCTCCTCTATGCAGGCCTCATCCATGTCCTGAGTCTATCTGAGGCCTCCTCATAGAGGAGAGACATCAACAAATGGATGTGAACTCAGCAGAATGTCATTATTGTGGAGATAAAGCTCTGTGAGGAGAAGCTGCAGGCCAGGTCTGGTTTGGCCTGGAGCAGTGATAGCTTTGTAGCACCTGCCTGTACACTGGCAATGGCTGGTGGGGAGGTGAGCAACAGTGGACATCAGCTGAACCTAGAGAGGTACAGGCTGGAGCTAAGGACACACTCTGTCACCACAGCAACAGCCAGGCAATAGAACAGGATGTCAACAGTGTCTATATCATCTACATCCTCAGAGGTTTTCATGACCTGAGATACAAAGCCCTAATAAAACCAAGGATAAAACTTGCAGAGGAGAGTCTCTATTTCTGTAGAACCCTCTGGGTCCAAAGATAATGTAAATGCTAATGAAATACCATCAGTCCAATATGTAATTTCTCCTTGCTTCTAGAACATGCATTAGCAGACCTTGGCATTTACACTCATGCGAAAATAGAGATTAACTTCAACTTTCTGCATAACAATAATTGCCATTAGACCACGCTGTCCCTGTCCAAAGAAAGGCAAGATCTCCAGCAAAGGCAAAGAAGAGTTTTTCATCTGCTGCAAGTTAGGGCAATGTTGCTGAAGCTGTCAGCCTCTGCTTTGTTACCTCCACAGAACCTCTGCCCCTGACCTGCCCCCTAGCTAAGCCAGCAAGGTGGAGTGGTCAGGAAGGCCAACCAGGCACAGCACATCAGCAAGCTGATGGCAGCAGGTAAGAGGTAAGGGAGTCATGTCATTAGTGCACAGTGGTGTGCCTGAGCTAACATCGCTCTTGCCTTGGCCACTGTGGATGAGGAGAGGACAAGCAGGATGCACAATCTCCCTCCTGCCAACAGGGACACTAACCAGGCTTCACACGCCTGGAGGCAGGGGAAGAGAGGGGGCCTGTCTGCATCCTTTTCATCTTGTGGAGCTGACAAGGCTCTCTTTTCCTTTGGAGAGGCCTGCAGAGTGGGCTGCAATGTGCAGGCATGACTCTATCAGTGATTGTGCTGCAGGATCCTAAACAGCACACTACGCTGTCTTCAATCTGACAAGGAGGACATTGGTGCAGATGCACAGCTTCCCTCTGCACAGCTTAGGGCACATTCTATCCACAATAGGACTCTTTTTAAAGAGGAATGACGATTGTCTGGGGTTTGATAACTCCAAACTTCCATCCTGCTTTGTGTTGAAACAGCCATGATTAACAGGTTGGCCTCCATTGCCACAGAGGTGAGATAATGCCCAATACATCTGTTACGCAGTAATAGCAATTATGCCAGCAGCAAGTTAGGTGTTAAACTGACTTTGGTCTCTCCTGTGGGCCTAAAAGGTACTTGTGTTTAATTTAGACCTTCATCAGCATGACTTTATCTCTTTACCCAAAACAAAGTGAGGACACAGACAATGTAGATGATGGAGCATTTCATTTGTGTTTCCTACTCTAAGCAGAAAGATGCAACATCCCAGCTGGAACCAGCAGCTAGGCTCAGCTGAACAGTGGGAGCTTGCCCTCTCTCAGCACAGTTGGGATGATAGACAGCCTTTTGGGTATTCAATTCAACATGCTCCCAGAAGAAAGGGACTCTCAGGTGTAGCACATCATAAGTGCCACCCAGAAGAGCAGTATTACAGAGTGCAATTTCTCAGGACTCTATGTTGCTCAGTCCAGCTTGGTAGGTACAGCTTCTCCCTCCCCCGCTTGAAAAATACCAATTTAAAAGATCCAGATATTGACTAATAGGTGCTGCAAAGCAATCAGTGAGATTTTTCTGTATTCCCAGCATAGGCTTAAACCAGGCAGGACGCGTTGCCACAAAGGGACCTGTAAACACATGCACTAGCTGCTCATGCTGTTCAGGAACTGGGTGCACACACTCAACAGAGAAGAATTTCCGTATACCTTTTGGTTTTCCACCTGTGTTCAACCTCTTAGCTGCAACGCACGTTACTTACATGACTCATCCCAATTAAGTCAGTGGAACTACTCACGAAAGTGCTACTCATCAGGAGAAAGGGTTCTCCAGACAGGCCACAAATACCTGATCATGCTTAAATTTGTGCATGCCTGCTCCAGTCATAACTTAAACACCTTCACACAATCCCTCTAACAGCCACAAGTTTTTGGAGAGAAAGGAATGCAGAATTGACTGGGTGTTGTAAGGAAAGAACATAGACCAAGCAAACAATGAGTACATGATTATTACAAAAAAGGAAGAAATAAGAAGCAGGAAATTCCAAAATGTGGGATTTTGTTGTTATTGTTTTGTGGTGTTTTTTTTTTTTTTTTTTTTCTGTTGCTGTTGCTGTTTGTTTGTTCATTTATTTGAACTGGTCCATCACTATTAGTGTATATATTCCAATTTTTTTACAAAAATGGACTGATTTAAGAGGTGAAAAAAGTTATGTCTAAGTGGTAAAGACTATGACCTGGGTGTTTCACCTGCCATGTATACTTGTTATTAATTTGGAAATATACTATTAACTTTATTACTCTGGAGGACAAGAAATTGGGAACAGGAGGTGTTTTACTTTCCTTATCTGAACAAAATTCTCTGAGAGGCTGAATGTCACCAATGGTAATGTCTTGTATCATCTTGATTATGTATCTTATGGAATAATACATGAAGACATTTATGAAGTATGACACAAACGTTTAATGTATCCTTCATCTTTGCAGTTTGTTCCTTTTTCACTGTCCTTTTATGTGTCTTTGTTGGGGATGATGAAAGCAGAACACGGTTACTATTCAAGCGTCACAGAAATATGCAAATTGTACAAAGGTCCTTCAAGTTTCAGCAGGGCTGACTTAGCTCCTGGTGCCAAAAAAGAGGGAGGTGATTAAGGTTGTCTCAATCAGATGGGATGCTGCTCATCCAAGCCTGGCACACACTTCACAGGCAATAAATATCCCGAATCACTTCTTGGAAGCGCCAGCATTTCCTGGTGGAACTCCTCTGACTCCAAACAAGTGCACACCCTTCCTGTACAGCACACTGTGGGCCACATGCTGGGGCTGGTCGATGGCATTCAGTGGTGTCTTATCAGGCATGGCAGTTACCTGTATCGCGTCACTTTCCAAGAAGCTCTTGGGCTAAGGAATACATGACATAGCGTTGAGAACAGCAAAGAGCATCTCCCCTATGTCAGGAGCAAAGTCCTCTATTGCTTCCATCCAAGCTGTTTTCCAGCAGGTGTGCAAATTCATTGATTCTGGACAAGGCAACTGAAAAATAGGAACCTGCTGCAATGGGATTACGAGCCCAAACGCTCTGTGAGAAAAGCTTCTGGCTCATCATCTCCAGAAATCAAATCTTCCCTGAAGCTTATGGAGAAACAGTTTTGCACAGACCTCTTGGCCAGCTGAGGAGATTTACCAAAGATCTCACTAATACGTTAGCTGCTTTTGAAAGACTTGCTTTCAATGGCATGAGATCCTTCCACTGTCAGCCAGGCCTGCTGAGAAAGCTTCATAGTGCTTACTTGGTAACACTGCATCAAGCTACCTGAACAGCAAGCACTGGCCTAACAGTATCATGGAGAACATTTGTCAGATCAGTGGCTAAAAATATTTTTAAAATTATTTTTATTTTTTCCTAGAATGAGGTGTTAAAAAAAAGAGGCACTTCTCAACAACACAAGCTCTTCCTGTGGAGACTGGTTTTAGCCAGCACCACGTTTCTGGGCTATAATCTTTGCAGATGTTGGGCTGATCAGGCTTAAGTTTAACATAAGTGTGTACAACTTCTTTTATAAACCACTAAGAAGCCCTTTTTCTGATGGCATTTGATGGTTTTTCCAGATAAGAAGGATCATTCTAACAATGAGGTCTTCAAAACAGCAGTTCCTTAGCAAAAAACTGACTAGAGAAGTTCAGCCATTTTACCCCAAAGCACACAACACTTTCCCACCTCTGTCACAAACTCTGCTCTGCCCTGAAGCCTTTGAAGATAAACAACACACTTCTGGTTGAAATGTAGGTGACTAAAATCCGCAATAAAGCTTAGATTAATATTTTGAAGCAAGAAGAAGAATGGGAATTTAAATCAGAGTAATGCCACAACCACACTTACAAGCTCTGGCAGCACTATAGAGTCTGTAATCTATTCAATCAATTTCTTTTTACATAACTTTTCCTACTTTCCATCAAGTGGCCTTCAATTTGCTACTGCTTAACTTTTGATTTTAAGAACTGATGTTCCTGCTTACTTTAGGAGATGGAAAACTTGTCTAGTGCTGTTAACAGCATCCACTAAACTAAGCCAATTTTTGATACTCAGAGCAAAAGGAATATAGTCTCTTACAAGTAAGATTTGTTTCTTCCCACTGTAATAATAATAATCAGACTCTTGAAAAGAGATGGGGTTTCCCGAACCAGGATGAAACTGTAATACTCTTTGTAAGGAAAGCCTTAGCAAATGCTTCAAATGTAGACATCTAAAGATAGATTCTTCATCCATGGTAGGCAGTCTGTAAAATAATCATGGACTCTTCAAGAGCTGTATTAGATGAAAACTCATAAGGAAAAAGAAGTGTGATTTCAGACTATGCCGTGAGGACAAACTCTAAGAATTCAAACTTAGTCTATACAAACTTTTTCATGGAGGTACTTCCAAGATTTTGATTTTATAATCTTAAATTTCTTCAACAAAATTTTTAAATGTAAGTTGGTAAAATACAGTAAAAGCTAATTCACGTCACATCCAGAAGACACTGATCATGCTGGGAAATACACCTGCACTCCAGATGGATGAATGGATAGGACTACATTATATCTGAGATGATGTAAGGACAGAAACAGGTAATGTCATGAATAGAACTATCAGTACCTTGGAAATAACTGACAAACTGAATATGAAATTATGTGCTAAAAGTTTTACTGTGTTTTCTCATATAACAGCTACTCTAAAGATTTGACTTCTCAATACAAACTGTATGTAAAAAAAGATAGACTAATAAACTAATATGTAGATTGATTTTGAAATTTGTCTTGGATTGACATGCTAAACCCTGGGGTGCATTACTGAGGCTGTACATATTGTTACCGTGCGCCTAGGTATAAGTCACTAATTCAGGAAGGTCACAGAGAAACCTTTAAACCAGACATAAAGCTAGCTGAATAAAATCTGTTGGAGGAACAAGCATTCATACCAGCTACATTTTCCCTGATACGAATAATTACTGCATTTATTTAGACAGCAGACAGCTAGGATAGGTCTTAGAGAGCAGGCATAGGTTTATTAATAATTAAAAACTCATGAAAACCAAAAGCCTGCATTAGTACCTATGACATTTTAGTTTGGTGGTTTCTCAGAGGTAGCATCACGTTTTTACTTCCCTTTTATGCACAGAAAACCCAGACTAGTCAAGAGTATAAGCACACCAAGCATACAATGGAGCCACATAAGTGAATGATGATGTTAGATGGGATTCTCCCTTTTCTGTGGACGGATGTCATGTGGGTGATAAAATGTGCAGAGCATAATCTATCCACAGAGCTTTCAATGGCACAGACATATCCTTTGCTGTTCTCCCTCCAGACGGTGAGTGACAAGAAAAGTGGAGGTACCCAATAACAAACATTTGACTGTTCTCTGCTGCAGTAAGTGAAACTGCAGGGAAACAGAAAGTGAGCTCTTCAATGTTTATCAAGAAAGCTACAATGATTTCCTGCATGTTTTAATTGCACCAAACTGGAAAATATTTTTCAACCTATTGTCCAAAGATGACTACTTGCAGACTTTCCCCATAAACTCCTGTCTTTCCTTAAGCTTTTGGATGAACTTCATTATATGCCACAAGAATATTATCAGATCACGGTTGACTAACTTGAAAAACTTCTACAATGAAATAACTGGTCAAGTAGAAGAGGACACTCTCTGTCTGGACTTCAGTAAGATATTGCCACTCTTTCTGTAAGATCCTCATAGACAAGCTGTCAATGTATAGGCTGGTAAAGCAGACAGTGAGGTGGATTGAAAGCTGGCTTGAACAGACAGGTAAAAGGGTAGTGATCAGTAATGGAGGCCAATAATTAGCAGTGCACCCCAGGTGTCCATACTGGGTTGAGGGCTATTCAATTAACAAACTGGGGAATGGCAAAGAGTGTGAATCCAGCAATTCTGATGACCATAGAAACTGAGAATAATGGGTAATAAAAAAAAAACGGATGGTCATGCTGCAATCCAGAGTGACCTCAGTAGAAATGGGCTTACAGGAAGCTCACAAAACTAAATGAAAAAAAGCTCAAACTCCTGAACCTGGGGAGTATCAGTGCAAGGCACCAGGACATGCCAAGGGCAACCCAGTTGGAAAGCAGCTCTGCAGAAAAGGACCATGGTATTCTAGTGGACATCAAGTAAAAGATGAGTGACCAGTGTTTCCTCTCTGTAAAGGACAACAGTATCCTCAGCAGCTTTAGGAAGATCTTGCCAGCAGGTCAAGGGCAGTGATCCTTCCTGGAGACTGAAGCCACACCTGGAGTACCTTGCCTAGGTCTAGGTTCCCTATTACAAAAGAGGCATGGACATACTGGAGAAACTCCGATGGAGGGTCACAGAGCTGATGATGGGCCTGGAGAAATCTCCTCTGAGAAAAGCATGCTCTGCTTGAAGACAAAGGTTTGGGGGACAAATCTTTTAGTGTATAAATGTCTGAAGGGAGAATGCAAAGAAAAAAGCATCAAACTCTTTTATTGATGCCCAATGACTGGACAAGAAGCCATGGAAACAAAATGAAGCACGGAATGTGTTTTAGAATCTGAAGGATTCTGAACACCAGAAACAGGATCTGAACATCAGAGAAGATCTTTTTATTTCTAGGATGATGAAGCACTGAAACAGTTTGCTGGGAGAGGCCGTGGAGTCTCCATGCTTGGATGGGGTCCTAAGCAATCTGCTCCAGGTGTCTCTGCTTGACCAAAGAGGCTGAATAAGATGGCCTCCAGAGATCCCTTCCAATCTCAGCAAATATGTGATTCCTTGGTATTGTGAACTGTGCCTCTCAGTATACTGAATAATCTGAAAGTGTTGAATAGTAGCCAATTGTGCATGTAATTGTTGTAAAATATTGTAAAAAAAAATTACTATAGGAGAATTGTGCTTTAAAAGATAATTAGCATTCAGCAATAGTAAAACTACGTATTTTCAGCAACATTTAAAATATCTAGTTATTAAAAACATTTTGTGAACCCAAAATCGAAAGATCTACTTTTAATGGAAGCATTTAACAATTCATTTTTTACTGACTCATTCAGATTTTTGCAGGTACTATCAGGTTAAAACAACAAAACTCAAAGCAAAGTTTTACTTTGTTAAACATTTCTGAAATTTCATTTTTTTGTTTTAGTTCATGTTTAAACAAGTCTTGTTTTCATTGTCTGTCATTTCTTTTTTATTTGAATGAATGGATGAATTGTTTTTGTTAGTGATAAAGAAATACTACTTTGCTAAGTTTTGATAAAGAGCATTGCATGACATTCTAGAGCCATCTAATTAAACAAAATACTTACTTCTTTAGTTTCATGTTGAGTTTGAAAAGATGCAGTGCATGAATATTTGCAGTTGTGAAAGTTACCTGTCATTTATGAGTGGTGGACAAATTTGCTTGTGCGTACAAGAGTGAGAAGCAAGACCTCATCAGAAGTCTACTTGACTTTTAAAGGCTCCAAAATTGTCCAGCTAGCTGAGTAATGAAGACAGTAAGGTTTGACAAAGTGGAGTAGCTTCCCATCTGTACTGGGAAATGTATCAGTGTGGTGTATGGGGAAAAAAAAACCACAAGCTATTGGGTGTAAAAAAAGGCAATGACAGGAAGAAATGGGGCTTTGAGAAAAGAGGGCAGCTGAAAATGGGAGGCATAAATACTACTGAAGGGAGCTTAGAGGAAGGGAGGGGAAAGAATACAGATGAATGTGGCTTGAAGATGGTGAGAAATTATCAGACAATTCTGTATGAGGTCATCGGTAACTTTTTCTCCCACATCCTTAATAGTAAGCACCATAGCAACCGGTCAAATAATTTTGAACGGCCTTTCCTCTATCTTTACAGAAAGGTAACCTCATCCTTCCTAAGTAATTTGTGTAAATAGGCTGGTGATGGAATGAGGCAGAAGGGGGCAAGAGTAGCATCTAAGTTTGTCACTTTTCCTTTTAACATGCACGCAGGGAGAGCATTACACTGGGAGAGGAGAAGGGAATGAGAAGTGTTGCATATCCCCATCACCCTTCTCCGCTTCTAGTGCCACCTCTAAGCCACGCTCTTGGCAGGCCTCTGCATATAACATTTGGAGGTCTCTTTCTCGGGTAGCATGCACTGCTCAGGCAGATATCTCTCCTTTACCCCTGAAGAAGGTAAAGGAAAAGCAGATTATTTTGAAGGGATCATCTTGTACAGTTAGTTGTCAACAAAACTGAATAACTACCTGACTGCTGCTACTTAAGTTGATGTCATAGGAAAAAAAAATGGTGTTTAGATTTTAGCCCCTTGCTGGAACATGAGTAAAATTGTGTTGTTGGGCTAAGTGCTAAGGATTGAAAAATAAATGCCCAAACTGAAACTAACGAAGTGTGTAAAAAGCAGTGGTTATATAAACAACTCTTGGCTGACTTACAGGTGATGTTGAAAAAAATAATCAAATGGAAAAGCATCAGTTTCCTCTAGCCATGTTCGTATCAGACACCTGGTACCTCTTCTGAGACCACATCCTCACATTAGTTACACCAAAAGGAACCACTTCAGAGAGGTAAGGAGCTCTTTTAACACTGATGCCCTGCTGAGCTGCCAGCGATTGGAAGTGGTAACCAAAGAATTCAGAAAGCCACACAGCTTTTCTTTCTCTGTGAGAGGATTTCTTTTCATGCTGGAAGTTGTTACAGAATGGGGACTGACAGCTTCACAAATTAAACCTAAGAACAACAGATCTGAGCTCCTTGAGTGTTGAAAATTCCCAACGGACAGCTTTTCCATGCTGCTGCTTAAACTCCTTTTTCCTTTTATGAAAAGGTGTTATGAAAGACATCAAAAAGAATAAGCAAGCCATGAAATAGATGAGGCCATCGTAAAGCCCACTTTATCAGTAGCCTACTTCTCTGACCACGCAATTGTTGAAACTCATCTACTGTGTCTTCTCTTTCAGGCTATGAGTTTGAGATCTGGCCTGGAGAGCACCATTCTTTATAAGCTATAACGTCAGCATTAGTAGCATATCTCAAATTCAGTAAAGCCGGGGAATGCTTTTATCTACAGTTTTCTAAATCCTAGAACACAACAGCACAGGTCTGTAGGTTTTGAGAGCTGTCATAACTGTTATATAAAAATAAAGTAAACACATAAAGGAAGTTGCACTGGAAAATTCAAGATATTTGAAAGCAGTTGAAAGCCTAGGAATCTGGTGTTATAGTGGAAACCTGTTACAAGTATTATTACTTTTTATATATTTAATTTTAATGGTCTTATTCATGTTTTTTTTTTTATTTTAACTAACAATCTGAGTGAGAGAGTGCAGCTGGAGGAGTGACACAGTCACATACGCGCCCCACTGATATTTTCTACTGTGAAACTTTTGCTCCTCCTGGATTTCCTTTCACCTAAGGCAAAGATAAAGTTGACTGCAAGCAGCTGTATGAGGGTTTATGGAAATATGTAGATCCACTTGCCTGCTTTCTCTTCCACTTTCTCTTGTGTGTCTCTTCCACCACACCTCTCCCTACTTAGTCTGTTTCTTAGAAAGACAAGAACTTTGCTACAGAAACAAGTAGAAGGAACATGCAGTTGACTTCACTCATGCACAAGCTGGTGGAAGAGGGAGTCCCAGATGTCACTGTGCTGACGCTGCTCAGAGCTCCAGGAAACTTTCCCAGCAGTGAACATCAGCATGTTCAGACAGGCAGCACAGCAGTGATACTGCACTCTGGTGAGGATCGCTCTGTATTAGCAGATGCAAGGGAGGTAGTTTCAGCACGTGGGCGTCAAATGAAACCTAAAGTATACGGTGGATTTAGTGACTTTCAATTTGTTAGCTTTACAGACCTGAGTTTGCAAACAGTTTGGATAGTGTTGTGATCCGAAAGAAAAGCCAGCTGTTCCCAGTCTTCACTTTCAATCACTTCTTCCTACTCTCTCCCTTAAAAAGGGAAAAATGAAAAAATGAAAAGAAATGAAAAAATGAAATGAAATAGAGTTGAAAAATAAAATAAAATAAAATAAAATAAAATAAAATAAAATAAAGTGAAGTAAAATAAATTCTTTTTCCTGCCACCAGAGGCTCCAACTGTCATCCGATTTGTTTGAAAAGGGCAGTATCCTTGTTCCCCAAGGATCAACAGACAAATGGTTACGGCCTAGTATGGAGTTCTACTTTCACTGGAAGGGGTATGCACTGTGTGACCCAAAGCTTGAAGCAACTGCCCCTTCCAAGCTCCTAGCCAGAGCCTGCCCACTACCTCCACCAGAAATAGTGGGTAAGTTCCCTCTCGTCTGCCTTACTGGGAGAATTGTGAACAGCTTTGATTGGGAATAATGTTGAACTTTCTCAGTATCTAAATATTTATGAGTGCTTATGAAGAAAAATCTCTGCAATTAGTAGTGTTGGTTTTGTGTTGTTTTGTTTTCTACTCCAGACCTCAAAGCTCCTTATAAGTTGTATCTCTGAGAGAGGTAAAAACCTATTCCACTTCACCGTAGCGTTTGGAGTGAAAACTAGGCGTAATAATTACTGAGTGCTGCATAAAAACAGCGCCATTTGGGTTCTGTGGGCCTGATACCACTGTAAGGCAAATCAAAGTGTGAGCAGACCTGTTGTCAGTGTGTAGAAGGGGACCTTCAGTTTGAACACACCGTCTCTCTTGCTGAACTGCACATCAGTGAATAGATCCCATCCTTTCTTTCCACTACTGCAATGTGATAGAAGGTCCTCACTGCATGTATCTCAACAAAGAAATCAAGACATCAGGAACGTGCTCGAGCCATTCAGTGAGCACACCTGCTAGAAACCACACAGGACAGGAATATGATCTCTTGTGAGACTCAGATCACGCCACCTGGACTTCCATCAAGCTTATTTCTGGATGCTGATGCCTTCACCCTGTGAGAAGTACAGCTCAGTATAATTTATAATCATTTGACAACATTGCTACCATATGGACAGTAATAAACTCTTAAGGCAGCCCCTTATTCCTCTAAGAGTCCCTTTTATGTCATTCTGGCAGCATATTACAGCTTTAAATTGCCTACAGATTGTATTTACAACCACTTAGCACTCCTGCAACAACGTGAAGAGAAATTGCATAAAATGAGAACCTGCCTGTTCTTCATATAGAGGGACTGCAGTATTTATTATAAATGTCTACTCCAGCTCAGTGCTAACCAAACAGTAAGCTGGTTTTCTTCTAGATACATGTTTTTGAAGTGCACAAAAAATCCAGAGTCTTCAGCCACATTTTCTAAAGTCACTGAGACATACAAAGGGATATAATTACATTGTCTTCAAAAGGTGATTTTGGCAAAGACTAAGCTTAATGCAGCTCGTCTTAGGCATATTTAGCCCTTCTGTAGCTGTCAGAACCAATGTACTCAGCCACTGACTGTTTTCAGTCACAGAGGATCACCCAAACTTCATAAATCAGTCTCTGGCTTTCCCTTGAACCTTCATTTTCAATTTGACATCTCTATGGACAGCCAATCTTGCTATCAGCTTCCTGAAAGTCTACTGTGATGTATCCAAAGAAATTTATGGATACAAAGACATTTTTCAACATTGTGCTTCAAGCATATGAGTAGACTTACCTCTCTTCTTGGAAATACTGGTAATTGATTTCCTAAGCTCCACACAAGAGGGGTGACACTGCTGTTCTCTCAAATGCTATCTGACCAGGAAAAGTAAGGACACAAAAGAATGTGGATGGATCTGTCTCGCTGCAAGAATGAGAGCTCAACCCAACCCACAGTCATCTATCCAGCTTTTATTCAGTTTTCCACTTTATGAACTCTTAATCTCCTGTTAGCTTTGATCTACATACATTGACCGCAAAAGGCCTTTATTTCCTGCCTCAAAGGTGAAATCACCTAAATAAAAGGCTACATCAGATCTCAGTGTTTCCAGAACAACAAAAGAGACACTTGTATGCTTCACTTCACCAGGAAAGAAGGGGAAAATCATCAATCAAATTGAATACTGGAGTGGTCAATTGACTGCTAAGTCAGCTGTCCAATTGATTATCTACTTGAAGTAGTCAACCACTTTTGTAAAAAGAGGGCCATATACATTTCCTACTGACATCAAGCTGGTAGACATTATAAAAGCTTCAAGAGGCTCCAGGGAAACCAGTGCAGCATTTTCAAATGCACCTTGAAAGAACAGCAAATCTGTGGAAAATTGATTTTCAGTTTTTGTTGAAAAAGGAAGGGAGAAAATTCACTAGATGTGGCAACTTTTAAAGAAAATACATGCGAGTCCACTTTGTCTTGTAATTTAGAAATACTTTGAGAGTCTTCAGTTTTTCTTTAGATTCCTGAGATAGTCTCACACAAGGTGCTGCTTCAGTCACTGTGCAACTGGTTTTCTTTGTGGATCTACAAAGCTTAGTGTATTTCTAAATGGATCTGGAATCTTCTCTGCAATGGGGCATGGTAGCACTGTTCCTATACTAATATAAAGACTTTAAGGCCATTTCACACCACCACTGTGAAAAGATGGGCCAACGAGGACTTTGAATCCTGAGCTCTAGTGGTTCCATTTGCAGTAAACTGAGGTGTAACCACCTCTGCCTTTCCACCCACAGCTGATTAGCATTCTGGACTAACACACTGGGCTGTGGTGTAGGCATGTTTGCTTCTCTTACTCCACCATGGGAGCAGCATCTTCTGGCAAAGAAGCAGGGTGGACAGACGGAATGGTAACAGAGCTGCTACAGATAAAGAGCCTATGAGTCAGACTGCTTAGAAATAAATCAGAATCGGGTCTATTCACCGTTTATCTCTGGGATTCATGCATTATTCTTATAAGCTATGCTATTTCAGGCTTTGGATTCTAACAAAACATGAAAGTGTAGAAGAAAAGCCAAACAGTTTTTTACCGAGATGTTACTCAGGAAAATTTGTATGTATTAGAGGCTGAATTAGTATTGAGCCAGATTTATTACACTGCATGTAACTTAGTATCTGCTCTAAGCTGTGATGTTTATACTGCAGGACCATTGCAGCAACAAATATTAGCAAGATGGCAGAAAAAAATATCAATATAATGTTGTCAAGCAATTAAATCAGTCTTCAAGGTTAGAAATTGCTTTCTTAACTAGAAGGACACCAAAGAAAATTTTGGCTGAAGTCAATGGATGACATCGCGCCATCGATGAGTCACACTGTCTCAGATAGTTGTGTACTGAAGCTCAGTAATGACATATCAGGCTTTTAGCTTTCCATAGAGCAGAACACTGGGTTCACAAACCAAGGACCCAACACACCTCCCCAGGCTGCCACTGTGCCAGGCATCTTTGGAGTGTTGCTCTGTCAGTGTGCTGTGGGGCAGATTGTGAAGGACCCCGTGCAGCTGCAGGAGAACGCTAGTGTGTGGGACTGACCCTTGCCTGTGAACAAAACTGCCACTTAGTCCATGCTAAAGGCTGCCTTTGCCATCAGGATGGAATACATGAGCTCTCAGAGTAACAGGGCTGGCTGTGGGAAGTCAGCTGTTGGGAAAATATCAGCTACTTTTAAAGCACGAATGTGGAAAAAACTCATCATTTTTGACTCATTTTGACAACAAAGAGACACAATTTTCTGTGATTTTTTGAGGGGAAGTTCTCTGTTTAGACCCAAGCCCACTGAGATAGGACAACTGAAACAGAGACTACTGAGATAAAAGATAAAAACTTGTTTGAAGCCACAGTTTAGCAGATTTTAGGGGATAGATACAGTTCAGAAAATTTTAGGATGTAGTTAATCATGACTGCTTGTACGAAAATACTACCATGATTTTACACTTTTTTTTTTTTTTTTTTTGACTACATTTTACTTTCATAACACATTACTGGAAATTTCAGAATGAGTTGTTTTGCCTGACTTTCAGTGAAAAAGATGTTTTACCTGTGAACAACATGGTATTTATTACATAATGGCAAGTCTTGAAAATCCCATCTGCCATCTCCAAAATTGGAGCAAAATAAGGACACTTACGCTTTTAGCTTACATTTAACAAAACTTCAAAATAAGCAAGAAATCAAATACAAACACTGGAGGTGCGGGGATGAAACCGAAAATCACCATGACTTCTGTTGACGTATTGGTCTCAGGTACACTTTTCACAGGTACACTTTTATGCAGAGGGAATGTTAAAAAAAAACAACAACAACAAAACAAATCAAACAAACAAACAAAAAAACCCACAGAATAAATGCAGTTGAAATAACAGAAGGCTCTCCTCAATCTTAAGAGAATTTTCTTTTTGTTTACCCTTTTGTAGCTGTTGTTACAATAAATGACTTTATTTTTTGATTCTCCTTCATCATTTTTTAGGGCTCTGAATCCTGCTTGTACAGTTTTCCATTTTGGAGCTTAAAGCCTGGGGGCAGGAGGGTTGTTACAGTAAGTGTGCTGGTGCTGATGCCATGCCTTACAGCTATAGACAGATTTTGATGCTGCACTGAGCTAAGCCAGATGATGATGTTATCATCCTTCAGATTCTCATTACCACCCCAGGCAAGTTGGTTTGCACTCCTAAACTATGGGGCTTGGGATTGCCTTGCTGTGTGCCAGTTGCTTCTGCCTACAGCATAGTGGGGAACTACTCTGCCAGCAGAATTGCACAGGTGGCAACTTCCACTGAGGTGATGCTGGCACCTATACCTGGGTAGCTAGCTCAAAAGAAGAAGCAACTTGAAACAGAAAGTTAAGAGTATTTCTGATCCAGACTGTAAGATCCATACCCAATAATATGTTCAGGCACTTAACTTCCATTGGCAAATATATTTGAGAATCTATGCTTAAAGTATCTTGCAATAAAGAGAAGATTTAATTTCATTCTCAGATTAGAGTAAATATTTTTGGTACATGCTCACAGCTCACATGGGTAGGCAAAAGCACATGGAACAGAAACAGGTTTCTCCAATAACAACTGTTGCAAGGTCTTGTCCTCTGCCAAGGTTCTGTTCCCAGCCCTTTATACTGCACAGATACTTCCCAGACCTCTAGACTCCATAGATATTTCATGTGACTAAAATTCCCGCATTTATACCCATCCTTATGCTCTGAAAAATGGGACTAAGTTCCCTTTTTGTTTCATCCAAGTCTTGGGTGTGTCCTGTGTTTCTCTGTTGTTCGTTTTATGTTGCATAGATGCTACAGAGAAATGGCACAGAAACAAGGCAAAGGAATGGATTAATTTTGACAAGATTTATCCTATAAAGACAGGTTACTGACTCATTTCAATTTAGTTATTAAGGTCTTTATCTAATAATGGACCAGTAAAGAAGGGGATGTAGATCACCCAAGCTGTGCTGGGTGACTCCTGTAGAGCTGAGTGTGATTGATGCAACAAATCTTCAATAAAGCCATTCTGTACTATTTATCATTTATTCTTACAGATTATAAACCTTTCTCTCTCTCTCTCTCTTTCTTTTTTCTTTTTTTTTTTAAATCTCCTTTCCTGGTTATTATATTATTTTCTGAAACAGGGGAACTTTCTAACAATTGGGTGTGTGAACCCCCTCAGGATATAAAAATGATCCATTACAACCTAACTTTAGGAAGCAGATACTTAAATCAATCAGTATTTTACAGTCTGATCACAACATATTTCTCTTTAGTTTGATGTCTTCTGTCTACTTTAGACTTTTACCTAAACAGCCATTTGAATAAATTCTCCCCTTGGACATGAAGTTGATATATATGAACCTCGTTTTAGTGCTTTTTAATCTCTCTTATGACCCACCAATGTAAGTACTGATCCGTATCTATTTGGCTAAGTCCTTCCAACCCTTTCTATTCATGTGCTCCCTATTCTGCAGGCAAACAAGGCTGCAAACAGTGGCTGAGGATCAGAGGTTTCGTCTCTGAACTCTATTCAGAACTTTGTTGTTGATGTCTAGCATTTAATACAATCTTGTAAAAATGTTCTGTTACAATTCTGGATGATTCAAAAACAGTGCCTTAATAAAGCCAAAGTATATTCCATTTACCAAATTCCTTCCCATTCTCAGTTTATGTCTCTGTTTTACTCAGCAGAATAGTCAACGATTTCTGGTAACAACTAATTGTTTATAACAAATGAGTGAATAAGTTACAGTGAGTAACTTATTCCAGGAGTGCTAAAACTCTGAACAGAATGTCTGCTGGCACAACACGATTTCCACAACTGCACTTCATATTTTAATATATTTGATTATTCATGCATGTTTGACCCATGAGTGGCTTTATATTTCTGATGAACTTTGTAAATGTGATTAACCTGGACAGGAACCGAGATGAGAGGCTGTACTGAGAATATAAGTGGTTACTAATTGATTCAGCAAAGCACTTACGCACACATGTGCTAAACTCTGAGCACGCATTAGTGCAAGACAAGTTAGAAAATGTTTAATAACTTCCAGAATGAGGACCCAGGTGTCCAAGTATGGACTCATATTTTGAAATGTTGTCTGCTACGTTCTAGTGTTTGTCCATGATGCATGTTAAATGCTAGGAAACTGAAGACCGTATTATGAGGCTTCTCACATGCAACACAAATTTTGAGAAAAGCTGACTCATTCTTCGTTACTGAAGCAAGAATGTGGAGCGATTACATTATAGAAATCCACCAGAGTCTCAGACTGACAGGCCTGATATATATATCCCCCACGAGGTTATGCCTTATTGCCAGATTCTATGAAAAAGTATTTTACGTGACCATTCCTTTAGAAAATATTCCAGATGCTCTTCTAATTTCTTACTATCACCATAATCTGAAACACACTCAGGCTCCTTTTGGCCACTCTTGGAACAGGCTCACCTACAGTTTCTATTCAACACTGCTGATGGAGCTTTTTATAGGCTTAATTGGCAGGACAATGTAGAAAACCCACCAGCAAAATCTCCTCATGAAGAGCACAAGACCAATGCAGTTGCTCATTCACAAATCAAGAAGCCTAGATAATATGATCTTCTGTGTATCTACCATTATTCTGTGTCAAAGACCATCGTTACAAGGTGAATATCAGTAAGGGAATCCAGCAAGTTATTTATTTCATAGAGCGTCTACGATGGATATCAGGGCAGTAGTGTGTATATATAGATGTGTGTATATATATATATTTGTCTGTGAGTTTGTATTTGTGTATATGCATACATATGCAATTACATACATAAATTAATATGCATCGGCATAAGAAATATGTATGTATAAATCAGAATATGTTTTTCATCGACATTACAGAATGTGTAAATGAGTGGTCAAAGAGTTTTTTTTCCTATTCTGATCTTTCAGAGAAGGCAAAGGAAATAATATCAGGCCAATTCTGCAGAGGAAAATTAAAAAAAAAAAACAATTTCTTATTAGTTTCATTTCTGGAGTTAGCAAATAATAAACTACCATTCCCTCCAGGAAGGAGCAAAGGCCATACTATCCTGTATACCAGAGATCATTAACTTGGCCTTTTGCTGTATAAAGAGGCATACTGTAATTCTGCTAACTGAGCCTGTCAGTTTGTAATGAATTATCTTTACCTTGCAAATGTGTTTCTATTGTCCTGGGTACAATCTCAGTGGGCTACAGGCCTGCATGACCCATTTGTATTCAAGGTAGATGTTAACTATATATTTATAAACAGTTGCACTCAAAATTCTTCCTCATCAGCTCATTAGCTAAACCAAGCACTGCAAATCAAATATCCCCCATATTTAGAGCAGTTTGAATACAGCCTGTCTTATAGCACCTTGGCTGAGCTGGACTTTTTAGAGACCTAAAAGGTAAAATCTACTTCAGCAAAATAGCAATCCACGTGTTGTTATTTCAAAAGGTTTCTTCAATATGAAGATAATTTAGCAAGATTAGGGAAGTACTAAAGAATATTTATCCCATGACATTAATCCATATTTTCCATCCAAGATAGTACCCCTATACCAAGCCCTTGGTTATCCTGAAAATCCTTATTTGGCAGGCTCTCTACATCTGAGAGGAAATCCTCACAGAACTTGGCAGATGTTCTATCTATATCATATCCTTTACACTGAAGGCATATTTCCCCTCCAGCTCACCAAGTACTTTTGCCTCATTGCACTTTCCGCAGGAGTGGTTCCATGACATGGAACAGGTTGTCTCGTGTATAGCTTCAGAAATAGAGCACTTGCAATACCGAGGATATTCAGTGGGTGGTAGTCAAAATTTGGGAGCAGAGCTCTCTGAGATGAGTATGAAGTAGTATTCTTCCTAACGGGGACAAAGAGAGTATAAGCCCAGTGAAGACTGCAGAGCACAGTCCCTTTGGCAATGGGACTGGGAAAGATCTCAGATGACTAAGGCCACAAATATAGCAAGAGCACAACTCCACACTACTTGCTAAGACTTGACTTCAGGGCAGTATGAATGAGGCAAAACTAACCTGCAAAGGAAGTCTATAAAAACTGACATGCTCTCTTTTGGGTGGCACAGTTCGTGGTTAGCAGAACCAAATGCCTAGAAAATATATAGCTTAAGGGCAAAAACAAAAATATAGACTAAGTATGCTTATCTGTCATTTCATGCTTTGTCTTTCCTGTTTAAATTAAAGTTTCCTTGAGATACGCCGTTTGTCATCAGCTCAGTACTCTATATTCTCCATCAATCAGCTCAGTACTGTATGTTCTCCATCATGGTCAGGGAGCCCTCTTGGTACCACGCTGACAAAAACCCGTCAACTACGGATGTTAATGAAGGAAATAACAAGATACTGCAGAGGTATCATCTCCATGGGAAAAACTGGGTTGTGGTGAACTGCCTCTGCATTGAGTTTGACCAGAACTACAGAGAATCCTCTCACCAAGGTGAGAGTCCTTCTCTTTCTCACATCCTCCCCACCTGTACTGGCAGGGGTAGCTCAGTTTCTTACTTGCCAATGTCACATGTTTACAGATCATGAGTCAGGGCGCCAAGCCTCACAGGATGTTTAAAAAGGCCTTGGAACAGTGGCTGAAACCAAGGGCGTCACTGTTCCACCCCAGCAATCTATGACCCAGTTAGAGAGCCAATCTCTCTTCTGCTTCTATTTTTTTCCAAAGGATGAAACAACATTAACAGGAAAGAAAACAATTTCAACGAGAACATTTTGCTATTGTCTTGTAGAGCCCCTTGATGGTGGACAAAGGTGGTTTTACCCCTCTCACACAGGGAGGATTTGAGCCACAGACTCCAAGATATCTGGCACTGAAGGCAACGGACAGATCAGGCCTCTGTGTAGACTGAAGTGAGATGCCCAGTTCACATCCTGCAAGGGAAGAATACCCAGGTCTCCCAAGCACTTAGTTGGTGGCCTAACTGGTAGAAAACCCCAGTCAATGTTTTATTGATCATCTACATTTTCACTGACAGCCAGACATCCTGGAATTTTATTGAAAACCGTACAAGCCTGTACATTTATTACTCCAATCAAAACAGCAGGTACAGGGTTGTTGTTTTTTTTTTTTTTTTTTTTTTTTTGCATTGTTATGTTACGTGTACAACTCTGAATTAGTTCTATCTGAGGACACAGTGATAAGGAAGAGTCCAGATGTTGACTCCCACCTTCCTATACACCTCATTGCTGGAGTTAATCATAAATGTTTTAGGCTGGCGTCACAGCACAATGTCAACAGCAACGCTTTAACAAACTACGGCTGAAAAGTGACCACATTTCTCTGAATTTTAAGGCAAACATTTTATTTCAGTTAAATCCTAAGTAGCCATGTGGTTTTGCCCATCTACTCAGGAACATTTAAAGTACTCTTTCTCTTATAAACAGTTTAAAGTCATAATGGTAAACATACAGGCCTAAAGCTAAACTTCCATTCCTTACACTTGTGTTGGTTATTTGCAACAATACCAGGAATGTTTACCAATTCACCAGCACAGTTTACACTGACATCCCCCACTCATTTACCTCTTGTGCCATGATTAATTGTTGGCTTCCACCGAGGGAAAGAAAGAAGTAGACATAGCTTGTGCACCAATTCAGATCCATTGTGGAGTGAACTTTAGTCTTTGGACATGATTCAAAATATCCACTGAATACTCAATGTTGTGGATTTCTCCTGGGCTTTTCAGTAATTTGCAGTGCTTTGATTAAGCCTCCCTGGAACTGCTAAACTGCAGAAAAGATGTAGTTAATGGAAGAGCCAAATACTTTGCAAATGACAGATTCTTCTGGACAGACCTTGGTAATACTCCGGGTGGCAGATCTCAAGAACACCACTTCCTAGAGCCCCATTGTTTTTTTGCTGTGGGCTTCCAGGACTGAGTTGAAGTTCAGTAGAGAAAGAAACAGCTCACATCAAGAAGGACCCCAATGGACATAATGAACTGTGATGCCCGGAGATTATAGAATGATGCTACACCAGCGTAAGAAACATCTGTTCAAGATTTTTCTTACCTCCTTAAATAGCTCAGCAGAATTTTGGATCTCTAGTTCTCCATGTCATG
This sequence comes from Chrysolophus pictus, assembly GCA_037305975.1. NCBI lineage: Eukaryota > Metazoa > Chordata > Aves > Galliformes > Phasianidae > Chrysolophus > Chrysolophus pictus. The sequence continues at coordinate 13,141,635 of CM074614.1, forward strand.
TTTTTCAACATTAAGTAGCAAACAAACTGGGTATAAGACACAAGTATCCTTAGAATATCCTTAAAATTCACCAGATTACAAGAATGACAACTAACTAGATCAACATGTTAAACAAAACTGGAAAAGTAGTCAAGAGTAGCAACCTTCCAATAAAGATAATAGGAAATCACTAAGCATTGCAGAAAAAGAAAACAACTGCAGGCCAGAAGCATGCATGTTGCTCATTTTAATTTAAACAGTCTGTCTATTTTTTAAGCAGTCTTGGCAAAAAAAAAAAAAAAAAAAAAAAGAGCCTTGCAGTAAAGTACAGTACACCTTAGTGATCAACAGTATGGAGATATTTCATAGTAGAATCACAGCCTTCAAGGTCCTGTCAGCCCTTGAAACAGAACTTAATACAAAGAAGAGACTCCAGCAATTGACCTGAATAAAGAAGTATCTTTGAAAACGTACCATCCAACAAGTTTTCACAAAGTTGATGCAACATGATGAATAGTATTAGAGTACAAAGTATGGATTTGAACTTGAACAGAAGCCAGGTTACAAAAGATGTTGTTTTTAGAAAAAATAAATAGGGAAATGACTTTCCATTTTCTTAGTGTCTGTAACTAGCCCAGCCCAGTTGCTTGTATTTTCTGGGAGCTTTTGTTTTTAGGTGGTATTCAGATATATCTTTTTTTTTTTCTTTTTTTCCCCCAGAATCCACACAAAAGTGTTCCACAATCTCATCACTGCCCTTTAAGACCATTATCACCTCTTTCCAAAATGCCTCTGTACTAGAGCACTCCCAAGGCACATCCTGGAGAGTTCATTTCCTCATGTGTCACATACATCTTTCTGTCCTTGTGGGAATGGATTTGGAGCTCTAAATTAGATTTCTGATAGAAAACAGGTGACCTTCATTCTTTCCCTCCTGTTTTATAGTCTCTTTGCTTCCCTCCTAGAGCCTAACTCACCCGCGTTCTAATTTATTTTATTGCTGCTTTATTATTTGGTATTATTTTGTTATGTACTTTGTATGTGTTTCATATAATCCCTATAGAAGATTCACAGGCAGAAATGTACATGCTGGAAAATCTTTGCCTATCTTGAGCAGTGCTGCCATCCCTGGAAATAATGTTGGTGATGATAAAGACCTACACAGTGAGGATCTAAAGCAGAGATACAGGCCTGTGCTCACGGAAACCCTTGGTGAGTATTTTTAGGCTTCTCTGCCCATAGATTAATTTAGCAAGAGTTGCCTGCCCCATATGCGAGAGAAAACTTCACCTTTAAAAAGCACAGCAAAGTTAATGGGAGTAAACTTTAATTATTAAATTAAGTTTTCACAATGGATGGAATAAGCACAGCATACTCACACGCAAATAGGATAGAATTAAGATTGAGGACATGGGACTTCCTTATCATGTTGCGAGCTTTTTGGATGAAAGATAAACAATTCAGTGAAAGGAACAGAAAAACAAGGGAGAGAGATTAAATGTGTTTGCAGCAGCATCCACATCAAGGAATAACAATGATTTGAGTGTGGGACACTTCTGCGGATCATCCCTGATGCTATACTGAATACACAGGCTTTGCTTATGGGGCCATTACGCTCCAGAACGGAATATGCTTAATAGTACCACAAACCTGAAAGGTCATCTTGCCTTAATACTGATCTATGAGCTATTTGCGTGGTATCACAGACACACAAGAATACATACTAGAAAAACATGAAAACAAGAACTACCATTGTTAGTTATTTGCAGATTCTACTTCCCTTTTTTAAAAAGTGTATTAAATGTAGTATATGCTCACAGAGACAATTATAGGTCAATGGGAATTTAAAAAAGAAAAGAAAAAAAGATAAAATGTATCTCCTTCAGGGCATAAAAAGAAGAGTAGTCTTCATGTTGAAAATTATCTCAGAGAATTACTCATACAGACGTGACAGTTAACTGTAGTAAGCCTCGATCTAAGGAAGACAATAATTTATTTCATTATAAATTGCTCCTTGATAAAGTCTCAGGTAATAAAATCCTGGATTGAATCCTGAAAACATGTACCTCAATGGAGTCATGAGGGAATCATATGGAGTAAATGAGCATTGTATTTGGGATTTTCCCCATGCTAGATAAGGCATCAGTATAAGCAGATGTGGTTGTTATGACTGAAATGTAGAATATCTTTCAGGGGAATCACCACAGCCTATTCTGGCTGAGAAATAAGCTAGTAATTGGCTAGGGCTTATTCCCGCTGTAGATAACACATTCTCACTCCTCTTTGTCAATCTAGGAGCACACCCTTCCTTTTGCAGAAAAAGGAAGATTTTAATTCCATTTTCAAGGAGAGACTCTTCACACTATGGAGTAAACCTACAATAACCAGAATCCCATTTCTGGCCTCATCATCACATCCTCAGGAGAGGACTCAGCATGTGCTGTTTTCTAAGGTGATTCTCATGCATTTTGCTATGTGGTTTGGATATATAAAACAGGTAAAAGAGGCACTATTTTAGCATTTGCACAGACTAACAAAGTTTCCTAGGCCTTGCAGAAATGTAACTCCTGCTTAGTGGAGCTTTTAACCACTTTCTGTTTATTTTGAGCCTGAACTTTTTTACCTCAATTTTTCTATAATCTTCTGACATGGAAGAAAAAGCTTTCAGTGAACCACGAGGAACCCAGGACCTTCAAGTCTAGTTAACCATTATTTCTTTGGTCCCTTAACAACTCTCCTGCATTACGCGGTGTATGAAAGTAATGAGAGAGAAATCATGTTGCAGGAAGCAGCACAGTGACCCAATGATAACAATACCCAGAGCTAGGGATGGCGGAATCTCCTCTTTCTAGAGGACTCAAGAAAGAAGCAAACTGAATTTTGAGCAGAGAGATGAGTTAATGCTCTGAAGTGAAAATGAAACCCTATCTTTTCTCTATTAGGAAAAGCTGAAACATTTACTATAAACTGTATCAAGAACTGCTCATTAGCTGGAATTTGCGTGGATAGGTGTGTTTTCATAACAAAACATTGCTGTAATTCACCAATTACTGCGAAGAAGAGTATGCCAAAGAGCTGAAATGAAACTGGGCCCATATGGCAAAGTTGCTGTAGCAACTTCCTTGAAATAATTAACGGTTAGGGGGAGGCTGCCTGCTGTTCCACATGTGGAAGAACAACAGATGGGCAGCTTTATATTTCCCTGATAATAAAATGACCTAATACTCTATTTAGAAAACTAGAAATGCTTCTCCCTGACTGTTTATAGGTTTTAGAAATATCATGATAAGCAAACCCAGAGAGTTCAAAGCAATGATATAAAGGACAAGTGGATAAATAATGACCCAACTTTATTACGAAACATAGTGGAACTGTTGTATTGTTAATATAAACACAGATGACCTTTATTTTTGCTCATTTTTCGTCCCTAGAACAGGAAACAGCAGATAATCTTTATCAGCCAGAAAAATCTTCTACTACGCTTCTACTTTTGAGCTGTGGGGCAGATTCATGTGCTGTGTTTGGGAGTATGACAATGCTACTATTTTTTGCCAAGCACATGCTGATATGGGTTTGAGAAGAAAGGCGTAAGGCTTTGAATAGCTCAAGGACTGCACAGAGCACAGCAATAGGCACCCACTCCCACTGCTTAAAAAGGAGACAGTAACCAAACTCATGTGTATGGGATTTCTGTAGAAAAATAAGAAAATGTGTTTTCCATATCAAGAATTCTTTATGTTCTGGTGGCATGAAAGAATTTAATGCCCTACTTCTGAAATGTTCTGACTGCTATACAGCAGCGTATTCCCTAAACAGGTTGTTCTGCACTTTTCTTCTTGTTCTGATTGTCTCTCTTGTGTTGGCAACCAGGGACAAGGGAAAACATCTAGCAGAAAAATAACCCTGAAAAAAATATGGCATGTGATAGTAAGATGTTGCTTTTAAGGCACATTGACTCCCTGATCTGACTGGTTATTTATGCATAGGCACTAGAGCTGGTTTAGATGCTGGTGCATCACGGAGGTAAAGGTGAGTAGCACAGGACCACTCCTTTGTTTTCTATACTTGGCTGAACCAAGACCTGCTGGTCAAACTGAAGAGCAAGAAGAAAATGCACAGGCAGTGGAAACAGGGACCGGTGCCATGGGAAGAGTAAAAGGAAGCTGTTAGGCTGTGTAGGGATGTGGTCAGGGAAGCTTGAATTGAACTTGGCTAGGGATGCCAGAAAGAGCAAGAAAGGCTTCCACAGGTACCTCAACCAGAAAAGGAAAGTCCAGGAGAGCGTACATTCCCCTAGAGACTGACACAGACGGGCTGGTAACAACAGACAAGGAGAAGGCTGAGGTACTTAAACAAATTTTTTGCTTTTGTCTTCCCTGATAACTGCTCTCCACACAGCTCTCAGGAAAGCAGTATCTCTCCCACTGAAAGAAAAGATCAGGTTCATAACCACCTGAGCAACATGAGCATTCACAAGTCTATGGATCCCTGTGACATGCATCCCAGAGTCCTAAGGGAATCAGCTGAAGTAGCTGCCAAGTCACTCTCTATGATATTTGGAAAGTTGAGGCAATCAGGTGAAGTCGCTGGTGACAGGAAAAAAGTAACATCAGACCTGTTTTTGAAAAGGGTAAAAAGGAGCTACTGACCTGTCAGTCTCACCTCTGTGCCAGGGAAGATCATGGAACAGATCCTCCTGGAAGATATGCTAAGGCATATGTAAGGCAGGGAGGTGACACAGGAGAACCAGCATGGCCTCACCAAGGGAAATCTTGCTTAATCAACCTAGTGGCCTTCTATGATGGTCTCACTGTGTCAATAGACAAGGGAAGAGCCCCTAATGTCATCTATCCAGACTTCACTAAAGCCTTTGACATGGTATCTCACAACATCCTTATCTCCAAATCAGAAAGATATGGATTTGATGGGTGTACTGTTCAGTGGATTGACGAACTGACTGCAGGATAAGTCCAGAGAGCGGTGATCAGTGAGTTAATGGCTCAGTGTCTGGATGGAGATTGGTAATGAGTGATGCCCACATGGGTCAGTGCTGGGGTCGATGCTCCTTAATAGTTTCATCAGTGATGTAGACAGTGGGGTTAAATGCATCCTCAGCAAGTTTGCTGATAACACCAAGATGTGGAGTGCATCCCATCAGAGGGATGGGATTTCATCCAGAGGGACCTAGACAGACTTGAGTAATGGGCCCAGGTGAACCTCATGAGGTTTAACAAATCCAAATGCAAGATCTTGCACCTGGGTTGAGGCAACCCCCCTTGCCAATATATGCTTAGGGATGAAAGGATTGAATGCAGCCCTGACAAAAAAGAACTGAGGGTACGGGTGGATGGGATGGTGGGCACAAGCCAGACATGAACCTGTTGGAGCATGTCCAGAGGAGGGCCACAAAAATGATCCATGGAATGAAACACCTCTCCTACAAGGACAGACTGGTAGAGCTAGGACTGTTCAGCCTGGAGAAGAGAAGGCTGGGAGATGACCTAATAGCAGCCTTTCAGTATCTAAAGGGGAGCTACAGGAAAGAAGGGGACAGACTCTTTAGTGGCGCCTGTGGTGTTAGAACAAGGGAAAATGGCTTCAAACTTACAGAGGGTAGATTTAGTTTAGCTGTAAGGAAAAAAATCTTTTATAGTGAGGGTGATGAGGCATTATAATATGTTGCTCAGTGATGTAGTGGATGCCCCGTCCCTGGAGACTCTGAAGGGAGGTTTGGATCAGGCCCTGGGCAACCTGATCTAACCGTGGTGTCCCTGTTCATTGTAGGAAGGTTGGACTAAATGGCCTTCAGAGGTTGCTTTCAACTCTAAGAATTCTATGATTCTGTTCTTACCATTTTTGAATTATTAGGTAATGCAAAGCACAGAAACTGCAGCAGAAATCCCAGCTAAATTTACACATGATGTATATCACCAAATGCTCATTTCCCATCTGGCTGATTAAAATCAAAGCATTCAAATGTATCCTCTCTAATAAGATAATTTGGAAATCCCATTTTTTCTATTTTTCCAAAGAAGATCATGCTCTGGGTTGGAGATGGACCATTTTTTTTTAGAAAGAGATAATTTCCTTTTTGATGGAATTTGGTAGAGCTCTTTGGAAAATATACCATGGGCTATTCGATTCACATTTTTGCAATATGGCCATTAGTGACATTTCAAAAGTAAAAACTGAGTCAGCTACTCTCTTGCTCATGTCCTGTATCTCATTCTGTTTTGAAATAAGCTAAGAAAACCACAGAACTGCAAAATAATGTTTGAGAAGTTCTTAGTGGCTTCCAGGTTTTTGAACAGCTTATATTTTAAAGATCCTCACCCAAACCACAGATGTGAGAAAATTCTTTCTTTAATTGTAGCTGGGACTCGGCGTAGCATCAAGGCAGTGGGAGCTAGAATTAAAGAAGTAGAACCCTGTGCACTGGCAGTGCTGTGATGGCAGATTTGGGTCATTTTGTAACAGTATCCTGCAAGAGATGCAATGAAGATGCAAGGTGGGGGAGGAAGGCTGTTCTTTGCCCTGGTTAGGAATTTCCTACAAGTTTCTGCAACATCTTTAATGCTACTAACAAAGATAAATGACCATCATTATTACAGCATGTGTTCTTCATGGTTCACAGCCCTTACGGAGTCTACAAAGCTTCTCACTACTTGTGTCTTTTTTGGTTGCAGCCAGTGACCTTCTCGCTTTCAGAGAAAGATAGAACAGCATAATGCCTGTGGAAGACATGAGTGCAGTGTGCACCACAACCACAGATCAGAAGCTTTGGATGTCAGAAGAGTTTGCTTGAATGTGAATTCTGCAGTGAGTGACTGGGTTTAATGCTGCACTACAGGTCCCAGTCTGGGCATTTCACAGTGCCCCAGGGCAGCTGTTTGCTGATATATTGAAGCTGTATGTTCCACTTGTGTTGAATATCAGTATTTACAAGCCAGAAACCATTTAGTATGCCAGTCCTTAACTTTAACTCAAGATCAAGTGTAGTAAACAGACATACTTCATGTAAATATTAGCTAAGAATTTAAACTGAAGCAGGAGCCTGAATGTGTTGCTAGTCAGAGACAAAGATTCAGACAGCTCTAAGATTTTGGGACAAGTGGCTTGATATGCAAATTTAAAGTTCACTGCCATGGAGATTTATGTAAGAGCACAGATTTCAACCGTCAAAGCCACACCAGAGGAGTCTCTGTGTGTGGCATGCTTATGTGAGACTTTGCATGTTCCTTTGTGATTTTTACAATTGAATTTGAGCAGAAATGGTAATGAGAAATTAACTGTGCTTAGACCACTTGCAGTTAAGACTGAGTCATGGCGGGGACCTGTCTAGCATGTTTAGTTATCTTTCTCATTAAAGAAAGTATGCTTTATTAATTCTTATACCTATTCTTAGAATCACAGAACAAATCACACTGTGAAGATGTCTGACAGGTGTCTAGTCTCTGAACCTCCCGTTCAGAGTAGAGTTATCTATTAGATCAGGCTTGTTTGCTCAAGACTTTGGCCAGCTGAGGCTGGAAAACTGCCACCAAAGGAAATCCCATAGCCTCTCTGAACCCTTGTTCTTATGGATATTCAGCCTTTTAGTGTTTTGTGTTTTTTTTTGTTGTTGTTTTTTGTTTTTCCCCCCAACCTGCACATCCAGTTAGAAATTCTCCTAACTATTTGATGTGTCAGATCATGACTCTGCTCCTCTCCTGCTCCTGTAATGCACTGCTGATCTTCTCCCTGCAGGCACCAGCATACTATTAGGTTTCCAGAGCTTTCTCTGATCCAGACTGAGCTAGCCCCAGCCTTGCAGCCTCTCCTCACGGGGTGAGTGCTCCAGGCCTATTGTCTTGGTGGGGCTGAAGACCTTGAACGTCCTCCAGTCAAGACATGCTTCAGCATTCTTCTCTGGTTTTAGCTTAATTTTCTCCATCACTTTGGGGGAAGAGAGAAAAGAAGAGGAGAAGAGAGAAGAGGAGAGGAGAGGAATGGGAAGGAGAAAAGAAGAATCAAACACTTAAAAGTTTATTTAAGTTACAAACTAGAAAGAAAAAAGAACCTTGATCAACTGGATTGGAAAAAATTCAGCAAAATATAGGAGAATCTCCTTTGGCTATTATTACAAAAGTGACTTGTAGACTGCACTGGATGGATACTTTGCCTCATTTCTTCTAACTAGCAACATAAATTTTTAAGTAGGAACAAGTTTTGTTTCTGTTTACACACTGTCTCAGAGAAATGAGATCAAACATTTTGCAATACACTGAACTGAAGGATGGATGGTGACACAGAGAGTTTCCCCAGTGAAATAGCTCGTTGTGGTTTAGGGGATCTGGGGATCTCTTTTACTTAGAAATTCATTTGTTGTTGATTTAGTTGTAAACTACCAGTCTATCACAAGAAAGGAGAAAATTTTTGTGGGAAACCTCTAAGTTCACTGAAAAACATTTTGAAGATCTGTTCCTCAGCCTCTGTCTTTGGGCTCATAGCAGGCAAGTGACCATTTCTGCAAATGACCTAAAAATCAAGTCCTTATCTTTGTTCTGATTTGTATCTATGAAGCACCACTCATGATAGATATTCAGATGCTGACTGCTCATCACATAAAGGTGTAGCTGGTACCAGGGAAAAACTGTTCTCCCAATTACATTGTCCTTCAATAAGTTATCTGACATAGAACTCTTCTCCCCATCCTGCTCCCTTTATGGTACTATACTCCTGTGAAAAGACAGAAATCTCACCCACTGTTGCCTTGACCTTTACAACAGGCATAGAAGATCAGCACACAGCATGTAAGCTTTCTGGAACTACCAGAATATGTTCTTCTCTGTAAATAAAAATGAGGCTGTAAAACCCATCAGTGTTTATTATGGTATTTTGGATTGCTTCTTAAATGTAAGCATTATTATCAAAGTACATGGATACGTCGTAAGTCTTATTTCATCTGAAAGTCACAGGAATTATGATGAAGTAGCCTTCTCTTTTACTAAAGTTTCTCTTTCAGCATTTGCTTACTTAGGAAAAATCAGTCTGATATGACTGTACTCAGATCCAGAGTAGATATACCCTCAGATAAAGAGTTTTCTGTCTGTTCCTAACTCCAATTAACAAAATAAAGCAGGAAAAAAAAATCTCCATTAAATCCTTTTCACATAGTTGTGAAAGGGAGAAATATATAGGTGGTCAGAACTTGGGCCTTGGTAGCATTTTTGAGGAAAAATGTGCTTTAAATCTGAGTTCTCCTTGCCTCAACTTGTTGTTGTAATTGTTGTTGAACTGAAGTCCCTTCTGTTCCTTCTAAAGGACCATGATAGTTGTCTAAGAGAGGGCTCCATATATGCCTGAGTGCATCAGTCTCCAAAGCCTCTTGGAGACCTTTTGCTCAGTTGTGTGTGAAAGTAGTACTATATTTCCAACAGAAGTTTCTCCTCTGTTTCACTTTGAACCTCACATCTCTACTGCCATGACAAAGAGTTGCTGTTGAAGTCTGCCTGTGATGAAGTGTCAGATCTGCTCAGCTACAACTGTGGGGAATAGCTTTGCCAGTGTTAATGGACAAGATGTCAAAAGTCTTTTACAGATCTGTATCAACAGCTTTCATTCCACTGAGGGCATAAGGGTCAACTTTTATAACTGTCCAAAGGATGTCTTTTTTAAAGGAAAGTGCTCTTGACCCCAGCCACAGCACTGCCCTGTAGATGTTTTGCTCAGTTTGACTCTCAAGTCAGCAAGAGACTGCACTGCAAAGAGAAGACCCAAACAGCTTAGTGGAACTCCACATTTTCATTTGAGCAGTCAGTCTAAAATAAAACCCTTCATGGAGGTAATCAGTAATTCTCATTCTCATGTCAAATGGAGCCCATCACAGATTTTGCCACAGGAGAATGTGAGTTGATGAGATGGTACTGATCAATCTCTCATGTACAGATTAGAGAGAAAAAATAAAGAAGTGGGATGGTGTGACGGATGATTTGCTATCAATTTATGTGAAGGAGGTATTTTATTGACTCTGAAGTGAGTGTAATTGTCTGACAGGTTGTATTCACTTTGGAGTTGCCAGCACATCCTCCGTGAAAACAAACCATGACTTTGTTAATCTGGGCTGTCTCAATTGTCAAATAGAGTGATTCATTAATGGGAAGTAAAACCAGCAGAGACACCAAAGAGGCAACAAGAAGGGGTCCCATAAGCAATGACCTTTGTTAGGACTTAGATATTTCAAGTTTCCCTTTATTTACAGATTAGTTGATAAAAAGCTACCAAAATTGGCACACGTGACACTTCATCCCAAAGGGCTGGACAGAACATAAGGAAACAAAGAAAGGCTCTGAGAGTAAATTCTCCACAGGCATTTCTGCTTTGGCCTGAGGAGATCTGTCAGGAAACTCAAGAGTCCACCTGCTAAGACCATTACCTTTTGCAACCTCTAATGACAAAATCTGGAAATTTTTGAACAGCCAGCTGAGATCATGCATTGCGTGCAGGGTAACATGGAGATGGGGGAAGGCAGCATGGCTCAGAGTTTGTGGACTGTCAGCTTCCTGGTGTCCCATGCTTGGTCCTGTCAGCAGACACTCACTCCTCAATCCATCTTGATATGTAAAGGCCTTTGCAGACAAGGGCTATAGGCACTTAGGAATCTATGTTTCACTGACAGGCAACAAAAAGTAGTCTCTCATAAGCCTGTCTGAAGTTGGTAATAACTCATTAAATCACCTTGGTGGTTTCAAAAATTTTCATTTGCTTTATTTGCTTTATGTGGTTCATGCAGTGCCTCATTCCTGGAGCTTGCCATTTTCAGCACTGACAGTACATTCGCAAGTTCCTCTGAGCCTTTAATTCAAACAAATTACACAGAAGTTTAATTTTAGTTTTTTGTCACAATATGTCTTTAGAAGACCTTGCCTTTATCTTTTTCTTCTTTTGCCCTAGAAATGATAACATATGCCTTGTTTTTAATCATTCCAGTCCTTCACCTGTGTTCTGCTGCTTGTTCTAGCTTTTATTAAAAGTTTGTCCGCTGGAGACGGACAGCACAGGTCATTCTTTTTAGTGTCATCAGAATCACTCACTGGGTCATACAGTCAGTTTCTCTTCTGTCACTTTTAAACTCAGTGTGAGCACGTGTTGAATGCCTGCATTTGTTCATAAATGCACATTAATGTTATGTTGTTTTCCAGCCTCCGCAAAGTACACTTCAAATCAGATTGGAGGAAAAAAACGTAAGAAAATATAACAACGAATATATACATACTTCACATGTACTCAGGAACTTATTCACCTTCCTCTTGGATTTTGGTATACTTGGAGGAAGGAGAGGCTGGAGAATAAAGTTGGAAATCAGTGACGTCAGCTGGAGCCTAAGAGGACACACGTCATGAGAAAGATTTATTGTTAGGTCACAACTATGTTGTACTGCGCAGAGATTTGCCCTTTGTTCAACTCATTACAGCCGCTGAATAACAATACAGAGTGCTGAGGTAGGAGGGTGCATGATCAGCGCTTGGCTATCCAGTACAAACAATGGATAGCCCAAACAAAGAGGAAAAAAAAAAGAAAAAAGAAAAGGAACAAATTATGCAAACAATTTTCTCTGCCTGTAAATTACATTAGCAAAACACACCATGCTTATCTTTGAAAAAGAGAATATAAAATTACTTGTGAATGTAACAAGAAAAAGAATTGAGTTTATTTTATTTTTTCAGTATGGTTTAGTTAACTTGAAAAGCATGTAGCCCACTCATGGATAATGGAGATTTGGCTGTAAAGGAGAAGAATGAAAGTTCTTTGGACAAATTATTTTAGATAACATTTGGAAACACTCAAGTAATTATCAGAGCAGTATTCTGATCTTTTAAAATTAATTTAATTAAGTTTGTAGGGTTTATCAACTTTATTTTCAGTAAAATGTCGCATTTCTAAAATGCAAAAAATTGAATTAATTCAAGAGTCCTAATGGTGCCTGCAGCAGTGCTCTGAAGACGTGACATCAATTGTTTAATGTTGATTTTCACCCTGCAAGTCTCCTGTGGAAGGGAGAGAGCAAGTAGGAATGTATATCCATCTGGATGGAGTTCAGATGAAATAATGGAGCTTAACGTTTCCTGGTGGCTACTCCAGAGGGTTGTCTGCCCATCTCTTCACTTAAGCCTGGAGAATTACTCACTCTTCAGCAGCACTTCATTTTCTCCATGGTCTAAGAAAGCCCACGTACTGTGTGATTTGGTCACTTATGATCACACAGCAAAGCTGTGCTCTGTGTATTTATACAATGTGAGACTTGGGACCAACAGCCAAATGTTGCAAAATGTTCTGCATTCAGCCACATGGAGAGGAACAGTCTAGTGCAGAGCATTTGGGGAACTCCATTTACCAATCTACTGATAGGTATGCTTTTGTCTGTCAGTGTATCAGCGTCAACAACAGTTAGTGCTTGTTCAGTATTACCTCCTCAGACTTTAGAAGAAATACCAGTGCAGCCTAGAGCTGGAGAAGACGTACTTAACCACAGGCATAGAACTGAGTTGCATAAGTTTCCTCCTATATTAAGGTTCCATTTATAAATAGTTTATAAAGCATTAATACATTATTAATAGACATTAACCAACAGTGATAAAGTTTGACAAGTTGTTTATAAACATTGGCTAAGAATTAGCTACACTACCTTCTCCTGCTGTGTTTATAGCCATTTACAGCATGGACTGCCATGCCTATAACAAGCTCAGAACATTCATTAATCACATATTGCTCTTGCAAGAATGTAACCTTAAAATAAAGCCTGGAAAGTTCTTCTCCCATTCACTTCTGCAAGTAAAGATATTCCAGAAGTCACAAGTGGGCTCCTGCACAACAAAATACTAGAACATAAGTATTACCTGGATTTTAATGGTTTTAAAATCCTTGCCAAAACTACCATGTCTATTGCTCACATCATCTTTTCACGGTGGCACACAGCAATTTTTGTAGACAACATAGAGATCTAGATATTCATGTGAAACTGAGAAATATTTTTGAAGACCAAAGATTACACAAGAGCAGAAGTCCAATGACCTTTTCTTGGAAGAACGGAAGCTCAGTAGGCTGTAGGTTCTACAAGAAAGAGCAAAATAAGAGTAAAGTTTGAGAGCATTGCTAAAGTGAGTATTTTTCCATCATCCTCTGGACTGCAGTAATTGTAACAAATGCTTGTATTTCACACAGCAGACATTCCTAGCCATGGGGGTCTACAGACCCTGTGAGATTAGCAGAAGAAAAACAGGTCCATGTGTTCTGCAGAATAATGCAAGCCTGTGGCGATTATGAAGGACCACCCAGAACTGTCCTAAAGCTTCTCAAACATCTGGGCATTGCTGAATTTGTCCTGGAGTTGAGAGGCTGATGCTACACGAAGCCAATGCTGCTACTTCATAGGAAGCAAAGCAACAACTGAAATTGAGAAACTGGGATGAAGACAGGTCTTCCAGACAGTAAGGGCAAAGGCGTCTTCTGCTTAGAGTTTCAGTACTCTGAGCCATCCTCCTTACAGCATCCAGTGTAACCTGGCATAAAAGGTATTGGCACAGGAGGCAGGACCAGAATTCCTAATGCACGCACAATTCAGTTGTACCATGAGCTCTGCACCTCTTTCAAAAACACGCCTAGCGATGCATACACTGGCAAAAGGTTCAGTCGCAGATTTAGAAGCGTGCATCTTTTGAAAGCATTCCTGAGAGCAGCAGGAATCACTGAGTAATGGCCCAGCTGTCAGTTCTCAGCCAGGAGTGCAGCTGCTGTACATGGATCTGCCCCGCTGGAGAGCAAGTGATTCCAAGTGTAACACAGTGCGCATTCAGCTGCATCTCCTACTGTCCACATCGGTGTCTGCTGCACATCATCACACCTTGCTCTGCAGGCAGACCCTTGCTTACAGACAGCAAAGAAGTCTCTTAGATACACAGAAGAATCACGACCATAGGCCCCTTCTATTTGAGAAAATTACAAATGAAACTAAATTGCTTTAATTGAGGATGAGATGCCAACTTATATTTTACAGCTATTTCCAGTACAGTTATTTTTCCTTTGCTAAACTGGAGTGCCATTGCTACTGGCACAGCAGCAAGTGCAAGACTTAGTGAATGCCTCTGTATTTATTTAACCAGCAAAGGAACTCTTGAGATACATATGTAGCAGATTAATCAAACTGAACTGAACACTCTAAAAATTACTGCCTCAAGATGTATCCCTTGATTTCTCATTGGTGAACTCTCTACAGGAGCTATCAATGCAAAGGGAAGGAAATCTTTTAAAAGTCATAGTTGCTTGTAAAAAAATTCTCCGCTAAGATAAAAGTATGTAGGGGAAGAATGTGAGTCTAGTTTCTAGGCACTATCACAAGACAGATTTACAGTGACTCATAAAGTATTCATTTGATTATATATTACTGTGTTGTTCTCAGCAGTCCAAACACAGAAGAGTCTGCTGTCTTCATTAATGCCCACTACAAGATATTTTGGACTCGATGGCTTTTTTTTCAATGACCCGTTTCATTTTAGCAGTAAGATAGCTGCTCACTAGTAGCAGTTAAGTAAAGAGCCAATGCCACCTCCATTCTAAAATGTTTTGCTAAAGTTAAAAGCACATCAAGGTGGAAATTGATATTCAGGCCTGGACACATTTTTAACTTGCTGAACTCCATTAACTAATTCCTAGAGATGCTATGCATGAATGTACCAGCTAACATTTTTAGACCTCTTCCTGCACAATAATAGTCTAATTTTTCAGTCACTTAATCCTTTGTGTGGATGGCTGCTCTCAGTAATTAGTAGACAAATGCAAAAAGCTGAATTATTTAACTTTGCAAAGTGGCTGTTGTTAAGCTTACTATTAGTGGTTGAATTGTGCCAGTATAAACAGCTGAAATTTAGGGCAGCAACAAATGTCAAGTAAACAGCAATTATCCCACAAGTATTCAGCATTTTATGTATTTCTTGCATGAACACATCAATTATTTTAGGAAGACTGCATTTTTCAAGGAGGTTGAGGTTAAAAAATGCATGATTATAACAGCAATGTTTTAGACATGGCCTTGAGTTTCCAATTTCAAATAATGTTTTCAAATAATGTAATTTTAAAAAAAATTTTGCTGGTGTTCAGGGAAGATGATATTTAATTGTTGCAAGGGCAGATTGTGCCTGACCAATCTGGTGGCCTTTGACAATGTAGTGATGGCATCAGTAGACAAGGGAACTGCGACAGATGTCATCTACCTGATGTCAACTAAAGGCCTTTGATATGTTCCCATGCCGCATTCTTATTTTCAAATTGGATAGATATGGATTTGGAGAGAGGCCTATACAGTGGATAAACAATTGACTAGATGATTGTAGCCAGAGGGCTGTGGTCAGTGTGGTCAATGGATCTATATCCAGGTAGATGCTAGTGACAAATGGTGTCCCCTAAGGGCTTACCTTGGACAACATCTTGATCAGTGACCTGGATAGTGGTATCGAGTGAACCATTAGCAAGTTTACTTGCTGATGACACCAAGTGCAGTGATGCAGCCAATAGGACAGAAGGAAGGCATGAATACCTCATAAGGTTAAATTTTGGTCAGGGCAATCCCAGATATAGACTGGGAGAAAAGCTCATTGAGAGCAGCTCTGCAGAGAGGGTCCTAGAGGATGAAAAGTTGTGTGCTAGCTGTGTGAGCTAGCAGTGTGTGCCTGCAGCTAAGAAGGCCAATGATAACCTGGGCTGCATCAACAGAAGTGTGGCAGCAGAGAGAAGGAGGGGATTGTCTCCCTCTGCTATGCCCTCGTGAGGCCCCTTCTGCTGTACTGCATCCAGGCCTGGGGCCCCAGCACAAGAAAAATGTAGAGCCTTGAGAGGAGAACCACAAAGATGCTCAGAGAGCTGGAGCATCTCTCCTATGAAGAAAAGTTGTGGGAGCTGAGCATACTCTACCTGGAGAAGAGAAGGCTCTGGGGAGATGTTATTCAGCCTTCCAATACTTGCAGGAAGCTTATGAGCAGGAGAGGAACAGACTTTTCACATGGTCTGATAGTGATAGGACAAAAGGGAATGGCTTTAAACTGAAAGAGAGGAGATTTAGTTTGGGTGTTAGGAGGAAATTCTTTACTCAGGGTGTGGTGAGGCACTGCCACAGGCTGTCCAGAGAAACTGTGAATGAGCAGGACAGGAAGCAGTTGAAGTGCTCATTGTCAGGTTGGATGGGACTCTGGGCAGCTTGATATGGTGGATGGCAGCCCTGCCCATGCTAGGGTACTGGAACTGGGTGATCTTTATGATCATTTCCAAACCAAGCCTTTCTGTGATTCTGTGGGGTTTTTTTGCTACATGGAATTAAAATTGTTGTTATTTTTTCTGTCCTTAAAAATAAGTGATGAATGCCTAGCCTTAGACCTATTAGAACTCAATATCCACTATGTGCTTCATACTCAGTCTATTCCTACTTTCAGCAGCAGGTGCAAATGGCTAGAAGAAATATGCCTGTCATGCAGTAGTCCTAGTTTATTACATTTTGTCTTTTTGTTCCAGTGACTTTCCTGTAGAACTTCTGACCTTATCCCTCCATCTGTTCTAGGCTGGTCTGGCTCATGTAAGGTAAGCTGCTGCAAGTGAGTTTCTTCTGCACATATCCTCACATCTACTGCTCTGTATAGCAGAACCATGTCAGCAAACACTTGCCTTGAAACACCTCAGGTATGGAGGAGGGAAAAGGTTTGTCCATTTAGATCCAGCATTTCAATCAGAGATACAGAGACAACTCTTCCATCACTAAGACAAACTTCAGAAATAGAAAAAGGATATAATAATATAAATGAATGTTGGGATCTGCCTTACTCTCAGTTAGAAAGGATCCAAGAGCAAGTATTCAAATTAACACTGTATTTACTTATATTGAAGCCCAGCTGTACAGGAGTTATTTCTTTAACCCGAGTCTTCTATTGAAGGAAATCCTTTGATTCACGGATATTTGGAGATGAGATTGTTAGTTGTGGAAGATTAGAAGACGGAGCATAGTAAAAACAGCCTCTCCAGCAGAAGCTCAGTGCTGGTGATGCTTTTCGTACAGGCTGCAATGATATTTGCATTTGAAATGTATCATTTCAGCTGAATTTATCTTTCTGCAAATATTGATTTCTAGGGAAACATTTTTTGTTCTTTCATAGCCTCAGTGATAAGCATTTTCCTTGAACCGCAGGGCTGTTGCCAAGATAACAGAATAAGAAGTATAACATACTCCAGGTGTTAGAAAAAGCACCATAATGATGTCTTGGGCTACTTGGAAATTACTGCCATTTTCACCATCAATCAGCACTACTTTCCTCTTGGAAATCAGTGGCAACGTTCCCCTGACCTGAGAGTGCACAGGACTTCATCCCTGCTGAAGGACTGGTTTGTATGTGCATTCATAAATGTCCTCCTTCCTTGCAATCAGTAACAGCTTGTGGAAGATGAACTCATTGATGACACTGAAACACTTGTGTTTACAATACTATATTATGTGGGACAACAAATGCAAAAGTTTATCCCAGATGAGAGGATGTTAAATGTCATTTTATGCAGGAATCATCAAATCATCAAATCATTTATGTTGGAAAAGACCTTCAAATTCACCAAGTCCAATCACCACCTAAGACTAACAAGTCTACCACTAAACCACTGTATCCTTAAGCATCACATCCATGTAACTCAAATACCTCCAGGGATGGCGAATCCACTGCTTCCCTGAGCAGCCTGTTCCGATGTTAGCCATCCTTTTTGTGAAGATATTCTTTCTAACATCCAATCTAAACCTTCCCTTGTGCAACGTACTACAGTTTCTTCACGTCCTATTAATTGTCACCTGAGAAAAGAGACCAACACCACCCTCACAGCAACTTTCTTTTAGATTGTAGAAAGTGATTTCTCCAGAAAATAAGAATCTTGGAAACAAGAAACATGACTTTACAGACCCAACAACAGGTTAAAACATCAGCTGCAGCCACACGGAGGAGGAGATCTCATACCCATGACAAGCTAATGAAAGTGTCATTCGATACTCAAGTACAGTCCAAAAGGTAAACAGAACATATGAATTCTTAGGAAAGACACAAGGAATAAAATGTGCAAATCCTACTTTCACATTGTACAACTTAATTTGTTAATGTCACCAAGAGCAGGCCTAAGCCTTGTCACATGGACTGCCCAAAAAATGGCAATAATTTCTGTTTCTTCTTGTATGGATAACACACTTTCTTCAGTTGAAAGTATTTGAGTTGTACATAAATGGAAGGTACATGCAAAGAAATTTATAACCGATCACATATCTGTAGGATATAGGACAGTCAACACATAATGCCTGCGTTTCTGCCTCTTAAAGCTACTTTATAAGTTGCTGAACATGAGGCTGCCAGTTTCTAGTTTCAAAACATACCCCTTCAAATTCCACTATCCACCTCAGGAAAGGCAGTCAGACACAAAAATAAACTATGAAGAAAAGAAACAGGACAGAAGTCAGCCTCCCTAATAACTTCCAAATGGCTGAAGAACAAAGATCCAAAGAAGATGGGCAGGTATGAAGCAAGACAAAAACAAGCAAGAAAATCTGTGCAACTGTGTAAAAACAAGCAAAAAAAAAAAAAAAAAAAGAAAAATTTGAGAAGGACAGCCATGCATTATGTTCTCTAAGGGCTCTCTTTGCTGTTACAGAAATGCAGGCAACATTTCTCCAGCTAAGAAGGATAAGATGTGCATGAGACTATATAGGACACTGTGGAAGTCAAACCTAGAACGTTAAGATTTTGATTTCTTGTATTCCTGTAAGACTTGACAGTGATTTAAGAAGAAAATAAGCTGATTGCCAGTGTGTTTTTCCTTTTTGATCTAGCATAGATGAGTTAATAATAAAATAAAATAAAATTCTGCAGTCACTTGAGGTTCTCTGATCTTGGCTTGGCAACCTAATAAGCCTCAATTGCAGAAAAGCATGCATGGAGGTTCATGGAGATCAACCCAACTGAATCTCCCAACTAAAGTCAATGGAAATAGTTGTAAGTTTTCTGATTGAGAATCTGTCTGGATTTTTTTCACCCTGACTAGAATCAGAGCTATGAAAAACTATTATCCTTGTGACATGGCAATGTCAGTAATCCTAAGTAGCTATCGCCACATCTACTCACAAGAGGTAGCTACGTCTTTCTCCTTATTTCATTTTCTGTTACTTACACTGGAAATCAATGCGGAAAGCTGTTCTCCATGCAGTGCCTGCATTCCACAGTCATGTTGCATGGAAGGATCTTCTTCTGGGAATATTATGATTAATAATTATGACAAGGAGTTCTTCTAGTAAGAGCTTTCTGAACATCTCTAAAACATCTGAATCACAATGTTATTCATAATGTGCAACCTAAAAAATGACAATTAAATGCAGGGTTAAAGGCAACCTTCTGCAAAGCTTTGAAGGATGCTGTCCCACAAGGCTGCAAGATTGCTTAGTTGCCAGCTACTGATGAATAACCAGTCTTAGTCACTATCTGACGACTCAGCCTGTACAGTGCCTAGAGGCTGTCATGACTTTTGTGGATACTAGTGGATAAACTTTCACATCTGGCAACCAGGACTACTCCTAGGCAAGGTGCTGTTTTATGAAGCAGCCTTTGGATACAGTGAAACAGCTCTTAATAGGTACAGTGTGAGGTCACAACTGTCACGGGTATCTCTTATCTTGCAAATATAAGCTAAGCAAAGCACAAATTTGGAAAAAGGACAGGGAAAGTCAAAGAGCTCAAAAGTTTAGTTTGGACAAGACCATTTTTTGACCTAATTCCCATTCTGTTGATAAACTAGGACTGAGAAATCTTAATCAAAAAGATTCGTTCACTTTACAAACCTCCTACATGAACCTGTAACATAAAATGGAAATCAACCCAGCAGGCAGCTCAGCCAATGATGTTCAGAAATGTTGGGGCTCAACGTAGCCCTTAAGACAGCTGTGGGAGTGCATGATGCTCAACCAGAGCCAGCTGTGCTCTTCAGGTAACTCTTGTTGCCATAGCAGCAGAAGGTATGATGGATGGTAGTCCTCACTGACAGAAGGGTGTGGATAACCTCAGTACAGTTGTAGTTAAATCAGAAAAAACTGTGATATGTATTCAAGATAAAAATAGTAAGAAACTAACTCACCTCATCTTACAAACAGAAATATTGTCTCCTTATACACAGACACATACTAGGACAGCACAGATATGGTTGCTCACTGCCATCTTGCCACATGTGCTGCTGCTGGCATTGCTAAGCAGAAGAACAGGATGCAGTCCCAGAGTGCAAATTACCAAAGACTTGCTTTGGTCATTTGGTGGTGTTGTATCCTGGTAGAGTTCAAAACAGCATGTACATGTAGAAGAGCACTGTTATCCCCACCCAGTGCACCCCAATCCTCTTCAGAGATATCTCCCAGCTTCTGCAGCTAGTCTGAAGATAGGGAAGTACCACCAGCACTCAGATTTCCTACTACAAACTTTCCACTTTCATTTCTTGCAATTCAGGTCCTCTTGGATGCATGTATTGTGGAGATAAGTTATCTAGAGTTCTCATCTTAGGGTTTCTGTTACCACTAAAACTTCCTGACAGAATTACAGCTGCGTTAGTTACAAATGTGAGACTAGCAAGATCTATATCTTAAAAGTCAAAAAGAGCAACATCATGCTCTTAATCTCAGCATATATTTTGTATGGACAGTTACACAAGAAGTCTGCAATACTGAGCAGTGAAATGTTAGATAATGCCTGAGTTCCCATTTTCACTGCTTTTTCTGCAGATGTATCATGATTCAGGTTTTAACGGTCTGACCTCAAACTTATTTAGTGCTTGTAAGAGAAGTACTTTGATTTTTGCAGTAAGACTATATTGTTATTTCCTTCACTGTTCCAAAAGTGTGGAAGTTTCCACCCTTCTGATACTTACTCAGTTCTCTTTCTCCAATTTTCCTTCATTCCTAGTATGAAAAGCCCAATGTAAATGAACTGCTATTAATTACCTCAATTATTATGTCTTTCATTATTATATTATCTGAAAGCTTAAGAAACATGCAGTTATCATCACAATGAGACAGGAGGCCATTATCCTATTCTTGGGATAGAGGAGGATAAGAGGCACTGAAATAATAATGCATTTCAGGTATGGTATTTGAGATACGTTGGACCTGATTAATCACAGAAGTTAGCATTACACAGAACGACGTGACTCAGATCTAGTTCAGTGTGATCTGAAGCGCACAGCACAATGATAAATCAAACTACTAACTCTCAAACATGAGAAGAAGAAGGGGAAGGGAAAGGGGGATGATCTCTTTCAGAGTTTAGTTTTTCATTGGCAGGAGGAGTAAATTTGAATCACTGCTTCAAGAATTTGGTTCAATCTTGCTAAACACTGACCAAAGCATTCGTCCTTCAACCTTAGTACTATCTAGTCAGAGGTTTGTGTTTTTCTTCCTGGGTTAGATGGAGTAGACTACTTTTGGCTTAAGTGGACCTGCAAAGAAGGGGAAGCCCATCACATGAAATAGCATCAAGTGATGGGACAAGTGTGTTACATATAATTGCTAGGCATCATATTGGTATCAAAATGAAAACTTCAGGATGCAGCAAAGGATGTAGAACCCCTTCACCCCTCCTGGTCATCTGTGATGACAGATGCAAAAAGGAAAGATGGAGAAAAGGAACTTGCATTCAAAAGTACTGACTTATAGGAAGTATTTTAAGCTACTACTGTAGCTTTTGAGGACGTATCCAGGATTAGCAGGCATAGCCCTGTTAGACAGACCTTATCAAACATTCTTTGGGATATTACTTTTTCTCTAATTCAAGAAGTGGCATATGGGCTATGCTATCATTTATTTAATTAAATCACCATCACCCAAAGCCTAATTCCTTGGTTATTGACCTTTGATCTGACTCTGTTTATCAGTAACTGAGTCCAATTGTAAGCAAAAGGATTTCCAAAGAAGGGCTTATGTGATTGTAATTACATGCATACCAAATATGTACGAGGAGGAGAACCAAACAATTTGGTGACGTATCCTCATTGTGTTCCTAGTTCTTCAACACTGGGCAATTTTATGCTTACTTTTGAAAGAATCTTGTCCTTTTCCCACTGCTTCAGCCTAAGACAGTGTGCATTAGTGCATCAGCCAAAAATTGTCCCAGAATGGAAATTCCTATTTGATAAATTTAGGAGAGGTAAATTCAGTGAAGCAAGACAAAACTTAGGGATCACTTTTCCCAACAACCTAGGTAACATCTTGTTAAACAGAATCATCATTTTTTTTCCTTCAAAGCACAGCTACTCCACTGAAAAGCCCAGGACAGACCTACACTGAAAACTTCATAGTGTTATGAAGACACACAGCTTAGTCACAGCAGCCTGAGCTGCAGGCAAAAGCATCTGCCAGGTTTCTCATTATATTGTGTTTCCAGGTCTGAAGAACTACCATTTCCTGGGTAGCTGCCTTGAAGTGGAGTCAGTACCTTTAATACTGCACTGTAGTCTGTATAGAAGTGTAGGCATAGCTCTTGAGAAGCCAGAGAAAAAGATCTCTAAGCTCTCAGAAGTAATGGAAACAGCCCTCCACCTAACTATTAGCAACTCCAATATTTTATAGACCTTTCATAACCCATTCAAAGAATAATGTTTTTATTTCACATTCAGAGCTAAGAAACCAGTAGTTCATTGTTTTACTAATAAAGGTGGCAAATCTGTGATTTAATGGAAATGATTTATGCCTTACTGAGAAGCTTAGATAAAAAGAGTGTGATAATTGGGCATACTGTGTGATGTGATCCCAATTTCTCCTGAAAATGCATTGTTGGAGAATAGATGATGTTTATATTAGAATGCAGCCAAACTGTGTAACTGAACATTTTGCTTGCTTGTGCATTGTGACTGCAGTCTAACTGTCTGGTGATTAACAAAAACAAGCAACTCTTTCTCCATCCATACACTGTTTTTAAAGCCTACAAATAAATCTCTTTATACATGAGGCTGAAAGCTTGTCAAAGGATGGCAACAATTTACAGTGACAAAGAATTAAGTAATCAGGGATCTATGCCAAAAATTTGCCAATTAATCCCAAAGAACACTGCTCCAATCTCCATCATGTAAACAATGGAAAGTGTATCCATGATGCCCTTTAAGACAAACACACATTTTAACGTTCTCATTGGATCAGTAGTATGTAAATTATTTTTTTTCTTCTGTTCTAAGCATATTAATGTTAGACCTCAAAACTGACTCCTATCTGTACATGCATGTTTCTTCCTTCTGCCACTAAGATCGTTTTCTAGTATAGTTAACCCACATCCTAGCAGTACTCACATCTTATCAGAAAGGATATGTGCTTTGCAAAAGGAAAGGGCTCCTGTTTTGTCTTCTGACTTTTTGACACTCCTGTATGTGTAATGCTGGAAATATCTTCATAAATTTGAGAACATTTGTTGTGCCCTCTAAGGCTCCTTCTACTTATTGTAGATATCATTTTGAAATTGCAGCTTCCATTTTAAATAGAGACCTTCTGAGATAGCGTGTAGAATGGAAGGGATCCATGCTTTCCTCCTTCCAGCATGGGAAATACAAAGTTCCATGAAAACAGTCCATCTTTTAAATCACACAGTTTTAAAATATATCTCAGGATTCTGGGCAAGGGAAAGACTCATTAATTGTTACATGCTTCCATTTTACATGTAGACTTCCCAGAAGCTAATTCTCAGGTTTACTAGGTTACAATTATAAATATAACCTAGTGACAAAGCATACATTCCCTTCCTGCTCTGTGAATCTTTGGACCTGCTCAAGAAGAGACTCTTTAGTCACAAACCAAACTGGAAAAATTAGAAAAGAATGAAGGGAAATGAAGAACCCAGCAAAGACCAGTGATAGGCAGAAAGAAAGCTCCTGAAGAAAATCTGTTTGTCACTACTTGGGCTGCTTAGGAACTTACCATGACTTCAGACTGAAAATCGTGGTTGGAGACATTTCTGAAGAGAAATTCTGATGAGAAACATTGTCATGGGGGAGAAAAGGTTCCTTCCCCTCACCTCCATTTCCTGCCCAGAACTAATAAGTCTGTCTAGACAGGGATGGTTAAGGAATTTAGCCACTTCCCAAAAGCCCCATAAGCCTTTATCATTCATGATTAACACACAGTGTTTACATAGCTATGTCAACTTTAACTTTACTTCTTTGTCTATTTCTGTAATGGAAATACACTGATGACATTTGCTGTTGATTTTATCTCTTGTTTATTGACTGGACGGTAAAGACATTGAGAGGGATGCAGTCCCAGCTGCAGTGAGCTGTGTCAGTGCTTCACGTGTTTTCTGCTTTGGTGACAGTGTTTAACTGGCTGAAGGACGCATTTCACGTGCAAACAAACTGCATTAATCAGTCCTCTTGCTGTACTGACCATTTCTATTTAAAAAAAAAAATATATTAAGTAATAAAAAACACTGTATTTCACAGTGTAGCAAGTGGGCTACAAATGTCAAAGGTGCTTGCTTCATAAAAATGAAGCAAAGCTTTTTTAAGAAGTATTGAAAGTTGAGAATAGCCAGAGATGCAATGGGACACTGCTACTCCCATAGAGTGGATTCTTTCATCCCTTGCTCTGATGTTGTCCAAAGTGTATTACTCATCTTTAAAATGAACTCAAGTTAATTATAAAAGTTCTCAGACTTCTCATTGTGTCTAGGACAAGGTAGGTAGAGGAGGGACACAGCCTTGACACTGTTCCTGCTAGAGCAATGGACAGAGTAGTTGTGTTGGAATCAAGAAAGATGGATAGTTTCTGTGAGAGAAAAACCTTAGTACGGACTTGTTACTTTGATCACGTGCAATCAAAGACCACATTCAAAGAAAAAAAAAGTAGTCTCAAGAAGCACAATGAAGTCACTGCTTTTTGCACGGCCTTTGTAACTAAGCCACAACCTTGGCAGCAGTAGTGTGGAAGCTAGTGTTTGCTTCCCCTCAGTCTTTGCTCCTAATTTTTTTCTTTCTCACTGTCTTCTTGTCACATGCCTTTGTATACCTCAACTAGAAAACTTCTCTGTTTAATTCTTCATTATTGCTGACTTCAAGGTGTAGTCTTTTTATGATTGACTTGTATTCAATTACAGAATCACAGAATCACAGATTCACAGGGGTTGAAAGGGACCTCAAGAGATCATCAAGCCCAACCTCTCTGATAAATAAGTACCCTGCAATAGGCCCACAGGCAGATGTCCACATGTGTCTCTTCTCCATAGAATGAGACTCTACAACTTGTCTAGGCAACCTGTGCCAGTACTCCGTCACCCTTATAGTAAATAACTTCTCCCCCATGTTAGTACGGAACTTCCAATGTTCAAGTTTCAGGCATTACTGCTTGTCCTATCGCTATATATATCACAAAGAAGAGCCTGACCTCATCCATTTGCCTCCCACCTCCTTTTAGATATTTATAGACATTCATCAGATCCTCTCTCAGTTGTTTTTTTTTTCCCCAGGCTGAAGAGACCCAGGTTACTCAGCCTTTCCTCATACAGGAGGTGCTCCAAGCCCCTTATAATCTTTGTGACCTTCTGCTGGACTCCATATAGGAGATTGCTCTCTTTTTATCTACTGGGGAGCCCAGAACTGGACAGAATAGTCTAAATATGGCCTTACCATAGCAGAGTAGAGGGGGAGAACAACCTCCCTCATCCTGCTGTCCACGCTCCTTTTCATGCGCCCCAGGATACCACTGGCCTTCTTGGCTACCAGAGCACACTGCTGCCTCACAGCCAACTTCTCATCCACCTGGACACCCAGGTTCTTCTCTGCAGAACTCCTCTCCAGCAGGTCATCCCCTAATGTGTACTGAAGCATGTGGTCATTCCTCCCCAGCTGCAAGACTCTACATTTATTCCTGTTAAACCCCATTAGGTTCCTCTCTGCACATCTCTCCAGTCTGTCCAGGTATCACTGAATGCACAGCCTTACAGTGAGTGTATCAGCTACTCCTCCCTGCTTTGTATCATCAGCAAACTTGCTGAGGGTGGGCTCTATCCCTTTATCCAGGTCATAGAATAACAGAATCAGCAAGGTTGGAAAAGACCTTCAAGATCATCCAGTCCAACCACCCACCAACTACCAATAGCTCTCACTAAACCATATCCCTCATCACAAAATCCAAACCTTCCTTGAACATCTCCACGGTCAGTGACTCCACCACCTCCCTGGGCAGCCCATTCCAGTGCCTGACCACTCTTTCAGAAAAGTGGTATTTCCTAATGTCCAGCCTAAATCTCCCCTGGCACAGCTTGAAGCCATTCCCTCTAGTTCTACTACTAGTTACACAAGAGAAGAGGCTGACCCCTCACTACAACCTCCCTTCAGGTAGTTATAGAGAGCAATAAGGTCTCCTCTGAGCCTCCTCTTCTCCAGACTGAACAATCCCAGCTCCTTCAGCCCCTCCTCATAAGGCCTCATAAGGTCAATGATGAAGATGTTGCCTGACCCAGAACCAAGCCAGCCAGACTCTGCACCATTGATGACAACCCTCTGAGCTCTTCCAGTCAGTCAGTTCACAATCAACCTGACTGTCCACTCATCTATCCCACATTTTATAAGTTTCATGACAAGGATGTTGTGGGAGACAGTGGCAAATGCCTTGCTGAAGTCAAGGTGCACAACATTCATGGCTCTTCTACTCAATCAGTGATGACATCATAGAAGGCTATCAGGTTGGTCATTCATGGTCTCCCCTTCTCTTTATATTATTTCTTATGCTAATTAATCAATACTCTTTAAAACTGAAATAAAAAAAAAAAAAAAATACCCCAAAGCTACAGATTATTTACTCTATCAGAGGCAGATACAATAAATGGAGTCAGCAGAACAAAAGCAGACATAAGGAGGAGGAGAGGAAGAAAGAGAATACAAAATATCCAAAAGCCATGTGTTTCCAATAATGCAAAGCCGGTGCCTTTAGATGCTAAGAGAGGTACCTGAGACTTTGTTTAGGCTCTGTTTGATTCTGATAGACATAAGAAGTTTCCACAAAGAGGAGATGCAGCTGGGAAGTGACTCTGGGAACATGAATCCCACTGCTGAGTGTTTATACAGAGCTTCAGGCTTTGTGATTTCAGGAAGTTTCAGTGTAACACCCATAATAATAAAAACATGAAATAAAGTGATGGTGAGGAAAAAGAAGAGGATGGAACATCTCCCATTCAAGGACAGGCTGTGAGCTGGGGCCGTTCAGTGTGGAGAAGAGAAGGCTCTGGGGAGACCTGATAGTGGCCTTTCAGTATCTAAAGGGGGACTACAAGAAAGAGGGAGACAGACTCCTTAGCAGGGTCTGTTGTTACAGGACAAGAGGAAATGGTTTCAAACTAAAGAAGAGAAGATTTAGACTGGATATAAGGAAGAAGTCTTTTACTGTAAGGGTGGTGAGGTGCTGGCACAGGTTGCCCAGAGAGATGGTGGATGCCCCATGCCTAAAGACACTCAAGGCCAGGCTTTATGAGGCTCTAAGCACCAGTTATAGCTGAAGGTGCCCCTGCTCATTGTAGGGGTGTCGGATTAGATGGCCCTTAAGGATCTCTTCCAACTCAAACAATTCTATGATTCCATGAAATTAACAATCTAATAAAGCAATGAGTCCTTTAATTGTCTTACCCCAAGGCACATTACAATACTGGAAGAGCATCCATGAGCCTTTTACTAATGGGAGTAATTTGAATGCTACAGGGTAAAAACCAGTCTGTGGATGTGTTCAATTCTCCTGTCAATTATTTTGTAAACTTCATTATTAAGGAGCTGTCTGGGAATTGAGGCCAAAATTTACAGTTTCCTACTGTAATGGGATAAGCTTTCTTCTGATTTTGCTTTGTCTTGGGCAACCCCACTCCCCTGGACTGAGAGCCAAAAACTCTGTGTTGATCTCTGAGGCAATGTTTGTGTTTGGATTTACATGTTTTCTCTGTTTGTCACTGGAAGAGTAGGAAGTAAGACAGGAAGAGGAACAGGAAAGTTATACTGCTCAATGAGATTGTACATATGCATACATACAGCAGAAATACATATGCTTATCTAAATGGCCAAAATATGTAAATAGTGCAGAGAATCTTTTCATTATTTTTCTCTCATGGTTATGTGTCAGATTTAAAAGATTTTCTAGTTATTTATCTCCCAAAAGATTTACTGGTAGGCATTAATAGGCCTACAAGCAAATCTCTTAAAAGAGTATAAGTGATCAGCCTCTTCTTTTGTACAACCATGTGTGTAAGCATGTGCCTCAGTGTCAGTGCAGCATATTCCTCTGAGTAGTCAGTGAGATGCAAGCTTACATTCTGAGTAGATGGCTAAAAGCCTAGTGAGTTGGTGCCATTGTCAGGATGATGTAGGAAGATGTAGATGGTGGAGAAAAGGCCTTTCTGGGCTCCCAAAGTAATGACTGGAATTCCCCACATTCTTGAAATGAAAAATGCAATTTTCAGAAATGTCAGAGTGCCTGAGAAGCATGCACCCCACCAACCTGCAAGGTCTCTTGTTTTTTTTCACGCCTAAGAGCATTTGATCACTTTTTCCTGTTTCATTTTTCATCCTGGTTTCTCAGACACGTTTTGCCACTTCCCTGTTGATAGTATCACAGTTCAGCACATTTCCAAGATTTTCTCTTTTCTACAGAGAACAGGCAGCACACAAAAGCCTACCTTCACAACAGCAGAAACCCGGACAACAGCTAATTATGTCAGCAGAGCTCCCTCTGCTGCTTCAGGACAAAAAGATTTTCTTGCAGACTGCAGCTTCAGTATCGATGTACTGTAACAGAACTCATTTCAAAAGAATATTTTAGTGGCATTTTAAAAGATTTTTTTGGATCTATGAAATCCATCTAATGGCTTCCTGCTCCTGTCCGTTTGCGCTTGCAGGGCTCCATATACTAAGCTGATGTTAAAAAATTGTTTGTACTATCATTTTGCCAAAAATAAACTGAAAAACAAACCTGGCTTCTATGAAATCCCCTCAGATGTGCCTTTGAACCTTACAAACAATTTGACAGGAAAGATCTCACATAAGTGGATAAAAATTAAACAACTGTTTCAGTTTTGAGCTACTAAACTTCATTACAAAAGCAAGAATGCACTCTGAGTAGTTTCCTCCATGAAAATTTTTCAAGAGAAGCAGCCAGGCTCAACCCAATGAATCAAAGACTGTAATTCAATTAATTGTCCAGTACAGGATTGCTCTGGCATATATACTCAAAGAAGTCTAGAAGCCCTTTCCTGTCATATTCCTGGACTTTGTGATCTCCTTGCCAATAATTCAGTTCCTGTATAAGAGGCATTTCAATAACTGTTATGAGGAAAACAACAGAGAGCTTGCTCTGTGTTCCACTTGCATTGCAGAGTATTTTCCTTCTGCAGGAAGGATTTTGCAGACTTTCCCACCACTGTCAGCAGTGAGGAATATCCATAAAAACATCTAACACATCACCCCTTCCTCACTTTGGGCAGAAAGAATAGGGTCTGTTACAGTCATATATATACATCTTCATATTAACAAATGCTCCCTGTGGTAGTGAAATAAATTTTTATTAATTGAGTTAATATTGATGTACAGTTTAAGTTAATTTGTAAAAACCTGTGCAGCATTTCTGGAGTTCCAGAAACTATTCCTGTTTCCTGCATACACAGGCGCTCCAAGGGATTGCGCTAGACTGGCTGCAGGCACAGTTCAGTGCTGAAAGTAAATCCAGGTGCTGTGTGTAGGGGTTCCCAGATTTCAGCTGATAATGTGTAGTGAATGAATTAACGCTCTTATCTTTCATCCCTTCTCTGCAATGTGGATGTTGAAAATTCTAAGTGATATTTATAGCAGGGAGTCTGTGCCATAGGATGGGATTGAACCAGAATCCAATATTAGGAATTCAGCTTCTGGGTCATCTTTTCTCTTTTCCTGACATACGTCAAAAGATAATGCTGAGATAAGGCTCAGCACTGTCTCCAAGATCCATTCACTGCTTCTGTGAAATGCATTGGTGTACTTACCCATGGGTAAAACACAACCTTTACAGCTTAGCACTGCTCTACTCATGGGATGCCAGGGGCAGAAAGCTGCAAATGGCACAACAGAAAAGGAAAATGGAACAAGGACAAAGATGGCCCTGCTACCAGCTGCAGTTTGAGGCAAGGAGGTCTCTACACCCTTTCTCTCTCTGGCTTGAGGGTTAAGAGGGAACAGGGGGAGCAGGCTGCTTGCTGTGGAATGTGCATGGATCTTCTGCTCTTATTGAATCATGGCCATCAGAAGTGTGAGCAGGAGAAAACCCTTCTCAGGCATCCCCTTACTGAACAACTGAAAGACAAATCTATGTGTGGAGCCACAGAAATTTTCCCAGGGTTCTTCTCCTCAAGAAATTCATTGTGTAGCTTGCCTCCACACCACTGACCATGAAAAATGAATGGTGTGGATAGAATAGCACATAAAACACCTATGATCAAAGAAAATCCCCTTTCCTTTGTCCTTGGCTTAAAACAAATGCATTGCAGTAAGTACTCAGAGTTGTTCACGGTATGTTCCTGATGTGAGAAGCAGTAGCAAGGAACTCCTTGTCTTTGCCTCCCCACTTTCTGTGTAGGGGATGGGTACTCTCATTCATGAGATGGGTGATTCATGAGAAAACTATCCCAGCTGAGCGGAAGCACTACTACCAGCCCACTTCCCTGGCACTGCTTGTGCTTATCCCCCTGTGACAATATTGTCAAGTTTGTGGAGCAGAACTTGGAGGCAAAGGACAGCGGAAAAGTCAATACGCCTCTGCTTTAACGTGTCTGAACAAAGCCATAGCACAGTTGTCATTGTTTTCCTTTTGGTCAGAAAAAGAGTTTGCTTAAAACTGCAGATTTATTATTATTTTTTTTAATGTAATTTTGCAAATGAAGGGGATTTTCAAGCTAGAAGGCATTGTGAGCGCTCTTTGATCAAAAGCACAATGGAAGTCTCTTGTGCCCCAGCCTAACAACAGTGGCTTAGTCTTTAGTAATACCATAAACAGAGAGCACTCGCCAATATTTGGGTACAGAATGCTGAGGGAAATGCCCTGCTGATAAGCTCCAACTTGCTTAAAACAGCTCTTTAGCAATATGACAGCACTCAAAGTGTGCCAAAAAGCACGGTGAAATTGAAACTTTGTCAAGTACTTTGCAAATAAATCAAGGAAGTCAAAGCATGGAACATATTTTGACAGGAATATCCTTGTAAAATATTGCGTGAGTTACTATCAAACACATTGCACTGCAGCACATATGATCTTACTGTATCAGTAACACAAACATATTGGTAAACCCTGAAGGTTATATTAACTTGCAATTACTACCTTATTATTACTTTATGATTATAGCCAACCTAGTGTTCAATTTGCCTGATGAGTACTGTTACGTACTTTATTCCAGTACCTCTCTCTTTCTTCTGTAAGCAGCTGAGGATTGAATGGACCTGACATAGCAATCTTGGGTTGTTTCTGATTCCCTCAGACGTTACAGGAGTCTGAGTCGGGAGGGCTAGCCAAGAAAACCCCTGCCACTGGACATTTCTCAGTTTACGTGAGCAGAACAGGTGAGCACTTTAACTTTCTGTGCACAGGACTTCAAACTTCCCAGGAACATCATGAAGCTTTGCAATCGGATAGACAGACAATACATAACGATTACATAGTCCTTTCTTATTATAGCACACAGGCAAACCTCTGGAAACCACTACAGATACCACTATCCTAAAAGCACTGAAATGCCTTCATCTGCAGAAACATGGAAAAAATGATCCAAGCTGCAATCTCCAGAGGGGACATCTAGGGGAACAGAGGTTATCACAATGAAGTGCTGTGTCCTAACTTGAGCACACCACAGAGATGAATGGCCCTTTCAAAACAGTCCATTTCAGTTACCTCTCTCTCAGCATTCCTATGCAAACAGTGGATGTGTAACATGCTTTGCCTTATAGCACTATCGCCTGTATCATTTGCTGAAGGCTGGCCATGGAATAAGGCAGTCCAGGGCCTAGTTTTTGACTTCTTGAGATGATGAGCTCACAGTTAAGAAAGAGAACTAGGCTGTCCTTAGTCCCAAGCGCAGAGTGCAGAGCAGAGCAGAAATACTTCCTAGAGGAGGGAGTGTTTGAGCACTGCCTTAGCATCTCAATTGGCCCACTGCTGTGCTGGGTGAAGAAGCGTCTGCTTCTCCGTGAGGAGATGTGGGACAGACTGGTAGGAAAAGACACGTTTTCCAAATATCTGCAGCCTCTAGCAATTTCCTGATGCACACACACTATACTGTTTAGAGATAGATTATTCATAACCACACCCTTCTGCTGAGTAAGATGGAGCAGCAATGGTCGAAGTTCTGTCATCAAGAGAGATCATCATTGCACAGGAGAGCAAATAGCTCCTAGTTATTTGAGGACAGATAAATGCATAACAAGCTCAGGCTAAAACATTATTTCCCAAAGGATGTCTGGATTGAGATCAGCTGGTGAAGGCACATATGGTGTTAGAGCTGTAACAGAAACCCACCACAGCTGTAACACTGGGATTAGGACTGTCCTCACCCTCCAGTGATAAATACTAAAGCAGTGGCACACTCTGGAGCTCCCCACCTGCATCAGTCCTCTGTCAGTTTGCAACATCTGTGTCTCAGTTCAGCTGTAATGAAAATCACGTACTCACTAGCCAATGCTGAAAAAAGAGAAGAATGCATCTTTCTCTATGTGATGTAGTGCACCTGTAGGAGAACTGTCACCCTTGCAAAGATCATAGCTCAGATGCGTTCATGTTTTCTTGCACCAAAGGGTCTCCCCTGCACTCTCCATTTAAGTCAGCAAGCTTCTTCCCGGTGGTGTCTGTGGACTTTGGCTGACTGTGACATGAAGTTTGAAAGGTCTGTTACAGGGGATCAGAATGGCTGTGATAATAGTCACATAGCAAGCAGTCCATGCTAGTGTCACACTTTCACAGGCCTCCTTGTCCTGCTGCTTTGCTTTGCTCATCCTTGCTGCCTCTGAGTTAGTCTTCATTTTCTACCAATTTTAAAGCATTCTGCAAAATGTTGGGAAATTGCCATTCATTACATAGGCAAGATGGGGCAATAGGGAGTGAAATTACTACAGCATTGTAGTTGGGTGAAAAAAGTAATGATGCAGTAGAGACAGAACAAGTTCTCCTGCAAGTTCTAGCTTGAAAGTTATTTCCTAGGGCCAGCTATGGAAATAAGCTTTTAATGCTTCTCTGCTTCTTCCAGCCTGCACTGCTGACCTTAATTTGTTCCTAATCTCCTGCTTTTTAGCTGCTGGCTGGAAACAAGTCCCTGGTTGTGAGCTACTCCAGGGGACCTCCCTGAACCGAGGGCAGAAAAAGGCTGAGCCCTGTCTTCTTTCCTCACAGATCCATCTCCCCTTTCTTTGCTCTATTTGCACTGGCAAACGTTGCACACAGATGAAGGCAACTAAAGGAAGAAAAACAAAAAGAGTGAAAAGAAGGTCCACAGGTCCAGGCTGCCCTGAAAGTTTGTACCCTAGGGAACCTTTCAGACTCACTGACGTTTTGGATGCAGGCTACAGGCATATGATGCCTGTGTGAGATGCAAAAAATAATTCCTGTTGGCCTTCCATCCCCTAACTCACTGCACAATGAGTTTTCTCCTTACATTATTACTGCTGGAAACTCTTCCACGTACATTCAATAGAGTAATTTAATTTTATAATTCAAGACCACATCCAGAGACCTGAGAATTACCTCTGCTTCATGCTTTCCTTCTTTAGGTTTTTGCAGCTCAGCATCTATCCTTCCTGTTTATTTCTTCCAGAATATGGGCTTTATGGAACAAGAATTCAACAGCATATCATAGATATGTACCTCTCCTTACAGTGCTTGTGCTCAAGCCATAAACTTCATTTCTACACAAATGAATAGGTTAACTAGCAAATAACTGAAAAGATGCAAAACTTACTATAACCTCTGGGTATAATTTAAGCTTGAGGACTTAAGTACATCACAGAGATCATCTACTCCATTATAACGGGCAACCATTGAATTTCAATAACCTTGAATCCAACACAGTATTTCTTAAATTTCTAATTTCTTAAATTTCTAAATTTATTTTAGAGCCCACAGATGCTGGAAAATTTGCCATGTTTCTCAGTGTATTGTGATTCATTCTCTCTATAAACTTTTCCACTTCTGTTTCTGGTCTGAATTACACTAGCTTTGGCTCCTTGCCATTGCTAGAGCCTACACGAAAGAAAGGTCTGTGATCCCTTCTGCAGGTAAGTCTCTTCAAATCAAGTCCCTTGAATATTAGAAACGAACCATGTTTCTCAAATAACATCACAGTAAAGTGAACTTACCTTAACTCCAAATGATACTTGCTTTTCTTTTATGATACTCTCTCCAAATTCCTAACATCTGTTTTGATGCTTTTAGTTCTGCATACAGGCACAACAGTTTCCCTGCCTCTAGCATTTTCCTATTCTTTACAAATCCTGATTATCTTACAGCACTGCTTTGAAGGTCCCTGATCAACAAGACCTCTGCTGTGATCCTTTCGCTCTTTTGCATTGTACTACAGGACACAGATATCTATTTTACACATACAACTTACTTACTTGCTTCTTTTCTAGGATATCTGACTTTTCATTTTGCTGAATAAAATATCATGATGAGGCAAATTACTAAGCAACCCAAGCCTCTCCATTTAAAATCAATAAGGTACAGATCTGGAAGATTCATAAAAATATACTTCAGGATCAAATAGCCCTTTTAAACATGAGTACTTTGGGCTCTTCATGATTGCTGTTTTTATTGAAGCTTGTGGGTGATCTGTAGAATTGTACATGGTCTTGTGTGGGGAGTGCAGGAGAAAGTTCTTCAGACAGCAGCATCTATTTTGCTGTATAGCAGCATGCACACTTCCTTGGGCGTCACTTCCTATGGTTCTGCTGTTGTGAACTCAAAAACGGCCCTGGCTTTTCACATTGTGGTATGGGATCTGATGAAGGCCCTTTAGGTGCATCTTTCAGTTTGTGGACCCAGCTAGCTTCAGTTCAGCTCCAAAAGACTGAAGCTTGATTGCAACAAGACTTCCTTCACACATGCCTGCGGTCTCTCATTCTGATAATTTTGCCATTCAGCCTTTTCCTATGCTTTGGCAGTGAATTATTTGGGACATATTTTACTTTGTGTAGATGTCTGCACACCTCTGAACCATCTGAGAGGTGCCTCTGCAGGTCCCTAGCAAGGCTGGGGCTGCACTGTGACACAGGGGGACAGACAGCAGGAGCTCTATGGCAGATGCTGAGTTTGATGTTGTCCCTCTCGCTTATGTCAACAATCTGTGCCCTCAATGAGAAGATTAAGATGCATTGTTTCACTAAGCAGATGACCCATGGGGGAGTAGGGGTTGGAAGGGCTTCCAAGCACTCCTGCATGCTCAGCTTCCAGCTGATACATTTTTTCTTTAGCTTCTCCAAGGGCACTGGAATACAGAATCTAGCCTCAGAGTGGCTTTCCACAGCATTTTCCATGTTAAAAATAATTCTCCAAGTCCCACTAGCTGCTCTCAAGACTGACAGGCCACCATCTGTGTTAAGACAAAATGCATGTGTTTCTTAAGCACAGTGGAAACAAAACAAAGGAGGCTTACTTGTGGAGCTTTTCAGTTATCACGTAGGGACTGATTTGCAAAAGTGCAGTAACACCACATGACCTCAATCCTTGCAATTGTGTTGGAAGTAGGTACTAGTAAGATTAATATGCAGGCATCAACTCAACAACAAGATCAAAGTCAGACTGTTGCACACAGCATTACAACTTCATCTCCTACAATACGTGAGATTCTGTAACTTTACCACATGCAGCTGTTCAAGCAGTAATCCACGAGGAGTCAGAAATGTTTTATGACTCAGTCTTTGCAGAGTGCTTTGGTTCTGCTGCAAGACTCAGTTCAGGGTGATGACTGACAGGGGATTTTGAGGAGTTTTGAGCTGTGGTCCTACAAGCGAGCAGTGTCCTTTTTTTTTTTTTTTTTTTTGGCTTTATCACCATTATCTAAAGAGAATACCTGGATTGACAAAGTTGATATAGGTGGATGAGTCAGTTGTTTTCTGCAAATGTCTCAGATGAAGGACTTCTCCCAGCAAATCTGTTCATGCAGAGGTGTGTGAAACTATTCACCAGCCTGTGGACACAACTGAGTAGTTTACCTCAGCTTCAGCATCTTCTTGTTCTCCCGCTGACATACATTCTCTGTATCTCTTTCTCTCTGTATGTGTTTGTATAGGTCTATGCACTGAGTTATGATAATAAGCAATATGCTGCATCTTAAACTAACTTCTGCTGCAAGGCTGTGTAACCAGCTCTTATGTTTAATCCTGCCACGTACAGCTACTGGATGTAAAGACCTTGGTTGGCAGCCTATTCCTCACAGCCACACTCTCTGGGGGTCCACATCTACTTTGTCATTTTCACATCAATACAAATGCTGTCACAATTTTCAAAGCACATAGCATGGACAATTCCTTATTACTCAGCTAGGCTTTTACCTACAATTTTTCTAAACTGAAAGTGGTAATTTTAAGAAAGCAAAACTGCAACAATTGGCATGACACAGCCTCCATGTAAGCACTGTTTGTTATAAAATACAAAGCGTGCTTCGACAACATCACAAAATGTCACTGCTTAAGTCTATTGCTTATGTTGGTGTCCTCATAACAAGAGTGTTGCCTAAAATTACAGCTGTAATGAACTAGCAGCAGTGGAATTCATCCTGATGCTTAGAGTTGACCAAAAATCAAAGTGAATATAACCTTATTACCTTATTTTCCAGGGTAAGAGCAGAGTGAAAACTTCAGCAAGCCTGAAATGTGTTATCTTTGATGTAATACTGGACAAAAGCAGTCGCAGTAGTTAATTTTTTCCTGAGAAACATTCAGAACCTCTGAATAGGCTGGATAGACTTTCCTGAGCAAACCTCTTAATCATATTCCTCTACTATCCTCCTTCCCTTTTGTTGTAGTCCTATCTTGTCAATATTTTCAGAGACTCTTTGAAGCAGTTGACTTACTACTGATATTTTTGCCTGTCCTGTCTAAAATAAAGTAGCAGTAGACACAGCCCACAGGGAAGTGTCTACCTCTCACAATGGTTACGTGAGGCAAATCATGAATTCAGGAAGACAAATCGCTGTATTTCTAAGGATTTCTGTACCAAAGAGTTATTTCTAAATTCTCAACAAGACTATTCATACAGACATCTACTGTGACTTAGCTACTCTGTTTCTAAAGGTAACATTCAGTGATTTTCCTGAGTGCCCAGCAGACTGATTGTACAGATGATACTGTTGTGTAGATACCTCCGGCTTACACACATCAGATAGCCACCTTAGGATGTCCACAGTGATTACTGGCATGGAAAGTAAGCTAAGAAAAGAATATGCATATTTTTAAAATCAATTTTATGCACTGCTGCAGGCAGAAATGAAAATACAACATCACCATATGACTAGCTTCTTCCTAGAAAAGGCACGGCATGAAGTCTGGCCCACTTTGCCATCCATGAGAAAATCACCAACCAATAAAGTCTGTGCAACTCCAATCTGCCAAAGAGTGCTGTGCTGCATATTTGCCGTGCAGTTAAATCAGAACTGGCTAGGGGTTCAGGGCAGTTGTAAACATGTGCTTTGAAGAAATGGATCTTTATAAAACAGGTCAATCAAAGCATTCAAAAATTTGGATTTACTCAAATCAACAGCTGCTTTCTCAAATCAGGGTAGCAGTATTCAGAAGGGCTCTGAAACTTCAAGATGGATGCTGTGAAGCTGTCAGTCTACTTAATTTCACCACCTTCAAAACTTCCTGGAGTGCCAGTCATCTTTACACTATCAGCCCTTTCTCAGTATTGCCCCAGTATGTATGCATTGTTTGCTTTGTGGTTATTCTCTTAGGAGTGTTAGCATTCCAGCATATCATAGTGCCACAATGAATTGCAAAAGAGGTATTTGGAATTTAAAGTTTATAGGCACAATTTTTATCTGCCCTTGAGATTTTACAGGGTGTTCTTGCTTCATTTTTCAAAAAAAAAAAAAAAAAAAAAAACCAAAAAAACAAAAAACAAACATTTGGTGCTTTACAATCTATGCTATTTGTGCATCTTTCACCCTTATAACTTATGGATGTCTGGATAGAAGGTTTTCTTAGGATACTTTTCACTGCCATACTGAAAAAATAACTGGTAGTAATTGTTAAAGTCTGTTTTCATGTGGCAGAAAATGGTATTTCAATTCTCAGGCCATGGCAAAAAAGAGCAATACAGGAGGTAGGGTCTCACACATACTTTTTTTATTTTGCCCTACTAGTTACCAGCAGGATATTTTTGAGAATTTGATGCTGCCATGTAGGAGAGAACACTTACTCATTTCCATGAGATTTATGAAATGTTCTCACAGTTTATTTGTGCAAGTGTGAGTGAATTGTTATGAGAGTTTTTATAACATAGTCTTGAAACGTTCTCAGCTGTTCACAATGCAGCAGGTTGGTACTGAAGATCCAACAGCTACTAGCAGAAAAACACCAAAGTCATTCATGGCAGCACAGATTCCTCTTCTGCTCCATGGTATGTCAGTTCCCTGTATCACCTACAAAGACTCAGTCTTGGATTTCAGCAAAATGCTTTCATATATCCAGCTTTTTTAACAGCCAGTAAAGAGCTCAGCTCCCAACAAGATACTTTTACACTTCTATGATGCTTTGTTTGTCAGACTATTGCAGTTCCAAATCATGACATGATAGAATATTTTTTTAACTCCTGAATGTCTGTAGCCCTCAACTGCATATATAGTGTGAAAGAAAAAAAAAAGAAAAAACAACCATAGAAGAAAAAAATATTAATGACAGTAAGTAGCTATTCAGTGTGGAGCTGCTCAACCTGACATAAATACTGGTTTGAGAAATGCTGAGCAGTGGGGCCATGTGAGCTGAACATTGTGTTTAATTCCGCAATTAATTATCTTCTGTAGGGTTTTTGTTTTTTTTTTTTCAATTAAATAATAGTTAGGATACTGGAAGAACTGGGCCAGATTCACAAAAGTACTAAGACAAAACAAAGAAGAGACAGTGCTGTTGCTCATTAATCAGAACACTGAAGCAGGCAGAGTATAGATAGCCACGCTCACAACCCCTCTCAGTTCAGCCAGGAGCATTTCTTGAAGCTCTGCAGATTGCTTCTGTATTAACTGACTCAGAAAGAGCCTGAGTTCATCCTACAGGATGGTGGTTACCCAGTGAGTTTCACATCTTCATCAAAATAAAATACCTACAGGAGAGAATGACAAGAGGTTGGGGCATCACCATGGCAAGGCATACCATAAATTCCACATTCTTTACACCGAGGAAGTGGAGATATTTGAGCCAGGGTCTCTGATCTCTTGATGTCTTTCATCCCAGGCTGGTAGGAATAAAGTGGATACTTCCCACTTCATTCTCAGGACAACTCTTTATAGTAGAACTTGAAAAACCACAGCCACAATGAGGTCAGCTAATAAACTAACCCAAAGACAGCCTTTTTTGTTAAAGAGCATCCTGAGGATCACAGATAAGTTCAAGATAAGCCATCCTCTTTAAGTCACAGTTTTCTACAGCTATGAGAGCATCTTCTCATCTCTACTGTTTTCACTCAGTATTCGGAAATAGTACATCTCATTATTGTGTGTTTTGGAATTAATGAGCATTTTAAAGATACCACGTAAATTGTACAATGTCTTTCTGTTTACATTGTTTTCTTTTTCGTATGTTTCTTGTGGAAGACACTAAACTCCTAAAGATACAGACCACTCTGATAATGCTGCCTACATCTACTGGAGTCACTAGTGTCCTGGTATTAGAAGCGTAACCTAGAGAATATCTATAAATCACTTATTATGTACTGTTGGCACTATGCAAACAATGCAGTTATCTCCCTCATTGTCTATGGTAGCTATGTGGTAATGGTTGGCAGTGACTGACATTTTAACAGATTCTTTGATATTGTACCCTTACTTGCCTCTCTATTTTCTAAGAAACAGATGCATCCAGAGAAATGATGAACTAAATTAAGTCTTGGTGATTGGCAAACACCATCTGAAAGGTATTTACTTTTCCATGTTTTAATGGCACATTCCTTCACTTCTGCTCTGTCATCCCCTTTAATACAAAACAGCAGGCTGAGTTTATACAGAGTGCGCCGCAGGTGCAACCTTCATTTTTGCAAGTTCAGGCAAAGGGGGAAGACACACCTTGCTAGAAAGGCTCAGAGCATAACAATGACGTTCCAGTATTCTCCATTCTTGCAAGTCTGGACAAAGAACTGTGAATGGCTCTGACCTGACTCCTATGATATGCTTGGCTACTAGTAGATGTTTTAATTCCAACATTCACAAGCAAATCAAAGATTCAGATCGAAAATGAGGAAAAGACACAGAAATAAAGCACTAATGTTCCACTTCAGGCCTAGAGACCAACAGACACTTCAGGAAGATTGAAAATAGGAGGAAGTGAGAGAAATGATTTGCAAAATGAAATAAAAAATAAAACTGCTTTACAAATAACATAAGGAAACATTGTTTGGAAAACAGCAGGCCTGTAGGCAATTTTCTGATATAACCTTCCTTTTCCACCTGGTAGCTAAAACAAGTCATTTGGTCTTGGCTGTGTAAGAATGCCCAAGACAAGGACGGTAACCTCTTTCTGGGTACTGTTGCAAAACAGGGTCTATTTCAGGTCATATTTTCTAAAAGAGAACCTTTGTAGATTCTAAAATATACCTGGGATCTGGGAATGTGATTGCTATGAAGTACTGAAACTCAGCTTGCTTAATTTGATGAAGGGAAAAGCTGAGAGATGAATTAACAGGTGAAGTATGGTCAGACAACTTTGGCCATGGAAAGATTATTGTTAACTGTTCAGCAAGAAAGATGATGAGACTACCTACCTTCTTCTTGGCAATATATAAATTATCTCCTTTTCTTCTTTACAAGGTCTTCCACTCCTTCCTCTACACCACTCCTTCAGCTGTGTGATATGACTGTATATAGGGCTGAAAGTTAACTCAAGAAAAGGATCTGGATTGAAGATAATTCTGCAAAAGAAGACCTGAACAGATATAATGCCTTACTCTAAACATCTGTTGGTCAACTGAAAGAGAACAGAGGTGCAGAAAAGACAATGAGAGCAGACTGAACACACAAAATAAACCTTCTTAAGCTAGCATTGCTGTCAAGAAAAAAGTTGTATAGCAAGATTTGTACCAAGGCAGTGCCTGGGTACTGAGGATGGACTCAGACTAGAAAGAATCACCATTTTTAAATTGTAATTGTTTCTCTCTTAATACAAAAGATAGCTCAAAGGGTGTTGTGGATTCTCTCCATTTTGAATCATTATTCAAGCTACCATGTCCCTAAAGACTCCTTCCAGCTCAATCAGAACAGGAGTTCGAACTGTGAAGTGAAATGTATTTGCTAGACAGGTCAGGCTAGAGGATCCAGTGCTCCCATCTAATGGAAACTTGAAACAGTGGAGTCTGTGTTTAGTAATGCCATCAAGCTGTTAACTACAAGCAGAGCCATAACAATTTTCTCTAGACAGAAACCCAGCTCCTGATACTTAGCTGATATGCTGGCACTGTTTAGTTCAGTGGTTTTACGTGACAAGTCTATTGCATTAAGTAATACTGAAATGTATAAATATATCATCTGTTTATCTATCTATTGATCCATCTCTTTACATCTATATATCATGATTCATGTATGATCTTACTTTGGATGAACTGAGTGTCATATACCTCATTCCCTTCAGGGCAAGGATTAACACCTTTTTCTAACCTAACTAGATTCATTCCAGGCTATCTTAATAGCCTTGATGCTTAATTTTT
The DNA here is from genome assembly GCA_037305975.1 of Chrysolophus pictus. Lineage (NCBI taxonomy): Eukaryota > Metazoa > Chordata > Aves > Galliformes > Phasianidae > Chrysolophus > Chrysolophus pictus. The sequence goes on from CM074614.1 coordinate 13,183,564, forward strand.
TTTTTTTTTTTTTGCTTAGAAGTCTGTAAAATCTGTCTCCTCAATTCTGCCATATGTACCAGAAAGTAAAGATTTTTATGAAAAGTGTGAGGCACCTCCATCAATTTGCATTGGCTGACTGTGACCTTTCCCCTTGTTCTGTAGGTAGTGCTATATGTCTGGAAGCACATTCCTGTGATGAATTTGTGAGTCAGACCTGATTCGCCATACACAGATGATGCTGCTACAATACAAAGTAATTTGTTAATCCCCCCATCTTCAGGATGCTGTGGCTTTTCAGTACACTTCTGAATAACCCCATCCGGAAGCTTAATGGGGAGGAGAATCTTGGCATGCTAGCAAAGCCAGCATTAAGAATGACTCACCTTTGGAAATGAGGAACACTAGTGTTACAGGAAGACAATTCCTGGTCAAAACACATATTGACATGAATGTGGAGGAAGGAACAGCCACACACACAAAATAAATCAAAAGAAAACATATGAACAAAAGAAAACAAACAACAACAACAAAAAAACAAAACACAAAAAAACCACCAAAAGTATGAAAAGAAAACCCTGATATCATCACTGTCAAGATACTCTGTACGTAACTTCCATGGTGAGGGCTGACATCTCACAGGCTTCTAGTCCAAACCACTTAGCTCCAAGAAGCTGCTCCCAGGAGAACAAAATTTTCCAGTCCTTTTTTCAATCTTGAAGACTGCAAAATGTTTTTCTGGAGGCTATGAGAAATGTCCTTCACCACTATCTCTTCTTCAGCAGCATGACATCAGCATGTACTCACCTTGTCTGCTTGCTGCCAGATGATGCTTCCTTTGATCCCACAAAGAGTGAATATGTCAGGGAAATGAGTCACTCCACCTCCCAGGCTGACCCTCTTCAGGCTGTGGACATAGTGAAAACTATCCACAGCGGTGATGAAACAAATACTTCAGGGAGCATTATTTCAAAATATGTATGTTTTATTTCCCAGTTAGTTGTGCCAGAAAGTACCTTGAAAGTCCTGGCTCTACCTTGACCCATGCAAACTGGCTCAAATACTGAAAAGAGCTAGCTTCAAAAATCATCCTCAAGAAGCTATTAATATGGCAATACAGCATCAAACACAAAATTTGTGATCACTTTTAGAAAGTGGTTTTCAGAAAACAAGAGTGGAATTTTTTCAGGATGATGCATTGGTAGCTTACCATTAAAAAGCTTTTTTCTTGACCTCCTGTCTTTATTCCCTAGAGTAGAGCTGGAGTTGAAAGAGTTTGTCTCTAATTTCTGGCACTGCATCTGATTTTCTAATGCAACAGGAAAATAACTTCACGTGCCCATGCCTCTGTCTGTCCTGCCATGCTGATTTATTTTGAAAGTAACATGTGGGCACTTCCTTACTCAGGAACAATCCCATTCTTTGCAGAGAAACACCTTGGAGTTTCCAGTGCAGAGAGACATGAAGTAGCTCATGCTACAGTCATTGACCAGAAGAACTTCTCTTCCCTGATGAACTCTGCAGCTTTGGTACACTCCACACCTTTGTGCTACAGGGAGCAGGCTATAAAGAAGAGTATTTCCACTGCTACCCCTAGCTGCTCAGAGTTTGAAGGGACTGACTCAAAGCTGCCTAAAGTTGACATATATTTTACTCCAGCATACGTTGGTTCACTCCTGATGAACCAGTCTAGTATTGGGAGGCTGACTACAAAGTGAGGTTGTTTTATTGGATTAGGTGAGTCTACTGGATTATGTCTATTGATATATCAATAATGAAAGTCTCAGGATATCACTGGACCATTACCCTGCTGTAGACAGGGAGTGTCAGGGATTTCTGATACCATGCTTTATTGCTGTGTTTTGTTTTGTTTTCGTTTGGTTTGTTTGTTTGTTTTCTAATGAGAGCTTCTTTTACATGTGCTCTAATTTCAGCTCTTCTCTACTAAGGTACTTTGGTCTTTTGATCTCATGCACACAATTGCAATGCAAACAATAAACTCACCTGGATACTAGTGATGGAAAATGGCTACTGGCTATACCAAGCTCCCGGTCAATTTGAATGGGAAAGATCATACATAGTTTTTCAAATCTATGTGACAGCCTCTGATGTTGAAAGAAATCTGTCAGTGACTTGAATCAATCTTGCAGCTGCTTTAGGCACTGAAACCTGTTATGTTGGTTTCAAAGCTAAACAAGCGCTTTGTGATCTAAACTCCATGTGGTCTTTGCTCCATAGAGGTAAAAACAATTTCCTTGCAGAAACAGATTAATGACTGAGCAATCTTAAAATTGTGCCTACAAGGCTCCTATGTAATGTGTTGTTGTGCAACCACTAAAATCTAAACTTTGTACTGCTATAAACAGCACACTTAACCATGCTCACAACATCGGAAGTTGACGCGTACACCGTTGCAATGTTTGAATCACGAATCACATAGGAAGGAAGAGTGGTGCACTCAGCTGTGAAGTAACAGTTACTACATTATGAAGGACGACAGAAACACTACTCTTTTGCAATGTGTAGGCTACTTGTACTATCATGATTATTTGTGTACTGTAGGACATGTGTTCTGAAGGCTATTTACAATTTTTATGAGTGGCATATCTGTACCTAATGCGTCCAGCATTCAAAGAAAGTCTTGCGTATCTTGCATATTGCATTATGTAAAGCAATCAGAAGATGAAACCTCATTCACCAAGTTGTAGATTGAAAAATATTCAAATATACAGCCACATAACTCCTGCATAAATTGCTTATTCACATTGCAGCAACAGTGCAATTTGCTTAGTCAGACAAAACTGTGCTAGGGCACTTACACTACTCTCAAGGCTCAGTTTTGTTCTTTATGATCTTATTTTGCTTGTCATCTTAGCCCATGTTAAACACATTAGGGTGTTTTGCTCAGATTCAGATTCTCAGAAGGTCTTTCTGTCATAAACTCGATAGTTAACAGAGATGCTTTTTCATACTCTTACTAAAGACTATCTGCTGCAACTTGAATTTTTAAACACTGATATCCTAATTCAAGGCTAGAGGGTGCCTTAATGCAGCTAGACATAAAACTAAACTCTTCAGTGAACATGAAAGCAAGGCCTAAGGACAACCCTGGTTGAAAAGGCAGTGAACTCATCAACAGTGCAGTGTAAACTGCCAGGATGCGGTCCCAATCTGCATATGGAATGATGCAGCAGCTGACCACTGGAACAATTTTTCTCCATTCTGGCTGGCAAGGACAGCAGACGAAGAAAACTATCCTGAGGAAGTTTAAAGCAAACCACTCTGCCAACATTTAACATCCAGAATGAGCAAGCACAGCAAGTTACAAAGGAAAGATCAACCCTCTTAAATGAAAACTTCTCAGAAAACAACATGGTCGTCTCAGTCTGAGTCTCAGTAGAGGTTTAGAAATTATGTGCAAGGTACCAAAGACACCAGCACTTCCACTTAGTACAAACCTGAGCTTAAGAAAGTCTTCAATTTTTGCAGGGACTCTTCACTAGATTTGTAAATTGCACACATCTTCAAATGGGTGGATTAAAAGAGTTAAGTTACAGTAGGATTAATAATGTCTAACCCTTTGTTAGTATCCATTTTGCTAATTGTTGTTAAATTGAATGAAACAACTCTGAAGCCATAGGCCTTGCTGACTTATTAGCATATTATTCCATACTTCCTTTCACAAGAAACTTGAATTTTGCTTTAAAAACTAACCACAGTTTTGTTCTGTGGATGAGTCCAACTGAAGATTGCCAGTGGCCATTACACTGTCAGTATGCACGTTGTGTGGCTCACATACCTCCCCTTGCTTGCTGGTAATAAATCAAACATGGCTTCTTTATTCCCACACAAAGAAATCAGTAATTATACCACCTACTCAATAAACTGAAGTTGGGTGGTGGCTAATACTCAAATGTTTATGCCTTGAGTTATTGATCAGCACTAGTATGTTGTCAGTTATGTGCTAACAGTACTATAATTATGAGTTTTAGTGTGACTGAAATACGATGGTGTTAAGAAAATACTAAAAACTGCATCAAAAGAGATATACCAAGCAAAATGATTGTTTCTCAAACACAAGCATACAGGACCTATAGTCTTCTTCCAAGTAAGGAAATTACTTATGACCATGGCTATAGAGAACTTCTGAATACAAAACCACTCTTCTATCACACTCCTAGCATTTGTTGAGTCATTCATTATATCTGTGCCGTATGTTCAATTGTAAATTTTTTAAATTAAAAAACGAACGTGCAGACAACAATATCTTAAAACTAAATCAGAAAACAATACCGACACCCTCTGGAACACATAAAATAGGCAGAATATGAGCAATGCATACTCAGTTTTGATCTTCTCAGGTATGCATTTTGTAATAATCCAATAGGACCAATAAAACATGAGCAGCCTCATAACAGATTCCAAAAATCCCCTGTTTCTTTCAGGCCATACTTGTGGAAGGAAATATTCTCTTATTTGAACTTTGCAATTAAGTTATCATCCAATATTTCACTTAGAGTAAGGACAAGATTGCATCATTACAAATTTCAAAAGGAATAAAACTGTAGGATTTTATTGTCTGAATTTTCATATGTGATTCTCCAACATTAAAAATGAGAAAATAAAATAAACTGACAAAGAAAAATATTGTTTTTGAGAAGCAGAAATAAAAATGAAAAGACAACAAGCATGCCAGACCAACCATAAGAAAGGAAATCTATTTCTACGTTATTCCTTGGAGAAAGATCAAAATCTTTGTTAAGATCTGTTATGGATAATAAGAATTTTGGATTTAAGTCTGCAGGCACTATATTTTAGTTTTATAGGACTGGAATAATAATTTGAGGCATTTGTTAAAAAAGTCACAAATCTGCAGCATTCACTAAAATAAAGGGCTTAAATACATAAAACAAATTTTTCCAATTAATTAAATGAAAAATACAGTTAAGATCAAATTAAGGTATTAATTTAAAAGTAAACAGTACCCTTAGATCAGAGTAGTACCTCTATTCAATTCATCTTTAAAATTCTGAATTTTTGTTATAGCAAGTATTGGAACACACTTCAAGTTGAATTTTTCCATTTCTTCTGAGTTTATTTGCAAAGGAGAGGGATACATTGAGCTTGATGCATCGGACAGAAAAAATAACATCTAGTTATCCTGAAAGAGAGGAAAGGGCCATTATACAAGACAAGTCAAAACCCAACTTGTTTTGTATTCCTTGAGGCGCGTGGTTTCAGCAGATCAGTTAGTGGCTGGTTGCTAGCAATGTCATTGATTTTCTCAGCAACCTTGTATTTGGTATAGAGAGGATGTTCTGGGAACATTTGTTGCCTTTATGAATTTTTGACAGAAACACATATCCCTTCAGCTTTCTAGTACTTCACAAAAGGGCCACTACTTCTAGGTACCTTTTGCATTATAAAAATACATATATAAGAGAGGCAAATACAGATATATTAACGTGCCTCCACCAATTCCTTTGATTAGAAAGAAAATTCAATTTTGGAGTAAACTTCTGCATTAAGAACGCTTGCAAGATGGGGTTTTGGCACCTGGCAGCTGGTCTAGGGTCTGGAGGACCTAAAAATTCCCTGTATTTTGTATCATTTGTTCAACATTTCCAAAACAGCTAATGGAAAACTTAAAGTAATCTGCTACAGAGCTGACATTGCTGCTCAGGAAGCATTTATGTACATCAGTTCTGTTTTTGTTTTTCCCCAAGAGAAATCTGCAGGAGGGAATAGTTCTATAAACAAAAGGAGTGATGAAGACTTCACTTTGTGGACTACGGCAGCTCCTATTCTCCTGTAATCTTTTATGGATGTAGATTTACTATTTGACTTCGGTGCTTGAGAGAGTTTCTTTCTGCTTAGGAATTCCCTGGGTAAGGAAGTGTCAATGACATCACTGGGAACTTGTTTCATTTCACTTCCATGGTTTGTGCATGGGAGGGCACTCGCCCACTCTGATAGCAGGGGATGGTGAGAGAGGAGGAATGAGGGGAAAAAGACAAGGAGTTTCCAGGGAAACACTACAGCAGATGGTTTGGTCTGCTGATAAATAGTGAAACATCTGTAGCTCAATCACTGGGCAGGGTATTTTTGGAAATCACAGCTCTCCCTTCGGAAATCTAGTTAATCCCTGCCCTCTCTCCCCTCCCAGGCCCCTCTCGCCCCCCCTTTTTTTTACTAGCTCCTCTGGCTGAGGATGGAGGTGTTACAGCAGAGGTTGAAAGTGTGCCATCCTTTGCAAGCCACACTCAGAATTAATTACATGACGTGCTATCCCCCACTCACTCCCACCACCTCACTTATCCAATTACGCTCTCTAGGCTGCTAGAGTGGTGCTGAATACAAAAATGAGTGTTGCCCAGGGAACAAGGAGGAAAAAGCAGTGTTTTCCTCCTGCAGCCATGGGATCAACTCTGTGCCCTTCAAATGTGAGGTATCTGTTAAAATTCAGTGATCCCTTTTTGTATGTAGACATAAATTTCCAGCATACCTGCAATTCATCAAAGCACAAATAAAAGCCTGTCTAACACTAATTTTTCAGGCAGTCAGTTGTATGTAATACCATTCAGTCAGGGCAGGGAGTGGGAAGAACAGCCTGTGCTGAAATCCCATGTACTTTTTAGCATTGACTCTCAGGGATTTAATGAGGCACTTTCACAAACAGCCATCTGTGGCACAGAGGAGGCACATGCTCTCCTCTCCTAAGCCCCTCCAGAGTGTAAATAACACAGCTGCATATCATCACAGCCTAAAGGGTTGTGGCAAGGCATTATACAGTCCCACTTCTGAACCTGTGTAGGCGGCTTCAGTAATTCCAAGAGTTTGATTTTTGGAGAATTTGTATGTCAAAATCCTCATCCAGCTAAACTCTCCATTTTAGTAGTCTACCTAGTTGTTGTTCACTTTCCTGTTAAAACACACCCTATAGACGCAAATACCAAATCTCTCTCAGATACAATCCAAAATATATTGAAACAGAAAAAGCATGATTACATGATAGGTGTATCAGGAAGTTTGGTCCTGCACTCTTACAGTCAACAAAGTCACACTAACTTGTTAGTTTCTTAAAATAATTAATCTTCTCATGTCCCAGAACCTCAAATGTCCAGATGATGAATGATTATAATTCAAAATTATTTCAATAGAAAACGGCAGAAGAAGTAGAGATGTGGACAGTGAAGTGACCTGCCCAAGTCCCTTCAATCCAATGATGCCAAAGCAAAGTTAAGAAGCAAATCCAGGAAAACTAGCACTAGAGTAGACATGGAGACTGCAAGTAGAACTCCAGCACCACAAAGATCTTGTACGTAATCAATGAACTGCAACTTAGTCAATTCAAGGAGACCTTTCACATATTTCATCTAAGAAAATGTATTTGCTTGGCAAAACCACACATAAACTTGTGTTCCTTTAAAACTTGCCTTTATTTTAAAGATTTCAGCTGGATTTAATGCCCGCAAAGTTATCTAATGGAGCTCTTTCACTATCAATTACTTGGAGCTTTTCTATTTTTCTTAAGAGAAGTGGAAAAAACTTTTAGCTTTTTTCATCCATTTCAAGCCTGGCCTCAGTCAGATGCTTTTTGTGCAAATGCAGACTACACCTTAAAAAAAGATAGAAAATATAAACTTATAATCCTATTCACACTTTGTTTTTTCTTTTGGATGCTTCCATTATGTGGTGAATGTACCATATTTTGCAAATGTGGACTGTCATTTCAATATGGGATGCCATCTTTCAAAACTTCAAACCAAAATGTTTTAGCCTTTGTTGGCAAATTCACCAAATGAAAATAATGCCACAGAGGAGTTTCTTGGTGGAAGAATAATGTATGTGCTACCAAAAATGTGTTCTGTGACTAACTCATGACCATCAATCACTCTGCCTTTTTTTTCCAAAGGACAGACTGTGCATGTTAGCTTGATGACAGTTTGGTACGTTTTGTTTCACCTCTATAGTGAAAACAGTGAATGCTCTGCTACTCACTACAGTTTAATAAGTAATAGTATCTGTAAAGCATCTGTACTCACAAAGGTGCATGCATACATACTTATATAAGAGAGAGAGACAGAAGAGGAAGAAACCATAGCAAATCCCCTGGATTGTAATGCTGTGATTTATTTTTAAAGTGATTCAGATGAAACATCTTCAGAATCAGTCAGTAAACACCATCCCTATTGTGTTTTTTCACTGAAACCTGGTGAAAAGCAAAACTGTGATCAACTGTACCTTGAGTTTTCTCAGACTTAAATAATGGGTTCTGGTCTTTTGTTATAAAGTGTTCTGAAATGAAAGAAGAGGCCAAGACCCAAAATTGGACTGTGGGTCTGTAACTGCAATTCTGAACTTTTTGGAAACCTGATGCAGAAGCAGAAGTCACAGATGCTATTTAAGAGAACTTCAAACATTGGAAATGGCTTCAGAATAGCTTCTGTGCAGAAACAGGTTAAGATCTCGTAGGCATTAATATGTGCTGGAGAAAACATCTACTGGATATAGCTACTTCTTCAGCTTCTACACTTTCATTTGCAAGCATAACTAAACTGCAGGTAGTCCTCTTGAGTTCAGATGGGTGAAAGTAGCAGGGAAAAGACTTCCCAATGGAGCAGTGAATCATAGAATCATAGAATATCCTGAGATGGAAGGGATCCACAAGGATCGCCAAGTCCAACTCCTGGCTCCACACTGCACCACCTCAAATCCAAACCCTGTGTCTGAGAGCAGTGTCCAAATGCTCGTTGAACTCCAGCAGTTTGGGACTGTGCCCACTGCCCTGGGCAGCCCATTTCATGTCCACCACCCTCTGGTGAAGAACCCCTCCCCTCTCCCAACGGCAGTGCTGGACCTGGTGCACCCCACATGATGATCAGCCCTTTGGTTCCAGGGCACACTACTGCCTCATGTTCAATTTGCCATCAACAAAAGTTAGCAAAAGTCACATCCCGAGGTGACTCTCTGCTCAAAGATACTATCTGCTGATCTTAGACAGTCCTATTTAACATGGAAAAGTTGTGCAAATTATTCACTTACTGCTAATTTTCAGTTGTCTGCTCAGGTAAGAGACATATTCAGCCTTTCACTCATAGCCATAAATCAAGAGAACCTCTTCAGTTCACTTTCTTTGACCCAAATGATGATGATGAATTTTGCTTAAAATAATTTTCCTTGGGTCTCTGCTGTTTCATGAGTGATTGCTGCATTTGAGCTCTTTCAGAGAGAAAACAGTGAATCAGATATATTCTGTGAAATCCAGGGTAATGGGTAACGTTCCTTGGTTTTCTACTGATTCATTTATGTTTTCATGTTTGAAAACCTGTCCCTGTATGGCTATCTAGATACTTTTGTCTGTTAGACAAACAAATCCATGGCCTTGAACCAGCCTTGCATGGTCACATTCATTCTCACTGTTATCTGTTGGCCGAATCTTTCTCTGTAAGATGGTTGTGGCCAACGTTGGGGTGTTAACTTCCTGCAAAACATCGTACCTGAAGCGGCAACATCAGCTCAAGGTGTTCTGCCTACAGCAGCATAAAAGATGTGAGGCTCATCATCATCATTTTTCCTGTGAAATATCCAGCTGAAACTGTTGTTTTTTCATGTTTCAAGTTTCCTATCTTACTTTTGAACCAATACTGCCCCCCATTGATGCTTTAATTAGTTTGGGTAGTTGCTAATCTTTTCTCAGTGTATCTTGATACGAAAACAAATTTGATATATATGTCTCAGATAAATATAGCATCTACATGAGTGGAAACATAAGGACTGTCTGCCCAATAGTTTTATACACATCACTCAGCCACCAAGTCAAAGCAATATTTTACTTAGTCTGCATTTGTGCAAGTTTCTACGAGGAACCAAACTGAGTGACATATATTGACTCATATGTGCTGTCCCAAAAAGTCAGATGCAAATGAACGGCTTCTCTGGAGGAGATAGTTGGTTTGAACTTAGATTATTTGTCAGCTAAAAACAAACTCTGAAAGTCTGCTCAGTCTTTCAAATCTTGCCTCTGGCAGGCAACGCTACTACTCCACTTGCTGGAATTGCAAAGAAGCTGGCTGGCTGAGCTTATCCATCTACTGCTGCTTGTAGGGTGCTACAATCCATATGCTGCTCGTGGTTGGCCACCAGAGTCCAAAAGTGCAACGCTTCTCTTGGTAATGTGCAGAGAGAGACATAGCCATGACAGCTGTGAGATGCGCTGGGCAAGGGATAGGTTCCTCCTGCCTCCACTCTGATGAACTGTCTTAATAATATCAGAGTCACTGAGGCTGCTCATTGAACACTATAATAGCGTAGAAATAATTATCCACAGAGTAAAGGAGAAGTTTGCTTGTCGTTTCCTAATGAACAGACCTGCTATGTACATCCTCACTGATGAGCAGGAAACGAAAACGTAACTGGTTCTCAATCAGCATAAACTGCTCTGGTATATATATATACATATGTATGTATATATATATATATGTATGTATATGGGGTAGGTGATTTAATTCCAATTTGATACCAGAGCAAAGCTTTATTTCTTCTGCTATGAAGGAGATCAGCCTAAGAGATCTAACTGTTCCCTCCAGCCTGGGAATCTACAAAACTGCTCTCCAAGCATTGCAGGGAGCACCATCAGAATAACTATTACAAAAGAAGTGTACTGTCCCTCAACTAAGAACAAGCAGTATGATGAGACATGAAGCAGTGTGTCAGCTCAGAAGGAAAGTTAAGCTCACAGCCACATGTACGACAGTGAAAACCAGATGTCATGGGTTTAGCAGTGTAAGAAACCAGGTGAGCAGCTGCTTGTTGTAAGCAGGACAGAAGACATGAGCCATATCCACAGCTGCCTGTTGCTCCACAAGCAAAACAGTCAGTCTTCTGCCAGAATTGCCCAGTTAATCTGTTTCTTAACAGTAATTCTGCTTCTGAAAAGGGTTTGTGTGCCAGATGTTCCAACACAAACTCTTCCACTAGCCATACAGCTTTCAAGCAATCCTTCCCCAGCCTGAAGGAAACATTCAGCTGAAACTTGCCTGTAGGTGGGAGTACAAAATCACATTTAACCCTTGCAGATTTGGTTTAGAGACAGCTCGCAACTCCCACCTGAGCCTTCACTATGTTTGCAAAAGTAATCCTCTGGCTTCCTGCAGAGTTCCATAGATCCTGTACACATACATGCAAGCATATTCGCACATATGAATTTTGTACATTCTCTCAGTAAGCATGAATTCATTGAAGCAGCAGGTTAGTGAAAGTTGTACTCTGAAAGTGAGTGTATGAGATAGGTTTTCTAAATTGGCAAAAATTGGAATGCTGTAATTTATGACGCAAAAGACTGGCAAAAGACTGAATGTGATGGCACATTGTTTTGGATTTGAATAGAAGGTAGAAGTGCTTTTAAATTATCCAACATTTTCACTTACAAAATTTAAAAAGAATAATTCATTCTGCCATGCAAATTCTAACGTCAGATCAGAATTTAAATGTCTGCAATATTTTTTAACAGGAGTTAAGGCATCTACACTCACACATTTGGATAAGAAGTATGTTTTATTAAAAGTTCAGTATAAAAGTATTATCCAGAGAACCTGCTTTAAAAAGATCAAAATAATTTTAAATATATTTGTATATCTATATACATATGGAAGATCTGTTTTCCTAAAAAGAACTGGATTTCAATTGATGTGTGCTTCCCGAGGGAGTAGTTCTGACATCAGAAAACACCGAAGTTTCCTATGTACCAAGCAAAATATGTGCCAAAGATTTAGTGGTTACATGTTTTACTGTATTCAGATTGCGGCTTAATTATTCTGTCTGTTTTGCTTGTTTTGTTTGTTTCATCTCCAATTAGCAGTTAAAATAGTCTTTCCTAAAGATTTGAATGTTTCACTCCAATGACTAAGATCCACAGGCTGGAAAGATATTCAAGCCATTGCAAAACGGTCTTCTTGTGTAGATTGAAAATGTATCTTGAGTTACAGAAGGGGTAAAAATAATTATTTCATAGATGAAAGTGACAATTTGCTGTACATGCCCATCTGTGCTCTTTAAAGGACAGATAGGTAAAGCAGATTCTACTGTACTTCCAGTAAAACTTACCATTTTTCTAAAAATTGCTTTAAAAATGGGAGTGAAATGAAGAAGTTGAACATAAAATGTCACACCAGAAGTATAAAGTATGGGCTCTTTTTGGAAGTAACATGTCAGTAATATTCAACAATATAAAAGGAAGAGCACAGTATTAAAAGTATATTTTAAAAGCCAGTTACGATTTTGGTAATTGTATTACTCCAAAAATAGTATATTTTCTTTTTACAATAGCTGTCAAAACAAGTTTATCATTCAACTGTACGTAGGCCCAAATTTTCTTTCAGTTTACAAAACTGTGGATGCAGTGGGTTGATGGACAAAAAGAATTTGACAACATAAGGATATCTTTTTAGTTATTCTACCAAAAGTATTTTGTGAATTGCTTCATTTGAAATGACAGTCTCTGAAGTTATGACTGGTAGGGGGTGAATATGTGCTTTCTGAGGTGTGGCTACATCCTGTAACTTCATGAATTTGTGCGGAGAGCCCAGAGAGTTGTCTCTCTCTCAGGCCCTACTGGGAGAAAGGGGTCATCAAAATGTGTGTGTGTTGGGGAGAGGGGGGGGAAGGCAAATTTCTAATTGGCATGCCTACTGCTTGATAAATAGAAAAGACTCAATCTGATTTGCTGATTTGCCCAGCATAGAATCCTTGAAATATAAAGAAATGAAAGAGGTAATTACATTCAAGCTGTTGTGAATGACAACATCCAATGCAAGGCTATGCAGAAGCCTATCTAAATTACCTGTAGTTTAATGAGAATGAAGAACAAACACACTGCAAAGAAGTGCGTTTCTCTCCTTTGAGTCAGATGTTCCAGGCTCTGCCTGATTCCTGACCTGCGGGCCTGCAGAAATCCAAATGTGTATAGAAAAACAATGCTATTGCTTCTGGCAGTCAAATGTAGAATGATGGGAATGAATTAACATGAATAGTGTGAAGAGATTGCAATAGTCAGGTAGTATATATTGCATTTGAAACATGTTGCACGCATTATAAATTGCATAATTAAAATGGACTTATGTTGTCAAACAGTTCTAGTGAAGCATTCACTTGGACACTTGTTTTGACCATACTCAACTGTTCAGTTATTTATTTTCTGACTGTTGATTTATTTTTGCTCTAAGAGTGTATTTATGGCAAATGCATGTTTACACAGGGAATTGGACTCTCCATTTTGAGACGCTAACCTTACAATCCCATAGATTTCCTTTTTCCTGTTTATAAGAGTGAAACATAACTCTGGTTTTATTTATTTATTTATTTTAAAGTTAATAGAGATATAATCAAACAGCGAAATGATGAAACAATTGTTTGAGAAATAGATATTTGTCATTATGTGATTTGTGAGCACATGCTCTGATTAGTCCTCACTCAGAACAAAAATCCATCTAGTTAGTGTTCTATCACTAACAGCTAATTTAAGAAAACGTATTAAATCAAAATGTGATTATCAAGTAATTCTTTTCTGATACATCCTCCAGATGTCATTTTAAATAGGCAGTGATAGAATTGACCTCTACATATTTATCTTTTTTAGAATAACTTGTGGTAATCAAGCTCATGATGCAATTATGGTGTGGTTTGAGGAGGAGGTTAAGTCTTCCACTTGGTAAAGTAAGAGAGCTGGAAAAAAATAAACCTAATTTTTTGGCACGTGAAGATTTTCAAGTATTACTAGGTATGTTAATATGTTAGACTACCCAAGAGAAACAAACTACTTGGCTCCCATGAGGCTGAGGAAGGGTTTTAGCAGCAGGAGACACAATGATTATGTCTAATGATTAAGAAAAACAGTAATGTGCAATAAAATAAATACCTGTTAGGAACATATGACTTTCAGTATTTAATAGAATTAAGGATTTGAATTTCTCAGCTTGTCCTTTGAAGGTGCTTAGTAAACTATCCTTTACAAGCAGAGTGACAGCTTTGTGAAAAATACTCTGTTCTGGAAAGAGGATGTCTTAAATTCTGTTCATTGTCTAAAAATGCATGGTGGCAAGTGATGGTTACTTAGTTAAAAGTTCACGTGAGGTGACTTTGGAGTATGAACGCTAATGCCAGCTACTGCAAACACATGATCAAGGCATCTAGAGAATTCATTCTATGAAGGGTCAAGCTCTAATGGCTCTGGGGTGGTGCTAACTGATGAATGCTTGCTCAGTTAGTTGTTGCACACATCAGAGCTGAACCATAACTAAATTTTCTTGTTGTCCTTCCGCCTAGGTTTCACAGAGGGTCATCCTTGTCTATACTTTCTGGGATGAATGTTTTTATGTCACACAGATATTACACGCTTCAAAAAAGCAACTAGTTTCTTCAGTCTGCATGATACTGTAATGACCCCTGAGCAGGTGGTTGGATGAGACACCTCCTGCTGTCCCTTTCAGTGGAAGCTGTGAGTCTTTATCTCACATTTAAGCCTAGCTATAAATTAGTTTGAAACATGGTTTAAGTTATTTTATTTATGTGAGTGGATAATGAGTCAAAGGAATAGTTTAGCTAAAGCTGTGTTCCATCCCACTTGACTCAAGTTTTTTGGGCACAGATGGGTATCTGCGTTGTTCTACAGTTCACTCAGACCTTACAAACTTATGAAAAGGGAGGATGAAGCCAGCTCATTTGTTGCAATGCTTCGTAACTGCCCTTTTGGGCACTGACTGCTATTACTCTTCTTGCAGATTATTAATTATTGAAAAGAGATATATGATCCACAAAAAATGTCTGTCCTGCACCAGAACTTTCCTCATTCCCCAGTATTCACTAAGGAAAAAAACCATCTATGTGAATAAACTTATTTGTTCTTGCAGATTTTATGTAAGGCAAGTATTTTTTTCCAATTTCAAATTTTTCGTTTAGTCATCAGCCAATCTTGACAGATACTAAGTAACTCTTGCACTAAATTACAAGAATAATGTCTTTCATAAATTCAAAATCACAGATATAAATGAATTAAATATGAAAACTACCAGTAGCTTGCTCAGCAAAATCCCAAACTTTTCTATCCTAGTGCTTTTGCTCAACTTTTTACTGTACTATCACATGCACAGACCTATCTATTTGAATTGTACATGAATGCTTACATTTTTTAAGAATTACAACATTTATAAGTAGTGCTTACAATAATTACTAAGTGAAGCAAACTCTCTCTTTCTGAGCCTTCTGTTGCTGTCAAAAAAATTCTTTATTTTTTATCCTCTTTTTCTCACAAGTGTGAAGTACAAGCTCTCCATCCAGGCTTCCATGCCCCCCTTTCCATGGCCCAAGGAGGAAAAGATGATATTCCTTTCTAGGAGCTTTGTGGGTCACTCCAAAAGTGTGTGAGGTCACTCCAAATAAATACAATGCCTTGTATTTATTTCCATGGAAACGACAACAGATACAAAGAGTACAATAACACTACCTGATAGAGAAAACTCTCAACTACAAAAATCTCTTCATAGTCACAACTATTAGATATGCATTTTCACCTGCAACAAACAGGAGCCTGCATGCTGTGCTTGTTAAAATCTGCACCAGTGGAGATGACCCATTGTTTCACAACTGCTAAAAAAATGTTGCCCACACAGTCCATCTTTCACTGGCTAAACATATGGAGACTATTCAGTGAGTATGGTAGGATAGTCCAACCAAGACTGGCAATGTGCTTGATGGTCTTCAAGTAAAGGGACTTGTGTAATTGTGTTGCAAGAGAAAGATTTTCTGTGGACTATTCTTTCCATTCCCATGTAAGCATTCATGAGATCCATCACGCAAATTCTGCAATATTCTGACACTGTCACCATCAGTTCTAATGCAATGAAGCTGATATTCAGCTCTGTGCACAGTTCCATGATTGTAATCTGATGAGTCACATGGATAAGCTGTTTGAAACACTCTTCATTTCATTTCAGCTGTGCACAGCTGTCCAGAATGTGGCTTAGCTTTCATGCTGCTGTCACCACTGCTGAAATGCACTACCACTGCCTCAATATTCTACACTTTCTGTTTGGTTTCTGTAAGTGTTCGGTAAGTGTCAGTTAATGTCAATTGGCGCCATTTTTCCAGCTTGGAGAAATTCAATGACACATGCTTACTTAATCCTCACTTCCATTTTGCCATACAACCCTTCTCTGCTGCCACCTGTCGTACAGCAATAAAATATAACGGAATATTGGTAGGGAGGTTCAGCCTCTGCTGCTGTAAAACCGACACCCGCCTCTAATGTTAGTGGCTAACATAATAAAATAGGAGGCATTACTTTCAGAGCGGCCCTCACAAATGACTTATTTTCTCAGCCTTAGTTTTCAAAATCAT
The DNA here is from genome assembly GCA_037305975.1 of Chrysolophus pictus. Classification (NCBI taxonomy): domain Eukaryota; kingdom Metazoa; phylum Chordata; class Aves; order Galliformes; family Phasianidae; genus Chrysolophus; species Chrysolophus pictus. The sequence goes on from CM074614.1 coordinate 13,199,935, forward strand.
TACATATATGGCTTCAACTGAGCATTCACAGGACATCCCACTCTAGCATTCATGTAATGCAGCCACACTTAGTTACTTACCTGCTATGGGATAGACATTCCTACAAACTTTACACACTCAGGACAATGCTGTCCAACAGAATACCTTTCAGTAATACCTGCTCACATAGATACTGAAAGGCAAACACTGTGTTTAATTCTCTGTTTCAAGCCTGAGTGAAATCAGATGCACACTGAGCTCAGTTTTGAATATGAGGGACAGCAATTTCAGTTGTCCACATTTCTCTTGACTTGGATGGTAAACAAGACTAAAGATAAGTAAAGTCCATGTTTCAAATATACATACAAGTGGATACAATTGCACAATATTAGTACTTGATAAGGAATTTTATTATTTTTTTTAATAAAGAATTCTGTCAACAAATACATCCTTCTTTATATCAAACTGAAAAATTTTCTGTGATATTGCATTAGTTATGCATGCCTGAACTAGTGATGCTTTTATGAGAAACAGTGGAGCCAGAAATATGTTTTGAAAGATCCATTCTAGAGAATGCTATTGCAGACATGAGATGGAGAGGAAAGGCAGACAGAAGAAAGAGAGTAGACTTTTGTATCATGTTAAAGGCACTCTTGTGAGAAGAAACTTGGCTTAAGAAAAGGAGATTTATACCCTGGCTCTCACCACAGACCAACTGTGCAACTGGACATTTTTCATAGAACCACAGAACCATAGGTGTTGGAAGGGACATCAAGTCCAACCCAAGCAGATTCCCTATTGTAGGCCACACAAGAAAGTGTCCAGATGAGTTTTGAGTATCTCCAGAGAAGAAGACTCCACAACCTCTCTAAGCAGTTTGTTCCAGCGCTCTTCCACCCTCACAGTAAGGAATTTTTCTTCTCATGAGCAGACAAAATTTCCTGTGTTTCAGCTTGAACACACTGCCCTTTGTCCTGCCACTGGACACCACTCAAAAGAGCTTAGCTCTTGACTCTCACCCATTAGATACTTATAAGCACTGATAAGATCCCCCCCTCAGTCTTCTCTTCTACAGGCTGAACAGTCCCAGATATCTCTGTATTTGTAATACACACACACAGAAATTAGAGGGAGCATGCACATCAAGACTGAGAAATGTTTCTGTCAGGATATCTGTAACACTACTTGAACAGATGAATATCAGGAGGTGGGAAACCCTTCCCCCACTTTTAGAGAAGTGGCTCTGCTTTGTACAGGAAAAAGTACTGTGTTCAGATTTGGGTCTCTCAATACAAGAAAGACATTGAAGCCCTGGAGTGTGTTCAGAGAAGGACAACAAAGCTGTGAGGGGTCTGGAGCACAGGCCTTATGAGGAGCAGCTGAGGGAGTTGGGATTGTTCAGTCTGGAGAAGAGGAGGCTCAGGGGAGACCTTATCACTCTCTACAACTGCTTGAAAGGAGGTTGCAGTGAGGTGGGGGTCAACCTCTTCTCCCATGTAACTATGACTAGAGGGAATGGCTTCAAGTTGTGCCAGGGGAGATTAAGGTTGGACATTAGGAAATAATTCTTTCCCAAGAGAGTGGTCAGGCACTGGCACAGGCAGTGGGAGGTGGTAGAATCACTGTCTCTGGAAATGTTCAAGAACCGTGTGGAGGTTGTATCGAGGGACACGGCTTAGTGGCAAATACTGGTGATAGGTGGATGGTTAGACTGGATAATCTTAGAGGTCTTTTCCAACCTTAGTGATTCCATGATTCTAAATGGGCCATATGAGAATAAAATTCACAGTGAATGTTCTGCAGGTATTGCTTCACAGCAATTGGTAGTTGGTATCTTGGCAGGAATAAACAAGTGAGTTCTCAAATAATTCAGCAAGATTTAATGGCCTGTAACTATGTAGGATGATCTCATATGGGATAGTCCAGGCAGTCACATGTGGAACTAATGTGAACAGAGAGGTTAAAATCAACAGTGGCTGGTGTAAATAGTGTTCTTATGAGAAAGACCTTCCTATCAAATTTTCCATTGAAACTGATGCATTCTAATGCTTTTCAGGAACTTTTTTTGTGGATAGTGGTTGGTTTACAGATTGGAGAACAGTCACCTATGTTGTGGGAATCTTTTTAATTAATTAAAAAGTCATTAAAGCATTTTTAATTATTATTTTTTTTTTCATGATCAGGTCATGGCATCTTGCATGAAATAACTGCAGTCAGAAGCTCTGTAGGCCTCAGAAAAAATCATCCTCTGAAATGAGAATAAGACTTTTGAAGGCCATCGCTTTAGTTTCTCTTGCTTTGAGCATGGATTTACAAGGCAAATTACCAGTATTTGTTCCAAACAGTTGCAATCAAAGGTACTTAAGATGCCAGAGAGAAGAACTTCAAAAACAAAATGAGTAATTTTTGTCTTTGCATACCAGAAGAGTTAAGTTGATAAATAACTTTATCTACTACTAATAATAATGTATCTAATCAAGTCTTTATAGACTGTGGGGTTAGGATATCTTGTATAACCTACACCCCATTTGAAGCAGCTTTTCAAACTGACAACACCCAGTGATAGAACAGAATCATTAGAGAGTTAATAACTCATTTTCAGTACAATCTGCAAGCAAATAAAGAAAGTTGATAATGGTAGACTCCACACAGAACCACTCAGAATCCAAACTCTATGCCTGAGGGCAGTGTCCAAATGCTCCTTAAGCTTTGGCAGCTCAGGGCCACGTCCACTGCCCTGTGCATCCCATTCCATGCCCACCGCCCTCTGGTGCAGACCCTTTCCCTGACCCCCAGATCCCTCTCCTGATGCAGCTCCATGCCGTTCCCTAGGCCCTGTGGCTGTCACACACAGCAGAGCTCAGCGCTGCCCTCCGCTCCCTGCGAGGAGCTGCAGCCGCCGTGAGGGCTCCCCTCAGTTCCTCTGCTCTGCTCTGAGCACACCCATAAACTACCCATGCTCCTCAGGAGAGGAGAGGGGAGGAGAGAAGAAGGAAGGGGAGGAGAAGGGAGTGAAGGAGATTTGGAGGCCTAAAAATAGGCTCGCAAGCCAATCTTAAAGACTTAAACATAAAGACAGTTTTCTGTAACCTGGCTTACTCTTGGTGGATAGTCTACTTAGCCACACATACAATATACAATATATGCAGAAACTTGCAGAACTGAAGACTTAAGTAAATAAGAGTTGAGTATTTGCAAACTACAGTCAAGAGGCTGCCTGTATGAGCAATACACAGAATAAAACACCATAGTTTTGAAAATCTCTCCCCTTTCCTTCAGACAGTGCCTGGCAGCCACATCTACTCCAAGGCACACTGTTTGACATCTAATTTAATGCATAATTATTCCCTGCAAAAGATAAGCATCCTGGGCAGCATAACTGTAGTTTATTTTTAGTTGTTTATATGTTTCAGCTATTTTCCTGTGGTTTTACCTGTCCAGTCCTAAATTATAAGTCTGGATGCAAAAGCTTTATGGCACCAAAAGATTATTCTAGGGATGTTTCTAAATAAGCACTGAAGAATGTGCAGACAGTATTTGATTTCAATTTTCTTCTTCATTTAGAGAACTGGGAAATAAAGTCAGAACTGCATGAACACCTGAGTTAAGTGGGTAGAGACCTGCTTAACTCAAGAAAAAGCAGTGGGAATACTGCAAACTACGGAGGGTCTACAAAGGGGTAGCAGCACTTCCCATAGTCAGTGCATGAGCTAGTTCTCTTCCAAAGGTACTTTGCTCCTGTGGAGTGGAGGAGTACACATCCTGTCAGAGAGCTCCCCCAGCCAGTCACATTAGGGATGCTCTCCTCTGCCAGCACCAGGATTCATAATTCAATCCTAAACACATTCCTCTGCAGAAAATAGCTATAGTTTTCAGCTTTGTTGAGCTTGTTAAATCTTGATTATTACCCATCTGTAACATATTCTGGCTCCTGTTGCTGGAGCCAATTACTACATTTGCTTAGTCAAGGAATAGCTCTCAGTGATATTCAGGTTGAAGCGATGGTAACTTTTTGGCATCAGCCATTCCAGCCTAATTACAGTTAAGCTTCCAGGGGTGTGTTTAAGACGTTTACTCACTCATATATTCAGAGCAGAAGTTGGAGAAGGAGGAGAAAGAATTTCATATAAGTTCTGTTTTTCTGATCCAGTTTCTATACATAGAGTTCTGCAAAGATTTCTTAAAAAAAAACAAAAACAAAATGGAAAATGCAACTTCTGGGTTTCCTGGTACTTTCTTGGAACTTTTCTGGTATCTGAAAGCAACAGTTTCATGCTGAAAGTTTCTGCGTCCTTCCTGATCATGAAATTCACCTCCTAACCCTATTCGGAATGGAAGTGACATGGCAATTCGGAGGGGCAATGAAGACACACAAATAATGTCAATTTTTAAGAAGAGATTAAAAAGAAGTCCTTTTATATTTTAGACAATTATTTGTAGAATATCTTTCTAATTTTTTTCAAAACTCTTCAGTTTGTTCCAATGTCAGTTAAGAGTTTTAGAACAGGAGTTACACCAATACGTACAAAGTTATAGTTATCTGTCATGTATCATAGTTCTAGATTGCATTCCTTTGCTAGTGGCTGTAATTAACCAATTTCAGCTATCACTGAAGACCGCTTAGAAACTAAAGATCTTTTAAATAACTCTTCTACAAAGTCAATTTTTTTTTTTTTTTTTTTTTAAATTTCACAGCTGTATCTTGTACAATGATGGATTTGATTGCTTCTTACTAATGAAATAGGATGGACAGACAGAGATTAACAGCCTGACATGATTGTGGAACAGTCAAACAGTCTGAAATCACTCAAGTTTTACCTAAAGAATGCAATGAACAGAGCTCAGGATACCTGAAAACTAAGATCATCGTATTATATGCACTTGCTCTTCTCATGCTTCCCATTTCCCACTCTTACATTTCCAGTAAGAAACAAATGCCTGAAATAAAATCCCAGGTGCTGCTGCCTTTAGTTTTTCACCTCTTTCCTCTATCACGTTGCCATTTATATTCGTTTTTCTGCAGAAACATTGGTAGTACAAAACCAAAACCTAAGTGTGATAGCAAGTGTGGGCTGACATATCTAATTTTGTCTGAAACTACTGTACTGAAAAGAAGTAGAAATTCTTGTTATAAAAACATGCCTTACCAATTTCTATTTGCTCACATGTTTTCTTATCACAGGATTCAAGGATTTAGCAGAATAGGCAAGAAAACAAAGAATCAAGGCTTTTTACCTCTTATTTCTTTTCCTGGGGTCTCTGGCTCCCAGTGACTCTCAGGTCTCTGAGAGAGGGGATCTCATGGATTCTCACACTGAAAAGTGGATTGTGGGGAAATGTTTTTAGTAATCTAGACAAAAGCCACACACAATCTGTCAGGCACACCAGTCCAGATTCTAAGGTTTTAATTTGAATAGTAGAAAGAGAAAAATAACAATAATAAAATTAAGAGCAGTAAAGGACTCGTGTGGAGGGAATCACTCCTGATGTGCAACAGTGTATGAATGAAAAGACAATGAGATTTCTTCATTTTAAAGCCAGAATTAAACAGTGAGCACTGGCATAAGAACAGGTCTTGCCGGCATAAGCACAGGTTTGTGGATAGAGATACACTAATGCTCTTGTCTTGATATAGGGAATCCAAACTCATCTTGGAGGCACATGAACATCTGGTACTAGCAACATGAAATGCATGAAAAAGTTGTTTCAGATATATATTTCCAGATCCAATCATGGTCACCTCTGCCTTTTCCGGTCACATCTGACCAGTTCTTGCCTACTGTCAGAAAACATCTTAAATGTCCTAGTTTTAAGCTCACTTTTTCTGGCCTTGCTCATGAAAGCTCAGTTATACAAAATAAATAAAATTGGAGGCTCTTTTCTAAAGGCTTTGTTAAGGAAAGTTTTCCAAATACAGAAGCCAAATGACCCATTTTCCTCTGCATGAGCATTGCAAGGCAAACAGAACTGACTACTATTATTCTCATGCACCCGGGAAGAGTGATGTCCCTACTTGTCAAAATTTTATCTGGATGGAATGCCAGAATATGTATTTTCCTGGGGTTGGGCAGTTCTGAGCTTCTTAGTTAGCTTTGTATGCAAAACTTTCAGAAATCTAAATTTCAGATCTAACATATCTGTGCCAACGCCCCAGGTCCATCAGGTTCATTGAACCCCTACATAAGTTACCCATTAGACGGTGACTAAATCCTCACAACAGAAATTGCAGTTGGAACAAGTAAGCTGGACTGCGTTATCGTTATGCATCTGTTTGCAGTCTATTGTAATTTTATTATATTCAGGTTTCCAAAGAATGGAAATTGAGGGCATAGCTATGTGCTCTAAATTTAAGAGCTGATGCATACTGATGCTTGCTGGGCAAGATCATGCTGCTAACCTTCTGTATCAAAGGGGAAAACAAAAGCCAGTAAAAATGGACAAGAAGAGAAGTGAGATATTTCTCTGCAAGCAAAATAGACGTCATTGTGCATTCATTAGAAAAAGGATGGAAAAAGTATTGAGGCTTGACTTATAACAGTAGGCTTAAGACATCACAGAAACCTGTCAAACACGACTTCTCCATTTACTCTGAACAAGAAGCATTTGCACAAGGAGGAAACTATCTCAGGATGTAGATGGGGTGAGTGAGTTATGCTACTCCCACCTCTTCTCTTAAAAAGCAGGGAGGTTGCCCTATCAGAAAACCCCATGACCAATTCCATGGTCAAACCTAGGCTTGACCCCTGAAGAATGGGGACTTTTCTCACAGTGGAATTCCACTTAGGAAAAAAAGGGTTTCTGGCTGTCCAAATTCCAGTCTTGGTGTAAAGGCCAAATGAATGAGAGAACTCACCATACCCAGCCATATATTGTTTTGCTGGGTAATTATCTTGCATAACTTTGCATGAGCAGGTGTTACATGTTGAAGACATGGGAGAGTAGAAAGCACTTCAAGAAGCTATAAGAGAAAACTACCTGTACTGCATAGAAAAGCAGTCTTGCAGAAGACCTTCTTGTAAGAATTGGCTGGCAACAAGTGAAAGCAATTGGAAGAAGAACAAAAGAATTCTCTTAAGAAGGGAAGCCTATGAAACCCCACGAGGCATGAGACCTGCTTGTCTCCCAGGTATTAGAACATTCCAGTAATGCTCACAGCAAGTTAAAGTGTTCTTGCCATTGCCATCATATTGCAGGCAGCAGTATTAACAATGCTTCTGTGTGGTGCTGTTTTGCATCTAGACCGATCACTTGTAGAAGCCTTTCCACTCACTCAGGGCTTTCAGAGAATCACAGAATAGCTTGAGTTGGAAGGAACCTTAAATGTTATCTAGTTCCAACCCCTCTGCCACGGACAGAGTTGCCCATCACTAAATCAGGTACTATATCGGGTTTGTTCAGTGCCCCATCCAACCTGGCCTTGAATACCTCCAGGGATGGGGCATTCTCAGCTTCTCTGGGCAGCCTGTGCCAGTGCTTCACTACCCTCTGAATGGCTTTCTATCATCTCTCTGATTTTGATGTTTTTATTTCTAGTATGGTTTAGGTTGAACTGTCAGCCTTTCTCTGAGCAGAGCTAGTAACAGACTTTTTCTTTTGCCATGAATCCACTGATACACTGCAAAAGAAAGGCTTTTACTAGCTTTTTAGCCAGATCTTGCAACTGCAGGCATAGGAGAGCTCCCTCAAGAGAGAGGCCCACTAAGTGTGAGTGGGAGCTGTGGCATGCACAGAGCCAGTCTACTTCAGCAGCTTTGAGACCCCTTCATGAAGGGCTTTCCCATTTCTTTACAGATGTGGTTAGAAGAAAAGGTCACTAACAGGGAAAGAAGAGAGTAACAGCTCATCTTTATGAATGACCAGATGTAATCAGAGCTTGTCATACAGCACAGACATCTCAGAGAGGACTAGAAGATGGAAATGCTGGCCATGCAAGTAGACAACATAAACTGGCAATGTGGGGATGGTACAGCCTAAGCCTTGCTATTTATTCTAATAACTATGGTAATAGATCATTGCTATAATTGGTCCTGAAAAATGGTAATAGAAAGGTATTTGGAAAAACTTCAGTAATTGAGACAGGTTAAGGCTATAACTCTTGAACATACAAAATCACACATCCATTTCTTCATACTGGAATTATGAAAGGGGACAAAGTCTTGTATTAGAACAACTTCACATTAGACTATGTGGCATTTTTTGGTTTGTTTCTCCCTCATGAATTATTTTGGCTGCAGTAGGAAACCTTTTTTCTTTTCCATTTTTGCCTATGTATGTAAACCCTCTGGACCTAGTCCTGATCTGCAACTCTGTGAGAGAGAGGAAATGAGGACCTTGATTATGGGAGGATGCCAGGAGAGGGCTACAGCCAGTGACATGCACAGAATTCCCTTCAGGTTTCTGTAGGCTTAGTCACCAATACGCCAAGAGTTACCCTGTGACAGTAATGGATACGTAAGAACTAGCAATGTGACCATATGAGGACATAAAAGGAAGGAAAAATACTTTCTCCTTTTTATAAGTGAGACATACTAAGAATAACGTAAGAAAAGATCCTTAATGACACGCTAGCTTGACCAGTCAAAATGCTTCTCTTGAGAAGTATCGTCCTCCGAAATCTTATCAAAATCAGTAACAAAAATCTCTGTGCACTTCACTAACTGCTCTATAGGTGCAATTAGGTTTTACATAGGCAAGGAGTCTCTCTCATAGGCAACCAGCAGACCACAGTGCTTAGGCAGTTATGCATGAACAAAGTGAGCCAGGGAAAAGAATGAAAGGCCTTTTTCTCCCTGAGGTATAACCCATTCCTGTTCTATTTCATCATGTACAGCCTGCTATTGCATTCATCCTACTGGATGCTATCTATCTGGTATTCTGGATGCTACCAGTACAAGTTTCAGTATTAAGGACCAGTTAAAGGTTCAAGTGTGATAACTAACACTGTGTTGCACTCTTCAGTTAGCTGTGTAAGCTTGAATAAATTCATATATCTAAGTATCTGCTGGCTTGCAAGCAGTTGGCCGCTCTTCTCATCCACCCTTGTTCTTATGGCTTTTCTCAAACAAACTCCTCTGTTCTTCTCTGCTGTCTGATTCTTTGAAAACATAACTCAATTTATGTTTAAGAGCACCCCACCTTGTTAGTGCAAAAATGGAAAGAGATCTGCAGCAGCCAGGGCTGAAAAGGGGCTTCCTCATAAGAACAAAACCTTATGTGAAAACACTGCAAAGGACAGAATCTAATTGCATAACTGAAGACAGTGACATAGTGAAAGAATTGCATTCAAAACAAAACAAAAAACAAAAAAACCACCCCAAAACCAAACAAAAAATCCTCCAAAAACATCACCATAATGAATTATGGTTGTTCTTGGTTGTTCTAAGTGAGACAGTTATTTTCAGAGTAGCTTTGCTAGCTAACCTGAGCAATTTTAAACTTCTGCTTCAGAGATCCCATAGCTAGCACAGTCGTAGTGATTTCATTAAATGTCAGCTGGTGTTTGCGCACATTATGCAGAAGAAATGACATGAAGGCACTCAATTTAATACACAGAGAAGGTATATCAAGTTGTAGTTTAACCAGTAAAGTATTTTATTTGAACTTAGTTACAGTTATAGGAAAAAGAATGGCTAAGGGTTTAGTTCAAATGATCTTTAACATGACATAAACAAAGCACATAGATACAGCACGTTTGAAAGGAATCTCTTAATTCCTGACATTGAAGATAATTGCTTTGTGTCTTACAAATAAAGGAGAGTTGAAGTGCTGAGGCATTCAGATGTTGCATTACAGTGTGATAGCTGTTCTGCATTGACTCCCATTGACTCTGAATTCCTCAGGGCTTAACTCCACTTGCGCTTTGTTGCTGGTTCTGGAGGGAAGGGATGCCACTCAGAGGGATCTGAACAGCCTTGAGAGGTGGGCCCATGCTGAACTCATGAAGTTGAACAAGGCTAAGTGCACCTGGATCAGGACAATTCCAAGTGGAAATACAGGCTGGGCAGAGAATGGCTTGAAAGCAGCCCTGAGGAAAAGGATTTGGAAGTGTCAGCTGATGAGAGACTCAACATGAACAGGCAGTGTGTGCTTGTAGCCCAGAAGGCCAACTGTATCCTGGGTTGCATTAAGAGACCAGCAGGTTGAGAGAGGTGATTCTGACTCTCTACTCTACTTTTGTGAGACCCCACCTGGAGTACTGAGTACAATTCATGGGGCAGAAGGACAGGGAGCTGTTGGAGCAGGTCCAGAAGAGGGCCATGAAGATGATTAGAAAGCTGGAGCACCTCCTCTAGAGAACAGGCTGAGAGTTGGGACTCTTGAGCCTGGAGAGGAAAAGTCTCCAGGAGCATGTTTAGAGTGGCCTTCCAGTACATGAAGGGGGCCTACAGAAAAGCTGGGGAGGGTCATTTTGTAAGGACAGGTAGCAATAGTACGAGGGGAAATGGCTTTAACTGGAAGAGACTAGATTTAGACTAGATATTAGGAAGATATTCTGTATGTGAGGGTGATGAGACAGTAGTACAGGTTGCCCAGAGAGGCTGTGAATGCCCCCTCCCTGTAAGCATTCAAGGCCAGGCTGGACGGGGCTTTGAGCAACCTGGTCCTTTGGGAGGTGTTCCTGCCTACAGAAGCGGGGTTGGAATGAGATGAACTTAAAGGATAATACCAAATTATCCTGATTCTATGATACAGTTGATAGCAAGGGAGCAGGAGACCTTAGAGCTGGCCAGAATTGTCTGACATCGTACTAGTTAAGGGTTAAATCTGCTCACTTACTTCCTCAACACTGTCATATATGACAATATTCCAGCTACCCCAAGCTCAACACGATTCTTCTGAAAGTTGCATTAAAAAGTCAGGTTTCCTGACTCACTCTGAAACCGTATGAGCAGAATAGATTACTCATCAGAGGCTGGACACTGAAAGGCTTAACTCTGCCAAAATAAAGATGAGGCAGCTAGAAAAGGAAGCAAGATCAATTGATAGCCTGGATCTGACCCAAGGACTTCTAAATCTGATGTCTCATATTGATCAATCCCAGGTATTTCTCAAGTAATTTTCAGCATAATGCTGGTTGTCTGTCTGCTAGATTATCTCATGCTGATTCGTGATAGAGATTAGATGAATACACAAAGCGTATTATCTAATATATCCCTTACAACCCTTCCAGAATTTTTATCATAATTAATTATTACCTGTCTAGGTATCTTGTAACTAATGCAAGTTTTTAATGCTCCTTTGAATTTAATTAAATTTTTGGCTTTGAAATCTTCCCATGGCAGTGTATTCCAGTCTAATTACATGTTGCAAAACTGTCATCTTCAATTTCTATTAGTTCTTATGTTTTCAAGCAGAAGTTCCTATGCCCACATGTCCAGATAACTTAATCCTTTTTATTTTTTCCATCATCTCTTATTTATACTATTTACAAAGGAAACAGGCAGATGCAAGAGTACTAACATACAAATACAGTATTTTGATTCCTACACAAAAAAAGAGGCTTCTCTAACTCAATCTAAACAATGAACACTTCTGTAAACCTCTGCAGTTTATGCCCTTTTTCTACAACCCAGCTAATTCTTAACAGTCACATCCTGCATGGATAACTACATGTTAAAGGGCCAAATTCTCTCTTAGAGAATTCTTGTCGTACATAATCACTGGATAATACTTATTCTTGCTGAGGAAATATGCTTGAGTCTTAATGTAGTGATGATGGAAAATTTCAAACAGAACTTTTTTGTTTTCCATGCTCTAATATTTTACCAGAGCTTTATTTTATTTAATTTTATATACTTATGTACTTATTTTTTAAGCAGAACAAATTGCCTGTCAGCAAATGCTGCCTAAAGAAAATGTTTCATACCAACAGCTCCATTCTGACGAAGAGTCGTTCTTTTGGTGTGAATACCCTCCTGTTGTGAGATTTGCTCAGCTGGTCTCAATGAAGCTAGAACAATTTGCTCAGATGGGGGACATTGTCTACAGCATTTTGTCTTCTCTGAGCTTCACAAAATATAAGTGACAGCAAATTCTCCCTGTCATCACTGCCTTTTCTACTCTGCTCTGGAATTTAAAAATCCTTATTTTACTTCAGCTTAATTCTGAGAATACCCACAGCAGAATCTTTGTATAATACATGCTTTTCAAAAATTAATTCAGATCACACTGCCTGTTTGCATGTAAACCAATTCCAGAATACCAATGAAATACACATATGGAATAACATACATAGTATAAATCAAAAAAAAAAGGAAAGGAGGAAGAAAAGAATGGGAAAAGAGAAGGGATGGGGAAAGAGAAGGGATGAGAGGGAAGGGAAGGCAGGGGAAGGGAAGGGAAGGGAAGGGAAGGGAAGGGAAGGGAAGGGAAGGGAAGGGAAGGGAAGGGAAGGGAAGGGAAGGGAAGGGAAGGGAAGGGAAGGGAAGGGAAGGGAAGGGAAGGGAAGGGAAGGGAAGGGAAGGGAAGGGAAGGGAAGGGAAGGGAAGGGAAGGGAAGGGAAGGGAAGGGAAGGGAAGGGAAGGGAGAATGGAAAGGGCTGTAACTATTAGAAGTATTTTTATCTTTTAAATCCATTCTTTGGAGGTAGCAATTAAAAGCAAAACAGTAGAAGATGCAACCTGAATGCTTCATAGCTTTAACTCCTCATAAGTATTTAGTTCTGCATTTCTGAATCCCAAGAGTGCTCTTCCCATGCCCTCCGGTTTGAGACACATACATATCGCAGCAGTACAAACAATGATGAGACTTCATTGAACTGCCAGTCTCCCACTGGCAGTGGCATCTGTTTTTATCTAATCATAGAATCATAGAATGGTTTGAATTGGAAAAGACCTTAAAAGTCATCCAGTTCCAGCCCTCTGCCACGGGAAGGACTGCCACCTCTAGATTAAGCTGCCTGGGGTCTCATCCAACCTGGCTTTGAATACCTACTACCCCTAGGGATGGGACATCCAGAGCTTCCTTCCCTATGTAACCGATGACAGTGCCTCACTGCCTTCTGAGTAAATAATTTTTTTTTAACATCTAAGCCAAATTTCCCCTCTTTTAGCTTAAAGCCATTCCCCCTTTTCCTAACACTGTCAGATCTTGTAAAAGTCTGTCTTAAGTATCGGAGGGCCACAATGAGTTCTCCCCAGAGTCTTCTCTTCTCCAGGCAGAACAAGACCAGCTCCCTCAGACTTTCATCGTAAGAAAAGTGCTCCACCCCTCTGATCATCTTTGTGGCCCTCCTCTGCACCTGCTCCTACAGCTCCACATCTTTCTTCACAGAATCACAGAAACACCAAGGTTGGAAAAGACCTTCAAGATCATCCAGTCCAACCATCCACCTATCATCAATAGTTCTCACTAAACCATGTTCCTCAACACAAAATCCAGACCTTCCTTGAATACTTCCAGGGTTGGTGACTCCACTACCTCCCTGGACAGCCCATTCCAGTGCCTGAACACTCTTTCAGAAAAGTAGTATTTCCTAACATCCAGCCTAAATCCCCCCTGGCATAGCTTGAAGCCATTCCCTCTAGTTCTATCACCAGTTACACGAGAGAAGAGGCCGACCCCCAGCTCGCTACAACCTCCTTTCAGGTAGTTATAGAGAGCAATAAGGTCTCCCCTGAGCCTCCTCTTCTCCAGACTGAACAATCCCAGCTCCTTCAGCCGCTCCTCATAAGGCCTGAGCTCCAGATCCCTCACCAGCTTAGTTGCCCTTCTCTGAACCCACTGCAGGGCCTCAATGTTTTTCTTGCAGTGAGGGGCCCAAAACTGGACAAGTACTCAAGATGAGGCCTCACCTGAGCTGAGTACAGGGGGAAAATAACTTCCCTGTTCCTGCTGGCAACTTGTTTCTGATGCAAGCCAGCATGCCATTGGCCTTCTTGGCCACCTGGGCACACCTCTGGCTTATGTTCAGCCGAGCATCAATCAATACAATACCCACAGGTCCATTTCCTCTACACAGTCTTCCAGCCACTCTGCCCCAAGTCTGTAGCATTGCCTGGGGTTGTTGTGGCCAAACTGCACGACTCAGCTTGGTGTTATCAGCACGTTATTACTTGCTGAGGGTGCACTTGATCCTACTATGTTATTGACCAAAATGTTGAAGAGCATCAGTCCCAAGGCGGACTTCTGAGGGACACCACTTGTGACCAGTCTCTGCTTGGACATATGCCATTGACCACAACTCTCTGGCTATGGCTATTCAACCAATTATTTATACACCAAATAGTCCAGACTTCAAATCCATACCTCTCAGTTTTAGAGATTAGTATTTGGTGTGGGACCATATCAAAGGATCTGCAGATAACATCAGGTAGACTACATCAGTTGCTCTTCCTTTGTCCACTGATGTCATCCTTCCATCATAGAAGGCCACCATGTTGGTCAGACATGATCTGTGCTTGATTAGGCCACGCTGTCTGTCTCTGATTACCTTCTCATTTTGCACATGCTGTTATGTAATTTTCTGTAAGATTTGCTTCAAGATCTTACCAGGCACAGATCTGAGGATCACCAGCCTGTAGTTCTTCCTTCCCACATTTTTTTTTAAAATGTGAGTGATGTTTCCCTTTTACCAGTCTCTGGTGACTTCAACTGACAGTCATGACTTTTCAAATATAACGGAGAGTGGCTTGGCAACAACACTGGCCAGTTTCTTCAGAACCCTGAGATGCATGTCATCCAACCCCTTAGACTTGTACACATTCAGTCTCATAAGGTAGTCTCTGACTTGCTCTGCTTTTACAGTGAAGATTATTCTGCTCACCTGTACCCCATGTAAAAGTTCAGGGATGTGAGGGAGCCTGTCTTGTGCTGAAGACTGAGGCAAAGATTTTGTTAAGTACCTCAGCTTTCTCTATGCCTGTTGAAACCACTTCTTCCTTTTCATTTATAGAAGGGGTACAATCTCCTTGGCATTTACCTTCTAGCCAATGTACCTGTAAAATTCCTTCTTATTATTTTTCACATCCATTGCTATGTTCAGTTCCACCTTTACCTTAGCTTTCCTGATCCCATTTCTGTCTGTCCAGACACCATCCCTGTATTCTTCCCAGGCACTCATCCCTGCTTCCACTCCCTATACTTTTCCTTCTTAACTCTCACTTTGATCAGCGCATCCCTTCTTAGCTGTGTTGGTTTCCTACCTCCTCTGCTTCATTTTTTATGCTGGGGTATTAAGAGATCTTGTGCTCTCAGAAAGGCATCCTTAGAGAGCTGTCCAATCTGCTCCATTCCTTTATCCCTAAAAACAGCTTCCCACGGGATCTCATCCAAGAATTCCTTAGATAAAATTTCACTCTCCTCAATTCTGGGGTTCTCACTTTGCTCTTTTCCAGGTCCATATTCCTCAAGAACTTCTGCCATCTGTCATCAGCTCTGATTGCCCTCTTGACCAGAAAAAAAAGCCTTTTTGCTGCAGCATTTTAGTGTTACAGATAACAAATCTGAGCTCCATTATCCAGCACTGGCATGCATCACCTCAGAAAGAGGTCAGCAGTGTTATGCCCCTATCTTGTTACAAATTCACCCCAAGTTTGTTCACTTTGGGTTTATAAAAGATTATCACGCATTAGGAGTCTGTAAACACAAGAAATAATGTCTAGCCACCTCAGTTTCCTTCAAAGATCCTCACACAGTAAGAGCGTTGGACTCTGTTAGTAGCTGCTGTTGTGCAAATCTTGACATCAAAGTTTGTGCCAGTGACACTTCTGTAAAAGCTTCCATTAAATGAAACAAAACCAATCTTTTGAAATCAGAAGTTGTAATGGAAGGCACTGCACTATTATTTCTTGTTAATGCCAAAATCGTGGGCAGGAAACTCCCATGGAAGATTTTCCTTTCCATTTCTATTGTGATAGACCTGATTAGAATGCTGACAAAATGAAGGCATCACAGTCAGAGGACAGAATGTCTAAGGGGTCTAGCTCTTGTAATAACAAATCAGCTTGCAGTAGCACTGCTGGTAATGTAGATTCACTTGCTAAATTTTCCCTGTGAATTGTGCCAAGCGAATTAATGATCACTGGCATACAGCAGAAAAGAAATCTGGCATGCCTCAGCAAGTCACCTAGTTTTGTTTTTAATGAACAACCACTATAAAAACCCACACTAGTCATGCCATAGACAGCAAGAAAAAACACATAAACTATAGTATAATTATTAAGCCTGCTGATACTTATCCTCAAACCTACCAAAATCCATCGCAGCCACCCAACCAGCCTCAGTAAATTCTGAACGAACAGCCTTAAACTGAAAAATACAATAGCCAAGAAATCCAAAATGAAGCATAATTGCTTGAAATTCTCTGTTGCTGTTTCAGATTTGAATATGAACTAATGTGCCATAAAATCAGTTTGTTTTTCACATCTATATCTGTTGGTCTATCTGCTGTTTTCTCTTCCCAGAGACCTCATGTCAGGTAATAGTTACTAGCTCAGTATGCGCAGCAGGAATTTATAGTCTCTCAGTTTAGATTCCCATCACTCTAAGAAAGAATGATTAAAAGAAAATATTCAGAAGACAAAAGCTAGAGTCCATCAAAACCTAATGAGACTGAAGAGTTTGAAAACACACAATAAAAGAGTAGAGGATGTGGTATCACAGAAACGCATGCAACAATACCTTCTTCCCACTGAAAGAGCCTTAGACTTTATCACAGTGTTGCATCAGAGTCACTGGCTTTAAGCTCTTGGAGAACATCTACCACTTTTCTAAATACTGTGCAAACTTACTTGGAATGACAACTGCAGGATCTGGCCCGTTCAATTTAGCTACACAATAGGAGCAACACTGTCAGAATGAGCAGCCTCTAGTTCTGATCCCCAAGGTGTGTATAGAAGGACAGTATTGTCTACTTGCCCTAGAGAGAAGAAAGGAAAGGGGAAAGGGAAGGAATGGAGAGGGGAGCTGGACAAGTAGAGATCTGAAGACTAGGTGAGCTAATAGGAGACAGATATTTTATAATGTTGTAATTGAAAGAAGGTAAGTATTTTGGAGGCTATTATGTTTCCCAAAAGTGCATAACAGCTCATCCTCTTCCAAACCATGACTCTTCTTATATCTGAGGCGGTTGCTACTTCCTACTGCTAACCAGAGCTTGGAAAAATGCAAGCCCCATGTGCTACACTCCAGATGCACTCATTGAGCATGAAGTACATCTGCATTAGCTTAAAATCCCCAGGTGCTCTGCCTGATATCTTTGAGATATACGCTTGATTTTAAAATCCACCTGGCATGAATGCATGTCCAGATACCTCAACTACATGATGTAATTTTACAGTGAGTCGTGCTGTTCATCTCAAGGTCCACATCCACATGTTTACTAACACAGAACTGTTCATGGGGTTAAGGGTACAGCTGCTTAAACATCTGGTTTGATGTACTGCCCAGGATATCAACACTTCCAACCAATAGTTTACAGAAGCAATCATCAGAATGCACGAACTGTGGGACTTAAACAAACCAACAGAAAACAAAAAGAGAGAAAAACATGCTGTGACTCACTCAAGCATATGAGGCAAACTATGGCAAGAAGAAACAACCAATTATTTGCTTAAGAGTCACAAAGTAATGAGATATTAGTTTGTGCTGTACATTTTCCGTTGTTCATCATGCAGCACAAGATCAGATTTCGGTATAGTTTATGATAACATTATTACAGTTTTATTTATAGATTGTCAGCAAAATTTTAAAAAATATGGTTGAATAAATTGATAAAAAGCTGTATTTTCAAAGACTGAGTGTTTAGCAAATGCATGGAGAATGTTAGAACTGTACTGAAGACAACACAGCTAGAAACCACAGGGACAATCCCCATCACTCTGCAGTAGTTTGCAACTTCTTTATCTGACCTTTACACGAATGTATGAGATGACGCAAACTATACAGCTCTGGTGGTCAGTTTTAAACAAATGATAGATAAGGTCTTCTCACTCAGTCTAGGATAGAAGTTATCATTGGTCCTCTTGACTTTGAAAAGGGAGTGGGGTGCATACACAAATGGAGTCAGTTTAGCTAAAACCCAGGTCACTGTGACATTCCCAGCCCTCCAGACTGCTTTTCTGGAAGTCCAGAACTGCTGTTACTGGATCTTTTCTCTGTCTTATCCCTTCTGCTGATGTCTCCATTTACCATCACCAAATTTCATCTCCTCCAGATCATCCACTTGTCCACTACTCCTTTAGCACACAAGCTCCTCTGCATTTTTGTGATGTCAGGCCAAATATCTTGGGTCACAGGGAATCACTAAGAGGAAGACACATGCCAGGAGCACAGAGGATCAGGTGTCACTTTTTGTTTCATGTAATTAATTTTATTTTCCCTGTCTACAGCCTTGCCCTCCAGACCCTTTACCATATTTGTAGCCTTCCTCTGGACACTCTCTAATAGCTACATGCCCTTCATGCACTGTGGCACCCAACCTGTAGGTGAGGCCACACAGTGCAGAGCAGAGGGGGCAGTCTGGGGGGCACCCAGTGGCAGCTCTGAGCCTGCTGACCCCAGGGTATGGTTGACCCTTTGGGCTCCAGAGCATACTGCTGCCTCATGTTCAACTCACTGTCAGACAGAACCCCATGATCCCTTTTTGTGGGGCTGGTCTCCAGCCACTTGTCTTCCACACTGAACATAGCAAGAGCTGTCCCATCCCCCGTGCAGAATTCAGCACTTACTCTTATTCATGCAGATAATGACCATCCTTGAATTTGTCCAGATCACAGATGCTGATCAACTTGAAGGTGACTTTGAGCCCATGGATGTGGATCTACCTCCAGAGGAAGAACCAATGGAAATGGATTCTCCTCCATCAGGGCAGGGCAAATGCTATAACATCATGCTTGCCTGGAGATGTCGCCACATCCATTGGCAGCACACCAGGGGCACTCAGTTTCCATCTCAGTGCTGAAGTATAACCATCTGTCAGAGAGCCACAGTTTCAGTTGCTACTTCCTTATCACCTTTCCTTCCCCATCTCCCACCACCACCCTTCCCTGAGACTGCTCATTTCTTTCGCAAGCTCTGAGGAAAAAGGAAGTACTTGGTCTGGGACTGGTGTTCTCTGAGCTGCTGTGCTAGCAGCACACTAGGAGGAGTGCAGCAGATGGCCCTCTGCTGTCTCCAAGTGAGCCCTGAGGAAGAGGACAGTGCCTCAGTGGGGAAGGTCCTGGGCACACAGCAGCTTTGGGCAGGCTGAGGGCATGGCCTTTATCAGTGCTGTGTAAAGAAGGCTGAGCGGGCTGTAGGACAGCAAAGGTTCTCCTTTCTCGCACTGCAGAACAGCACCGAGAGACAGGAAAGGCCTCCGCAGTCCCTGGCACCCAGAGGTTGGTACAGAAGTGATGACTGGGTAGCGAGGGCACTGTCTCTCAACAACGGCTGCAACTGCTTGCAAGGAACTTGTTGTGGCCTCCACCTGGCATAGACCTGCAGCTTCTGTGGCCTCAGTGGCCTTTGTAACCACAGGAACTGATGTGGCTACCCAGACAGAGAAACCCACCAACATGAGGTCAAGGTTCCTGCATCTGCTGCTGCTTCCTGCATCTGCCAGCCCTGTCCACTGAAGCTCCTGAGACAGGCTTTGCCAAAGCAGATGTTCACTCAACACTATATACATGGGCCCCAAAATTTGTTTGCATGACAGCAGTGTGGAAGAGTACCAAAAAGAGTCATTTTCACACAACTCATATCTTTTTTGTTCTTTCCCCGTTATTTGATCTCTCACAGCAAATTTAAAGAAAACAATTCTAAACTTCCCACAGAAAAAGTTCTCTCTTCGCTGCCAGGAAGAGCTGGTGAATGCCAAATTACAAGGAGCATCATCCCCTGAAGTCTACTTAATAATAAGAGCTATGAACTAAAAAGACCATCTTTTAACAGAAATGCATCAGAGGACTGAACCTTTCAAGTTTTCTGACTCTGGTACCACCTTATCACTGAGTTTTTCAAAGGTTTCAAGTTCCTTGACATCTTTCAGGTGCCATTCACTCCTGAAAGAGGTGAAATAATCCACTATGATTCTTGTCGGATCAAAATTACTGAAACAATTGCTCAAATTAAAACCAGTTTCTCATTAATATGTCTGTCATTTAACATTTTTCATTACCCAAGTCTGTAGCACAAATTATGAAAAGAAGGCATTAGATGGAGGCAGGATAAAGTTTTGCAGGTAAGATGAAAAGAGTACACACAAGTACAATTCAAGTGTCTGTAACTATTAGTATAGAAACGATATTAAAAATCACCATCATCTGTCCAGACTTTATTCCTAGAGCTTTAAGCCACAATATGTACCTTTATAGAAAGGTCCAGCAAACTTTCCTTATCAATACCCCAAAGCACCCCAAACCACCAAGGGCATAAGCAGAACATACCATGACTGGATAGCTACTTAGAGCTGGGATTGCAAACATTGGATAGCATTGTGTGTGTACATAATCAGTGACGCAGACTTACCATGAAAGGGCTCATTTTTCCTGTCAGATGCCCCAGGTAGCACCACAGAATTGAAGCAGTAGCAGCTAAATTACCTCAAACCTGCATGAAGGTTATAATTTCTTGTCCTAGAGCAGACCAGTACTCCTGCAGTCATCTGAGACTAGCAGCCCTTACACCCAGAACAAGAGCAGGCAAGTGACAATGCAATGGAGGGCCTTGTTATGCATGGCTTCAAGTGCTTTCTTCTGCAGTCTGCTAAGTATCTTAAGCATTCTTGGTGGCCAGTTTTCTCTGAGGAGAATCCAGCTCCTACAGCCTATTGTGTCAGAAAATTGCACTAGCCCTCACATATCAGCCCTCTCTCTGACTTTCAGGAAAAGTTTACCCAATGCTTTTAGTGAGGCATTAAAAACTTGCAAACTGCTCCAGCCAGATGGAGCTCGGGTCAACAGACCTTCTCCACCCCTCCTCCCAGAGCCCACTGCAGAATACTCGCACATTCAGCATGCACATAAAACAGTATCTTTTCAAGGACTTCCTTGATTGCAAATTGACTCACTGTTGTAACTGCTGTTGACGTCCGTCTGTGTTGGTGCCAGGCTGTACTGAATTGGACCTTCAGAGGTGGCCCTTCCTGACAGTAAAGGGGAGAAGAGAAAGGAGGAAAAGAAGGGGAAGAGAAGGGGGAGAAAAGGATATATTTAGATAAACTCACATAGCAGACATGCAGTGTTGTTCTAACACCACTCCTGTGAATTCCTTTCCCCAACAACATTCACATACTCCAATCATACACGCAAATTCAGGTACCTCAGTAGAAATGAGAGGTTAATTGCCTCAAGACCTTCCAGAGAGGCTAGCTTGTCTGTCTGGCAACTCAAGCAAGATACCTTGTTCTGGGGTCATTAGAGAGGGTAGGGGACACATAAAATACAAAAGTTAAAACATTTATGTACAGGACTTCACTAGCATGTAGTATCGCTATCGATCAGGCAGTCAGCCCAAGTTAACATCTCAACTTATCTTTCAGGACTGACATATGCAATAGGACCTGAATGCTAAACATGAGAAAATCAGCCCTGCTGTCCTGTTCATTAGCAGACACAGCAGAAAAAGTATCTTGGCAGCACTTCTCAGTAGGAATAACTTACTCTGTTTTCACAGAAAAAACATAGTCCAAATCCCCTCTGTTAATAAGGG
Organism: Chrysolophus pictus; assembly: GCA_037305975.1. NCBI lineage: Eukaryota > Metazoa > Chordata > Aves > Galliformes > Phasianidae > Chrysolophus > Chrysolophus pictus. The sequence goes on from CM074614.1 coordinate 13,221,544, forward strand.
TATGTTTGACTTGGTTCAGAAAAAGAAATGTAATTAAGCTGATGTATCTCCTTAGCAGATTGCACTTGTGAATTTGCTATGCAGGGAATAGTCCCTGCCCATAGAAGGTCCAGAGATGCAGCCATCAATCCACTGTGATGTGCCTCATTTCAGATATACTGCTCTGTATGTGGGGTACCAGAGGTGGAGTGGCAGCCTCTTAGATTGAGAGCACTTGGGTACACCAGTTTTAACAATCAAGGTCATGCTGACTACATTTCCAATCTATTTCTTTCTCTACTTCTTGATTTCACTGCCTTCTCATCAGAGTTAACTCATGTAATCTTGCTTCACTTGCAGCATTCATGAAGCTCCCTGAGGTGTGAGTGCTACATCGTGTGCAATCCAATGAATCTTAAAGGTTCCTGGAGCTTTCCATGAAATACCTTTTGTACTAGTACTACAGAGAAAACAGTGAATCCATAAGTACCATAAGTACATGGCTATGCTTACATGAGGAGATTTTACAGCAAGGTAGAGAAAATCTTAGCATCTGTCCCTCAATCCTAAATCTCTGCCTTACTATTAAGTCAACAGTGAATGAGTGTAGCTGTCTTTCTGTAAATAAGCACTGCCTTTATTAAGCTCCCAATTCTCTTCAAACCCCCTTCTCGTTCTCACAGAATTTGTGTAGTCAATACATACGCTTAAGACGGATGATAAAACAACATTCACATTAGTTATAGCACTTCTCAGAGATATTATGTGGAATTAATTCTTCACTTTAGAAAGCTCTGAAATACACAACTGAGCATTACACCATCTAGAAATGTGCATTATACTAATCAAAGAGCAGTTAATGCTAAGTTATTGCTGACAGCTGGTTTCACCCGTTCACATGAATGCAGATGAATAGCATTGAAGCAATTTGTGTCTTGTGAGAGCGAACACTGAGGAAGATATTTCATATTTAAAGTCTCTACGTTGCAGTACAACCATCCAAATTCTGACAGAACACAAATTTTAAGATACTTCCCTTGAGATACTTTGACTGAAGACTTCAACCTCTTAGGGGTTTTGTATGTTTATTTATATCTGCTTACAACTACTTTTCATTAAAAACAGCAAATAGCCAAAACACTTTCAGAATCTACAGAATTGCCCAAGATTGTCAGAGAAAAATGGTATTTTTTGTATGAGCTCTTGTTCTCTTGCAGTTTCCTGTGCAACAGGAGTACACAGATTATCTCAGTGAGAAGGAAGTAAGGTGGTGATACACTGAGTTCCTCAGCTGTTCGTTTTTTTTAAAGGTTACATAATTTTCAAAACTACTCTTTGTTCAATGCTATTTTACTTTCTTTTCCAGAAGTATAGAACCATAGAATCATAGAATCATAGAATGGCCTGGGTTGAAAAGGACCAAAATGCTCATCTAGTTTCAACCCCCCTGCTATGTGCAGGGTTGCCAACCACCAAACCAGGCTGCCCACAGCCACGTCCAGCCTGGCCTTGGATGCCTCCAGGGATGGGGCAAGTACCTGCTTGTATCTACTAAAAAGCACCATGCTTCCTACCTAGGCCTTTGTCCATGCTCAGTTTACCAAAGAGGCCTCTTCTAAGGCATTATTTCTGTTTATGAAGATTTTTGCAGAAGTTTCCCACCTTTATCCCAAGTCCTTGGATCTGTAACTTCTGTTTGTTCCTCACTTCTGTTTGCACAGTAGCTTTGTTTCTTTAAATTTTATATCATTTTAGTACTCATATCTCACGAGGTATCTCAACTCCCAATTATTTACACCTGATCTGCCCTTGCTTCCTTACTAAAGTGTGTAAACTGTCCAACATTCTCCATTAAACTATTATTGCTTTTATCACAAGCATAAAAAAGTAGGTAGAAGTTTGCAGAGTTCAGAGTCAGAAATTATAACCATCTTACAGCTGAGTAATAAGTCATCCTGAAACTTCATTCTAGTCCAATCATGGTGATTTCAAAAGGTTTATTTATTTATTTATTCTGAACAGTGAAGAGCCAGTACATCTTCTACCTGATTTCATATGAAGTGTCCTCTGTAATTCAGCTAGAGATAGCTTGAGTTCACGGTACAGGCAAAATGCAGGACAGAATCAGAGGGCGATCAAAACAGAGCAAAAAGAATGCTGTCTTGACAGATACAGATGATGAGAAAAAGATTACAGAGAAGCATTTTAGTGCCTGAAATCTCCTACAGAGAACAATCTACTGATCAAGACAAAAAACAAACAAAACAAAACAAAAAAAACCCCAAGAATTTATGTATACATCTTGAATTTATAAAAGGTGGACACACAAAGTTTATGCAGTGCTATCAAGTACAATTTTGGCCTTTGACAGCAAGCAAATTCCAGGGTATCCTAAAAATGTGCTTCCAGCATACAAGGGCTTTCTCAGCCATTTTTGATAGTGTGCCAGAACTCAGCACTTCTCCTTCAGTCTCCCAAATGTGGGCTGTGGGCAGAAGAGCAGCCAGGGAAAACACCTGCTGCCAGCTGCAAGGAGCATGAGCAGAGCCCCAGCAGGACCAAACACCAGCAGGTAACTTCTCACTGAAGCTGATCCCTTTTCGGAATGCTCGAATCCCAGCATTCCCAATACAGAGATGGATCTGTGCCTAAGGGAGACAAACTGGATAAGCTGGTGATGTTTTGTGGAGGAAGAAAGAGCAAAGACCCTCTCAGCCACACCAGCATTAACTGTTCCAGTCACCTCAAGACACAAGGCTAGACCTATATTCTCAGCCTTTTATTTGAAATCATCGTAAACAACTACAATAAAACCTTCTAACACATACTAGGTTAATTTATTGTGGTTATGTTTTGTTTTTTTTTTTTTCCAAATGACATTCCTTTGAAGGGCCAGGCTATGCTCTCAAACTACGAAGTGTAGCATTGATATTTCAGGAAAATAGTATCATTACCTCAGTGAAACCTAAAAGAAGTTTGATATATCCAGCATCTGTAAAAGTCGAGTAGATTTGATTTTTTGCAAATTCCACACAACTTTTTCCATTGTCATTCAAGCTGCTGTCATTGATTTGCCCTCATCTGCATCTATACTAATTTCTTACAGGCTTCACAGTTTAAAAAGATGCTAGAGGATTCAACATACAAATTTTGTGGCTAGAGTGATAAGAAAGTATTAAGGAGAGTCTAAGAAGCCAAACACTTCAGTGGTCAAAGTGATCACCTGCACTGAAACAAAAATAAAGATCATGATTTACCTAAAACAAAACAACCCCTGACATTTTAGCTTGCTTACGTCATGTTGTGTATTCTGGAGATGTTGTATATTTTGAAGCTTACAAGCTTGTGGAAGAAAATCCTTCCATAGTTTGCTTTTTACTTAGAATATAAAAAAACAAAAACAAAATCCAGAGTTTAGTGTATTTCCCAATTTATCCAACTTTCCTTCAGCCGTGAGACAAATCTCTCTCACAAGGGCTGTTGTTCCTCAGGGTAGAAAAATCCTGTTTTTCCCAGGAAGCAAGATTCTCATTTTCCAGCTCATTTCAGGTTTTAACCTCAACAGAAAAACAGCAGTTTTCTGCTTGCAAGAAAAGCACTGATGCAGTGTCTTCAGTAGCCATAGCTGCAAGTTTCACTCAAGGGAAACCCCATCTCATAGCAGATGCTACCATTCCCATAGCATTGTCTGACTTTTTTTGAAAATGTTCATCCATTCATGCATCTAGTATCCAAAATATCAAAGTCCCACTGTGAATGGGGCCAGATACCAAAGAGTGAACTTGCAAAATGCTGTCTTGTTTTTCTTGCTTAATGCAATTTTAGAAAAATAGAATTTCAGCTTTTTAACCTTGGCAGTTAGTAACAAGCAACATGTAAATATCAAAATCCCAGTGTATACAGATGTCTACAGCTGGGAAGACAAACAACTAAGTCTTTCACTGCACTGAGTTTTAAAAGTATGCAGTTCCAGGGAATGCTTTAGTATTGATACAGACTACCAATTTTCACAAATAGAACAAGACAAACAGTATATAAATGGCAATTGATAACTTCTCCTCAGACCTCCAGAAGGTGGAGGTCTGCACCAAATGAAGTTCCAGTAGACAACAAACAAGTTCTGCCCTACCGTGGATTTACTCTCTCTTTGTCCTTCTCTGTGGATTGTGGTATCAGACAGTACCTACACAGCTCATCAGCACTGTAAGAGAAGCATAGCAGATTTCACAGATTCCACAGAATTGTAGGGGCTGGAAGGGACCTCCAGAGATCACTGAGTCCAACTCCCCTGCCCAAGCAGGCTCCCAGGACAGGTAGGCATCCAGACGGGTCTTGAACTTCTCCAGAGAAAGAGACTCCACTACCTCCCTGGGCAGCCTGTTCCAGTGTTCCATCACCCTCACTGTGAAGTTCTTACACATATTTGTGCGAAACTTCCTATGCTTCAGTTTGTAGTTGTTTTCCCTTGTCCTATCGCCATGTACCACTGCAAAGAGTCTGGCCTCATCCCTTTGTCTTCCACACCTTAGATATTTATAGACATTGATCAGATCCTCTCTCAGTCTTCTTTTCTCAAGGCTAAACAGACTCAGGTTGCTCAGCCTTTCCTCACAAGAGAGGTGCTCCAGGCCCTTTATCATCTTTGTGGCCCTCCACTGAACTCTTGAGTCAGGAGATCTCTGTCTTTTTGTACCGGGAAGCCCCAAACTGGATACAGTACTTCAGGTAAGGCCTGACCAGGGCAGAGTAGAGCAGGAGGATCACCTGCCTTGACTTGCTGGACATGCTCCTTTTCATGCGTCCCAGGATCCCATTGGCCTTCTTGGCCACGAGAGTACAGTGCTTGCTCATGGCCATCCTGTTGTCCACCAGAACATCCAGGTCTTTCTCTGCAGAGCTCCTCACCAGCAGGTCAGCCCCCAGCCTCTACTGATACATGCAGTTATTCCCTCCCAGGTGCAAGACACTACACTTGCTCTTGTTAAACCTCATCATGTTCCTTGCTGCCCAGCTCCCCAGGCTGTGTGGGTTTCATTGAATGGCAGCACAGCCTTGCAATGTGTCAGTCACTCCCCCCTGCTTTGTATCAGCAAACTGGCTGAGGGTGGGCTTTATCCCTTCATCCAAGTTGCTGATGAAGATGTTGAACATCAGACCAGCACTGACCTCTGGGAAATGCAACCTGTTACAGGCCTCAAATCTTTCATAGCATGGTGGTTGTTCTAACTATAGAGCAGGAATTTCTCTGATGAGGAAAGAGTTTTGCACATTCACTGTGAAGAATCCTTTAACATCTGAAAAGACTGCACTTAAAAGGCAGTGGAGTAGCTTAGCATGTACTTGATCAGATAAAGACTGCACAGACAGGCTCATTTCTTGCAGTTCCTAAAACTGGAATGCTATCCTACTAATGTCCATTAACACAGTTTGTGAGTGTAATCTATAATTCCTTGATGCTATGTCAATATTTCTATCTCATCCCAGAATACTCCACTACTACTTACACAGCAGTATGGAACACAGCTATAAGTAAAACCACTGTCATTAGCATTGATAGTATCCAACATTATCAATACAAGAACTCACTAGCAATAAAAACATCAAGAATGATTAACTGTTCCATCTAATGACTTCAAAGCAGAAGATGAAAAATCAATGACTAAACTCAGAGAAATGTTAATCCCCTGGATTTCCCTATTAAAAAGTCTTTAAATCAGAACCGTATTTTGCATAATTCTGCTCTTTAAAGTTGCACTGGATGTAGTATTGTTGTTCCCATCTTGAAAAAAAAACAACACAGGAATTTAAAAGAAACACCGAAGTACAAAGAAGCTTCTTGTAACCCGCAGCAGGAGGGTTGGATCTGGATGATCCCGAAGGTCCCTTTCAAGCTGTTCTGTGATTCTTGATTCACATTAAGAAGTCACTGAGCTAAATGAATCTTGGCATTTGTTTTTCATTGCTCTGTAAGTGTTGCTGGCGGCACCATTAAGCCCACTTCTAATAAGCATTCAATTTGGAATGAATGTGTGCTGTGGAAGACCTCTGGACAAGCCTTAGGGAAGGAATTCTCTGCAAGAGCTTTCTCCCTGATATGAACCCGTGACAGGCAGAAACTCTTGTGCATCTGTGGCCTGTCCTTAAGGAGCTGCACACATTCTAACAGTTGACACCTCTCCAGGCTAGGGAAAGCAACTGAGAAATGATATGTTACATGCCCTTAAAGACATAAGAATCAGAGAAATCTATGACCAGGGAGCAACCTTCACCATCACTTCTCATCCAAGAATTATGGAGTAGCAAATAGAGCATATTCAAAACAAAAGGATTGTATTTATTTATGCAACCTTATTTCAGTTGCTGAAATCTCAGACACAAAGCACTCTAAATACCAAAAAATATTCAGGTTCCAAAGTCAACTGGGCAGATTCAAAAAATAAAGTTCATGGTGGGCTTCTAAACAAGAAGTTTTGTAAGTACCTTAGCTACTTATTTCCGAAAGTTTTGGAAATGTCAAAACACCATATGCTTTCCCTGTTCTTGTAATTCCTCGTACAAGAACTCCTGTTTGGAGCCAAGACATTTGGTTTAGAGAACACTGGTTTGATCTGGTGTGACATTTTTGTGTGACACGGCTTTCATAATGCTTCTTAATAAAATGGTTTTATGATCAAGACATCAACAATTAGTCACTTCAAAGAAGAAAGAAATGTATGATATTGAAGTCACCAGTTTTGACCTAAGAATTCACTAGGGAGACTGAGGTTTTAAAATATCTACCACTGATAATCATATCTTATCTTTACTTTTATTTGGAGAACAAGCACGAATTCCAGAACAGATGGTGTATAACCACTAGGGCAGAAAGGTGGGACTGTGACAGAGGAAGACAGCATCTCCCGATTGCCTGGAGACACAGGAGCCAAGAAGGAGGAGGCAACAGCTTGCGGAAAGCTAAAAATAAACCCAGAATATTACATAGCCTTGTTTGCTTCGCAGTTGTGGGATGGAAAGACTAGACTTGTCCATTGTATCATGAAAAAAGATCTTTCGGTGGCTCTAGTTAATGCCAGAAATATCAGTGTGGGAAAAATGACGTAATGGTGATAATGCACAATCACTACTGCATGGGGGAAAATGCATTTCTTTAAATGTATCTGCTGTTGTATTTTCTTATTATAAAATAAATTTTATTTTAATGTATTTTAATGTACTTTGAATAAATCTACTGTAGATGGGTACAATTTTTAAATGATGGCAGGATAAGGAAAAAGAAGCACAAGGGACAGTCTTGGTTATTTGGAAATTGAATTGTTGGAAGTGCTAAAACCACATATTCTGAAGAATTCTTTTAAAATTGAGCAACAGATATGCTTGAGAACTATGAAACCTGAACTCTCAGTCCCCTTGAAAAAGTGATTAAGCTGTCTTCTGAGTCTCACTTTCCCACAAATGTATATATCCCAGCCATGTCTGTGCTTTCAAAATGATTGCTGTGTCCTCAAAAAAGCTGCCATACATGCTCTCAAAATCCACCCACTGCTCTCTGTGCCCACCCTTTACTTGCTTTGTGTTGACTGCTGCTACTTCTATTAATCTCCCATCTCCTCTGTCTGTACAGCCAAACAATTTAAGTTCTCCTTTCAAAGAAAAACCTTCCTCAAGTGACTATACCATGCTGAAGCAGAAGGCTAATTCCTCAGCTTGTGCCCCGCTCTACAAGCAGGAAGAAGTCTTTCTGAAGTTGAGTAGTGTTGAAGTGGATATCTTATATGTCGATGGTCCACGCAAGACAGTAGCATGGACGAACATGTCCTGATGCATAGATTTTCAGTGCAGAAAGCAATCTGTGCCCTTGTCCTCTAATTATGTCATTAACAATTTGCAGTGAACATTTATACTATAAACACAGATCTCAGCCACAGCAGCTGCATAAACCTAAAACATAGTGATATTTTACTTATTTGAGTTTTAATTTTTTTGTTTGTTTGCTTTGCACATGCACATGCTTTTCCTACAGTAGACAGTTTTTAGACATATAGTGAATAACAGTGCTGCATTCAAACTACTTTTAAAGCTTTAACCACATAACTGAAATGCAGAATACGCACTGGGTCTTCCTACACACATCTCTATAGCCAATAAATTTGATTCTCCTCTATTATTAAGGAAGATTTTAAGATGCCATCCATTGCAGCAATTCAGCAATAAGCTGGAAATAGAGAATTTAAACAGCAGTTTGAAGATGGAGACTTCCACTTGATGATTTCTAACTTACTACTTTTATTGCAGCATTTTCCTCCTTGAGTCCATGTCAGAAAATAACAGTACCTACTGTTGCCAAGCTCTACAGAATCAAATATATTTACCTCAGATGCTTCCTTTATTAGCCCTTCCTTGCCTTTATGTGCCTCACGTAATTCATTTGAACATGTAATGGGCAAAATCTTTATTGTTGGAACAAATAATAACACCAGCAAAATATTATTTCCATCTTCTAAATTATTTAAACATCGGATAAAACAGAAAAACATGGTCTAGTTTAATAGCTTTTTGCACAGCCAAGTTAGCTTTCACTAGAAAATTGTAAAAAAAACTTATACATGTAAGATGGTGAAAAACAAATTTGACTTACATATTTTTGAAAGCCTTCTTTGGGGTATTTTTCTCATTTTAATTTCAAAGCAGTGCTACAGAGTTCACACTTTGTGCCTGACAGCCCTCTCACAGAAGTTCTGCACTTCTGAGATGTTAGCCGAGCTGTTTAGGTACGAACATTCAGTATTGCATAGTAAGTTTGCATTTGCAGTACAGAGAGCCCAAAATACAACCCAGTGTGGGCCAAACAGCCTAAGAACATGACACAACTCCAGACTTGTGTTTTTTTCTTGATTTCTACCATGGGCTGCATGCTGCTGAGTAGCCTGCTGAAGCTTTTTGTTGCCCAGATGTAATTTGGACTAGTCTCAAAACAAATTTACCCTGCCCAGAAAACAGGCTAGGGCCAGACTCCAGCAGACTCAACTCCACTCATTTTCAGAATGGATTGGCATTTCCAGCCCTGTCTTATGCAGCCATTACAATTATTAGAAGTAGCGCTGAGTAACTGCTGTTAATGAGAAATAAAAAAACTATGACACTTGAAAACTGATAAATGATTTTTCACATCAGTGAAACTACAGTTGTGCTCTGCTTTCTCACACCAAATTAACAAACAGCTGAAACTTAAATCAGCTGCTTTCAAACTGGGACATATGCTAAATACAACAACCATCCTGGCTTGTGCAGCTCCATAAAATTTCCCTTTAAATAGATGGAGAAATGTCTATAGCTTGGATGATTTCCTCACAGTTTCCTACAGTGTGGCAGTGGTTTTAAATGCTTTAAACTAGCCATAGCATTTAACACTGCTAGATATGCAGGGAGGAAGCATGGATTAGAGCTGACAATCAGGCTTAATATTTTAATCAGAATTAGTATAATAAAAATAGCTCAGAAATCCAAAGGAAAAGGATTGTAGCATTTGCAATAACCCAGATATCCCCTATGATGTAGCAAGTGTAACTCATTCTGTTTACACATATACCAATGTAGAGCTAATTTGAACATGCCAAGATTATTCTTATTTTGCTGTGAAATTTAACAGCTTCTACCAGAGGAAGAATTCACTGTTCAGAAATGTTGATTAATTAAGTTCTACAAGTAACTGAGAGTTAAGAAGGCATCAGTATACCAGTTACCTCAAAGACCAAAGCCTTTAAGCCAACAGAGATACTGAACCTGAAGAACACAGCCCTGGAACTCAGCTCGTCAATTCTTTAATACTGACATCCTCACTGCTGCCTCTTCCAGATTTGTCAACTTATGAATGCGAAAGTATTGTGTCCTGTGACAACTCAAAGCTCTTCCTAAACCTCTTTGCCCAGAGCAAAGCCCCTCTCCCATGCAATAGCAGAATTTTTTCAGCTGATGAAAAGGATGAAATAAGGAAGCAAATCAGGGGATTCCATTGGGAAGCGGGAGGAGTGAACAAAGGCATACGTGGTGCTGAGCTGCTTGCTGCATTAAAGCACAACAACTGGGTTTGAAGAAGCATTCTGTTTTAAAAGCTGAAATATCTATTGCCTTTGATGGAATGTCTCACAGCATTAGTGATTTGACTATGGGCTTGTGTGAATTAACCCCTCTTGAGACCAACACCCAAATCTTCCCATACATGGAAAGCAAGGCACTACTGTAGTTCCTTTGTATGCTTTTTTCTTTTAAACTAGCACAGTGTTCACTTCACTGTCTAAGTTGTGAAGCCTTCCAGGATAAGGACATATGCAGTCTCAACAAATTCTTTTGTATCTGCAGTACTTCCTTTCCCTTCATAACTGATCTCTTGTTGAACGAACCAAAGGAAGGTCTGTATCCAAGGGAATAGCCTTTGATACACATGAGTAGCAGAGATGGCCATTTCAGTAACTTCTGTAATTAACATTAATATTTATTAGCCACTACATCACCTCTTCACTTTTCTTTTACCTAAATAAAACATGACAGAATTTAGAGCCTTCTGAAATATAACTTTCAGTAGCCTTCAAAATACAGTAAGCACACTCCTTTTTTGGCAACCCACCCAGCTAATGAAGACCAAACAAAAGACTCTGAACACTAGTATTTGTATTACTGGCTTTAGTTTCAGCATCTGTCCTATATGTCAAAAAAGTTTTGAAAACTGGATGTATGGAACAGGGAACAACATTGATTTTCAATCACTTCACCAAATTTTAGCAAGTTAACATTATGGTATATCTGGGAAATGAACTGGGTTATGTGACTGCAGGAATGAGAGTTACATCACTCAGTAGTGTCCTATCCAGATAAACCACTGCTTAGGTTCAGTCATAAACACCACTAATAACACTTCTCTCACAATGCTTTGGTGGGGCTTTCATTTGCAGCTCCTGCCTCTCTGAGAGCACCTCAGGCAAAGCATCATTCAGGCAGTGCTTGAAGCTGAACCACTCCTCCAGCTAGGTCTCTAAGCCAGGAGATATTATAAAAATCCTTCACTCAAGAGCTCAATCTCCATCTTGCCGACTACAAAAAGTACCTGGAGAGTAAAGAGGACCTCTCTGTACAGGAGCAAAGAAACTTTTAGATCATAGGCAGCTTACATGCAGGACACCTTGCAAAATACTCCCCCCAAGTATTTATTTCTACTGAAAATAGTTGTCCTGCTTTAGAAGGATTAGTTCATTGTTGCTGTCACATGACAACACTGTTTCTAGTGTTTCTGACTGCAGTAAACCAATTCATACTTTACAGTGTTAAAATTCTTACTTTAAATCTGTTCTAGATTTGCACCTTAAAACTCAATCTTTTATAGAGCTTGTATCAATACTAAGCAAGTTAGTAGGTTCCCAGAAATCCTTTTGCCAGGGGCAGAAGTGTTCTTCAGATGTTACTTTTATTTCTTTTTTACTTTTGCCAATGATGTAAAAATCAATTAATCAATCAATCAATCGTTTTCTTGAACAACATTTTATAGAATGTCTTTGTATGCACATATTAGGTACTCACTCCAATCAGGTAGGTCTTTCAACCTTAAAGTAAAGTATTCATAGAATCACACAACCATTAGAGTCAGAAGGGACATTTAAAGGCCATCTAGACTAACTCCCCTGCACTGAACAGGGGCACCACAACTAGATCAGGTTGCCCAAAGTCTGATCCAGACTTTGCTTCGAAAGTCTCCAGGCATGGGGCATCCATCACTCCTCTGGGTAACCTGTGCCTCACTACCCTCACTGTAAAAGATTTGTTCCTTATGTCCAAGCTAAATCTTCCCTCTTTAAGCTTGAAACCATTTCCCCTTACTCTATTACCACAGACCCTGCTAAAGAGTCTGTCCTCTTCTTTCCTATAGCTTGCCTTTAGATATTGAAAGGCCGCTAACAGATCACCTCAGAGCCTTCTCTTTTCCAGGCTGAACGGCCCAAGTTCTCTCAGCCTGTCCTCATAGGTGAGGTGTTCCATCCCTTGGATCATTTTTGTGGCCCTCCTTTGGATGTGCTCCAACAGGTCCATGTCTCTCCTACACTGAGGACTCTACATCTGGACACAGTGCTCCAGGAGAAGCCTCACCAGCACAGAGCAGAGGAGCAGGATCACCTCCCTCAACTTGCCTTCCTTAGAGATCAGAAAACACTAGATAAAATAAGGAAGCTTACAGGTCAGATCTTAATTCAACAAAATACTCAAGCATGTAATTACTTAAGTCAACAAAGCCATCAAAATGATTACAGGTGTTAGTTAAAATTCAAAGACTCTCTGATCTGAGAGCCAAAACTAAGAGACATTGCACACTGGAGTGCCAAAACTTACAACCTTAGAGCTGCAGTGGAGTTGCAGCTGTGGAACAAAGGCAGAGTTTAGTTCTTTGACTATTAGTATATGTACAATGGTTTTACTAAAAAGCCATCTGACATGATCAGTTTTGTACTGTACAAATTGCAGTCACTGGAGGAGAGTACATGGCCAGTTAGTCACCAGGGTAAACAACATCCATCCATCTACAGAGTACTAAAGCAATTCATACTCCTTTCAAAATGTGTGCCTGGGTAACAATAAAGAGTTTAGCTTCAATAAAAATCTATCACTTGTATTTCTCAAGATGTTGCTCAAGAAGATACTCATGAGCTGTAATGATAAACAATTGGTTTCATTACCTTGCTCTACAAATGTTGGGCACAGACTGTAGTTTGCAAAGTGAAGAAGAAGTTATGATAATTCAATTAGTTCTCTAGATGGTTTAGTCTATACGAAAAAGTACTTTTAGAATCTCAAAAGTATGGAGATTACAGCCCTACCGCCAAAATTAGCTGATGCTCATCAGAAGGTGAAAACTTTGGGTAACACAGGGAAAACAGCTAGACTTACTGAGGTACCCGCCTTCACATGACATTCTAATGTTCATTTCCTTAGAAAACTACAGCATAGAGTAATATTTTTAATATTTATGATTCACCAGAGAAGTATTTTCAACATTTAAATAACTTTTTCCCAATTCATCATAATACCTGAAAGTCTGCAGACAACCTCAGCTGAGGATTTACCTTTTCTGAACTCCCAGCTCCCGAATATCACTGGATGGTAAACATTACCTGGATGGTAAACATTATGCTTTCCAGTATATAAATATGTATACATAAATGCAATCCATTTGCTCTCCCTCTCCTAGTGCTTTTTGCCCTGCAACCTTTCCTGCAGGCTGCAGGAAAGTACATGTACCTCAGGTGATGCACTGTTACCTCATTTGCTGAGATAATAATATTGCATTCTGCTTGCGCTAGGGGCTGTGGGTGCAGGGACTGTAAACCTGCACACTATTTTTAATGTAGCTATGTCAGTCAAACACTACTGAAGTCAAAAAAGCTAAGAAAAATCAGTGGCACAAAGATCCAACCAGATGGTCCCTGAGAGGAGAAACAAGAGCAGAGCAGAAGAGAGGCAGGAACGAACCTTGGAGAACTGTAAAAACAATTTTTTGATGCATTTTGCCAGTTGATCACAAGAAGCTCCATTTAAGGCATTGTCAGGAGAGCAGAGCTTTCACCCAGTTCTGTTCTCCTTAAAATCTCCAGCTACTTCAGCATGACACTGGTGGTAATAGAGCAATACCAAAATTCATAGAGTTACTTTGAACAGTGGCAAAAAGAAGATACAGATTTTGAGCTCAACTAAAAATCCAACTCTTCATCCTTTTTCTTGGCTCTGTTTTCTATAAATTGGCCTGAAGTTAACCACTAACCTCCAGAAGACAGGTGAAAAACAAAATGTTTGTGAAACTAGCTTATGATTAAAGATCTTCAATGATCCAGTTGTTAAGACTAGAAGTCAGTGAGGGTGGGAAAATGATGAGGGATAAATAAGGACATGGAAAGATGTACAAAGATGCTATTTTCATATTGTTTTATCACTTTAAAATGATAAAACCCAGAGACTTCAAGCGTGAGGTAATTTTCTCCAGCCTTCTGGTTTCTAAAAATGTTGTTTCGCTCTCTTCTTTCTCCACCTAATTCAGAGGACTGATGCCAGAGCTTTCAGTTATATCAACAGCTGCCTTGCCTCCATATAGCTCCTTTTTCCTACCTATGACAACAGATGCTGTGTGTGTCTGTGATAAGCAGAGTAACAGGGTTATACCGAGGCCTTCTGTTGGATGTGTCAGGGAAGGGTGCGGGGAATAAACTCCAGAAGAATACAGTCAGGTAGAGGAAGAAAAGCAGAAAGCAAACCCTGACCAAAAGCAAAATGCATTCTTTCCATTCATTTACACCTTCCATTTGTCTGCACCACAAAACACCTAGTTCATACTACACTTTCAAAGAGTTCAAAGACTAAAAGAACAGTGTGTCAATAAAGCTGACCATGTTCAGGGACTGTGGAATAGGCTAGATGTTTTCAGAGGCTATCGCTTGATACACAGCTGTTTCTCTGATGTAAATATTCATCTTTCTAGCCACATCACAATAGCAGTACTTATAAATTATTTTAGCATTCACCAGCATTTCAACTACTATGTGCTCTGCAGAGGATAAACTTGCCCTCACCAAAATATCGTGCTGAAGAATCAGCTCACATACAAGGTATAACTACTAGTACTTCCACACATCTGTGTTAGCAGCACACTGTGGTGAAAACTTAAACTGAACTTTACAAACAAATAATTAAACGCTTTAACTGGAATGTGTGAATTTTGTTAATAAACTTCAGAATATTACACTTAAATAGGTTAGAAGGACAGCCAATTTAGATATCAAGTTTCTTTTCACTGATCTAGTGATACAAATTTTCTGTGTATATGACTCTATCGAAAAGAAGAAGAAATTCAGGTAGATCTAAGTCTGGTAAATATGAAGGAAAACCTCACAGGATATTTCTTCTTTTGAGAACACTGGAGTAGGACTGTGACAGGAGATGTTGGCAGAAATAATAAAAATTTGATTGTAAATGTACCAACAGGATTCCCTCCTCTTTCTGTATATCATCACCCATGTCTGGCCTTTTGTCATCTGGTAACAACAAAGTAACAACAAATCAAAAGACAAAGACTGTCTCAGTAAGTTCATACGGACTTTAGTATCTGGGGATCTGCTTCCTTTTAAAATAAATAAATTGGTGAAGAGAAAATAGTTATTTTACAGGTTCTAGCACTGAAAGAAATTTCTTAAGTTCTGCCATGTAGTACCTGAATTTCCAGGATTCCATGGTCATCATCATGAAGATCAGATAACTTGCTAGACAACTTCCTGGCTCCTTGAGCAGGACATACAGCTTTGGAGCTGAGAGTAAACTAATTACTTTGAATAAAATCAGATTAAAGAACAAGATCTTGAAAAATGAACCTTTAATTCATTTTTTCTAACTGCTCAACTCCTTAGTGATCTTCAGTTTATTCTCTTTCTTTACCCACGTATTCCCACACACTTGCTAGATACTTGTGGCGCCAAAACATAAACTTTCTCAGTTTTCATCTGCATAATCACAAAGCCAAGGCTAACCCATTCAATCTTACTTACAGCCTATGGGCAAATAGTTACCAGGTGAAATCAAGAAGTCAGCAACTTCAAAACTTAATATCCTAATATCTTGCCCTTTGTACCACACATGATATTTTTTTTAGAACTCTGGTGTGCTCGAAATTCTTCTTTTGCTTAGTACTGTACTAGACACTAGTACTAGAACTCTCCCAGCTCTTTGCAGAGAAATGTCTAGCTGTTCTTCCTCACATGTTTTGATGAAATGATCATCCTGAAATTACTTACTGACAGGTTTAAAGACCACTACACTTACAATTTACTTTTTTTTTTTTTAATTCTAATTAATCACTCTAGTTTCATATTTTAGAAAGCTCAAAGATCATGTAAAATATCATAGAATCATTCAAGTTGGAAAAGACCACTAAGATAATTTAGTCCCATCATCAGCCCACCAAAGATGTGAGCACTTTTGGATAAAAACTTGTTGCCTGTTAGGTAATCCTGCAACCAAAGTGTTTTGGAAAAAAAATAAAAAAATAAAAAAATTACTTTGCCCCAAGATGAAACTGAATGCATGCCATGTAAAATTTTAGTTATGTGAAAGAAAGAAATGTCTGTAGGAAATATTGAGTGAATTAAACTGAAACATTTACTGGTAACTACTATACAAAAATATAGAGGTCAATAAATACAGCTAAGGTGTTATTTACCTTTTCCAGTGATGTGGAGAGAAAAACAACCTACTGTAGAAATTATGACAAGATTTGCTTAGGGTCAGTGTAGGGAGCCCCTCTGATCTCAAAGTTCCTTTTATCAAAGATAAATTCATTTTAAAGAAACGTGCTTCACTTCAAAAGACATCACTAACTCGAGGTCTAAAGTCGCTACTGCTCCACTTTAAACATCAACTTAATTAACTAATTGTAGGATATTTTTTTTGATAAAAAATTTATATAGTCCCATTGAGAGCAAAGGCACAATTATTGGCAAAGTAAGGAAGGAATCCAATGTAGTTTCCATTGCCCATTTCAACATTTACATGTTATTCTACCGTTTATTCCTTAGTATATAGAATCATAGAACCGTAGAAGCATAGAATCATAGAATCACGGAATGGCTTGGATTGGAAGGAACCTCAAGGATTACCAAGTTCCAACACCCCTGCCACAGGCACGGTTGCTAACCACTAGATCAAGAGCTAGATCATATTGCACAGGGACCCATCCAACGTGGCCTAGAACAGCTCCAGGGATGAGGCACCCTCAACTTCTATGGGTAACATGTTCCAGCACCTCACCACACACTGAAAAACTTCCCGCTGATATCTAATCAGAAAATTCTCTCCTTTCCTTTAAAAACATTCCCCCTTGTCTATCATCATCTACCCATGTAAAAAGTTGATTTCCCTCCTGTTTATATAATATGTAATATATTATATATTATATATCACATATTCCACACTACATATAATACATATACAAAAGATATAATACATATACAATATATATAATACATTATGTATATTATATATACATATATACATATATATAATATATATGCTATATATATGCTTGTGTATATAAATACATATACAATAGATACTATATTATATACAGTATGTATATGTAAGTAATTATTAATATATATGGGGTCTTGATTGTCTATTCTCATGTACTTCAGCAGAGCAGTGTTTGAGAAACAGCGTTGTTTTTCACAAGCTAATCCTCTGTTGTTCAATTTCACATTACATTCAAAGCTCATCAGTCCCAGTCAGGTACCATGGCATGGGGCCATTGCCATTATAGTGTTAAGCCATTGGGACTAAGCTATCTTATGCTGCGCATACACATAATTAGTTCATCTTCTTCACTGTTTGAGGATCTCAATCATTAGCAAATGACTGTAAAGATAAAAATTGTAACAATCCACTATGTTGAGGATTTCACTTTCTACTTCAAATCTCCTTTTTTTTTTTTTTGGAAATGCCAAATATCTTCAGCAGAAGGCTGATTAGACATGATCAGACTCAGCCTTTCCTCTGCATCTTTGCTATGACATCACCATTCCATTACAGTCTATGAGGAACATAGCATTTGAGTAAGGATGATCTGATCTATTAAGGGACCTGAAGACTTGTGCTTTATTGATTAAATGTAGCTTTCTCTATAAAGAGTAGAAGAGTCTAGTCATAGTCTATATTTTTGCTGCATTACAAATACTTACATGGAGGCTGATTATTATAAGCAAAGAGAAACATGATACAGCTCTAAAACATATAGCATTTATGCAAGTAAGTGTATTTTCTGGAGAATAGACACACTGTTATAAGCAACAATAACCCAACTATTCCAAAGTGAAAAACTTTCAACAAATCGAGAATTCAAAGAGGAAATAAAACAGATTCTCTTCAAATCTTTCATGGAAGAATGCCTGATTCTAGGTAAGTAAGTGACAATCTATAAATGGTTTCTCAAAAACCATACTGAGCTAAAGATTCATTTAAAGTGATTTTTTCAAGCAATTTTTTTTTTTTTTTTTTAGACATGTAGAGGTTGAAGTTAAACAGATTCTGGCACTGCATAACAATGTAATTTCAGCCTTATATAGGAGAGTAATTCAATAAGGCAGGGTCCTCTATAAACACAGCACAGTCTTAACATTTTCGAATAGCTGAAGAACTAAATAGCTAAAGAAATAGCTAAAAGCTTTTTGTAAGGTGATATAATTCAGAGGCTTTGATTTGGTTCATGTTACTAAAAAAAAAAAGACATTCTAGCAGAAAGCCTCATGAAGAGATGAAGATGTTCTGACAGACTGACACTCCCCATCTGAGGCAGATGTTACAGAAACAAAGAGAACATTTATATTGAAACATACTAGGGCCACAAACTTCTCAAGAAAAAAAAAAAAACAACAAACCATAGAATTCACTCATGCAAAGTGGCAGAGATCCAGCTGAAATTTGCCTCAACTTATGGCAACTAAGATTCCATTACACTTACAGTGGGATTAGCTTGCCGTAATTTTTGTTCCCTACTCATTGAACTAAATAAACTTAGACCATGCACACTGCTTTAAAGCAAAAGAAAATATACATTACCAAAGAAATGTGGTAGGCTAAGATATGATACTTTTATCTCCTGTGATCCAAAGTATCTACTTCATATGGTTATATGACAGGTATTGGAAAACAGGAAATTTTATCTTTTCCAGTGCGTATACGGCTTGAATCAGTGGTACAGTAGATATTCAACAGACAGAGACAAGAAGTGGAAACAGACAAGACAGATGCACAGCACAGATGCTTTCCCTAAGATCCCATAGTAAGACTTTGCCAGGGCCCCAGATCCTCATGACTGTGTACCCTGTACTGATGTTTTTTTTCCACATCAGGCAACACATATCAGTAAGTGCCCAACCTGAAGAAAATATATGTGAAAATGAACTATGGAATATTTTCTTTCCACTTACAGTTAAAGTAAAATCTTTGCCTAAAGTCCCTTTAGCAAGGACGTTTATATGTTCTCTTGCTATTCCATTCCCTCTCCAAACATATAATTAGGTTAGAAGTGAGCCCAAAACATTAATTTCATTTGCAAAAAGTCACTAAGTGAAATACAAGCGAACTGTCTCCAGTTAACTGTCTTCTAACCCTAAAATAGAAGCTTTTCATTCATATTTTATACAAGTATCATCTAAAGCAAGAAAAGATCTGTCCCATTGTCTAGCTTGATATTTATCTGAGACTGTCACAAATAACATGTTCACATTTAGCATTATGGTGGCATATAGACACTTTAGGGTCTGGACATAGTGCAAGAGGCTCAGGTTAGCTGTCACTCTGCAGGAGGTAATGCATCTGATAAGCACTTCTTCATAAGCAGAGCTAGTGCATTTATGATATCCACGCTAAATCATTTGTACCAAGAACAAGTACATTTTACAGATGTGTGAGCTCCATGTACACAGAAATTAACATGGCTGAACCAATGAAGTATTAATGGTTCCCAAATCCCAAATTCCCTCAAGTCCCCTGCAGATCCAGATGAAAGAAAGAATACTCATTAATTCAATAGTAAAAAATGCTGTAATTCACTGATAACAGTCCTGGAAGATTTCTCAGTCATCTGGTAATGAATGTGACCAGCAGCATGGACGTGATTGCCTCCAGTTGGGTTATGCAACTTGTCTTTGAAGCTACTGCAATGAAACCTCGCAGGATCACAGGTTCACAGAAAAAATATTCATTGGAAAAGACTTCTTGAGATAATTTTGTGTTGACTGGACTTTGTCTTCATTTCGGGGACAACTTGACGAAGTTGTATTTTCAATGAAAACTTTCCAGAAAAAAAAAAAAAAAAGGTGTAAGACTGCGTAGGGGTGTTTTTTGGCGACTATAAGGCTGAGCAGCACCAGCTAAAGTGTAGGTGTTGCTCATGTTTTAGCCACCTGAGGAATGAGTGCTGTTACTCTATCTCATACGGTCTGAATAGGGTGGGACATCATCAATAAGCTGTAGCTGTTATAAGTAACCCAGCTGTTTGGCTACAGCAGTTTTCACGAAGTGAAATTTATTAGAATAGCAACGCAGAGCACTGTAACATGAAGAAAAACCTTTGAACTGCGGTATTGCTGTTACAATTTGTAGTATATTTATTGCACCTTTTGCAAGGACGTACCCAGAATCTCACCAAATTTCCTAATACAAGATGTCTTGCAATTGGTGTAAGCAAGAGAATGATAAAAACCTAGAAATTTTCAGCCTTTTCTTTTTGTGCACAAAGTAAATACACATAAAATAAAAATTCAAAAGTGAAGAATTTAAAATGGCTGTGATGCTGTTGGAAGAAAAGCTCTTTAATTTCGCTTCACTAAATTCACTGGGCTGAATCTTCCAGGCCTAGTCACACTTGTATCAGGCACACACCCACTGTGTGGGTGGTTGCTATTCTGTTTAAAGAGCTTTTCTGTAGACACACAGACTTAACATTTAAACATTTACAGATCTTAAATTCCAAATATCCATACTTCACCCAGGATGGACATTAGCGCAAGTACACAGCTGGGTCTCAAGGTCAACCTGCTCAAGCAGCCCATTATGTTATCTACCCCACTACAGTACCACATGGAGGGCCCAAGCACATGGAAGATCCATGTGGGAGGTGGGATAAAAAGTATGAGAGAGATCTGGATGGTCTTCGTGGTCCCCTGGACCCACACCCTGGAAAAGCAGCTTTTGGGTTTGCTGTGAGGAACTGTGAAACAGCATAAACCATGGTTAAATGGCAGAGGTTGTGATCCTGATGGCTGGGACAAAAAAAAAAAAAAAAAAAAGAGGAGCTAGTGGATAGATCTTTTTTGCGTGTATTGTGCTTTTCCATGCAAACACTTTGAAATCCTGTGTCCTGTCTGCAGCGGCTCCTCATCTGTTTGTACTTCAGGAGTTAGTAGGGATATAGGCATACGTATGGTCTTTATCAGGTAGAGATAACAAGACAAGGAAACACAGTTTAGACCATCCCTGAGCTTTTTATGTGCGTGTAGATATTCTCATATCTATCACCTTCAGGCAGGCACATATCAAGCTAGAATGATTTTGATCAATAGAAAGGGATTATTACCTCAATCTGATTTATGGAGGTTGAGGAAAATCATTACAGCTAAAGGCACTCACATGAGGAATATCAGGAGACTTGGTAACTTCTCTAATACCCCATCCTGTCCTGTTCTAGATACATTCATTAATACCTGACATTATCCCACCTACCAATATAATAACTGCCACAACACATGTCTAAAAGCATTCAGAGAGAGCACCAAACCTGACTGTCTGTGTGCAAATGACCACAAGCAGGAGACACCCATTCGTATGAGGCTTAAAAATATCTGTTGATAACTGAAATGCAGAAGAGCTGTCATTGCTTTGCTGAAGCAGAACCTTGGGTCTGTGCTTTTCTAGTTCCATCCTTACATTCATTCTTGATCTATGTGATTTGGACCACAAGTATGACCTAGAGATTCAGGTAGATGATGGGTCCTTGTCATAAAATCTAGAAAACAAACAGACCAAAGAGATGTCTGTTACAGGAGATCCTGAGTCATCTTTAAATAGAGAAATTCTTTCAATAATCTACCTATTGAAAGAACTCAGTTCCAAGTTTCAAAGAGTCTGGAAGGGCACATGTGCCTGAGCAAGTGAGCTGATCTTCATGCTGAAGCCAGCTGAAGTCAGAGGAGAACATTTTGGGCACTGACAGCCAAATCTCTGAAGATCTTTGAGAGCAATTGCTATTCTCTATGCTTTGCCAGAACCATATGTATTTTAAGGCCATTATTCACTGCATGTGAAAGAATGCCAATTTGGCTTCCATTACTCCACATGCATAGAGTGGTGCCAATAGAAGATGTTAATTGAAAGTAGCCATTCCGCTTTTAATCCACAAACTATTTTACTCCAAATTAACTTCCCCATTTAGATGTGGCTTCAGGCATATCTAACAAAATCTGAAAGCCAGCATATTCTAGAATAGGTTTTTTCCAGAAGTTCAGGAGAATTTGTGCAATGTAGCCAGCTGAACGCTTGATGCAGCTTCAAAATAGACACAAACAATACAATCAATTTAGAGATTATCTAAAACTACTAAAGCTGCTTGTGGAAGTTGCCAAAAAAATCAACCTAAAATTGCAACACTTATGATTTTATGATTATATCTCCAATGCTGGCAAAACTTTGGGCCTTGGGCAGAGTCCCTTAGAGAGAAGCAAGTTTAATCTTCATCTGTGGAAAAAAACAACCTGAAATACAGCTTTCAAAACTACCAAAAGCTGGTCTAGTAATTACTGGTTTGAACTATTTATAAATAATAGGCAGTTGGCCTTTTGGAAATACTGCTAGAATATGCACTGCACGAGAAGCAGGGAGTTGATGTTCTTGAAGATAAGTATAATCGGGAAATAACTGCTATTACAGCAGCTGTATGGTAAACACAGGACTCTCTATAGTCCAAATGCTGCACATCTGTGTCTGCAAAACACAGATAACTGACAGGCATCAACCATTTTTAACACGGAGGATATGCAATATAATGTAATTGCTGACATCAGATATTTGAGCTTGCAGTACAATGTAATTGCTGACATCAGACATTTGATTTTGCAGTGCAGCTCAGCTTGACTGCTGGTTTTAGAGTATTTCTCTGTTTTCTCCACAATTTCCAGTGAGTTACCAAGCTGTTGCTCACCATGGTGCACAAAAGGCTGCTAACAAGCAGTGTAATGAACGTAGCCTTCTGCTCCCAACTTCAGAGGAAGCTGTTGTGTGCAGTGTGCATTCACTCAGCACCATTCCTCAGGAAAAATGCAAATTCCTGGAATCAGGTAAATCCAACAGTTTTCCATGTGAAGTCATACCTTGAGATGCTGTTGTCTACGCAAAACTAGTACTTGGGAGGAACCATCAATGGAGAACAGCACCCAGTTTCACCAGAAGCCAAACTCATTTGTGAGCAAACCCTGCTTTTTGCAGGTGTGAAGCAGGGATGGACACAAGGGAAACCACCATGAGGATTTATGATGCACGTTACCCTGACCCATGATGTCCATACCTGCCTTGTTGTTCCCAGCAATCCCTGCTCAGCCACAAGGACTGTGACTGTTAGTCCCCCAGGGAGGTTCAGCACCTCAGTCCACTGGGGGCCTTTTGCCAATTGAATTTTGAAGTATGGCATTCTCTCTTTGCTTTTATATTGCAAGTTTTTCTTTTCATAAAATGCTGGTGACCAGAGCAACATGTGGCTACTCTAAGCATCTTGATTACCATGGCTGATGGTTTATTGGGACACACTGCACGGCTTAAGTTTCTGTTAAGCTGCAAGAAACATAGGCTTTTTGTTGCTGTTTGTCTTTAACACTTTTCTGGTTTTATAGAAATTATCCAATGGGAAGATTTCACTCTGTTAGTGGGACTCTTTTGATCTAAATTGAACAATGTGCAAATGAATCTTACTGAGATAAAGTGCTATTATATCAAATTAATCTTTTAAAAGAGATAAATAACCTATTTGACTATGATTTGGTGGATGCACCATCCCTGGAGACACTGAAGGCCAGACTGGAGGGGCTCTGAGCACCTAGTCTAGTGTAATTGACTATGATTTGGTGGATGCACCATCCCTGGAGACACTGAAGGCCAGACTGGAGGGGCTCTGAGCACCTAGTCTAGTGTAATTGTCCCTGTTCATTGCAAAGGAGTTGGATTAGGTGGCCTTTAGAGGTCCCTTCCAACCCAAAAGATTCGATGATTCTATGATTCTAAGTAGACCAAATGACCCCCACCTTCAATTTCTCTATATGGAAGATGATACTGATGTCAAAAATGTGTTATCAAGTCTGCTGTCTACTGCAGCAGGCAGTGGCCTTCTGTGGAAAGCAACTGAAAGTTTGCTACCACTTATCAGCTTGATAGGGAACTTGAACATCTGTGATCTCGTGTAACCAAAACATTAAAATCAGCCCTGGCTGCTCACATTATTTCATCTAGATTCATATTAGTTCTGTTTTTGTTTTATAATGATTTTTCAGCTTACACATTTGTATGTAGTCATACAACTCTATGAGAATCTTTAAAAATGTATATATATGTATTTTATTTAGCAGTAAATGCCTAGCTATTTCAGCTGTGGAAATTCTTGGCTAAGAAGATCCCACAGAAGTTCACAACCCAAGAATTAAAGACGAAAGGACCCAGACCACAGTCTGGGAACTTTTTTTTTTAAGTGCCAATATTTTTGAAACCCTGTAACTCATCAACAAACAAGAACAATTCAATGATTTCAAATGACGTAAATACTGCAAGGTGATGGAATGGAAGATGGAAGAGAATTCTCATGTCTCATATCAGAATCTGAAAACTTCTCAGCACGTCTGAAAAAAAATAGCTGTCAAACTTGCCCCAGGAGTGAGTGCTAGATGGTCGCTCATGGGAAGGATGGGGTCTTGTGCAGCCAGGTTTTCAGTGTCACTGGCCTGTAAAGGACAGGAGATGTCGTAACTCTGGGGGTTCTGTTTGGGGATGTTTTCTAGAACAACTAGTCTCAGCTTTATCTGCCAGCACTGATGCGTAAGAATCAGAGAATTTTATTCCAAATTACTCAGTTTAAGGTAATTCTGAATAAAGAATCAAATATTTGTTAACTGCAAGGAGATACAGAGTTTTGAATTCAGATCTTATTTTGATCCTACTCCTCCTACCCTCCTCTCTCACCAAGCAAACCAGGTCTCTCAGAAACCAAAGATGGAGCTATAGCATCACACTTTAAAATTTTACTTGCCTGGAAAAAAAAAAACCCTGTACTCAGCAGCACAAACAGCTGCAGTGGATCAGTGGATTTCTATGCTAAATAAATAAATAAAAATGAGTAGGTAGGGGATGCTAACATTAAAATACACACCAAATTTCACCATACTGTCTGTATGACACCACCCTAGTTACTGGAGGTGATGCTCAGTTCAGTACATTTTACAGTGTATAATAACACATCAAACTCCAGGCTTCTGGACTGTATGGAGCATTCTGAGAAAGACCCAGACTGCAGCTGTGGGTGAAGCAAGAATTGCACCCTGTATTGTTTATAGAAGAGTGAAGAAAACATAAAAAATCATTTTCAGGTAATGATATTAGCCAAATTGGTAGCCTCCTAAAACAGTAATGTAAGGGTTTCCTGAGGGTGATAGAACCATAGAATCAGAGAACGGTGTGGTTTGAAATGGACCATAATCATCATCTAGTTTCAAACTCCCTGCTATGTGCAGGGTCACCAACCACCAGACCAGGCTGCCCAGAGCCACATCCAGCCTGGCCTTGAATGCCTCCAGGGATGGGGCACCCACAACCTCCTTGGGCAGTGTGTTTCAGTGTGTCACCACCCTCTGTGTGAAAAACTTCCGCCTAATAGATACCCAGAATTAGAAGAACATGTTATGAAGTTATCTTTGGATGAGAGACACAACTTCTCAGAACCCTTTTCAAGTGTATTTGATGGGTGCCATAGCCAAGTGATGGCGCAATCCCTGATCACTAACTATATCAGATTTCCCTCTTTTATAGCAGCTTTTATGTTGTAACTCCAGTGACAAAAAAGGAGACTAATCTGCTGCCAAAATACAGCAAACTGGTAAAATTTGATGGTGCGGAGCTATGGGGAATCCATTCTCCCTTCATACTTCGTAGAATTTGATGCAAGCACAAATAATGAGTTCTAGAATAACCCCCAAGAAAGACCTATACCCATCCTGCTTTCTCTCATGTGGCCTCAATACATCTAGCAGTTCCCATTACACTGCCTATTTCTGAGGGCATTTATTTTGTGACTATGTACAGTTTTCTTATGGACATCTCCTCCTTGTTTCACAGAAGATGAGCTAGAAAAGGCAATTGGAGACCAACTGATTTTCTCAATAGCTTCTGCCTTCTGGTACAAGGGTATTATACTTCCACAAGCAAGGAAGTGAGGTGGATGTGGTTGCTGCCTCTCGACAAGACACACTGTTTTGCTCTGCAAGGTTTAAGTGCCCCCTCTCTCCTAAAATCCTCAGCAGCTTGGCCCTTTTATGCCTATGTTGATAAAATCAGTGCCTTCACATTCCCTCCACCCACTTGGAATGTCAGAGGGCTGCACAGAAAGGTCAATGGAAATGTAACAGTACGCTGTCTCTTTTCAAGAGAATTACATGAGCAAATATTTCATGATCCCAGCCTGATTTACTTTACAAATAATTGCACCTTCCTCTGATAATTTTCTGGGGTCAGTGCACTGGAATTTCTGCACAGTTGACAATCACGTCACTCTAGAGCACTCATTATACAACCTATTTTAGGATACTGCCAAAAAGTAGAAGAAAAGAAATTATCTCAGGATGGAACACGCATAGCTTTCATTCCCATCATGTGCTATAGGGAAGTCCCTGCACAGCGGGCAGGACTTGCAGACTGCTCCTTGCAGCCAGTGGATTTTACATCCCTAAGTGTGGTTAATATATTTCCCCATCTGTTGCCCTTTTAGCACATCCAGCTCTTGGTTAGTCCCCACAGGGAGAAAGGACACAGATGCAATCTATGATTTTTCTATATGCAGTCAACATACTTAAGTCATTCCAAAGCTTTTCAAACATAGCTACAGCTTTCATGTCTAGGTTAGCACATCACCAATACAATAAAAGCTCGGAATAGTTATTTTTGGCACTGAAGTCCAGTTATAAACAGAAGGAAAAAAAAATTCATGAAGAAGTTACAGTAGTCTCTTCCAGAAGGACAGATACCAGTGCAGTGGAATTGAGACACAAACCAGTTCTACACAATACAAAGAAGCAGCAGAGCATATTTCTGGGTACAGTGGCCACAGAAAACGTTCTGGTGCTGAGGCACCTAACAGGGATTTTTCACAGCCTACTCAAACCAAAAGATATGAGTAAAACAGCTAATACTGAACTAATGTCTTGTCAGATTCCAGAGATATTAGAGAAAATAGCATTAAGAGAGTTGTGCTAATTACATTTGCACACACACAGGTTATTTATAGGAGGGATTCCCAGCAGCTGCTCTCATCAATTCCGCGGTGGTCTCATTATTATTTACAGACTTGAGGTTCAACAAGGCAAAGTCAAGTCAGTCCAGATATGTGTACAGGCTGGAAGAAGAGCTCATTGAGAGCAACCCACAGGGAAGACCTGGAGGTTCTGGTGGACAAGAAATGAAATGAAATGAGACAGCAGCGTGTGCTTGCAGCCCAGAAGACCAACAGTATCCTGGGCTGTGTCAAAAGGGGGGGGTGGCAACACGGAGAGGGAGGGACTCTCCCTCTCTATTCTGCTCTCTTGAGGCCCCATCTGGAGTACTGTGTCCAGACAATGGGACCCGAGCACAAGAAGGTTGTGGAGCTGCTGGTGTGGGTCAAGAGGAGGCCATGAAGATGATCAGAGAGATGGAGCTCTTCACCTATGAAGAAAGGATGAGGAAGTGGAGCTCGTTCAGTCTGGTGAAGAGAAGACTCCAGGGAGACCTCATTGAGACTTCCTAGTCCTTGAAGGGAGCTTATAAACAAGAGGGAGACCAACTTCTTACTTCGTCTGATAGTGATAGGGAAAAGGGGGATGGTTTTAAATTAAAAGAGAGGAAATTTGGCTTAGATGTTAGAAAGAAATTATTTACTCAGAGGGTAGTGAAGCAGGTGCCCAGAGAAGCTCAGCAACACAAATATAAAGGAATAACCACAAGTCCTGGTTAAAGTTTCATGTGTATATCCACAGCTATATCCACAAAACATGATACAAATGTGCATATTCCTATCGTAAGATGGGCGCAGCTCTAGATGCCTAACAAGTCCTGTATGTCTGCTCCAGATAATGCAGAGAATTCAGTGATGTCTGAAAGCAAGGTCTGAAAGATTGCCATGGATTCATAGAACCAGAGAATATCCCGAGCTGAAGGGGACCCTTGAAGGATGATCAAGTCCAACTTTGTCTATACACAGGACCACTCAAAACTCAGACACTATACCTGAGCACGCTGTCCAAGTGCTCCTTGACGTCTGGCAACTCAAAGCCATGCTCACTGTGCATCCCATTCCATGCCCACCGCCCTCTGGTGCAGACCCTTTCCCTGACCTCCAGCTGCCCTTCCACAGACACAGCTCCATGCCGTTCCCTCGGGCCCTGTGGCTGTCACACAGAGCAGAGCTCAGCGCTGCCCTCCACTCTGTCAGGAGCTGCAGCCACCATGAGGAATGAGTTCCTCCTGGAAACTTATTATTTTTTCAACATTTTAGGTGCTAATTACAGGCTTGGCAAGGAGAGACACTGTGCAAGGCACGGTTACACTTTCCCATGTCCTAGATTAAAACCACACATGGATGTAAAGAAGATGAACTATAAAAGAAGATCAAAGAAAGAGAAGACAGATGTCCAGATCATCCCTGGAGCCTATTCTAAAACTTGATTCTTTCTCATCACATCCCTGGATTCCTGCATTCTGCATGAGACACTCCATGTCTCAGCTGTCGAAAGAAGAGCTATTGCCAAAATGAAAAAAAAAAAAAAAAAAAAAAAAAAGCACGAAGGGGGAAAAGTGCAGCTGAGATCCTCTACATGTAACATCCTTGACTTCAGCAGAGCCCACTTCAGTGCTCCTCTTGATCTTTAATACTGGCTTTTCTTTGATGCCTGAAATACGGCGACCATAAATAAAGAAGTATCCCCTCCACACTGTTTTGCTGACAAAGATGCTACAAAAATGTAACTCAATGCCATGTTCTTTGTTGCTTTACTTTTTCACACATTAGAATTACTTCTTTAGGCGCTTTTTTTTTTTTTATATATATTTCATGCCTCAGACATTACAGAAACATAAGAAGGAGCAAGAAAATAAGGCAATACCTTAAAAAGTTGACAGATAAAAAGCAAAAAAAAAAAAAAAAGAAAAAAAAGAAAAACAATAAAACAAAAAAATCAAGTTTGTGATGTTCAGTTATCTGCAACAGGTTATTTGTTGCTGCCCTCCCTAGTTCCATACTCTGTGCAAGTAACAGATACTCTTTCTTCACCATTTATTCACTCCTCTGGAAATTATTTTAATGCTGCTTTGACAACTGGAAGAAATTCCCAATAATTAAGAACAACTCAAAGTCCTCAGGTATCAGAAACACTTGGAGACAGGACTAGATGCTGCTGTGAAACTTACCATAGCTGGCTTCTCACCTGCTCTGTGTACCAGAGCCTAAGGTGTGTACAGGAAGACTGAAGTCTCCCTGAAGTGATCTCCTGATTATAGAATCATAGTATCTTGAGCTGGAAGGAATGCTTTAAGGCCATCTAATCCACCTTCTCCGCAGTGAACAGGGACACCTACAGCTACATCAGGTGCTCAGAGCCCCATCCAGCCTGACCTTGAGTAAAAAACTTCATCCTTATATCCAGTCTTTCCTCTGTTGTACCGGGCATTCCCACTCTGCTTATTTCTATGCCAAAGCCATGCTTGCCACTATTTGAAAGCTGACCTACTCTAACATGGGAAGAAGAGAGCCACAAGGGACTTTCTCCACCTGGCTCTTCATCACAGGTCAGCTGTGCCTGATCCAATATGCCACTTTGGCTAACAGGAACATCCTGTCAAGGTACTTACATAGTACTTTATGCTTTCTTAATTATTCCACTATTAGCACGCAGGTCTGCTATGCTTCATTTATCTATAACCTTCACAAAAGCACTGGAGTAGTTTTGGCAAGGCACAAAACAAGAACACCAAGTTTTAACGTCTGACTCAGACTAAACGGGATCAGCTATGGATTCTGCATCTCTACTCAGTGAAGTAATTAATTTTTCCAGTTGCTTTTTACTCCTGCTGCCTCACACTGAGCTGCAACTAAGGACTTGCTTCAAGCTTTCTCCTCTTAATGCCTGCTCCAGCAATTGTGGCATTGCTTGCACAAGCCCACAACTACCTGAGTGGGAAACACAAAAATCATCAGTCCCACCAACTTCCTTCTGAGGAAGCAGAACCTGTTCAGGAGAGGAACACATATACTCTATGTAACGCAACAGCCCCAGTATCACTTCAGTGCTGTGAGGGAATCAGGAGTTCATTAGGCAGGATCAGATAGATGCAGTTTCTACTGCTTTTGCTTTTCCTTCTGATGGTGCTTTCCCTGTCTTTCTCTGGTTAAAATGCTACATGGAGATGGGCACAATGTTGAAATACCCAGTAGCTTATGACAAATCCCAACACTAATGCTAAGACTAGTATTTTAAAAAGGATTCTTAAAAAACAGAAAGGAATTAAAGGATGAGCTTGCATTGGCTGGTATTCCAAACTCCTATCTGTACTCATTCAGAGCTGGAGGAATTTACTACGTATTTCACCTCTCATTCCAAAAAATCCAGGTTTTACATGCTCTCACAGTCCCTTGACATCCAGATCCTGCTGGGTTTAGGTACCTCAGAAAATTGAGCCCTTCAGTTCAAGAAATGCAGTCTCTCCAATTTATTTTAGTAGAACTCTGCTTCACTGAGAGCTAGGGCTTATAAGTATGTTTCCCTAATATTTTAAGAACTTGTAACAAAAAAAATGTGGGATAACAAGCTGATTTACTGTTTTCAACTCATGTGTATTCTGCTTGCCAAAAGATAGAATTCTGATCATTTATACTGGAGTGAATGCCTGCTGTGCATTCGAAGTGCTTAAACAGAAGAGCAAAAAAATGGGCTATCTGGTAATCATGTCATCCTCTTTATAACCAAGATGCTTCATTTTTATTATGGGTAAAAATTTATGAAGTTGTTAGCAGTTCAATGCGATCACTGTAAACTTTGCTGAACCTTTACAAATCTGTGGATATGCTTTGCAACTTTTTTTTCAGAAGAAATAGTTTTGAGGAAAACTACCCAATGTGCATTCACCATATCAGTGATTGATGAAACTGTGGAACACGTACAAAAGACAGTCTTTAAACCAAGCAAAGACCATTCAATGCTTTATAAACTTTGTGTATGGTGCTGCTAAACATGTCTTTCTTACTGTCGTGAACCAAAATCCAGGGAGAAATCTGGCTACATTTGGTACCAAGATAGAAATCCTATTTGGATTTTTGTAAAACACTGCCAATTGCTGCACGTAACTTTTTTGTATGGATCAGCAAGTCATCAGGGTAACCATTTGTGAAACAAATGATCTCAGACTTCAAACTGAACAAAGCTGGTGCAAATCCTGGAGCACATACCTGGTGCAGCTATATTGGAGGTTTACATGGGATCTTTTAGAAATATGATTGCTTGAATGTCCTGAATGATAGATCTATGTGTATATGTACCTAATTTGCATTCATCATTACTAGAGTCATTGCAAGAATTTACTTTTTTTTTTCCTCTGTTCCTAACTAACTTGTATATTCTTTGTGAAATTTGCTGTTCAGAAATGCACTAGGATGTAGGATGACAGAAACTACGTAGTTTCTCTCAGTGAGAAAATTGAGCAGATTGAAGTAAGTGCTAAGCTCGAGAAGAAAGATGTCAGGACACCCTACAGATCTCCTGCTAGATTGTTGTGACAACGTATTTATACCCACCAAGCTGATACTAGCTCAGTGCTGAATGCTTTTTCTTTTGTCTACAAAGAAAACCTGTCCTGCTTTGCCAAGTATATGTCTTGCTCTGTAAATGTCTGCACATTCAAAAATTTACTATTGGATCTACCAATATTTACTTTACTAAAAACAATCAAACAAACAAACAAATTCTATCATGCCAGCAAAAAAATCTGTAATGCCAAACATCACTGTATCATATTCAGGAAGCATGAAATATGATCTTTATTTTCCACGTGTGCTGATATTAAACACTGAGCAGCAAATTCAGAGAACTCTGATGTGAGCAACAAACACATTGATGGCCATTATTACATTTTAAGTCAGGAAAACTAATAACTTACCCAATGCTATGAAAAAAGAGATGAGAAAAAGTAAATGTAAGAATTCAGAGGGACCCAAGCTTGACTTACAAGCCATTACCTTCCCCACTTTTTGTATTTTTGGAGAGAAAGTGAGGTGGTGGGGCTAAAGAAGGGGGGAGGGGTGGGGGAGAGGGAGGGAGGGGAAAGGAGGGAGGGAGGGAGGGAGGGAGGGAGGGAGGAAGGAAGGAAGGAAGGAAGGAAGGAAGGAAGGAAGGAAGGAAGGAAGGAAGGAAGGAAGGAAGGAAGGAAGGAAGGAAGGAAGGAAGGAAGGAAGGAAGGAAGGAAGGAAGGAAGGAAGGAAGGAAGGAAGGAACGAGGGAAGGAATCTCTCTAGATTTGGGATTGGCTTCTTATGAGGAAGAACATATTCCTTCCTGTGTTAGATAACTGAGAACTTTAAAGTTCTCAAAAAAAAAAAAAAAAAAAAAAAAAAAGGTTGAAATTAAGGATCTTCATAAACACCTTGCCGAAGTCACATTCACTTTGCTTGAAAATCTCTCAAAAATTGCACTTGCTCTTGCAGAAAGTAGTAGGAATGCTGAGCTGCTGTGGGAAGTTCTGAATTTGACATTTCAGAGGTGAGCTTGTTAAGTGCTGTGCATATGTTTATGATAAAAACATAATGGTGAACTGGGGATTTTCAGGAGGGCATACTGATGGTTCTTGGCCTGAAATACACAGTAAAATTAATCCTTACTCTAGTGACAAGCATTCCTGTGCAAATTTTGCGTACAGCATGTTATTTGTGCAATTTCATGTTTCACTCTACACTTATTGACTGAAGACTTGAACTAATAAAATCACATTTATAGCAGGTGTTAACAGGTGATCCCAAAAGCTCAGGCATGTCCTTGTACCCGCAAGAACAAAAAACTGATAGCCTGGAATGAATGATGCATGCAAAAGAAAAAAAAAAGAAATCACGATGGTCTAAACTGATTTCAGTTTGCACTGCAAACTCTGAATGCCAACTGGAGGAGAGTTAAGCAGATTGTTCCAGTCCACTTTCAAGTACACATAGATACACCTTTAAGTAAAATTTATCAACAAATCCAAAATACATAATTTCTAGGTGAGTTTGGATTGTCCGCTACCTTTGTCAGAGCAAAAAAAAAAAAAAAAGGGAATTTAGAGCAGAGGCATTTCCAAATGTCTGCCGAAGAAAACATGCTGCCTCACAGTATGCATGGTCTTCAGCTGATTGCTTTAATGAGAACGTTCTGTGCTTTCACTTGGGATGAGCCTTCACACTGCATGTGTGACAAGTTTTCCCAACAGCTTCTTCTATGACACTCCCAGAGTGTCTTTTAATATTGCACTAACACATTTGAAAATTCATATCCTCCTTTTCCTGTCCGAAGGGCTAACATGGTGGTAACTGTCCACTTGAGGCTTGTCAGCTGCAGGAACAACCTTAGCTGGGTCCACAAAAGGAATTGCATCCCGGCTTTCAAGCACTTCCATACTCCATTGATGCTGCTTACTGAAGTTCCCTGCTGAAACTGCTTGAGAACTATATGGCTCAGAGCCTACAAAAGGGGGGGAGGAACTGAGACAAACCATCTGCTCTCTGAGCATACACTTAATTCAAACCACAGCAATTCTCCAGATTGCTGTAGCATAGTATTTTATTATTATTATTTTATAATTATTGAGGAAGGAAGGAAGGAGAGAAGGAGGGAGGGAAGAAAGTGGGAAGGGGGAAAGAGAGGAAAGGAGGAAGAAAATGCTTCTTTCCTGGACCACAAGAGAGACAGAAGAAATCCAAAGAGAACACTTTTAAAACTAGTGTGATGATGGCCACTAAACATACAAAGATGCTGAAGCCCTTGGGGGATGCTTATTCTTGGCAATTTGTGGAAAAAAAGTGTAAAGCTTTGTGGAGTGCCATCTTCAGAAGAACTCCTGTGGTTAGTAAATATCCATCTGGTATGCATGAAATCAGGTCCATACCTGCAGGTAAGCACGTAGAGTTTTCCAATATTAGTTCATTTCTGTTAAACTGGTTACAGTGATGTCACCTTTCCTTTTGGAACAGAATGCATTGAAACATTCAAAAGACTGAAACAGAGAAGGCAAAGAACTCCACCATGTTTGTGTCATGGATTTCTTGAATTGGAAGTCTTGAATTACGTTCCCTCACAGTTCATTACAGAGACAATCTATCACAAAATTCCCTCATCTGAGGCAGGGAGAAAGCACATCTGGGCTCTCCACGATCTACCAATTTGGCTGGCATATATCATAGCAGGATTGCACTTCCACCATCCTGAGTAAGACAGACAGCAGCAAGATTAACATTGCCACTAAAAAGATGTGGTTTTGAAAGTTCCAGTAATGTTCTGCTGCATTCTTCTATTGGGGAAGCATGATCAAAATATCCTTCTCAAGACCACATTACAAAAGTCAGAAATAGAAACTGAGGTGAGACAAGAAAATCATTGATGCCAGTAAGTAGAGAACTCTTCTAATCTTTGCATTGGACTTCAGAGTCAGTGTTACCTGCTTAATTCCAGCTCAGGGCTGCATGATAGCATGCATGAGCAACAAGTGAGGCAATCAATGGATGCATTTCCCTGATAAATATCTGAAGTAGTAAGGAATTGCTTGCTTCTTTAAGCCTCATCAATCATTAAGAGTGACCATATTAAAGCTTCCATGTACTGTTGCAACTACTTAATCTCAACACTATTAGCCTGTGAGATGGGCAAAAGTGCTAACACATGGTGGTCCATCTGTTGCTGAAGTGCCAATTCTCACATTCTGTGCTAAATCTGAGTAAACTGCTTCCCTGCTTTGTGCATTCATTTTCCCTGTCCACAGTCCCTTTTGTTCAGGATGTAAGCTCCAAACTTACATGCAGCCAAAGACATGTCACAAGTAGAAATGCTGATAATAGCTCTATTTCTAGCTAGGAAGCAGCATGTAGCTGGAGCTACCTTTGAAGATGTCAGCCTCGTTCACAACTTTCCTATTTTGCATTTCTTTACTGGTTAGGTTTGCCTCTGATTGCTGTAACCCATTATTTTTAAGGCTGATATCTGCAACTGCAGAGAATGAAAATCCTGGAAGATAGAAAGGCCACAGAATCCAGACGTGCTCTTAATTACCACTTCATTTGTAACACACAGCTAACTCTGCTCATTGACATTTTCTTGGTGTCATATGCTCAATATACCATACTATTCTCAGCTATCTTGAGCCATTCTGAGAAGAGCAAGGGAATTTTTTGCTACACTGAACATTTCCCTTCTACTTTGCACTGATACGTCTCTAGACAACTACTTGGTTAGAAATTTTCCACTTCTTACACTCAAGAAAACTGTTTTTCTTCAAATAAATAAATAAATAAATAGGGTTGATTCTCCTGAAAGGAAGACTCGCAGAGCTTCAACATACAGTGCCTGATAAGGAAGCTTCCCTGGACCTAATCCCCTCCTTTTGAATTTCCAAATATGAACACCAGCAGTTCAGAAACAGGTCTAAAATTAATTAACTTGCTGACTTGCTGCATACAGGGGTCATTAGCATCACCTACTGATTTCATATTTTGGCATAGCTTATGGCTGAAATAAGGCTTTTTCTTCTCAAGACACTCAGCTGTGACAGAAGGACCGCAAGGGACAGGGAGATTACCTGTCTCTGGCCATTCCTGCTGTTTTACAGCACTCCACTGTGTGTAAAAGTGTAACGTAAAAGTAAAATGTCCTGGTCACTTGCAGAGCTGAGAGCAGTGGCAGCTGCCAGGTCACCTCAGAGTGAGGAAAAATGGCATTTTGGAACAGCACCACTCCAGCTTCAGATTGGTGTAAAATAGCTGATGGAGGGGAGCCGTGTCTGAGACACCCTACAGACTGACCATAAAGCACTTCAGCTAGCAAGCCTATATTTTCCAAGTACTACACACAAGGGAGCAAATTCCCCTACTTTTAATTATTTAAAACGGATTTGAGCATTTTATTTTATAATCCACTCCCGGGTATAGGGGAAGAGAGAGCCATGAGAGTACACACTTGCAACCCAAAATACACTATTTGTGCTGCTAGCATATGAATCTGTCAATGTCCAGAAGCCACACATTTGGATGGCAGCCATCCTTATTTGACATACTGGAAATATCTCTAAGTCCTAATTACTGACTGCTTTGGAAAGTATGAATGTCAGTCTATATAATAGCAAAGATTTCACATGCATTGTTACTCAGTACAACAGAAATGTAAGCATTTCCTTTGTTAAATAGGCTTTTTCCTTTGTTAAATAGCCATAACTTGACAATTCAGATGCAGTCCATACTTATCTGGGCAGTAGTTCAACACAAAATGCTTTACTGCTATTCAGCTGTCCAAAACATTAATTAACAGAGGGAATTCATTACAGGGTGTTAGAGGAAATGAAATCAGAAGGTTCACTTGCTGAAAAGGTTTTGAATGCTTGGTGCCATCACTGGATTTGATCTGGGTCATGTCAGTGCAATAAGCTGGCAATTACGCTTTTCAATCCAATGACAGGCTTTTTAATCCAAAAATTCTAGAAGAATAGCAGGCTTAATTGTTGTTGTAAAACATTTCTTCCCAGGAAACGTATTTCTTACAATTTTTAGCGCATGGAAAGATCTGAAAGCAGATATCCCCTTGAAGCAGAAAATTGCCAGCCATGAAGGACAGGTCCAAAACAGTTCAGAGTCCAAAAGTCCTTTCACAAGAGAAAACATCAGTTAGTGACTTCCACTTTCACCATCCTCCCCTAATCCACCTGGTGGCGTGAATGAGGGTAATGCATACCAGCCTGGTCAGCTTCAGTACAGCCTGGAAAAGCCAGTCTGTGAGATGGAAAAGAAAGTAATGAGGATGGGGAGCTGAGCATCTGGAAAATACTGGGGAGGTGAAGAAGTGGGTCCTCTATGAAGAAAAAAGCAATGTGAAAGACCTTGGAAAGGGGCAGCACAGCAGGCCAGCAACAGCAAGGGCTCTGTGTGGGGCAGCAAAGCTTCCCTCTTTTGGTTCATTTCCCCTGCCAGGCTGATTTCAATTAAGCAATAAATCTGGAAAATAGCACTTAACCTGTCACACAGATAAAACGACAATAATACCAAGGCCAACTCCTCCACATACTACAGGAACATTTTCAGGCCATTTGCTTTGATGGAAATTGCTTTTCTATGGCTCAAAACAGTGTTCTACAAGCAACCTGGGGTTGTCTTTGTACTGTGAAATAGGACAGAGTGATGAGTGCTCTCTGTAAGATGCCTCTCTCACAGAGAAGACCAAGCAGCCCACGCTGGGCTGCAGGCTGCATGTAGGCAGGCACAGGCTGCAGTGATAATGCTAGGCCCTTTCCTTAGCAGAATGGTTTTGGGTTTCTCACAGCTGTTTTTTGATGTGGTTGGGGTGGGTGCTGAGAGCTTCTGTCAAAGTGTCAAGAAGATAACTAGCATCTGAGGTGCTACTTTTGCTAGCCATGCCTGAAAAACTAGCTTTGTATGCTTTTTACAGAAGTTTTGTACATGGTTTTGGCTATTTCTGAACATAAAAGACAGTAAATCTCTAAACATGTAAACCTCCAAAACAGAACTGTGTGATCTTTTTGTATTTGACAGCTGTAACTGTTGGATAAAGTTCACTCAATTATTATTATTTCCAAGCTTCACTTCTGCACACGACTTTACTCATCTGTTAAAGGCAATATTCATTCTCAAGTAGGATGAATATAGTTTTGGGTACCATGCAGTGCCACAGGCCACCTCTTAGCCTCTGCAAATTCTTTTTTTTTTTCATCAGGATATGTCAGTAGTAAATTTCCTGTAGCTGGGACTCAGCAGGCTGCAACAAGCCCTGCCCTCAGCCTCCTCCCAGCCTTGCATGTACTCTGCACCCCAAGGCTGTCCTGCCCAGGGGAAGCTTGGTCCAGTGCCTCCGCCAGGCTTTTATGTCAGGTTGCATCATAGGCATCACAGGCTTGAATACGTTAACAGCTACATGTGTCTTCCTTCATTACATTTCCATTCTCTTTTCCATCCATCCCTCATATAAGCCACCTGGATCTTGCAGCCTCCATACTTTTCTTCTAAAGATTTTTATTTTACATCATTAAGACGTATGTTTTTCAGTTGTTTTGAAGCTGATCCTCATCCAGACAATGTTTCACACCTCAGCTGGATCTGTCTTTTTCTCACCAGCCTATTTCCTTCTCATGTCCACTGCTGGTCTTCTTGTCACAACCACCTCCCATCAAAGTGCATAGCCACTGCATCCCAAGGTTCTGCCTTGAACATCTGACATCCTTGCTGTGCCCTCGCTTGTTACTTGTAAAGAAAGCACTGTTTCATAGCATTTTTGTAGTGACACAAGGCTTCCTGCATGACTGAGCATTGAACACAGCCAGCCAAGAGCTGAAGCCATCACTCAGAAACGCTGAGACTGCTACTAACTCACCCAAGACTTTGCAAGAAGAATGTTTCAGGCTTGTCTGAATAACTGGAATTGCCAGGGTAGCTTTACATGATGCATGTCAATGGAGCTCCTCTCTGCCTTACCAGATAACAAAGGCTGGAACTTGGGCTCCTTGTTACGCAGCCAGCAAGTTGTTCATCCAAGCAGACTTCTGATACTAGAACAATACAAGCCTTCTTTATAGCAAATTGAGGAAGTGTCGATGCAAAGTGCTGCAAAAGGGAATTTTTGTTTATCTATGGAAAACTGTCTGATTTACAGCCTTCCTTCCCTGCATACAAAGACTTGCACTCTCACCTACTACCAGCCATGAAAAATGCTGGTAGCTCAGATACATGTCATATTCAAAATGTAAGACATGTAATCTTGAATAGGTTGCTGCTAAATCCTTGCTGCTGCAGCACTTGACACTTACCAGCTAAGCGGGGTGAGAAGACCTGGCACCTAGGCACATAATTCAGGCTTATTGCCGCTTTGTTGCTTGGCTGCCAAAGAGTTAGAGAAGAGAAAAACTGAGAACAGAAATGGCCACATAAGTGATGCTTGAAATGGGAACAAACAAGAAGATGCTGTAAACTACAACACACTGGCATTTAGTGCTTAGCTTTTTTCTGAATTACAGTGCTCAGTGGAGTATAGTTAATGATAACCCAGTGCATTTTTACAGATGCCACTGGAGGACCTTAAGACATTTTGCAGGCAGTAATCCATGTAGTTGCATGAATATGCCTTTGTCATTTACCTCCTTTTCCAGGCAAATCTTTCTGCTGG
The DNA here is from genome assembly GCA_037305975.1 of Chrysolophus pictus. Classification (NCBI taxonomy): domain Eukaryota; kingdom Metazoa; phylum Chordata; class Aves; order Galliformes; family Phasianidae; genus Chrysolophus; species Chrysolophus pictus. Next base: position 13,260,768 of record CM074614.1, read on the forward strand.
TGTAATCCTGTTGAGCTTGGCTTGATCATATATTCAGCAAACATGCCCCTGAATTAATATAAGGAAACTTAACCAAGATGACTGTGTGGAAAAGTGGGAATACTGGGGATAGAACTTCTGAAGTTAACCTCACTATTACCAAGCCATATGCCTGCAGGCTCATTCTTGCATCTCTCCTGGTTGCTTGCTGATATAAACTTTATTTTACAGTAGAGTAATTCTGGGTTTAAACTCTTTGTGAGTTCAGCAGAGGCATCAGACTGTTTCTACTTAATCAGCTGAGGTACACATCTTGTTTGCCCAGATGACCAGAGCACAGGGATAGTGACCTTCCAGCACCTCTTTCATTCCTGCTTTTGTATGCAAGTGAGAGTGACAGTGATCTTATGGACTTGAAAAGGATGCTACCATTTACTGTTATCGCCTTCTTAATTTGCAAGACTGGGGAAAGCCACAACTTTTTAAACATCATTTTTTAACTTCATTTCTTTTCCAATCCATTGTGTCAGTTCTGTGTGAGGAGGTGAAACCCAGACCAAAGCACATCATTGTGGTGTACCACACTCAGTGCTGAAACAGAGCACTCTCATACTTCACGGCTGCTGTCAACAGTCCCTTAAAATTCCACCAGCATCTCTGAACTGTGGTACAATTTTTCCAGCAGGAAACAATGAGGAGTTTCAAGCAACACTAATCTTTCTATCTATATTAGCTGTTACCATACCATACAAGAGGACACCTGTTCTCCACCACTCTTCATGTGATCATCTTTTCACCCTGTGTAGTCTTTCCAAATCAGCATTTCAGACTTAGCTTTTCTTTCTGTCCTACCATATGGGAAAACAAAACTAATCAACATACACAGAGCAGCTAATGATGGAATAAAGAAATGGATTAAATTCTCATTTCTCAAAACTAGTCTTCCAGTTCTGTCTCAGAAACTTCTGCTCAGAATAGTTTAAGGATATCAACATGGTCAATGTCCTAGAGTATAACTCAGAGAAGAAGGTAAAGGTGCTGGGCTTGTTTGGCAATGCAAAGAGGATGCTAGAGGTGATCTAGTAGCAGCTTACTTGAGGGGAATTACAAAGATCTGTTCTCAACAGTTGCAGGTGGTGTAGCAAGGTGGATTCAGGCCATGGACTCAGGGCAGGATTAAGGTCAGACAGTGGAAAACCTGTTGGAATTTGCAGAGGATGGTGCAGCCTTGCAGCTCAACACTGGTTCAAAAAAGACAAGGCTGCATTAATGGACGGTTAGGGATAGGTCTGCTCTAAAGCGAAAGCTGGACTCAGTTGCCCCCCTTGGAGTGAAAATTTTCATATATTTCACTTTTTTTCTTACTCAAAAGTGAAGTATTCTAAGGTCCATAAATGTTCTTGAACATTGCAACCAGCAGCTTAAACAATCTTTTACCCACAGCCTTGGGGAATCTCAAGCAAGTAAACACCACAAGACCAGCACTGTGATATTATACTGTCAACAAGTTCACAGCAGATTTCTCACTGTTCCTGCAACAGAGCTTTTGAACCCAGGAAGAGCAATGCTGAGAATGACTTCCAGAGGAAATTGACTCAATTTCCTTCTCTAGACATGATCAACTCATAGATCAATACTCAGCACATATGACATATTGTATGTGGCAAAGGTATCTCACCTGATACTAATCATAGACCCTTTTAAAATACGTTCAGTGCCTGCATCCACAAAGACAGCAGGCTGTTTTGCTACACGGCTGAATTTTGGATGGAAATCTCACCTTGACAGGATCAGTGAAACTATCTGGGGAGAACTATAGAGCTATAGAGAGGAAGAAAGGGATGAGGGAGGAAACAGTATGGGAGGAAACTAGTATGCTGTGAAGAAGTTTGATTATCAAAGTAAGTTTCTTGATTCTTGTGATAAACTAATCTCTTAGACTCTTTCATAGGGATATATTACTTGTCATGATGACAAAGGAGAGATATTTTCCTCCCTTGAGGCCATTTTGATTTCATCACATATTTTGACAGGTACATGATTCTGAAGACAGCACTTGCCAAGAGATGTCATCATAATTCACATTTTCTCCAGGGATAGCAAAGTAGTAGTTTAGTGAAAGTTCAAAAAGAAATCAAGAGAAATAAGCTATCACATGAGCCTGTATTTTAAGCTGTGGTTTTACTGTCATCTTCAAACTAGAAGATAACAGAACTTTTCAAAACAAAAAGTTTTTAACTTTGACATCAAGTTAAAAACAGCAAACTAGGCAGATTGGGTTTGTTTGTCTGTTTGCTTGGTTTTGCATAGCCTAATTGCCTTCTGCAGTCTTCAACTTCCACTATCACTGACAGAAATCTTCCTTACTTTGGGTTAGATTCATGTGATCTGCATTAACAATAGTAAATTGATGTTCTCATTCCGAAAGGCAGGGGAAAAGCTGGGACACTAGCTATCACAGTATTTCAAGTCAAAACATTTTGGAGTTCAGTAAAATTAGCTGTTTCTCATGTACAGAATGTCTTCAGTGAGTTCTGTCCTGGTCCATGCCTACACTGTGACTACACATGTGCCTACACTCTGCAGGGCACAGTATTCAAAGTTTGTCCAAACATCTTCAAGAGAGTGCATGAAGATTGCTAGTTTCCATTTCCAGCCATTAGAATAACAAAAGCATCTCTTCAGAGTTATATTTGACCTGGTACGACGGAGTAATGAACATTTATTTTCTCCTTTTGCAAACACACTGTTGATGCATAAACATTTTATAGTAAGGAAACAACACTGGAGTTACAATTGTGAAATGGATTATGGGACACTTTTTTTTTCATTCTTGTATCCTTGGCCACATCTTGCAGTGTTCTGCAGAATTCATGTTTTGAAACATCAGTCTAATTATTCTTTTCAGGTTGGAAAACTGCACCTGAAAATGCATCTCATTGATTCATTGCCTGAAGCTACTTAGCCTACCATAGATCATCACTGTGCTGCTCTCAAAGCACAAAATGGTAAGTGTGGAGCATGCATAGTCTACTGAGAATACTCAAATCATTCCTGATGATTTATGTGTGAAAAGTATAAGATAACACTCAGAAAACGATAATCCATATGCCAGCAGAGCAGCAAAATAGCACAAAATCCAATTATGTAAAACACATTTTCAGTTCAAGTACTTATTATTTTAGATAAAAGCATCTCTTAGCATTAGAATTCATTCCAGTTTCATCATTCTGGAATTTCCTACCAAGTAATGAAGCGGGCAGTTTATGAAAAGTGGTATGCACTGTTATCACATATTTCAAATGTTAAGCAACTTCTTTTCAGCCTCATTTCAGCCTTCTTTTTTAACACTGTGCTTTTGGGATTTATCCAATTCATTCATTCTGCATATTACAGTTATAACCAGGCATCTTCTACTCTAATTAACTCCTGGCTGGGCTTGCCAGTTTATAGACTATGTGGCTGTCATCAAATATATCATTTTTTTTCTGAATTTTTAGAACAGAAGTCAGTAGGTGATAGAGTGATGTACACATTTTTGTGATTCCTTCTCCTTAGTCTTTCAGCAGCTAGTCAGTGGGACGTGAAGTTTCTGTGGGGCAAGAGTGCTGCAACAAGCAACAGAGAATTGCATGACCACATCAGATCTTTCTGGCAGAGCAAATTCTCAGGGAAAAGCAGCTTTCTTGAAAAAGGACACAGATTTATTGGGTGAGATTATGAAGGTAAGGCGATTTCTGCAATTGCTTCTGGGAGCAGTGCATGCAGCATAAATAAGAATAAACAAACAAGGTACGGCAAATGGCCACAGCATTCACCTATGATTTCTTTTCCAGTGGGAAACCAACATTACCCCCACTATCTCTTGCCGCTGATTCCTTCTTAGTTCAGTTCTGTGTAATAGTTTCATTTCTTCATTATAAAACATTTTAAATTGCACCAGTCAAATTCTTGGTGTAGGCAAGACAATTGTTGTATATTATAGGTCATTTTATTGGTGACAAATGTGTGTTTACTCTGCCAAACTGTAGTATAATAAAATTATTTACCTTCTTATTCACTTATTCAAGACTTTTTAATTATTTTTTTTTTTAAGTAGGTATGCTTTCATCAATGAGGATCTTAAGCAGAAGAAAGGGGAAAGTGCTTTATGCAAAATCAAATTCATAGCCAAACTGTTAACAAGTTCGTTAGTCAAAAAATACCTGCCACTTAATTGTTTATAGACCTACTGTTAAAGGCAGCATGAATGCAGTACTGAATTGTTTCTTTAAAAATGCATAGAATCTTGAGAAAGAAAAAATATGACAGCACCAAGCTGATCATCAAATGCTGCATATTAACAGCTCAGTGAGATTAAAGGCACTTTTGGGTAATACCAGGTGCAATATTCCTCAGTGATATATTTTCCCTGGTGTTTAGTGTTTTCCTGTCTGTAAAGACTATTTGTCATTTCACAAATGTTTAAAATTAAAGGACTGAAAACAATCAGTGCTGTTTTTCTGATTAGCCCTCATTTGTTGGATACCTTTGGGCAAGTTGCTTTGCTTATGGGACACCTCTGATAATGCAGTAAATGGCACAGACAACACCCACACTTCTCCAGTATTGAGCAATTTCAGCCCTAAGCCAAGAGAGAGACAGCTCTTGATTTCAGTGAGTTTTTGTTAAGGTCCACTGAGAGGTAACACCATACATCATCTGCTTTCTGCTCTTCTTAAATAGCACAGATGATCCACAGATGCCCCACACAGAGGATTTGTCAATCACACACAAAAATCTCTTGTGCCTTCAGACCTGCTGAGCCTACAGGGATACAAAATTAAAGCATCTTAATCCAAGTGTAAGGTCCTGCACCTGGGTCACAGCAATGCCCACTGTCAGTACAAGTTGAGGAATGTGAGGATAGAGCACAGCCCTGAAAAGGAGCTGGGGGTACTGGTAGGTGGCAGCTGGGCACATGGCAGCAATGTGACCTCACAGCCCAGAAAGCCAACCGTATCCTGGCCAGAAGGGCAAGGGAGGTGATCCTGCCCCTCTGCTCTTCACTGGTGAGGCCTCACCTGGAGTACTGTGTCCAGATGTAGAGTCCTCAGTGCAGCAGAGACATGGAGCTGTTGGAGCATATCCAAAGGAGGGCCACAAAAATGATCCAAGGGATGGAACACCTCACCTACGAGGACAGGCTGAGAGAGCGGGGGCTGTTCAGTCTGGAGAAGAGAAGGCTCTGGGGAGACCCAATAAAAGCACCCAAAAAGGGGGCTGTAAGAAAGAAGGAGACAGACTTTTTAACAAGGGCTGCTGTGACAGGAAAAGGGGAAATGGTTTCAAACTAAAAGAGGGGAGATTTAGACTGGATATGAGGAAGAATTTTTTTGCAGTAAGGGTAGTGAGACACTGGCACAGTTTGCCCAGAGAGGTGGTGGATGCTCCACTCCTTGAGTGGAGACACTCAGGGTCAGGCTGCATGGGGCTCTGAGCACCTGATGGATCTGTAGGTGCCCCTGTTCACTTCAAAGGAGTTGGACCAGGCAGCCTTTAAATATCCCTTCCAACTCAAAAGCAGTCGTATGGCTCTATGGCATACAATTTTGTTCTGAAGAAGTAATATAAAGTAGCAATTCTCTGTTGTCAAACAATGATATGGAGATGGTACGTGAAACTGAAGAAAATCTTGAAACTGCAAGCTGCAAATTTAGATTATGTCTTAAAAACTGGAAGAGAATTGTCACTTGTGTGAGAATTTGAAATTTATTTCCATGGTTCAAAATAACTTATGATGTCATTTGCACTGTGAATTATTTTAACAGCGTGAATGAATATGAAGCACAATTTTGAATATGAAATATGATTTTCATATCCCTTGCAGAAATCTTCTTAATTAGGTCATTCCTATTAATTTTGATAGACACTCACACTGAGGGAAGTTCAGACAACAGTGAATACTTCAGCCTGTGACTTTAAAAGCAACAGAAAAGCAATATTACTAATGCTGGTAATTACACTGAGAATTTCATCATCTTCTCCACAGGTTCTGAAGTAGATAAAAAGCCTGATTTTCATGAAGAAGCAAGTGTCTAGACTTCCTAGCTGTGTTAGGGACTGTGGAAAATATAAAAAAGCTGAGGCCCAAAAGCTCTTAAAGCGAACAATGAAGAGCAGCTCTGTGACTGTTAAGGTATCTGCTGATCTGGTGGGTTCTGAGATGTTCTGGCAAGGCTGAGAGTGAAAGGATAAAGTGAACTTGCCAGTGAGTGAGTTAAGAACCAACAAAGAAGAAATCCACAAGCTGGCTCACATTCTTAGAGTTTTAAATGGTTTGTGGAAACATAAAACCACAGTGAAAATTAGTTGGCACGAAGCCTAACAAGTTTGAAGGGGGAAAAAAATACAGTAAAAAGCTATAATAAAGTGCTTTTGCTGGAATCTTAAACCACTGAGCTTGTGGTCCCGAATGCAGCTGATTTTGTCCTTGGTGTTAGCTTTACTTGTTTACTTTGCAATCAAAAGAAAACTCACAGATAATTTTAAAAAAGCGTTCTATTTAAGGAAATGGCAACATCAAAATTCCAAGAAAAACTCCGCCAGAGACTGTCTGGTCTTACAAAATACCCACTCAGAAACACACAACTTAGAAAAATAGTTTTCTCTGAGCTGAGTGCAATGCTGCTGAAAGCTGTGAAGATGCACATCTAGGTTGCACACAGCCCACACCAAGTTATCCTTTCCTTTTTGAGCCTGACTCCAGGCTGTATCTTAGCTTATCTCCAGCTTTAACTTATCTCAAACTGCTCAAAAAAAAAAGTTTCTTCTCTACTGGCTTCTTGCTATTCTTGATACCTGCCTCTGTCCTGTTGTTTTTTTGTTTTTTGGTTTGGTTTTCTTTTGCTTGGTTTTTTTGTTTTTGTTTTTGTTTTTGTCCAAACAACACCTATTTTTAGGACAGTGGTTCAAAACTGTGAAAAGGCACCAAGAGCTCCCCCTCAGGAAAAGACAGCCGAATGTCAGGAGAGTAGAAATATTTATCTGGGGTGGAGTACATTGATGCATTTATTAAACATAGAATGCATATCCCAATACCACCCATCAAGATAAATTCACTGCTCTGTTATGAGATTTGCATCCCTCCAATTTTCTTGGGTAGGTTTACAGCAAGTAAGAATTTTAGGCTCCTTTTAAAAAAGTTTCTGGTCCTTTATGGAGCATAGAGCTTGAAAAATGAAGTACAAGCAAAAGACTTACACCAGAAATCAAATACAAAAGGATCTAAAATATATATGTATGTGCATCAGGTCATTAACACAATTGCAAAGTTCTCTAATCAATCTCTAAACACTCAAGAAATTCTAATACATTAATTTCACTAACTCATGAACTCATTAACCACTACAACTTTTGCCAAAGCACAGCCCACTTTACAAGGAACTTGGCTTGGTCTTTTTTCTGAAGTGCTGTGGAGTATCCACTTTTTTCCACTCACTGTTATTGTGCAAATCAGAGATCAAATTTATCACTAGTGCAATTTTGCTAAAATGGGACAAAAACTACTACTAGAGAATATTACCAGTCTTTTCTTCTTATGGTCACTGATACTGCTTAACTTGTTAGTCTGACCTAGTGCAACTCTTTCATAGACACACATGAAGCAATTGACATAGATGGCTTGTGTGTCTCTACCCCTCTAGGAAACACTGAGGCAGTCTCCTGCAGAAGACAACCCAGTACACCGGCTTCCACCCTTGGTAATTACAGTAGTGTCCTGGAAGACAGCTAAATTACTACACAGATCAAATATGAAATAAGTGGATGCTCTTAACAATAGCTGGCATGGTCAACCCATGAGTTCACAAAGCCCTTTGCTCTCCAAGATCTCGTTGGTTCCTCCTGCTTTTTAAGAACATGCTGCATAATCATTTTAGTAGAGACAACTGTACCATCTACGTGAGCAGGAGAAAAGAGTCAGCGTGTGATGTAACCTTCCACAAGAACAACAAGACAACAATGGCTAAAAGCTCAGGAAATATCCACAAAGGTGATTGGGAGGTAGGAAGTACTTTAGCAAATTAAAATAATTTTAAAAGAAAAAAAAATGTATGGAAACGACCCAATCTGAATGGTTTCTGGAGTTAACCCAGGTAACCCAGTGAGGTTTCAAATTCACAGCAGAACTGAATCTGGAGTTTGTTCCCAGCTGGTTCGGAGCCTGCCTATACTGATGATGCCATCTACTGGCTAAATAATTACCTAGCCATGATCGGTGGAGGAGAGCCTGAAAAGCCCTGCACACCTCATTGCCTCCTGTTGGCAAGTTTCTGTCGCAAACCAAGAATTGACTGTTGTGAACAATGAGCAGAAGGCTGAAGTGTGCATGTACAGTTCCTTCCTAGTCCTTGTGAATCTGCCCCATTTGAAGTGCTGGGAAATGAAGCCTGGAGGGATTTTTTTTCCTTGTGACTCAGTCTTTCAATGTACTTGGCATAAAATCACTCATGATATGCATACAGGTTGCATGGGACTGCCTACTAGTCCATTGATTTGCGCTCTTGGTCACTTCTAGGAGCTCCAAACTCAAGTGCTTTCCATAGACAGAGAAATCTACAGTACAAGCACGCAACAGCATGACCTGCAGTCAGACCTTAGCACACCAGCTCTTCCAGAAGAGTGGAGACTGAGAGAAAGCATGAGCTTGCAAAGTAAGCAAATCAGCGCATATATTTATGTGCAACTACTCAGTCAACATAAAATAAACTTTACCAGACAATAAAACACCCTGATAGTGTGATGGAAGCTAAGAAAGCCAAAGCATCAAGTCCTTCTGCTTTGAAGATTTCCTGGTTATGTGTCACTTACACTTGCAAGTCAGTCATAACAAATAAAATTTTAAGATGTGGTCTATGCTGCATCTTGAAAATTCAACTGAGTCTCAGAAGAGTAGCACTACTGAGATCCTTTTAGGAATGAGAGTCACTTGCTTCTGAGTATGACTCCCATAAATTCTATGTTGTTGCAGTAATCAAAGGATCGAAGCTGATTAAAGGATTTAGGGAAAATTATGTTACCTTTTACCAGATGCACTGACATAAGCAGATGCTAATGCTTAGTTTGCTGGAAAGTTCTCTCTGCTTCGTGCTGTGTGGTTTTTGTTTCAAACAGAGAATCAATGCTTTTCACTGTGTTGCAGAAGTGCTGTCACAGTTGTACTGGTCAAGGCTGGTACAAAGTGTTGTTCCAAAGGCAGTATGATTGCAACCTACAACTCTGAGCTCTCTTCCACCTCCAGATTCCCTTTTAGGAACCCAGCCTTATCTCTCTGGTAGTGCTGTTACTGTTTTGCTTACGGCCCATGAGTTTCACACATGTAAATCAAATCCTAGTCAGATACATCACCTCCAAGTATCTTCAGGTCTGCTTCATCAAAGTACTGCCCTGTGGATACTGTGAAGAGTGTACTGTCAAGATACTGTGAACGATAGGAGGCACTATTGGCTAGACTTAAACTAAAAATGCCTTGATTAAAGAAATGCTATAAAAGGTCTGGTGATTAATGAATAATTGAATCCAACTTTTCATTGCCTGCAATTCACCAGTTATGCCTTTTTCTCTCTCATTTCTTTTTTAAAAGATTGCAGCAGTACTGTATTAGAAGTCTCTTCAATTCTGGACGCTGTTTCACTATACAAACTTTAATGTATTTGAATAAATCTTGAGATACCAAATTGCTTTTTTTCTCAACCATTTTCCTTCCCAGAACCTCCCCCCTCACTGCAATACATGTATTTTAGCTGAAGAATTTGTTTACATCCAGAGAAATTCAAGATGCAAAGGAGATAATAAGGAGCAAGGGGAGGAGAGAGCATAGCTGGTTCTGAAATAGACTTCGGTCATGACTTTGGGAATACTACTTCTTCCTTTCATATTTGTCATTCCTCCTATAACACAAACATGTTTGAACTGGATCATCTTCTGTGAAACATTTGTAGATCATCACGTCAATAGAACTCTGATTGACAGGTGCCTTTATACATGAGTCTCTGTATCAAACAGGCCATACAACTCTCTGCACTCTATTTTCTGTTAATAAAGGGTAAATCAAGCAGTTCTTCACAGAACATCACTGCTAAAACATTGCATACTGAGTAATAAACACTCCAAACATCGCCAACATATGGTAGTAAATAGGTAAGCCAAACAGAAAACTCCCAGTAAATTCAACATTTCTGTGTTAAAATGATGCTCAATTAATATAAATCCAAAAGAGTGATGATAGACCAGTTTGCTACAGGAGAAAACTTGATCTTATATCACTGCTGTTGTATTTTATTTGATTACTGCAAGAAGCCCCTTATGTCCCTGGCTCACTCACATGTTAAGTTTTACAAGTGGCCAAAAAGAGTAATCTCTTCTGACAGAAAGTGACCTGCCCTATCAGTGTACTTTTAACAGCTAATTTCACCGAATAGTCAATAGAGCAGAACGAATCTACAGCTCTAGAAATTATTATATTGGGTGCTTACATTGCAAGGTTCCAAGAATCACCTTCATGCCTCGTGGCCCAACATACACAAAAGTGAAATGTCTGATTGCTGCTACACCACTCAGTGGAACTGCTTAGGACAGAACTATCCATCAAGGACGTTCTCTTTTTTAATTTTGCTTACATCCTCAGGTGAAATTAACAGCAAGACAAAGGACGTCAAATCTTTTAAAGGGATTCCTAGCGCTGTAGAATGAGACCCAAATAGAGATGATGCAGTAATTAAGTTCAATTTTCTACTAAAGAATGCATGTGATCAATATGCTTCTTCTCCTTTTTGGAAAAAGAAGGCATTGCTATGTATTTCTTAAGTAATCCTGAGCTATATGAAAAGTTTTGTGTTGGCATAGTTGCACAAAGAACTGTTAAAACAGTTTGATGCTGGACAATGAAAGAAGATTATACACACTTGTTTTGTATAGCAGTGTAAGGCTACAGAAATGCCTTATCTGTTAGTAGTGATTCAAAGAAGATGAGGTGCATTCTGTCTCTTGCCTCTGATAGCAAATTGCTGCTTATTTGCAACTCTTAAAAACCCTCTGTCCGACTTCATCTAAATTTAACTGCAAGAATGAGCTCTCAGTGAGCTCAGTTCTAAAAGCTTGAGAAAATTGTGAGAAAGAGATGGCAAAATTGAGCTGTCAGACAACAGTCTGTTCCTTTAGCAAAGGATGGAAGAGCATATTTTTCAGTGCAAGGGAATTTTAACAGGAAAAAGCCTTTAAGAGTGACAAAACTACAAGAAAAGGCTCAGACCCTCTGCGTTGTTAAACATTAATACCACCACAAGAGAGCAAAGACAAAGGAAATAGGGCTGTTGCTTTCTGAGGAAATTGTGAACAGGCCCATGAGACTTGGCTTTGCCACTCTCCAAGAGCAAGTACTGAAGTCCATCACTTGGTAGTGGCAAAGAAATAATCTAAAATATACAGCTAAAGCAAACCAGCAATTACAGACCAAATATCCACAACCTCCTTTGAAGGGGACAGTGACTTATGGAGAAGAGTTATTTTCAGTCCCAAGTCTAAACAGGAAGGAGATGCACATTTCTAAGGCAGAAAATGATTTCTCAGTTGGACAGATCTTCTTCAAACACCCACAGCAAAAATCACATCATCTCCTATGGGTCTGCGGGACATTAATGTACTAACTGTGATCTTAATCTCTGCATAAAATTCCACAGACATAGACTACTTTTGTATTGCATACTGTGTTTAAAGTCAGAATAACTTTGTACTGTCATCCTGGGATGAATTAAGTCATTATGTGCACAGCGATAGTTATGGCAAAGTTTATTCCTGAATATAATATGAAAAAAAAAGTAGTGTAGTTCTAAACCCATAACTGAGCCCAAACTCAGTGCGTTGTGCAGACAAATTGATGACTCCCACACATCAATACAAGTCATCAGTGCAGTCAGCTTACCAGTAATTAACCTAGCACAGAAATAAGACAAAAAGAAGATACACTCCTTAGTTTCATATCAGCTATGATGCTTTCTCAGGGACGAATTGTATGATTTTGCAGTACATCATATAAGGGTATGCCTCACTTCCAGAGCCACTTCAGTGCTCATGGGAGTTGAGGCTTTCCTTACGCTTCACAAAAGGGACATGGTAACAGCTCACTAACTATTCAGGAGAAAAGGAATCCCCAGACTTAAATATGCAGATGGTCTGTGAAGCCATTTTGTATGTTCTCTGGGGATAATGCTATTAGATAATTTCTCATTTTCTTTTTTCCTGGTTCACAGGGAGAAATTATTTAAGTTGCTGTAGTCTACAGCCAGTTACTCACTCTCCTCGCCTTGTAAAACACAGATATTTACACTCACTTCTGGAAAATTCTTGCAGGTATACAGGCCCACACACTTTTCATGAAAACAATTACTTACATCGTTACAAGGTTTTTCAATCAGTGTTTTCTTTATCAGTGGCACAAGTCACAGACATAAACACTGCCATGAGCAGGGCTGCCTCCCACCAGCTCAGCTGTCCAGGACCCCATCTCACCTGGCCTTGGGGGCCTCCAGGGATGGGGCATCACAGCTTCTCTGGGCAGCTGTGCCAGAGTAAACAGTTTCTTCTGACATCAAACCCCAAACTCCCCTCTTTTAGTTTAAGTCCATTCCCATTTTTCCTGTCACTATCAGTGTAAAATACTGGTCTCCCTCTTGTTTATAAACTTCCTTCAAGAGAACAGATAGGTGCACTCTAATACTCATGAAGAAAGTTATTTCAGCCATTGATATTACACGTGGTTTGTTTCTGGTAGAGCCTAGCATTGCAAAGGAAATATCTGAGAAATAATTTAGAGCTGTCACATCCAGCTAATCTCTTTCAGACAAGGTTCTCTGGCAGAACCTTGAGACATCACCTCTGCAAAAGCCTCTTCTACTTACTGCTCATGGTTTGCTGGAAATTCTCATTGCAGACAAGGCCAAATACAAATGGTTCCGTTTACACATGATCAAATATAGAACACTAAGAGAGATGAACAGTGAGAAATGATGCTGTTGCAAGGAACAAAAGGGCTGTTGGTCTCTCAGATTAGAAGTGACATCTTGCCCGTTCCGCACAGCAGTGGATAAATGATACCAGAGATCCTGAGCCGACCTAACATCTGTTGCTTAGCTCTGAAATATTTGATAAATGCTATCAACATGTCCACAGGAAGAGAAGCACCCGTTCTTTTAGCATGTATCATCTCCCTCTATGAAGACGACAACCATGCATTCGTGGCCATCCCATTGTTTCCCACCTTGTAAACAGCAAAAATAAATCAATCTAGTACTGACTAGCAGAACCACCAGTATGTTTCAAAAATATGCCATTTATTTGTTTTGCATACTTTCTTAACTGTAAGTTGAAAAGAAGACTTAACACAGGAATACAAAGTACTTAAATAGATAACAGAAGGTCGTGCTAAAAGTCAGCAGAAAGCAGAGACCTCTTACATGCTGAGACACATACAACTTTCAGTTAGTGATGCTGTTTCAGCATGCCAGATCATGTAGGTACTTTTCTTGGAAGAATATTTCAGGCAGAGGAGCATTTCCTCCCTTCAGTTGCATCTATTTCATGTAAAAATGCTAAAGAGAAAAGATCACTTGTTCAAATTCTTAGGAAACATTCATGGTCAGTTATAAGAGCACTGGCAAGGAAGCACAGTGTCTTCAGCACTGTGACTTACAGTTGGTCGTCAGGGAAACTCTTCAAAGGTTTGCAATTCTTTTAAATCACTAGATGGCGATGTAATAAGCACGATGCTAGTAATACAGCTCGCAATTTTGGGATAAGGAAAGAGATCATCTAAAGTAGAAGTTGAAATAGATATAAAGAGAGAATGTTACATTTTGCTTTAAGTGAACTTAAATAAAGACTTAATTATGCTGAAGGAACTCACTGGGAAGAATTTAAGTTAAAAGACTTCTCCAAAAACTCTGTATTAGGAAATTATTTCTAAGACAAGTTCTATTTTTTAATGGTCCCAGAAAGGGTTGATAGATACTCGTAGAAACACTATTAGCATAATGCACTGATTTCCTGAAGCAGACATTACGGAACTATTCTGTTGTGTGTCTGTTCTTTGAAACTTGAAGCCTTTGAAGCTTTAAAATTGTTTTTCCTTCAAAATTTCGCTCAGAAACAAACAAAAAAGGACAAAACAAGTATAAATACTTGAGGCTTTTCTCTCTAAAGCCAAAGTGCCCAGTTTTTCATTCTGTCACCAGCAATCTGTACGTAGATGAAGGCTGCAAACTCATGCAAGTGACAAATAGTTTTTAGGGCTAAAATTCCCCATGTCAGTTCTCTTTTTCTGAAATTCTCACCAGACATTTACTTCACAATATTTCTGAGTTTATGAGATAAGTATAAGCATAGTGCATATGATCTGATTAGAACTGTCTGTAGATTCATGACCTGACCTTTCAAATGACACTACTGAAAGAGAGTTTTGCCTTACAGAGTTCATCTAAAAAACATGGGCTAAGAGAGGAAGTTTTCATTATTTCTTGGACATATGTGAATATTTAGAAGATTTACCCAGAAGCTATCAGCTTTTTCACCTTTTTAAGGCTGCCACTGGTAAAGTGTGAAAAATTGTTCAGTACTCACTGACTTGATTCTGTATCACTCTAAGAGAACTAGTCAGTTTCAAATGGTTAGCATAGCTGAAGTTGCAAGGATATCTTAAAAACACTTCAACAACAACAAAAAATCTTCTGCCAGAATTCAGCGGACTGCTGTGTTCCCTAAGTCAGTATCAATGAAGAAATGCAGAATCTCCTGACTACGCATAACATTTCAGACTTCACAGACAAAAAGTCCGAAGCTGGGCCGGTGGAGCAGGCCAAGGTTATTAATCTTTCCCAATAGCTGAGGCTTTTGAAAGATTAAAAATTAAAGGCAACACCCTATATCTATCCACCAGTTCCTCTGGTTGTGATCTGACAACAAGGAACAACAAGATAACACTCAGAAATTGATTACCAATTAGTACAGCGTATAATTTAGGATCACAGTGTGCTCCTGGAGGTTATGCCAGAGGTGTGACAATCACTGTCCACTGTCGTATGGTTAACTGGGTATAGGTAATGCAAACACAGATGTACCCTTCTAGAGATACAAAAAGAAAGCCAGAAAATTTCAGTGAGAGGCTGCAGAGATGTGGTCACTGTATTTTCAAATGAGAATCCAGACACCTCCTAAAATATCAGTACTCAAAAGCTGTTTATTTACATAGAATTAGTCACAGGAGTGGGGCAGTAGTGAGGAAAAGGAGGCAAATAAGTATGGGTCAGAAACACAGTGGCTAATCCTGAGATAGACGGCAGGGAACTGCTTGTATGTTTGTGGGATCCATACTGCAGCCAGAACAAACTTCTGCTTGTGTGTTCCAAGAAAATGATACATAAGCATAGCAAAATTGGTAAAATGTGATCTGGGTAAGCAGGAAGCTTTGGGAGCCTTGGTATCTATGAACACTCATTGGTCATCTCCACTACCGCAGCACATGAATGTCTCACAACTTTCACTCTCACCACTCTATGACACATTCGCTTTCACACTTCTTCAAGGGTGGAAAGCTGAGCTCTCTGCAGTTATTTAGTTGCTGCTTTTCACACAGAGATTGGACTAGAGTTGTGACCTGTGTGAGATCAAAAGTGAAGAAACCTGATGACCTGGGACAGGGCCTGCACGGGAAGTTTGGCACCACTTATGAATTCTGGAGCTGGACGAACACAAACAAACACCAAACAAGAAATCAAAATAGCATATTGTTTCTCAGGCGGTGTTGAGCCACCTCCATTTTATTCTGGGAGTGCTGAACTTGCCAGGACTGATATTCATTGGCTATGCTTGCTCCCAGTCCAGGTCCCCAGGCTTTATGAAGAATTTATGTCTCATCAGATGAAATACAAGTTCAGTGACTTAACACCTCTGTGTATCTAATTTTTTATATTACCATCCAGTCCCTTTCCATCCACATCTTTTTATAAAATAGTCACTGTTTTTATGATCTCAGAATGTAGCTGGTGTCTCTCAATAAAGTGTGTTTTCATTTTTAGTGCAGATAGAACTGCCTGTCCTTTTTCTATGTCAGAAACAAGAGTGGAAGACTTGGCTTCCTTCCAGGAGTCTGTAAAACAGCAGCGAAGGCAGGCATCTCGCAAACCCCTGTGCTGCAGAGCTCCTGAATTACTTAACTAAATTCAGTATTGACCATTTTCCATGCAAAGTTTTTTAGTTCATAAAATTGGAACTGCAGTTTTTCTCATTATTTAATCAGGTTATTTAAAAAGTGATTTTTGGGAGAATGATAACCCAAGCCTTACACAATCTTGTATATTTTGAGGTAGAAAGAGGAAAGAAACAGGAACTAATTCCTTCATTGATTTAAAATGTCAGGTTTCAGCTTTTATGGAATAAACTAAGTAATACCAACAACCAAAAGACAAATTTTCTGTCCTTATCTGAGATGGATATTGACATACAGCTTTCATAACATAAATAGGTGATACTTCTTTCAGCAGTAAATGTAGTGAAACAAAAGCAAAGGGCTGAGATTTAGTTCAAAATTGCAGAGAAAATATCGGTTCCAAATTAATTCTTCCTTAAATCACTAGTTTAAGACATCAGAGTGCTTTTGAGACCCAACTATAAAGGAAAAAAATTATAATCTACACAGAAAAAAAAAAAAAAAAAAAAAAAGTGGTTTTGTGTGCTCATTTCCATTTCTGTTCCTCCATGGTGACTCATGGATAGCAAATGCATGGAGGATACTGCAAACACATAGGGGATCTGTAATAACAGGAGGAAAACTTACAGGTTAGGCAAAGCACAGAAAAACTGTAAGATCTTGAAGTATTACAAGGTATTCAATAATAGACTATTCCTGAAACCAAAGTTGGTAATGATTAATGATCGTATGTTATTCAACCACAATTTTTGTGGCAGATTCTGAGAGGCCACTATCAAATCTCCCCAGAGCGTTCTCTTCTCCAGTCTGAACAGCCCCAGCTCGCTCAGCCTGTCCTCATAGAAGAGGTGTTCCATCCCTTGGATCATTTTTGTGGCCCTCTTCTGGACACGCTCCAACAGCTCCATGTCTCTCCTGCACTGAGGACTCTACATCTGGACACAGTACTCCAGGTGAGGCCTCACCAGTGAAGAGCAGAAGGGCAGGATCACCTCCCTTGCCCTGCTGGCCATGCTGCTGTTGCTGCATCCCAGGATACGGTTGGCTTTCTGGGCTGTGAGGTCACATTGCTGCCATGTGCCCAGCTGCCACCCACCAGAACTCCCAACCCCTTTTCAGCAGAGCTGTGCTCTATCCTTTTGTCCCCAACTTGGAGACAAGAAGCTTAGGCTTGTTGAACCTCATGAGGTTCCCCTTAGCCCTGTGTGCAACTGGACATTTACTAATATTGGGCTATATTTGTAGTCTTGATCATCTTTGCCTTAGCAGTGCACTGCCTGAAAGACACACTGAGAGACTATCTACTGGAATAAACACACTTCCCATTTTTCCTGCTAGAGTGATGGAACCCTCCAGTTAATGGAGGTGGACCCCACAGTTTCTGTAGTCCAACAAACTGACGTAGAGCCCTACAAGACACAGAACGTCACTGTGGACTGTCAGACATATAACAAACCTTTCCTTTCTGGGAAAGGTGATTGTTTCTCTGCCAGCTTGTACATCAAGTACAAGTCATCCAGCAGGCGCGGAGCTGGTTGGTAATGCTAATGAAATGCGCTCCAAACATCACCAGGCAATATGATTCACTACTGTTTATTCACAGCCGTTCTTACATCGAATGACAAGTGTGCATGATTGCAGTGCATATGCACATCAGTGCTCTCGAATTGGTTTGTGTAAGTATATGTAGTGCCAAGAATACAATATTTTCATTATACCACTGATTTTAACTGATCTGTCATAACACAAACAAGAAACAATTTGACTGTTTTCCTGAGTCTAACCTGCAAAGTGATTTTTTAAAGAATTTCACGCTTCTGAGTTATCACTTAATATCAGAGAGGGATTGATCAGTGCTTTAAAATTACAGAGACCATTAAAACAATCTAAAGTTAGGAACATTTTTTTTTCATTAATTGCTTTGAAATTGTTCACACTGCTTTTTAAGTTATCTGCATACACATGGTGAACAATTTTATGTTATGCTGTTTCTCCTCTTTACACAGTGATTTACATTATTGTAAAGATTATGAACATAGCAATCAAACATACAATTTGAAATGTAGTAAACTGCATTAATCAGATGGATTTTTTTTTCTCTAGCCCTGAAGCAATAATTCACTGAATAATTGGAAATCTTCTAATTGAGGGAGATACTTGCAAACAGGTTTTTCATGAATCTTCAAGATCACAGTCCTCTTTTTGTTTTTCCAATGTTAGCTTATCTCAGTATGTCTCAGACTGGGGTGGGGGGGGAAGTGGGAGGTTACCTTCACAGATTGAATTCAATTAATTCTTTTTTTAATTTCAATACTTTTTATATTTGCCATTGTAACTTTGGCTCTCAAAGCTTGGTATAACAAAAAAATTTAAAGGCAGGTGACTAAGGCTGTACACATCAACACATCAGATGTACCTTCTATCATTTCAGATTTGTCTCTTCATTATGCTCAGTTCCAGCCACCTTATGATTTTGTTTTATTGTGAAAGGTTTTTCCTCCTTTGATAAACAAGTCTTCCAACCTCCCTGCAACATTAAATTCAAAGTTTCAGTGTGCTGCATTCTGGGAGTGAGGCCAAGGACAGACAAAAGTGTGGAGGATAGATTTCAGTATCTCCCAGCACCCACATGGAGATCTTCAAACCAGGAGCCGAGGTGTGCAGTTTGCAGGCACAGCAGAGGCTCAGTCGCCCCACTGAGGTGACATGCAGAGCTTGGTCACTGAAGGCAGCGATTGCACCACCCACATCACTGCTGTGTTGGTGATTTCTGGCTGTGTTCAGACCTCTGTCCATCTGTTAGTGATTATTAGCCACCATGACTGTAATGAGCTAGAAAGACTTCCTATTTAAAGGACATGAAGTACAAGTAGATCACATAATCACAGAACCATTAAGGTTGGAACGGACCTCTGAATTATCCACATCCAAACACCAGCCCATCCCCACCATGCCCACTAACCATGTCCCTCAGTGCCACATCCACATGGTTGTGCTATACGCAGTGCTTCTCCTGTGCAGGGCACAAGTGGTCTGGCCATCACCATGCCAGAACCCAGCACAGACTAATGCATAAGCTCTGTGCTCTACTTTTTACCGCAGCCCCTGCTGGTAGGCATGGACGCAGAAGGCAAATTGTACTGTGGATGCAGGGGCTGTCCCCAGCCTTTGTATGGCACAGCAGCATGGCAGTCCCCTCACACTGCTTCATCTGGGGAAAAAGAGCAAGCCACAGCCCTGCTTTCCCTAAGGCTACACAGCATATACAAGAAGAGAGCTTTATTTATTTATTTATTTATTTATTTTTACTGTGTTGTTACACACAGATTTTATGCATACAATTTATCCTCTCAGAGAGATAATTCTCCCCATAATAATAATAGCACTTTGAAACCAAGCTATTTGCTCTGCTAAATCCCACAGCTCTGCCTATCAGCAGCAGATTTGTCAGGTACTGCTATAATTACAACGCATTTTAATTTCTTATAGCGAGAACCATCCTCTCGGGACCAACTATCCAAGCTGCTACATGAGGCATCTCCTGCAGAGAAATGGCAGCCGTAGCAGCAATGTCTCTTTCTTCAGAAAAAAAAAAGAGGTCATCTTTCCTGATCCATGGACAAAGCTATTTTTGTGCCTGCCTTAGATGTGCAATGAGCTGCACAGCTGCTGTGTTGTGCTCGTTTTTCTCTGGCTGATAATGGCTTGGGTTTAGAGGAAGCCCTTTCAAGAGAAGATGCATAGGCCTCAAAAACATGTGAAAAAGAAAGTGGCATGAGAATACAAACACTAGATCCGAACACTTACGGGGAATAAATAACTATCGGATACCAGGACAATTCTTACTTACTATTTCCCATGCTTCTTCTGGGAGAAACAAGTGCAATATGATAATGAACTCCCTTTACAATCCATAAAGTTTAGCAAAGGCAATGTTCTTAGCAGAAGTTTTAAAGGCCACTGAGGAGTTGTACATAAAAAGTGTCCCCCATAGCACACTTTTCAGGATGAAGAAGGGCTGATCTCATACCTGCTGAGCTCATGGCAGCAGCTGTCCCACAGGACCGCCTCCCCAGCTCCCGTCTACCAGAGCCCTGCATCCACCTGGGTCTCAGCAGGTTCAGCTCCAGGGACTGGGTGATTACAGCGTGCAACAGTAGCTGAGGTTGAGGTGCCTTCCACCTCTTCTCAGTGCTGGGAAAGCAAGGGCTTGGTTGAAGGTTCATGGAGAACAACAGAAATCATTTTGTTCATTCAGACAAGTTGTTCTGTGGATGGAGGAACTAAATGGGGATAGTTTTACTACAGCTTCCCAAGAATAAAGCAAAATTGATGCTGAAAGACAATGGGGAAAAGGATTAGAAAGAGGCAGTACCAGGGATGAAGGGAAGCAACCCAGGCAGTCACGTGTTTTGCTTACATCATCTTCCAACCAGATGTGGAAGCTTGATTTCACTATAATCAAGTCTGGCATATCTGTGTGCAGTGTGCACACTACATGAGATCTTCTGAGACACCAAACAGGAGCATAGCTCCAATCCAACCACAGGTTCACCAAGAAATAATCAGTCCCAGTGCTGTGGTAAACTTCTCTCCAGATATTCTTTTAAAAGCAAGATTTAATCAGCAGACTAGGAAGATAGGACCTCTGCAAATAGATCCAATCATGTGCAAAAAGCAGGTAAGCAAGAAGCAGTGGCATCCATAGTTACGTCCTGTTTGCACCTTTCCAGTCAGTAACACGTGGCTGTAACACAGCCCTGGAACAAGTGATTGAAAATGTCATCTCTGAAATAGGAAATGCACTTCTACCTATTTTTAGTATCCAGAGTCGTCAGTGTCCTTCAGAGAGAGAAAACAGCACTTTTTACAACTCATACCAGAGACCCTTTCCACATTTTCATTTCCCTTTATTTTGTGCTGGTTATATGTCAAGCTCTGTTCCGTTATACTCTGCAGATGGGGGAGGTACAGCTGCTCTAGCTGAAGTGCAATAACAGGTTTTCACATCAGCAATTCTGGGAGCACTATCACCTCTCCAATTTGATGCCCAAGTAATAGCTTGCCATGATAACAGTGAAGACAAATTTTGCAGATTGGTGGGGCACATGCAGCTACCCTGTAATATGTCCTAAAAACCATGAATTCATCCCAGTGCAACACCATCCAGCGCAAGGCTTTGCAGATTGGACTTCGTTTCATCAGTGGTAACAACTGGTTCTAATCAGCATGGACAATTGCAGATGTTTGAGGCTGTCAGTAAAGGTGTGTCTGTGCTGAACAGGAGACGCTCATACCCTGGAGCAGTGTCCACTTCTCTGCTTTTTCTTTACATTAGGAAATGTCATCAGGGCACTGAAGGAAGTGGATATGGATATGGAAGGCTGTATCTGCCAGTTTAAATAAAGGTAGTTTACATGAGAGGTCATTTCAGAAGAAATTGCCTGAAACTCAAGGGAAACATAGCCAGAAAAGAAATCCCTCTCTCTAATCCCAAATGAAAAATATTAAGCTCACATGCATGCCCTGAGTCCCTTACAGACATTAACGGAAATCTAAATTTGCAGTCTGTGTGTGCATACTGTATGCATGATGTGTATGAGTGCATATTTACAAAGTTTTTAGAAAGGCCCGAGAAATAAAAAGAGAGAGAAAATGAAGAAAGGTCCATCCAGATGCTGGCAAACACAGATAATAGCGCTCCAAAACCTGCTTAAGCACTTATCTATGCAAAGCAGCCTGTTTCTATGAAGGCAGAGCATTTGAACATTCGGATGGACACTTTGAAGTAATGCAATCCAATCCCGGCAGCCCCTAAATATAACAAGCATTGTTGCAGTGCTAAAGGTGACACGGAACGCTCCTTATCTCCCTCTGCACTTGCTTCAAAATAACATGCAGACAACACCTCTCACCTCCTGGTGGCTGGGGGAGAAGGGATATCCTGCTGCTTTCTGATAGGCTTTGAATCACTTCTGCTCTTCCAGCAAAGATTTAATCTCCATTAGCAGAGATAAAGCCGCATAGAAAGGAAGAGTTGTAGAATTTTCTTAGAGGAAGCGTACAAAACAATAAAATTAAAAGCATTGCACCACTAGTATTACATTGGCAGTATAAAGAACTATTCATAACATAAATACTGATCTACCTAGTCTTTGGCCTGTCACTTGTGCACTTTACCCAAAACTGAATGTCTGAATGATTCCATAGGGAGAGCAGAATCCCTGAAGTATGGTGTAATGCTGTTCTTCCACACAGGGCTTGCCTGCCACTGCTCTCACCTCTTGCCTAACTATAGGCAGTAGACATTCAACTACTTATTGATATTCTGCCACATCTGGTTATTTCTGTTACTTGTTTCTAAAACCCCTGCAGATCAAATAGACCTAGGTGTAACATTCAGACCAAGGAATACTTAATTTTTTTTCAGAACGGTGTTACATTCTATTCCAGTGCTTTCATATTTCAGTATTCCCATTCTCATATATTGGTTTGTTATCCTTACTACTGCACTATGAGCTGTTTCCCTTCCCTTCATCTTTGTGCCATTGTATGGTTTTCTCTCCTCAGTAAGAAGGGGAGAAAAAAGGGAAAACAAACAAACAAACAAAAATGATCTCATATCTATGCTGTAGAATAACATTCTCAAAAACTCCTAAGTTGTGAAGTATTGTTTCCATTTCACCTAAGCCAAGAATGTAGGAGTATTTTTATAGCAGAACTGTCCGTCAATGCAAGTCCGTCACCTCAATAAAATCTTTTTAACAGAGTTAAAATTCAAATAGACTCTGTTATAAAACAATGTAGTAGCAAATCTGACTGCAAAAAAAACCAAAACTGTTTACTGATGGTAGGAAATGTATGGAAAGGATGGCAGATATATTGTGTCTTGATAAAAAAAAAAAAAAGAAAAAGATTTTTCTATAATCATTTCGTGCCACCAGACTGTGGCTGGGCAAATTGAAGTAACAGGAATAACTATTGAAATAATTTTGGAGAAGTAAATTTGCTAATTCCAAATCTTTTGCTTTGGCAACATATGAGTGCTGATGCTACAGATACAGCTCAACTTGCCATTTTCATTACAGATAATGATAACAAATATAACGTCACCCAAGAAATGACTTATTTGGTGCCATTAAAAGACACAATAAATCTCTTGGTTTGTATGAAGCATTAAAAAAATACATTAAAGCAATTTTCTTCAATCATTGTCAACTTATCAGGTGTAGCTACTGATGGTTCTTTGGTGACAGCTGGTAAAAAGGGGGGACATAAAATTAACAGAAGATGATGCAGTTGCCACCAGCAACTCATATTTGAGTAAATATCACTGCATCAGACATCAAGAAAAATTTCATGCAAAAGATTTGACAATGGATAATGTCATGCAAATCATCATCAAAGAGCTGAATTCCATAAGTCCAAGGGATTGAATCATCACTAGTTCCTTAGAAGTACTGATGTTGAATTATGCAGACACCATTTACTTTTCTGAAGGAGGGTAGCCAAGCTGGGGTAAAATGCTAAATAGACTTTATGATTTGCAAAGTGAAATGAAGTCCTTAATGGAATCAAAAGGAAAAATTGTGCCAGGACCTGGAGATTTTAAATGGCTCTCAGATGTATCATTTTTGGTGGATTTGACTGCTTATATAAATTAATTAACCATTCATCTTCAAGATGAAAATCACCTTATCACCTGTGCTGTGTTTCAAACCACAACAGCAGTTGAAATGAAACATTATTTATGGCAAGCTGAAGTTACTGCAAATAATTTTGTATGTTTTGATGCATTGGCTGTATCTGTCAACAGCAAAAAACATGTAGCTGTGCTTTCTATTTTGATAAAGGAATTTGAGAATAGGTTTCAAAATTTAAAAAAAAAAAAAAACTTTTTTTTTGTTCTGATATACTTGTGATACCATTTTTTGTCGACATAAATAAACTTTCACATGGAATGTATAGAGTTGCAATCATTCAGCTCAAAGAAAAGTTTAGTCAAGTCTCCTTACTAGGAGACTTTCTCTGTCTTATCAGAGAAAAATATCCCTTGCTTCATAGTCCTGCCTTATTAATGTCATCACTTTTTCGCAGTACATACATTTGTGAGAAATTATTATCAAGGATGAAGTACAGGAAGAGTAATATTTCTTTAAAAATCTCTGATGAAAACCTTGAGAACTCACTAAGAACTGTGGCTCCTTCCATTGAACCAGACATTGATGCATTAGTATCACAAAAGTAGGGTCTAATATTACACTGGCTTTATGTTTTTGTTGCTCTCTTTTTTTTTTATTTTTATGTTATAATGAAAATACATTTAAAATATTTAGTTACTTATATACATTAACAATATAATACATTTTATAGGCAGCTCAAGACAACTCCTGTTTACTTAATGCGGTCCAGACAAACCAAAAGGTTGGATACCATGAGTTAGATGATACAAGCAAGTCACCAGAAACAATGCTTGGAAGTGGCCAGCTGGAAATGTGTTGCCCAATAGGACTCTTGCTGACATTACTGAATGTAAGATTAAGGCTGCTTTCTGTGATTAACCCTCCGTAAAAACTTAATTATTTTTAATAGTTTGAAATCAAGAACTGAAACCCAGCTAATTAATGGCAAGCATGAGCTGGCCTATTCAAGTCCCACTTGGGACCATTGTTTCATTTCATCACATAGATTTCATTAGAAAATGAAAATAAATTACAAAAGAGCAGACATGAGGATCTGAGAAACTCGAGCCAGAGGAGAAGGTTGGCATCTGAGGGAACATTTTCTGCCCATGGCAAGTCCAAGCTCAGTTTACTTGCTTCCTTCTTTGCCTTGTGTGCAAAGTGCAGTCTGAAGAATATGGATAGATGGACAGTTTTTGAAAAGACGCCTCCATGGTAGCGCAGAGTGGATGCTTCATGCACAGGTGACTCCTGACAGGCTGGTCATAAAGATCAGCTTGGCCTTTCAGTCCACTGCTAAGGCAGGGAGTGCTGTGGTTAAACAAGGCATAGGGTTTCAGCCACAGTGTCACAGCCCACACTGTGGGTTTCTGTTACCCAGGCTCACCCAAGCAGGTTAGCTTGATGGCTGTGATAAGCACCTCCCTGTACTCTCAGCTCCAGGGCAATGTCTTTCCACATAAAACATTTACAGTGCAAGGCCATCAAGAGCATGTTCAAGAGTATTCAGAAAGCTTTGCCCAAGATTGCACAGAAGTAACTGAGAAAATGGAGATGGCAAAGCAGCTGCTTTGCAGAATAATGGATGTCTGTGGTGCTGCAATATTGCCTGTGTACAGAACATTGCCTCGGAGCAATATTTTTCTGAGGCTGCTTTCCTCAGTCCACCTCTCATTTGCCAATCTAAACACAAGAGCTTTCTAAACTCAGAAAAGCTCTTCGGCCCAAATTGTGCTAAGCAAAGACAAAATACTGACAAAGAAATTCATTCAGAGCCCATCTGCCCCTCTTCAACAGTATGAAACATTTGTTTAAATCCAGGTGTCTGATCACCACAAATCTCTGGGAATGCAGACTCAGTTCTCCAGGTGGTGCAGGGGCAATGCATTCACCCACATGCTACATCACCTCTTTTTTGGTCAGCTCAGTGTTTGACTTCCAGGCCTTTCCTGAACCTATAGAGCAGGTGGCTTAAGCACTGTGTACTGCTCAGAAACATCTGCAATGGGAAATCATAGATGTCCTGGGAGCTGTCTTCGTAATAGTTATTGTTGCTTATAAGTCTGGAAAACAACCTTCAACTGAGTGATTGGAAGGGCTTTAAACCATGAGTGAAGAATAAAAGAGGTACAGAAACCCGCTACCAGAGCACAGAAAAAGTCCAAAAACAGCAGAGAAAGTGCTATTGCTCAACAGTGCTTTGCAAGTTGCTTGTAAACAGCATGCCAAGGCCAGCATTTCTGTGCACACGCACAACCTGAAACACCAGACTAGAGTATGCACAAAACAAGTGCCATTCAGCTTGACAATAATGTTTATGGCTGTAGTGGGGATAAAGAAAGATTGCTGTTACTGTTTTTGCCAGCACACCACAAAAAATACTAGAAAAATACTAAAAATGAAGTACTACAAGTAAAATACTAAAATATCATGGCAATTTGTTTTTTAAAAAAATTGTGGTTATCTTCAGGATTACTTTTATAAACAGAGATTAGACACTGCAAGGCTCCATGAAGTCTTAATATCTTAAAATGTCTAAGTCCAGACCTTTATACCGTTTTCACAAAATCTCTCAAGGTTCTATACAACAGCTTTCCAGCTGGCATGACTATTTTAAAACTGTCTCCATGTTATATTTTACTTCATTTGTCTTGCTCTGCAATAGCATGATTGTTTAATTAGCCACCAAAAGCTCTATTGCTTCTTCTTGAGCAATCAAGGCTTCTTGGCTGCCTGTGTGCTGTGATCACACTGCACCTTAGTCGTGCACTCCACTTAAGAGATTTGTGCTCTTACAACATGTCAACACGGGAAATTTATTGTCATATAAGCTCAGGTGCGAATTTAATGTGCTATTATTATTCTTTTCTAAGTCTTTGTGGAGGTTATCTAATTCCACAGAAAAATGCCTTTGAGGTTTTCAACTTCATCCTCTTTGGAGGAGTGCACACAGAGCATTGTAACAGCAGTGTTTACATAAATAGCTGGTGCTAAATAGCTTTTTGGCACTCTGGCCATAAAGCAAAGCATTACTTAGCACTTGCAATCTAGAGAGCCTCTTCCCTAATCCAAGCTCTGAACTTAAGGGATGGATCCCATGACATACTGAATACAACTTGCCTGCCTCACTTTCTGAAAGACTGTTTATACATCGGAGATCAATCTGGATTAATTAATGCTTTGAACTTAAAGTGGAATATTATCTAAGATTCACTTTTCTGTGCTCTACTCTTTACTCCTGACTGCATAACTGATATCTATCTGACTCAGGACCAGGACCATCTGATCTGACCATACTTGGAGTAAGAGGCAGGCAGACTTTATGTCTAAGACCTTCATCACTATGATGTTTTACCTAGCTTCTGTCACAACTGTGTTTGTAGAAAAACATAATAAACATGTTTACGTGTAGAGTTCACAAACACCTGTGTGTACTGGCATGACCTGCGACAGCTGCCTTCACTTACCGTGCAAACATTTGTTCCTTTAAGTGTAACCATTGATTTTCTCTGCCTGTTTCAATCACAGCATTATCGTTTGATGATAGCATAGTCTGAATATATGATGTGTGCATTTGAAGGTTGCTGTTACAGCATTTTAGCAGACCTACTCAATAAAAAACTCAGATTTATAATAGTTGATGGTGTATTTGAGGCAAAAATTTTTAATTCAAGATAAATTTTGCAGCTTGAAGATTGTACAGAACATCTCGTGAGCATATTTTATGGCTTGTTGTCCCCTTCTCAGGCAAGATTTCACATCAGGTTCAAAGTGTAGCTGATGTTTCCATTTGTAGGACTCTGCAGATAACGCTGATTAGGACTAGTTCTGCTTTTTTTCCACCCAATTTTCTACATATATCTCATAGTACTTAAATCATATCCATCTTCCAGACAGAATCAGAGCTTCTAAAGATACCTTGCTATCAGAATTACGTTCGAGCTTACAGCAAAGCTTTTTTTGTATGTTTTACAGCTACTGTTACTCATCCAAATTCATACGTAATATTATGCTTATTTTTGAGATTAATAATGTGTACTTTTCAAAAATATGTAAAAAACCGATCTAGATAGGTCACGCTAATTATGGATCAGAACTCTTGCTTCACATCATTACTGACTTTCAAACTAATCCATCACAATTTCTGTAATTGCGTATGACTCAAAATGTTGAATATGCACCCATCATCTTCTGGTATACAGCACTTCAGGAGAGCAGCTGTTAATGACTCTGCTTATTTCTCACAGCATGGTAAGATGAAACAATGACTAATTCAATACATCAGATTTCAAAACCTCCGATTTTATCCAATAATGAAATCTGTCAGATGGAAAGACCAAAGCAAGCTGAAGAATGTTGCTTGTAGCAAGAAGCATTGCACATGGAAAAATGGAATAAGTTTTCTTATCACATTAATGTTCATAACATGAAGAGGGCCAGTGTTTAAAAAAGCAATTTTGTAAGCACTTGCTGTCAGTTGCAGTAGGAATGGTTCCATTGCAACTAGCAGGACTGGTGTCAAGGCACCACAGCGTTGACTATGGTGTCAGTGCAGCAAACAACTGTCATGTCTCCTGGACTGTCCCTGTGACAGGCTACGGGTACATCAGCATTTTTTGTTTAAAGGAGCAGTGTGGTTACATGAGAGACACGGAAACACCTTCTTTCTGAGCATTGTTTCAAGATGTAGAATAGTTTTGGATATGTGATGTGCATTCTCTACAGAGAAAAACCATTCAAAATCTGTGCTCTCTAACTCACAGGAAATGCACACCAAACTTTAAAGGAGGCATGAAAATTTGCACCAAAGATTTTTGCTTAGAACTGCTTTGATTCACATGAATCTGGATGCCTAGTTAAGACTAAATTCAGTCTTAAATAAATTGCATGCAGTGTTGAAATGATTCCAGCATCAAATTTTCCAGCTCACTACTGTGCTCTTCCTTTGCTAAATTATTTACAGACATGGTCAGAGTCCACAAAAACCACCAGCAGCAATCTTCTTCCCCATGCCCTAGCAACAGTTGTTCAAACACGAGTAACAGGGCAGAAATTGCAGAAGATGCACATTTTGAACTTATTTATCTATACATTCTTCAGGTATCAGATGGAGGGAAAGACGATTGCCTTTGCTGGTTGAAATGACTGAGTGCAGAACTGTTTGCAACCAGATTGTCAGAGGCTCACTGTGAGATCAGAGACTGTTTGATCCCACCATAGAAGAAGCATGACTCAGTTCCTCATTTATGAGACCCCCAATACAAGCAGGATATAAAAGAACTAGGTGAAATTACGAACTTCTTTGAAAATATGGGATCTATGATGACTCAGATTATGGATGCATGTAATGCAAATTGAGTAATAGTCTTACTAATATGATGCTCTATATTTGGACCAAACCTCCCAAAACTGCAGGCATTGATGCAGGAAATTTATGCAGATTTGCTTAAAGCCCTGAGTAATCTTTAAATATTTGAAATCAAGTAGATGTCTCTGAGAGACTTATTTTAGAGATCTGTATAATTTCCATGTAATTATTCATCACTGAGAGCAAGACATGTAACCATGAATTATGAAAGCACAGGATGAGTCTGGGACTGCTGCCTTTTCTAACCTCCAGTTAGTAATAGTTCATAGATTTGTTTCATCCAACCCTGTATGCTATAGGAAAACTACTGTACAAATACTTCATGACCATTTCTTCATTCAAGGTCTTCCCCTTGGTGCCTTTATTTCTATAGGGAAATAAAAACATGAAAAAAATCCCATGAAATTTCTCAGGGGAAAGCGAGCTGTCCTCACTGCAAAAACATGAGTACTTCAAGCCATACTACATTCAGCAGTCTAGCTGCACCAGCTGTTGTCTGGAAACCTCTGAAAAGGGCAACACTGGAAAGCATGAATACTCCTTCAAGGGGTGCTACCTTATTCTCTTACACTCTGTCAGAATTCAGAATGATAAGCACATATTTGTAAGTGCACACACACACACACAGAGTGTACAGTGCCCTAAATAGGGAGAAATGATCAACAGTCATTGATTCCATCTATTATGCTTATTATTGGAACATCCCCGACAGTAGGTGGAAAAACATACAGGCGAGAAAATAACATCATTTTTACAAGTATCTAAAAGAATTGTGTTCTACTGCTAGGTTTTAACTTGGGATTTATTTATTTTGTTATCTAAAATCCAAAATATGTCATCAAGGTGTCATTAGTACTGACATAACTATCCTAAGGCACAACATTTTTTATTCCTGAATTGATTCCTTTATATTATTGTTCTGGATAACTTCAACTATTCAAACAGAACCTGTGTCTTAAAAGGCAGAAAGAAAAGACTGTCTTCCTCTCTGGCCTGAACCTGGACATTCGAGCCTTCAGTTTAGTCAGCATTGTGATGTATGGCTGGAGTTGATGGTTTATCCAGATTCCAGGAAATTCAGAAGGATCACCACTTTCCTATCCCAAAAGACAGTGTACATCACTTTACCCACCAAGGGCTGTGTCTTGAACTGTTTATTTGATCAGGAATTCATGTCACCATTCTGAGGACTGCCATTCTGACTCTGGCTCCTACCAGTGACTACGCATCTTGTCACCAGTAATGACGCAATTCAGGGAACTGTCCCCTTCAGCCTCTATTAGTTCAGTAAGTCCTGGCAAACTTGCATACAGTGTTCTTTCTGTTCCTGTCTGAGCATTCATGGGACCTGATGCAAACTTTACAATATTCCAATGTTGACACCATTGTTTCCAGCTCATTTAAGCCAATATTAAGCTCTGTGTACTGTTCCCTGGTCATAATCTTCTGATTCATGGGGTGAGCTGGTTGAGACACCCTTCCTTTTGTGAAGTGACTACAGCGTATGGCCTTCTGGGTCATGGTATTCCATTGTCATCACTGCTGAAATGCATCACCCACTGCCTCACTGTGCTCACATCCAGTGCTCATTTCCACAGATGTTCACCAAGTGTCAATGTGTGTCAGTGGGTGCCGTTTTCTCCGCATGGAGGAACTCAGTTACACATCATCTGCACATCATTCAGTTACACTGCTTCATCTGCACTTCCATGTCAGACACCATGCTGTCAGACTGACCCTCTGCTGCCATCTGTCACATGGCAACAAAATGGAATATTGGTAGGAAGGTTCAGCCTCTGCTGTCATACCACCAACATCTGCTTCTGATGTCGAGGGCCAACGTCATAAAATATGAGGCATTACTTTTGGAGCAACCCTCATACAAGGGAACTAATTCACTTATAAAATCTCTTCTGTCCTCAAACAATTGTTTCAGAAGGTTAGACTGGCAATTTTAAATGCTTTTCTTCTGTAACAGCTATAACTCAGAGGAACAGGAATCCCTTGTGTTTTAGGACTCTGATAGATGATGAACAGGTGGTATTACAGGGGAAGTACAATTTTGCACCATTTTTCCAGCAAATCCTGTGTATATCTTTGGTGCTATTTTTATCCATTTACCATTAACCTTGAAAAACAGGCTAAACAGACAGATCAGAAAGAACCTGAATTAGAAACAAGTGTTTTCACTTACAGATGGCAGTGAGATGAAAGAACTATGTATCTAAACCAGCATGCTTCAGGATGTTCAACTCCAGGTCAGTCTTGACTGTAACACAGTGAGCTTTTTCCTCATGTCTCAAATAGTTACATAAAAGAGGTGCAATTAGCTCCCCTTCTTTCCTTTTTCAGCTACCCGGTGGTTGGAAGTTCATAGTTATGAAAACATCCACTCAGGGTTACCTGGCAAGTGTTCACCTCTTGTGTTCTGGCCCATTGGCCTATGTCACCCTCTTAAAATAGAGCAGCTATTTATGGGAACTGTAATTTCTTTGTTTTCAGCATCCACCAGACGAGATTGTCAGGAAAAATAGCAAGAGCTGATCAAGGTTATTCACTTTAAAATGCAATTTCTTCTTTAAAATAAGTATACTGTATTACTTCAGATTTGTTATATGTGGTTATTATTGAAGCTCACACATGCCAAAATCCAGTAGCTCAGACACCCGTGTGCTCTTAATAGTAATTGATTTCTGTCTTTCGGTCTTTGCAAATAGCTTTACACAGCAAAACAACTAAATGGAAAACCTCAATGTATGGATTCTGTGCATGTTTTGTGCGTCAAACCTCACACATTCTATGGTTTCTTCCCTCTGGAGTTCCTTCCCCTGTTTAAATCCTCTTCCTCACTGGCTAGCTGCTGTGGCATCATTTTAAAGGTCACTGAATAGCATATCATTGTGCTATGTCAGTTCATTTCCTTCTTCCCAAGAAACCAATGTGTTTGTCCCCATTCTCATTTACTATTCAATTCTGGGGTCCTTTGTGTATGCACATTCAGCAGAAGCCAAATTGTTATTCCATTCAACAGAATGATTTCAAGAAGCAACTTTTTTGAAACTCCATACCACATTTACAAATAACCTTCAGCCTTCCAGCAAACTTGCTACACTCACAAATTGCTTCTCATTGGAATGGGAGCAGACGCTCAGTAGCATATCCTGGGAAAGAAGCTCATTTATGACGTCCAAGGCCTGCCTTCAAAAGGAAATTCCAATCCAAAAATTGCTTTCACAGTTTCAGCATCTCCCAGTCCTGCCCACACCGTTCCCAGGAACTCAGCTGCAGTGATTCCAGACAACTGCTGAAGGGGAGCCATCCAGGCCCCAGGTTACATTTTGAGTGCAAAATCATGGTTGTCCTGTGTCTGGCCCATGCACACACATTCAAAAGATCCCAGCCTTTGCAGCACATCACTGAAATGCCAAGATGCATTTGACTGGATAATGATTCTGTCCTAGTATTTGGGTAAGACAAAGACCTAACATGACACCGTGCTACAAGGAATACAGTGATGTATGTATCTAGGCAGGAGAGGTTTCTGAGGGAAGTGTGGGGGCTGTCACCTTCTTGCCATACGTTGCAACTGGTTTATATAACTGCATGCATCTGCAAGCATACTTGATGCTTTATTTTCCCTGACTGCTTTTTTTTTTTTTCTGATGAAGCCAGTGAGACCTACTAGGATTGGTCAGTATTAAGCAATCCCTAAAGGGCATGCCAGATGTTTTTGGTCTGGAGCTCAGTAATTTACAGAGACAGCAACTCCAAAGAGAACACGCTGCACATATGCTCCATCCACCTGCTAAATGCATTTGTCACAGGACACAATGTTTACTAAACTTTTCTGACAGCCTGAGACAGAAAAAAAATAAAGTTTATTAAAACGTATAAACCTTGCAGATAGGAAGAAGTGTGCTGGGGAAAAAGGTGCTGCCAGAGGATTTTACAGAAAACCCTTGTACATGAAAAAAATAAAATGCCACAGTGCAGAGAAGCAAAACAACAGAGATTCCAGTCTGTAACAGCCAGTGAATATAAATGGTGGAGAATGGAGGTGGGAGACTTATCACCAACACAGATATTGAAACTCCTAATTCAGTTGCTTTCGAAAATTAATTCAAACTTATAAGGAAAACTCAAATAGTCTTTGCCTTTGGAAATAACGTGATCAGCACCTGGCCCAGCACTGCTCAGCTTTCTTTACATGAGTAGTCCTTTTACTGAAGTTAATAGGCCTTTTTATATAATTAACTATGTGTACAACTGGAGTTCAGAGGTGACATGCCACAGCAATATGAAAAATAGTTTGCTGCATCAAGCAGAAATTATGCACAGTTAGGGTAAACTCTGAGGTCAGCACAAGAGGGTGTGAATATATATGCCTGGCTGTCTGTGCTTCCCTGATTTGGTCCATGGCCAACAAACCCATGGTAAAATACAGCTCTATTTACAGCCTTCTAAGAGAAGTCTAATAAGGACTGTACATTCATTACTTTTTTTAGCTTGGATCCAAAGACATTGTTCACCTATTTGAAGTTCCAGTTGTCCGATCCCTTTCCAGATGAGCCTAGTGACTTTACCCCAGTCAGTAGTCACACTGTGAGCAATCATATTCATGAATTCACACCTTGTTGCAGGCCCTGTTGGGCCTGACTATTAAGCCAAGAGGATATAAAATTGGAGTGCCAATATAGCCAATTCTTCATTAGCCTTTCATCATGTAGCAGTGCTCACAAAAAAATGCAGGGCAGGAAGTGTCAGAAGGCGAGAGGGAAAAATGGAAGCAGTGTTCTCATCACATGCAAAAAATACATAGACCAACTTTTGTAGCAAAAAGATGGCAATGTTGGCCAATCCCTTCAAAAGCACTTAGATTATCTTTTTTGCTATACTGTGCAGTTTGCTTCTATATCTGCACACATTCACCACAGACAATTTGTTATTGATTGCATTTTTATTGATACACTTGGCTCCCTAAGGTATGTTTCAAACTATAAACTATTGATGCTTTTGCTTGTGGTTTCCAAGCAATTAACATGCCATGAGACTGCTGCCTGTTACCATATTGGATTAATCATACCCGTCTTACACTTTCACCTGGCAACATACTTGATAAGGTGACAATTATATGAGCACTTAGAGGGTGCTTACCATCTTCAAAGCAACTTTCCAACATCAAATGAATTAATTAAACAGAAGTACAGCTTGCTTGCCCCTGGGATTGGTATAATAGGATGCAAAGTACCTACTGAAGCAATGCTTCACTCTGAAATAAGGCAATCTATCTAAAACAGAGAGAAGAATGTGGACAGGGGATAATTAAAGTATCAAATTAGGTTATACTCATTTGAAATTATACTTGAGCTAAAAAACCTATATATTAATTAGAAAACAACATTTAAAAAATCTCACTGAAAATCTCAGAGATTTCCCTGTTTCTTTGCTAATTTCTGAAGGGCCAGTGTGAAAATCTGATGTCAAGTTATTGTATCATCAGTTTGGCCTTTGACAAAATATTTAATAAAGTCTTGTCACAAGAGGGTCTTATTTTTTTCTGCTTTTAAACCTAGAAGCTGCCCCTCCTCCCATCCCCTTCCCATCCCACTGACTTCTAAACTAGGATAACAAATTCTCCCCAGTAATTCTAACTTGGAAAACAAAATAGCTGGCTGCTGGTGTAGAATGTAAGTCAGTCAGTTCCAATCACACCGATAGAAAGTAGAAGAATTGATCAATTTCTGCAGACAACTTTTCCAGCTCTTTCATTCCCGCACATATACACAGTGTTCACCAAAGCAAAGTACTGGAGCATACATTTTCGAGATAACGATCCACTGCCAGCTTCACTTATCTTTAGTCAGCTGAATATTTTCAAGCCTTCAAAAAGGAAAGGACTTTTGACAGTCCATTTCTTGATTACTGAAGTAACAATCTAAACTCACTGAGTAAGCTCTGGTTAGATTGCTTGAGCTCCTGTTTTATTCTCATTCTGTTCATATAATATCATTACTAGAGAAGTAATTCGTGAGTAACTGACAGTTTTTTGTTTGCCTGGCAGGCCTGTCAAAATTTCAAGAAATTTTCCTTTTATTTTCCTTAGCACATTTCTCACTTCCCACTTTCCTAGAGCAAAGGCAAGGTAAAAAGAAGTCAATGCTCACAGTACTTTTCACATCATTATTAGGTGGTTAGCTTGCTAGATATGAAATTCACACTGACCCAGTGAATAAGATGAAATGCTAAGTACACATAAGAGATCACAATGGAAACATCCACAGCTCTGTTCTGCAATATTAACCAGCAAACCATGTCATATAATGGCAGGTTTTCATTGACAAATCTGTCTTTCACACCCAAGAAAACTACTAATAAGTACTACAGAGGTTCTTAATGGTAAATTAGTATTAATTTGTTCCTAATGCCAGACACTTCTCCCACCATCAGGAGCAATTGCAAGACAGTGTAATTTCAGCTGACGTATTTGATCCACATAACTACAGAGGTCATCATTCTTATGGCATCATGCTCAGCAGTAAAAACTACAGGGAGAGGAGGAGCAGGCACACATCAGACTTACGCCGTTTGACTTCTCAAGCTGCCATTCCCTGTGACAAGTCCTAGTTTCCTTGGATTCCTTGTTTTTCTTTGCTTGAACACATAAATTTGCTTTACCTAGTAAGTTGTCTTTATCTCAGTGGAGAAGCTCTTGTGCTTTTCTTTTACTTTTTCCCATTCTGCTCTGCAGTAGAATGGGAGTGTGTGGCTGCATGTGCTGAGCTGCTTCCTAGCATTAAACCACAACACAGCACTAGAAAATGGCAATAAAATGGCTCACATGATCGCCATG
This sequence comes from Chrysolophus pictus, assembly GCA_037305975.1. Lineage (NCBI taxonomy): Eukaryota > Metazoa > Chordata > Aves > Galliformes > Phasianidae > Chrysolophus > Chrysolophus pictus. The sequence continues at coordinate 13,296,884 of CM074614.1, forward strand.
ATTACAGCTTTGTCTTCCACTACTGACATATTTTGTAATCTTCATATAAGGTAGGAGCAAAAACACCTACCAAAATGGCTGGGTATCAGAGTTCTGATTTTACTTTTTTGAACCAAGTTCTCTCACAAGTTGTCATGACTCTATACAAATCACAAGTAGAGAAATCAGAACCTCAAATACTGTTCAGTCATGTCACTGCATTTGAGATGAAAGTAATTCTTTTTAATACTTTAGTAATACTGACAACCTGCCCCTGTACATCCTGTCCATGAGCAGGGGACTAAAAGACCAAGTAAGGCCAGTGCTAACCTTTTCCCAGATAGTTGTGCTGACACACATGGTCACACTGAAACCATCACCTCAAGGAAGCAATCTGTGCATGCGTGTCTGTCAGATCAGAGCCTCTCCTGCTCTTCTCAATGAGAACAGAAGGAGAAGAAAGTGGAACTTGGAAAATATAGGCCTCTCCTGGCAACTCTAAAATTAAGAAATTCAATGTTCTTTATAACAGTGTTGCCAAACGTCAGTGAGAGATAGAAGTGAGAAAACTGAAGGACAATGCCAGAAGGTAAAAGGCTGATCTTCAAATCTTAGTGGTTTTTTTTGTTGTTGTTTTTGTTTTTTTGTTTGTTTGTTTGTTTTTTGTTTTTCCACTGAAAACATCTACACCAGAAGTATTGACCAGCCTGTGGCAAAGGCTGTCTTTCTGGTCAGATACATTGTTAAAGTCATTTTACTCTAAAACAAAATAATTTGCAGGCAGCAACTAATGTGTACGTCTCTGTTAAACATCAACACAAGAAGAAAGTCAAAGTTGTTTAACTTCTGAACTTAACTGTGTATCAGAAGCAACCTAAGTCAATGGATTCTAATTTTAAAATATGTAATGAAGCCAAAAATTGTTTTTTGGCTCTATAAATGAGCACCATTTACTAAAAAGGAAACCAGGTGGCAGATTATAGTGACTCGGGAAACTGAACTCAAGATGCACCCACTTAGGAATCTACATGGAGAAACAGAAAACAGCTCCAGATTTAATGCTCTCCTGCAACATCCTATCCATATATGGACAGCATGACAATGCCCTGTACCAAAAGAAGACACACTTTAATTAATCAGAGGCATCTGCATTTTTACCAGCAATATAGGAAGGCAAGATCAATTCCAAGAAGAGGCCATCAGTGGCTGAAAGAAGAGGTAAAGCCTCTCCTTCAGGTTCCAACTCTGTACAACAATCTGATCAGAGAAGATCACACAAATCCATCCTAAAACCATCAAGTATAAAAACTTTAGCACAGCTGTTGGAGTTAGGAAGTACTTTATTGCCAAGGAACAGACCTGTGTCTCCTCTTTGCAATATTCAGTCTTCACAACATCTCCTTAGGACAAGGCACTTGAATTTCTCCCAGAGAAACTGGGTCAGAGAGAGAAACTGACATAGTGCAAAGTCTGCAGGCTTGGTGGGAACAGAGCTGTAACTTCCCCTTCCCTCCACACCCACAATCACTTAGTTAGTCATCACTGACCTCGGTGCTCTGCCTTGCATACTTCAAAGGGAGGCAAAAATACATCTCATTTTCCTTTGCAAGGAAGGCAACAGCTGGTGTTCTGAGGCTGCTAGATTCTTCTATGCAGAAGTAAAAAGGATTATTGCTTCTTCCCACTCCTCCACTCCCTAACTACTGTTGAAACTCTTACCCTGCTGTTGCAAGGCTTCTCATTTTGCTCCTTGCCTCAATGCCTTTCCCTGGGATAGAGAGAGGCATTTCCATGCTCACCCTGGAAAACAAATACATCAGAACTCCTCCCCTTGAATTTCATGCTGCCGCGTGAATTTCATTGCTTTTATCTGTAGATTTATCCCAGGCTTCCAAACAGGCTGGAATCCCAAATATGTCATTGCATATGAATCAGTGAGGGCTTTTCTTCAGCTCTGCATTAGCACAGGTAGTTCCAGGCCTGGATTCCACCATTAGACTCAACAAGACAGTGCAATCAGTACAAAGTTAAAAATACATGTCAAGGCAAAGACACCAGGACAGGATTGGTAGGTCCACCAGAAAGGGCTCACCTGAGCTCTGATGCCTTAGCCTGTTTGGGAAAAAAGGTTACATTTAAAGTGTTTGAAGTGGAAAATAAAAAGTCCATCCTGCAAGCAAAACATTTTGGGGACCCAGTTCTCTGTCCTATCTCCATAAATCTTGCTTCTGCTTAATACAGAGACTATGATATTCAGCGTTTTGTTCTCCCAGCCTGATGCTGATAGAATCCACTTGTCATGGCCCCAAAATGCATTATATTTATACCAGTGCTGAGTACATTTCCTCGAACACCAGCCCCCATCCTGAGAGATGACATGGGTTCCTGTGGTGCTGGTGGCCAGCTGCCTACCTTTAAGCATCAGTAGAAGACAAAACAAAGCAAAGCAAGCAAAACAAAACACACATCTACAGTTATTTATCTCTGCTACCTTCCAAAGGTGATATTAACTCAAAGGAAATACTGCGTTCAGTTCTAAAGACAAGCAAGCAGTGAGGAGTCTCATAAAGTTTTCCATTTTTGACAGTATCCAGTGTAACCAGTGTCCTTGTAGCAGTACAGCATATTTTCCTGAGCCTTTGCTTTCCTTTCCTCAGCAAAAAAAAAGTTATGCTTCTCTATGCTTCTTTGAGGCAGAGTCAATACCAAGTACTTGGATTCCTGAGACAATAGCTTCAGTACAAGCAGTTAGAAAGTATGCTTATACTTAGCTTGTTTTCCAAGCTGACAGATATCCTCCCACTATTAAGAATCCCAATATAAAAGAAAATCTTTGTAATACAAGTATCCAAGGACACATCTTTTCACAAAGCCTCCTCAATATATGATTCTGAAGCAATAGCACATGACAACCTCAAAACACTGTAAGTAATTCAGTGTTCCCTCCTTTATTTTATAAATTCAAGATCTAGCCTTGGTTCTTTATGAACTTTGCTGGCTGTACCCACACACAGCACTCATAAAAACTGCAAGACACTAACATGAATCCTCAAATATATCCTGGTTTCCCACATCGAAGGTCATATCACAAACAAATTAAAATTTTAAGTATCTCTTGTAACAAGGATTTTGTTGTCCTTGTAGCATCAAGGGAGAGCCTCTCCTGCCTTTGAAAAGAAAATTCAATTTCCATTTAGATCTCTTTAAACTTTTTTCATCTTGCTCACAAAGATCTGTACATGCCCATTTAGATTGGAAATGCATTACTTCCATCTTAACACGGTAGGGGAAATGGGTGGTTCTGATCAGAGGTAGAAACCAAGTGGGTTGCAATGAGAGAAGGTTGCATTGTGCAACCTGCTGTGAGGACTGGAATGTCCTCATCCAGCCACCCCAAGAGATGATAATTGATGCTATTAGAGTGTTATTCATTGCTTTGTCATGTATTTCTAAAAAAAGCGTCTATCCTAATGAATTCATTTCTCTTCTTTTCTTCTCCTCCATCTCCCCATTTTTTTTCTGCAGACCTGGAACTATATATATATTTCTTAGATCATACTTCCCAGAAATTACTTGATTAGGCCTATATCCCAAACTGTGCTAGAACATCCATCCTTCAGCTCAGCAGCCAGGTGACTTACGTGCTAACAGCACTAAGAATTTCTCTGCAATTTATCCTTAGAAAATACAAACCCTGCTGTAAGGAAAGTATCAGCACAAGATTATGGAGTTTGCAGCGTGCAGAAAGATACAGGGAAAGCTCAGGCTAAGAACACAAGACCTGGAGCTCTACTCAGCTCTACTCAGCTCTACTCAGCTCTACTCTTGTATAACTTGTATAACCAGGGCTCCAATCCTATGGAACAGTTTGCCATGATAAGTGCAAGTAGCCTTTCAAATGCATAAAGAAATATGATGTGTACAAGCAAAATAATGTACCAGGGTGGTTTTTAATGCACAGTTAAGGATAACACTCCTTCAGTGTGCATAGGAAAACTCAAGCTGAATGAAAAGTTAAGTTATTAATATATATAGAACTGACAGCAGAGCTGTTACTTTTTAAGTGCAGAATTGTTAAAAAAGAAATCAAGGAAAGCACTGAAATTTCACTTTGCTAAATGATCTGCTGATTTTTAGATAAAATCAAGGCCAGAAAAATTACAAAAAAATCAGTTCATTCTCTAGTTGCACTAAATGAAACAAGTGCAAGAACTGTGAAGTTATTTTGAAAATCTTTGCTGATAAATACCCTATATTTAAAAAAAAAACAATGCTCTGCCAATTTCTCCACCCACACAACAGTTTAAAAGCTGAACACACTAAGAAAATGCAGGTTACTACAAACAATTTACATAGCCTAACCTGAAAGACACAATAGAAAAAGAAGCCAAAGACAATCTAACTTTTTACCTGTATGAAAATAAAGGGATTATTCTGATTATGGTGCTTTTTGGTCATTCCTAAACTTCTTTTAGTATTGCTAGGATGTGGTCTGTCCTAATGTTGATGAAGTCCAGAGAATTGTGCCTAGTAATTCAGCCTGCAAATAAATGAATTGACCCTTCCAAATTTGACTCGCTTATTTTCAATTATCATATGAATTTGTCCACTTTCTTTATCATATGCTTTCTTCAAAACACCAGTAGAAGGAACAGTGTAATTTCTTCTATGTATTATATTGTGCCCTCTCGTGTGGATTTCAGAGATTGGATGAGAATGGTTACAAGCTTTAGTAAAATTTTCTCAGCATACAAGATTTCTCTGTTCTTAATATCTCATATAGAAACGTGAAAACAATGCAGACATTCTCTTGTTAAAGACGTTCATAAAAAGATGATGAACTGCCCGCTTCTGTACAGGTTAGACCTTGCACTGGTAAAGGTAGCCCAGTAATGGCCATTAATAGATATAACAAAACCTGATGGTAGTCCTATTTGAATCAGACAAGAGAAACACAGTAGGTCTTTTTGATAGAACTTTGGTAAATAAAAAGTAATACACAAACTAAGCCATATTGGTCTAATTTTAATGACGGTCTCTCTTCAATCTGAGAGGAAACTTCTCAGAAATATAGCAGTTATCTAACAACATCAGAGTGGTGTTTAGTGGTGATCAAAAACAAAACAAGGGCTAACAAGAATGAAGAAAAGAGAATAAGACATGAAGGATTATCACTGGTACACGAGGTTCCAACAAGAAGAAATCAAGTAAAGGCAGCAGGAGTTTTGGATGGACGAACAAGTAGCTCCTGACTAGACTTAGGCATGAGAAGGAAGTGTATGGGAAGTGGAAGCAAGGGCAGCTGACCAGTAGGAGCACATCATCTGTGCGTGTAGGAATAGGGATGGAAAGCCAAAGCCCACCAAACATTCACATAGCGAGGCATGTGAAAGGCAACGAGAAAGACATATACAGGCACACTGGGAGCAAAATCAAGGGAAAAGTGGGCCCACTGACAAAGAAGGCAAGGGCCCCAGTAACAAAGGACATGAAAAAAAGCAGAGGTATCAGTGGCCTCTTTGCCTCCATCTTTACTTACAAGATCAGGCTGCAAATATACCAGGCTACTGGGTCCATTGGGAAAATCAAAGCAAAGGAGATTAAGTGCCAGTGGAGGAGGACAAGATTAGAGAACACTTAGACAAGCTGAACTTGCACAAGTCTACAGGCTCTGCTGGCATTCACCCATGAGTGCTGAGGAAGCTGCTTGATATTATTGTTAGGCCACTCTCAATTATCTTTGAAAAGTCATGGTGAGAATCTTCTGAGAACTGGAAGAAAAAAGATGCCACACTGAACCTCAAGAAGGGCAAGGAGGAGGATCCTACATGCTAAGAGCCACACAGATGGAAAGCAGCTTTGCAAAAAAGCCTGGAGGTCCTGGTGGACACCAGGTTGAATACAAGTCTGTAATATGCTCTTGCTGCAAGGGAGCCTTACTCTTCTTGGCTTCATTAAGCAATGTAAAGGGACACGACCCTTCCCCTCTACCCAGCATTGATGAAACTGCTCTTGGAGTACTGCATTCACTCCGGTCCCCCTCAGCACAGGAGAAACGTGGGCATATCAGAAAGAGCCCAGCACAGAGCCATCAAGATGATCAAGGGATTGGAGCACCTCTGCTATAAAAAAAGGTTGAGAATCAGTCCAGAAAATAGGATGCTCTGAGAGGATCTTGTCAATGTCTATAAGCATCTGGTGGGAGGATATGAAGAATGGAGTCATGCCTTTTTCTGTGGTGCCCTGTGCCAGAGTATGAAGCAATGGGCACAAATTGAAACACAGGAAATCCCATGTAAACATAAGGAAATGAGCAGGTTACCCAAAGTATGTATCAATGGGGTTATTCAAAACTTGACTAGACATAGCCCTGGGCAACCTGCTGCTCTGCTAATGGTTCTACAATTCTGTTTCACTGTACAGTCGTGTGTTTTGAATATCATATGCAGTTCTTGCCCTTTCAATCTCAGAAACTTCAAAAAAAAATAGTAAGCTATGACCTTTATCTCACCCCTCCCCCCCCCTCCAAAAAAAAAAAGATGGTATATTTGATATGTGAAGTATAAAATCACCTGAGATATGCACAGGGTGGGTTAAGATTTATTTGTGTTTCTTTTTTTATACATTTTTATACAGTATCTTGCAGAGCTTCTGAGAAAAATAAGGCAGATTTTTTTCTTTTTTTTTTCTTTATTGTCATCTGGTGAACACTTCAGCTGTGGATTTTTGATGCTGTAGGAAGTTTAGAAGATAAAAGGTCATGAGTTCAGCAAAGCAATGAAAAATACACCTAGGGTTATAAAATTTCTAACTTATACCTCTTACTCAGAAAGAGCATGAGTTGCAAATCAGTTGGAAGCTAGCCATCTTAGGTATTTTCCTCATTTTCCACCTACTACTTTATCTCTACTACTGGCCAAGACAAACCCAGTCTACTCTCCTGCTTGAGCTGCAGAGATAATGGGAGTGCACAGTAACATGAACACTTCTGCATTCACATAAAATGCAGTTAAAGGAGTCAGACATTCTCTAAACTCTCATACGTGAGTTTTTATTGATAGGCAGTATTAGACGGTAGTGCCCTGCAACAGGTGAAAATGCCACTCCTCACTTCTATCCCCACTAACACAGCAAACCTTTTCGAGAAGAGCTATAAACTGCCAACATATTAGATCTGCTGCTGCCTGACCAGATAGCTGTAGGAGACCTTACAGACACAGAAAAGGCAAAAAGAAGCCATGAAGATCAGTTTTTTTTTACCTCTACTCTGTCACAAAATGGCTGTGGAACACTTCAGGTGCATTTCTTCCCACATCATCCCACACCCTTCTTTCCTCTGCTTGGTTCTGGATAACTTTATGCATCTCACTATGTAATTGTGCAGCACTGTGAACAGTTAGATTTCACAACAAGAACACTGAAGTGAAATCACAGCTACTTGAAAGTCAACAGAAATAAAAAGTAGCTCTTATGCACATGGAAAAAAAGGACTTATTTTAAGTGTTTCATTTCTTTAGGATTGGTTTTCTAATAATGTAGCATGAAACAAGTCTCCAGTCTGAATGCTAATGACATGTGCATTTGAAAAAGGATTATTTGCAATTCATGTATGAATAGCTGCCAGGTAAAAGAATAACTAGAGGTGGAACGGATCTCTGTGAAAAGAGTACCTGTTGAAAGCTGTAATCTATTGGGATAACATGCAACTGTCCACAGAAAACCCAGCCACCAAAATGCCTGCTTTGGCATTATGGTAACTGTGGTTTAACTACTAGATTGATTGGAATTGAATTCAGAGTAATGATTTAAAAGCTGCATTTTCCATATAAATTCAGGATGGTATTTTTAAATGTTTACTGTCCACTGTGGAGACTACACTCTTTGATTGTAGAGGTATAAGTCAAGGATGAAATTCTCCTGGCAGAATTACCACTTTCTGAACTCTCAGTAAATCGTTCAGTTTCACTCTAGAATAGGAACCTTGCTTTTACTAGCTGTGCTCTTAAGTTTCCAGGAGTATATTTTTAGATGGTGTAAATTGTCATAGCAACATTTCCTCTATAAGGTTTGGATGTCCTCCCTTCTCTCTCTCTCTATTTGAGATAAAGACACAAGGCCAATTTTACTGCACATCAAAATTTTATACCACAGTATTATACAATCCCACTGCAGCACATTCACATTACAAGCTAGGGTGCAATGGATTTCTTGCAAAACTAGAGCAGGTTTTTGATAAATCAAACTTGTTCCAGGCCCAATGCTCCTTGCTAAAAAATAGCAGCCAGGATCTGAACTAGTTCTTTAATAGTCTCCAGTCATTTGCTCTTGTTAATTTTTGCAACAGGGTGAGCATGATTAGGTCCACTCCCAAAGTACAAGATGTGACTACAGATCATGCACAAGATTTGAACCAGTTCCAGCACTGAAAACCATGTACCTCCTACAAAACCTGATTGGGTCCCAGAAAGCAGTCCTCACCATGTCCACTTTGGACTGATGAGACTGCACAAGCTGAGCATGAATTACGTACAGTGGCCAGGTCTTACTGACAGCAAATGTGGAGAGAGATAGGTCAGGCAAACTTTATTTGAAGAGACGTTTATCAATCCTTCCATTTACAGACAAGACATCCACAGTTCTAATGAGAAGAAGACCCTCGTTCCAAGGCAGAGACAGCTCACAAAGAGCAGGAGGGGTTAGGTTGCCTTGTCTTCTTTCACTCCTCACTTAACAGCAAACCCAGAATCTGGTCACTGAAGTTCTCAAAACTGCCTTGGAAAGACTATAATAATCACAGAAAGTACTCATCCCTCAAAATCAGCACGAACACCTATGCCTCTATAGGCTATGTGAAATGAATCCTGTCTGAATTACAGTAGTGATATTTCTCGGTGTTTTTTTCTGGCCTCTTCTTTTTTGCAAAGGACATATGAAAAAAAATTTGACAACTATCTAAAGGATTGCATTCTCACTGTAATTAAGAGTGAGTTGAATTCTTCCAAAACTAAACCATCCTTAACCATCCCAAATACTCAGCAGAATAGTTAACTAAGAGGATAGGGGGCCTGATAACCATACCATGCTTCCTGGCAAATCTGATCTTGCAATGTACAATCAGATTCAGCCAGTTTTCACCCCAAACAGCTCCATTAAAATGAGCTAAGTGGGTCTGAGCAAAATGTTTCTCCCCATGTAGTACATAACGTACAGATCACCCGTCTCAAGGTATAAAGAGTGGAGTTCTTTTTAAACAGACTCATGTTCCACCCCTCCCTGCTTCCCTCTCATATGTTATTCCAGTCTATATGAGTAAATAGACACTGAGTCTTAACAAACGTCTTACAGATTCATTGTACGTATGAAATAAAATGGCTTTGCAGTAACTAAGTGTTCAGTGGCACAGAGAAGCTGGTTAGACAAATCGTGTACACTGCTCTTCTGTGAGTTTGAAAGGTAGATTGACTGCTTAAGATATGGATGTTATCTGCCTAAACTTGGCTTTTCAATAGCTCAGCAGCCTTAAAGCCCAGCTGGAGTGCTTTTCACCAACAGTATACAGAAGACTGCCGACCTCTTGACAAAAATACAAATGATCACAGAGCTAACAAGAGCATTGCATTGATCAGAGCCTTTCACAGTGGCTTTGTACAATTCCTCCTCATCCCCAGCATTCTGTTCACCAGTGAGGAGAAGATAGCAGACACCACATTCTTGATGTTCATGACCTGGAGTCCAAATAACAGAGATGAGGAAATTCCTGTGTTTTATGCGCACACACTAACTACAAGCATAACAAAGAACTTACTGGAACTCAGGCTCTAGGAGAATAATGCATTCCAGCATGCAAGCAACAAGCCCACATCAGCACAGATGATCCGTTTTCTTCTGAAGGAGCAAAGACTTTTCTTTAGGAAATCCCATAAGTCAAAATTGATGTTGTGCTCTTCCTTCAGAACACACTCCTACTGCTGAAGAGGAAACAGAGCTGCATCTACAAGATTCTCTACAAGGAGTTTGTCTAGGAACCCAAGAACTGCAAATGTAAGAACACTACATATGATCTGAAAACAATACAGGATAATAAACTTATGGGAAGAAAAAAAAAATAGTTCTGAGTATCGCACAAGAAAACAAGTCAGAAATATTGAGGAAGAAGTATGATCTACTTCCAAATTCTGGAACAAAGAGGACACAACTAAGTGACACTGCAGTGAATCTCTCCCTGTTTGAATACTCAGTACTGTTTGAATACTCAACAAATAACCCCCCATTTTAAAAACTTGGCAACCTTCTATCATTTATACCTAACAAACCAGAAGAAAGCTGCAACATACAAAAAAGTATACTATTCTTGGAAATGCTGTGAAACATTTGCATACTGAACAAGACTTTACCACTTCCATCTGGTGACTGCTCCAGTGAGAATAACAAGCATTTCTTATGATGATATCAAAGTGCTCTTTCAAACCCAATCCTTACAGCATTATTAAATTAATTAGGTAACACAGAAAATGTACTCTGACTCAGAGAAAATGTTATATAGTCTCATATTTTGTGTCCAGTGCTGGCAAATGTGAAAGGCTGCTTGGAGAGACCAAAACTGGAGTGCAAAGCCCAAGGACAACAGAAATAAAGTTTTGATAAATTATCTATAGAAGAGAAGAAGAAGAAGGAGACAACAAAATGTTCTTCTTCCTAATTTTGAAAGATAGTTCTATCTATATAAATAAATAAATAAATAAAAATTCATTCTCTGTTCCTCTGAGTGCATTACTTTCTAACTGTCTTCTTGTATCTGTGTGAGGTTCTGTAGGCAATACCACAGCTTGGTCACTGCTGGAAGGTTTTAATGTGTTTCGTATTCTTTTAGCTTTCTTTGTGTGTGTGTGCCTGAGCTTGAGGAATGCTGTAACAAGGGAGGCCATATGGGACATCTGGGGACAGTCTGTGTAAGACTGATGTAGAAGAGGGCAGAGAGTGATTTGTAAAGACATTCTTGGATCGCCTGCACCACCCCCATGCATCACATTCATGTACTTCACTATTTTAATTTGACCATAGTGGCATGTGACATGGTACATGACTTCATGCCCAAATCCCAAGCTTCTGCACACAACAGCCTTGCAGAGTCAAACCGTGCTTTGTGACATGGAGCAACGAAATTAATTCCTGATCTGTTTTTTTAAGGAGGAGTTTTACCAAAACATTAGTATCAATTAACAAATAATGAGCATTTTGATGCTTATCATAATGTGCCATGGCTGCCAACAGGTGAATATTGCTCTTTACACTAGCCTGTTTTAAACTTCTTAGTGGAAACAGATGCATGATAGGACTGGAAAAGTAAGGAGTGTGAGCTTGAGAGCTTGAGAAAAAGACAGCCACATAACAAGAACCACATAGGAGGATATATGGATGACAGCAAGCATCTCACTGAGAGGATTTGTGAAACCCTAAGAAGAGCACGGAAAAGAGATGAGTAGGGAAAGATGTTAGCAACAACAGAAAGAGGTAGAAATTCAAGGTGAAAAACAGCAGCAGACTCCTTTTAAATCCCCAGGGAACTGGAGCATGGGGAGATTCTGTTTTGCATCAAGAGCTTTGCTTAAAACACCCCATCAGTTCTCTAAATTACAGTATAACTCAGACAGCTCTGCCTAACTATAACAAATGCCCTTTCTGTGTCTTTCAACCTTGCCCAAAATCTTGTGCCTCCACTGCATGCTGGAATCAGGCTTCTCTGTCCTTAGGTGTCCATAGGGACAATTTCACCTTCCCTGGCTCAGGTTTGTAGAGGCACTCAGATATGGACAGCATTCAGAGGAATACCTGAAGGTTCCTGATATGTGGGGGACATACTTGGCTTGCTTTCCTAGGCCTCAAAATTTAAAACACATATTGTTAAGTTTAAGAAGATACACATTATTAAGATTTTCCCTAAAAGATATGAACATGAAGTGTTTTGTTTTGTTTTTTAAAAAAGAAAGGAAAATAAAAGCATGAGCATTTAGTAATGGACATCAGAAGTTGGGCTTATTAAAGACAACACATGACATAACAGGAAAGCAGTTGGTCTTGTTCCTTGACTCACACAGGAAATTTACCTTTGTAATTATCATGTTCCTGATGTAATTTTTAAATAAAAGCATTTCAGTATACTTAGGTTCCTCACTAGAGCTTGAAACAACCTGAAAAATTGGCTTCACAGAGGAAGAACATTAAAAAATCAATTTATCAACAGCCAACCTGAAGACCTTCAGTTTCTTTTTTGTCCAAGAAAGACTGAAATCAAACTACTGCCGAACCCAGTTTCAAACCTTCTTTCTATATTAAACACAGATACACAATAAACATTTTTAATCTTAAAACTTTTGGTAATTCAATACAGGTGTATACTATTGACCTTGCAAAACTAAATTAAGATGTTTCAGTAAGAAAACTCCCTCGCATCAGAGGAGGACTACAGAGATGATCAGAGGGCTGGAGCACCTCTCCTATGAAGGAAGATTAAGGGAGATGGGCTTGTTCATTCTGGAGAAGAGAAGGCTTCAGGGATTTGTTGCTGTGGCCTTCCAGTACATAAATGGAGCTTATAAGCAGGAGGGAGAGCAACTTTTACATGGTCTGATAGTAAAAGGACAAGGAAAAATGGTTCTAAACTAAAAGCTACAAGATTCAGGTTGGATTTTAAGAAGAAATTCTTTCCTTAAAGGGTGGTGAGGCCTCTGGCACAGCTGCCCAGAGAAGATGTGGGTGTCCCATTCCTGGAGGCACTCAAGGCCAGGTTGAATTGGGCCCAGGGCAGCCTCAGCTGGTGGGTGGCAGCCAGCCCATGACAGAGGGTGAGACTGAATGGACTTCAATTTATCTTTCAACTTACGCCATTCTTTGATTCTATAATTTGGTGATTTGAAATACATCAAAATGAGGCACTGTAGATTGTCCATGAAGTGATGCTCTGGCTTGATATATAATTAAAGTATAATTCATTACTTCCCAAGCCCTTCAGCTCAATATCTCAAGATTTCTAGAAGCTCACAGCAATGAAGAAAGGCCTGGAGCATCTCCTGTATGAGGAAAGACCTGGGACTGTTTAGCCTGAAGGAGAGAATACTAGGAAGTTATCAACGTACATAAGCATCTTAAGTGCAGGAGCCAAATCGATGGGAGTGGACTCTTTTTGGTGGTGTGCAGCAATAGAACAAGGGGCAATGGGCAGAAGATGGATCACGGGAAGTTTCATGTTAACACAATAAAGAACTTCTTTATTGTGAGAGTACTGCAGCACTGCAACAGGCTGCCCAGAGAGGCAACGGAGTCTCCTTCCCTGGAGATATTCAAGACCCATCTGGACACTTTCCTGTGCAACCTACTCTATGTTACCTACTTTAGCAAGGAGTTAGACTCCATATCTATGAGATCTCTTCCAACCCCTACAATTCTGTGATTCTGTGAAGACACTTTCTGGAGACAATCTTGCACAGCATGCTGCCTTGGGGACCTCAGCTTCCCTACCAGGCTGAGCCATGGGAATTTCAACCTGGAGAACAGGAGATCAGAGTTTTTGCCTCTACAATAAACCAAGTGTGGAGAATTAGTGATGAGATGTTCTCAGTGCTAGACTTTGTGAAAGGTTGTCATAAGACTGGCACATACGAGAGAACTGAAAATCAATATGCTTTTTGACACAGCTTTCAATTTAAATTTCTGATTCTTCTCATAACACATGTCAAGTCCTGAGTGTTCTTTCTTTCTTTCAAGTAACCTTTGAGAATGACATTTCCTGTCCTACAACTGAATTCCTGAAAACATTTAGTAAAGTAATACTTATCTTCAGATGGTGGCTAAAAAGACCCCGGCAACATGAGGAATGTAAATGGTTTCCTGAAGTTATCAGTGTGCTTTTCTTTCAGTTCTTCAGCAAAGGCTCTTCAGAAGCTTCTACAGAGCACATTTAGCTGCAGCACAGTGTTGTATATATATTGCTTTGAAATTAAATCACAGAAGAAAGTTGCTTGCACAAGGATGTTGGACAGAATGACCTCTGGAGATCCCTTCCAACCTCAGCAACTACATGGGTTCCCATAGCTCTGTATCAGAGCCTGCAACTGCACTCATAGCTCAAACCCACTCACCTTATAACAATCATCAAATCGCTTTTCAAGTACCTGACTGTATTTGCAATGCAGCATCTGCAATTATACATGTCCATTTTTCAAAGTCTATCTTCTTACCTCTGTCATCCTAATTAAAAATAAATAAAATAAAATAAAATATAACAGGTTGAAGGGGTGTTGAAGGGGCAAAACCGAAGGTATGGTAGTTCCTGCTTTAGTACAATTTTCATCTGAGATCTAAGTCCTAGACACAAGACAGCTTTTGTAGGAGGTCTTGGATCAAGTTTAGCAGCAGAGATATAAATGTGGCTGTGACTGCTGGATTGTTCATATCTTTTCACTTCTTGGCCACATTTGACTAGCTTAGGTTTTTCCTTTTCTCTCTTTATTAGATAAACAGTACTCAGCAGAGATGAAAACATGCAGGACTTAGTCTGGCAACATCTGCACGTTAATACACCACAGTTGAACCACCTGATCAACTGCTGTTCTTACTGAAGATAAATAATTATTCCTAAAGATTTATGCTTCCTTTATGTCCTTTCATTTTTCTGTGCCAGGTGAATTATTTTTCAATCTTTTTCTTTTTTTTCCAACATACTTATTTTTCCTCAAAATATGATCCCAATTTTTTTGTAGTACGGTCAATAAACAAATAAACAACCCCCCATACTCTCAAAGTACATGGTGGAGTAAAGTCTGACAGCAATTGCCTCTCAAAAGTTAATGAGAATTTAACTTTGATCTAGGATACAGCAGCTGAGCTTTGTCCAAAACCAGTCTACATAAAATCAAAATACAGAATTTCTCAAGGAAGGATGTAGCAGGTGCTTCAGTCCTTCCCTACCCCACAGATCATTCTACACCTCCTAGTGTGAGCCTGAGACCTCCAACAGCAGGTTCAGAAAGAACGGATGAGATAAACACCACCCTCCCCATTCTCAGTCTACCCACCATCCTCATGGCAGATCTTCATTAAAGGCAGGTCTTTGTTAGCACAAAGAGTAAGGGGTAGGCTATCCAGCTACATAGGGATAAAAGTGTTTCGGTGTCTTATCTGCATCCTGAAAGGACAAGAAAGCATAAAGGACAAGATAAATGATACTGATAAAACAAAATAAACAATATAGGTATTCATTCTTTTTTTGTAACACTCCTGACACCAAACCCAAAGTGCTAGTGGGCATATATTGTCCAGTTTATGTTGCATTAATTAGTCATATCCTCTAATTTCACCTATTCTGCCTTGAGACAGAAAAGGATCACTAAGCTGATGTGACCTATCATGGGGAAGGGGTATGCTTTGGGAAAATCTAATTTTAGAAGGCAAGGCAATTTTGTTGACTACATTAATAGCAATGACCAAATGCTAACTTTGCAGTTCAAACATGCGGGAGGGAGACCATGACTTGGCTTATTTCTACATTTTTTTTTCCCTTAGAAGTTAGAAATGCTAGGATTCTTTAGCAACTAACGGTATGAAAAATTCATCTGGTTCTGTATAAATGCCATTCTGGACACAAACATGATCTCTAACAGAGATATTGCCTTCTAGAAACTATGTTTTCAAATTTACAACAGTTACGTATTCTGCAAAACACATCAGCAGCCAGAAGTTAACTAAATCAGGCCCCTTCAGACAGGCTGCAAAAAGTGCTTGGTCAGTGCTTGCAGTGGGACAGCTCTTTATTCAGAAGTATTGAGATGATGGGGTGAATTCATATCCATTGAAGTCCTGCCCTCACAGCTCCTGCTGACTTTGTTAAGGAATATGAGGCATATTGTCCTGGGGAGAAAATAAATGATGAAGTAAGAAAATAAGAAAGAAAATAATTGGGTTTGGGCTCAAAAACAATTCACTACAAATAGAGGGCAATATGAGCATATTCCGATTTGGAACTCCAGAGGGTAGCTGAAAATTCAGGCCTAATCGGAGTGCACCCTAGGGCTGTACTCCACCTCTGACATGCCTTCTTCTCTGGCACATCACTAACTGTTTAAAACTCAGACTTAGGAATTCTTTCCAAGACAGTTACTACCTCCGTATAATAAATATTTTCACCTTTAAATGACTGACCTCTACTATCAATTCTATCTTGAGTTTAACAAGATTTTTATGGCTTGAAATTAAATACAAATTTCTTAAAAGTTAGCAAATATACAGAGCTAAACAGCCTACAAGCTAAATAGATTTGCTCATTTATCTTAACTTAAATATAAAATATTCCAACATGGTTCCAAGTTTTTCTCCCCATTTCTTTTGGTAACATAAAATGACCGTCAAGACAAATGCACACTGAGAAGAATTTTTATCTCACAACTGTTCTGTAAGCTATAGCATTATTCTTTACAGATACACAGAGAGAGCGGACCCACATTTCCGAACTTGATTGTATGAACTGATCTTTGTTTGAAAAACACATTACAAATTCCATGGGTGGTAAGCTGTTTCATCACCACCTTTCCAAGAAGGAAAATAAGTAATCCATAGCTAGATGCTTGAGAAATAATTGAATAATTGAATTATGAATTGTTGGACTTGCCTAAAGCAATGAAGAGTCAATCTGACCAAAAAGTATTAGAAATGAATTCAAACTACTTCAGCAGTAAGAAAGAGACAGTTTGTCTGCTAGACAGTCTAGCTTTAATAAATAAATATATAAAGGTTTATCAGACTTTTAGTGAGTAATGAGGCTAACCTCACCTGGAAGGTTGTGAGGAGGTGTAGCAGTGAGATGAAAGGGTTTGAAATTGCCTGAGAATAAATGAGCACGGATGCCATTTATACAGTAACGAAAGAGCTGAAGACAATCATACAGAAGGACTGTGTTTCCGTTTTTACACTAATAAACAGTCACATAGGTGAGGACGTATCTAGCACTGTCAAAATACATATTGTCAAAATAACAAATACATTTCTTCTTAATTCTGACTCTAACGTGGAGTATCTGACACTGTAGCATTTCTGTCAAATATATTGCCAACTTAATAATACAAATGCATAATTCAGTGCCACATTAAAGAAGACAAACAGTTGGCATGATAACCTTGGACCTGCTGTGGAAGGCAATATCTCAGTTCTCTCCAAATTAAGAAAATTAATTTCTGAGAAACAGCAGAGTTATATAAGAACGCATAGAAAACTGCCAGTAATTTAGGGCTAAATGAATATTCCAGGGAGGCCAGAATAAAGATTTGTTGCTGAATTGATTTCTTATTCCACCCTTTTCCAGTCCCATTTTTTTCCCATTCCCACAGTATACAGTACTTTTCCTTAATTAAAAAAAAAAAAAAAAAAGAGAGAGAGAGAAGAAAGTAAAAATAAAATTATTCAATATGCACTGAAGTCTTTAACATATTTAAACAGCATAGAATTTTTTTCCAATTACTCTTGTGAGACTTGGAAAACTACATACTTAGTTAAGGATAAAACTATACATAAGAAAAACTGCTGAGGAAAATGGAGATGCTCAGTTCAGAGAAAAGGACAGTGAGAGGAGTCTTCTTTCAACTATTAACTATCTGAAAGGAGACTGCAAGGTGTTTTGGTCACTTCTTTCAGGTGACAAGTGATAGGACACCATGCAACTGCCTCAAGTTGTGCCAGGAGAGGTTTAGGTGGGATATGGGGAAGAATTCCTTCACAGAAAGGGAGACTAGAGACTTGAGACTGTTCTTTTGTGGCAGGAATAATTTCCAAGGTGTGCTACTATATCTTGACTAGATAATATGGATTTAAAATGACAGACTCCAGTTTCAAAATCCACTGAAGTATGGCATCAGAGCTGCTGTCAGCATAAACAGCTAAGCCAAGAGATTTAGCTGTTTTAAGATAATATGCTATGACTACACATGACATTATACGATATATGTTGCAACAGGAGGAGTATGGAATCAGAGAACCACCAGACCTTTCCAGTTCTTGATCCCCACTATCTCTACCACCATCTTCAAAAGAAATAGTAGTCATTCATAGCAACAGATGCTATTTCAAAAGGCCTTCTTTTGAAGTAGATGGTAAAATATTTTTATTCTACAATGGAAAAAAATAGAGCACTGCTGAATATTTGCCACAACCCCTCCTGAGGTCTCTATTAAAAATATTGTGCAGTTGTTTGGAGTAAAGTACCACTGTTAATATCTGCTTTCATTCTTTAAAATAAATGGAGAATAACATGCCCAAACAATTCTTCACATTTCAGAATTCTATTTATTGCATTTTTCCTTTTACTTTAGAACTGAAATACAGGACATAATTCAGAAGATAAAAAACGCAACCATAAAGCTAAGCTCCTAACATCTCCAGTCGGTTTCCAAAAACTTGTGTGCTTCTTGCATCCCTGCAGCTCTCTGAACAATCAATTCTCTCCCTCAAAACACCCTTTATTTGTACTTGTGAAAATATCTCTTCTCACATGCCAGTTCCTTGACTATTATTATTATGACATGAACAGAAAATGCATTCTATGGTATTTTAAGAAAATCATAATTGAAGTGCTAAATGATTCAAGAGAAATTAAGTTTCAAACTTGGAAGCTTCTTTCCTCATGATTTCTTAAGAAGATTTAGAGGAAGGTTATCTTTTAGTGCAAACATTCATCCGAGCAGTAAAAATCATACACCCATTAGCTCTATTAGAGACAGATTTTTTTTTCCTTAATCCGTGCTTTGAAATTTCTGTCAGTTTAGGTTACACACAAAACTCCTACCATTTAAAACTAAAGAGAAGAAAAGTGGCAGCATGTTGTTTTCTTTAACATTTTAGGAGCTTTATTTTCAGGGATTCATTTCTGAGTTTTTTATATGCCAAACGAACTTCTGCTTGACAGTGGTGACTGCATAAGTCTTAATTTTCACTGCTATATTTACAGCATTCACTGAACACTCTGTTATGTATAACTAGTATGTAGGTACATTCTGAACACTTCTCAGCACAGTTGAGCTTGAGTGTTACTAGGGAAGATAAGGCATTTCTATAGAAGTTACAAGCTGTTATTCCAAATGCAAAACTCTCATTTTTGTTACACATTCATGTGTTTTTAATTACGCCTACTGATCTAATGGAATCTTTATATTAATCAGAGAAACTGCACCTCAGTTTTAGTCTCACATTTAAGCCTGTTGTTGGCAGAACATTTCATACCATTGCTTCTGTCCTTGGACGTGGAGTTTCTCTGTAGGGAACAGAGAAGAAAAAATTGCCCTTCGTCATGTTTATCCACAGACGTTCAGAAGCTGTAAGCGCTTTCAAAAGCTCTGCCTGTACTGCAGGCACTGACAACAACAAGGTGATCCTAATTGCTTGATATGCACCTCTTCAAATTCACACATTCCTTTTTGTATAAAGATCAAGTCCACTAGCTAAAAAAAGGGACAAAAACTTTGCTCATTCTGAAGAGCTTAACTTCAAGCCTAAGCTTCTGGAACTTTTGGAAATGACCTTTCGTTGCTGTCTTCCTCCAACCTTTAGTTGATTTTATACTAAACACTGCAGAAGAAACTGCCTTCAAAATAGCTCTTCCTGTGCATTAGGTGAACCAGACAGAACATATTTCTGCACTGCCAAAGTGAGTGAATTAGGAAGATAATTTCCAGGCACTGTCATAGGAGACGAATGGTCTTGTTTTCTGCAGGAAGAAAGAGGGGAGAAGACACCAAAAGGAGTGGAGTAGAGAGAAGAAGGGAGGAGGAAATGACTGTTCCAGCCCACGTCTTGACTACCATTGGAAGCCCTCCTAACACTGAGGCACGGATACAAACAGAACGGCCACCAGCATGCTTCTGCAAGTCTGAATGTCTTGAACTGAATTCTGGGGTACTAGACAAAGGATTTCCATATGACTGTGGTGTTACACTGAAGTGAACAACATGACATTATGGATTCATATGATTAGAATTTTCATTTTCATTTAAGCATCTGTCAGAAATATAAACTTGCTTTTGTCAAGCACTAGTACAGTTTTGACCTCTTATTTTTTGTTTTCCCTCCTGGTCATTCTGACTCAAAATCTACACTGAAAGATGAAATGTGATCCTGTGTTTTGTTGCTGACCGTACAGACACAGTGCTAGCCTTGGACTAGGAAGAGAGAAAGTGAGAGACACACAGTATCTCAGAAAATCGAATGAGAAACTGAAAAACTCAACACCTGTTTCTGCTGTTTCAAGAGATCCTTAAAAGTTTTCCTGTAAGATAAGTGGCAACTACAAGAAATAAAGCCGGCTCTTATACAATGTTCTTGCACTGAGCTCATATGATGTTCACTTGCCAGCACATAACTGACTCATCTGTAAAAAGTTTTTAGATGCAGTGATGAATAAAGTACTGTAGAAATGGAAAATGTTAATTTAATGCTATGCAAAGATCTGTTAGGAATAGTTCTAGCGGCAGAAGTACAAGAGGCATTAGAATATCATCAACAGAAAAACAGTCAGTAATTATCCTGTATGAAGATTTTACCTTGAAAAGGTTAAACATGAATTTTTTCACTATGTTAATCCCTCTGTGCAGGCCAGCTCTGGCCTTCTGAGTTCTTTTTTATTATTACTATTTCTGAAGAATTAAGAGACTTGGAAATGTCCTCAAGCAATTTGTTTAATTGACAGTTCAGCCAAACTACTGTCACCCAGTTGTAGAATGAATCCATGGTTTTATCTTGTGCTGAAGTATTTGTGCTCTAATAAATCATTTAAAATAGCTGCCTTGGGGGAAGGCTTGAAAAAAGAAATGGTGATGCAGCACAAAAATGTTTGTCTGGATGAGAAGGGTAGGGAGACAGATACATATGAATAAACTGAACAACTTCTTAATTGTCTGGATTTTGAAGAAAACATTAAGCTGTCTCTTAAGTTCCCATTGAGATAAGTACTGAAGTGGACTTACTGTATACGTGCGAGGGGCAGAAGCCTTTGAGGCAGCATTTACTCAGGAAAGTTCTCTTACATATTCATTCTACTGATTTTATTTGCTCCACAACAAAATCAAACAACATAGGTCACAGCAAAGAACAACAGGTTGTTGTTCTCTGTTGTGGAGAGCTCTAGCCATACAGCTCCAGCTGAAGGGATTCTTCTTTGTGGCACAACTAGGGGCAGTGGTTCTAAACTAATAGAGAGTAGATTTAGATTGGATATAGGGAAGATATTTTTTATGATGAAGGTGGTGAGACAGTGGAACATGTTGTCCAGAGGAGTTGTGGATGTCCTTTCATTGCAAGTTGGACAATGCTTTGAGCTACCTGATGTAGTGGAACATGTCTCAATCTAGGTGATCTTTAAGAATCCTTTCCAATCCAAATCAGTTCTATGATTCTTTCCATGAAAACATCTCAACACAAAGTGAATAGGTCCGGCTGCACATTGCTGAAGAAAGGGTGATTCTTCTCCTTGAAAACTGCTTAACAGAAGAATTGCTTTTTAAACTGAAAATACTAATTCACACTGACATCCTATGCTTAGATTTCAAGACACTGAGTATTTTTTATGTCCAATCTCTCCTTTTACTTATTTATACTTTTTTACTCTTGAACACAAAGAATTGAGTAATTCTTTCTAAAAGTCAGCTTAAAAGGATTTATTATGCAAAAAGGAAAAATGCACAAAAGAAAAATCCATACCTGTAATCTTCTTGCTTTATGTGGCAAGAACAAAAAAGAGAAAGCAAAAAATAGTTAAAGTTTTGAAATTAGCACAGACCTCAGAGTTAGAAAAGGAAAAGACATTCATTTGATAGTATCAGCATGCAAATAATTTTGTGAAGCAACATTTTAGTTTGAAGTTTAGCACTGAAAATTTAATGGAATCCATTTTCCATTAAAAGAAAAATCCATTTCCTAAAATCCCATTCCCAGGCACACTTCCAAACAGTTTGTGTTTTCAAAATACCTTTAATTAGCATTACCACCATTCTGGTGATCGCGGTAATCTGAGAAGCATGCATACAATTACATGACACTTGCAGTCATAACTCTATTTGCCTAGCACAATAAAAGCTAAGTGAACTAAATGCTTCACTGAATATATTTTTTTCTTTTCATGAGACGTTTAAAACATGCTCCTGACAATTGCTGCTATTTTCTTTGTCATTTTTTTGTTACTTCATAATGGGGATTTGCTCTCTTGCAACATTCTCCATTCTCCCTACCCTAAGCAATCAGACAGACAACAGAAGACTTGACACTGAGAAGAATTAAAGCCCCAGGCAGAGGACTGGGTATTTGTTTCAAATATCAGCATTAGACTGTTTCCCTGCTCATCCAGGAGGCTTGCACATTTGTAACCATGTATTCCTCATTACTTCTGTGCAATCCTCATGAGAAATATATCTTTAACTCTTTTTGCCTGTTCTTCTGCAATCTGCCATCAGCCACTTGACTGTATTACCCCAGAGATACTGAGTTGAATTCTCCTATAAAAATTCCTGGTTCAAACAAATTGAGAGACTTCAACGGGCTTGTTATTCTCTTTTGGATAGAGACATCACAGATTTTTTCTTGCCACCCACAGATCATATCACCCTGACAGTACACAAGGTTCTGTAAGATAATAGGAAACCCATTCATGTTCTTCACAGACTAATCAAAGCTTATTGCAAGGTATCTCAAATAAACACACAATGTGCTTTTATTAGTGCAACCAAATGAAGGAAGTAGGGACAAATCTTATTAAAGAAAAAAAAAAAAAAAAAAGGAACCCAACTGTTGAGAGATCATAGAATCCTAGAACGGTTTGGTTTGGAATGGATGTCAAAGCCCAAACAGCCCCAACCCGTGCCATGGGCAGGGCTGCCCCCTACCAGTTCATCTGCCCAGAGCCCCATCTAACCCGGCCTTGAGCACCTCCAGGAATGGGGCACCACAGCTTCTCTGGGCAGCTGTGCCAGGACCTCACCACCCCAGTGATGAGAAATGGAAGAAATGCCATACTGCAAGATGCAAACATCTTTCTGAGGATAATAAGAAGCAGCTATGTCTACCAGTTTAGGTGGTGATAGTACTGCAGAAAGAGAAGCTCGCACAACTGAAGAGAAGAGCAAGTTGTGTGAGACTTTTTGTCAGTACTGTAAAGAAACACTCACTAAATAAACGTACTAGACTGAGAGTTTCAAGACCTGTAAAAGCTTCTTACGAAATAAATGAAAAACAAACCTGTATGTTTCCTCTCGACTTTGCCAATACTTTCCACAGAACATCCCTAAACATGAAGGAATCATTATCAAACTGAAACAGAATTGAGGTAAGGAGGGTATGGAAGAGGAATCCACTGCCCTTGCTACATCTGCATGGAACACAGATGTTACACTGAGAATGGTGTTTTAGTTAAAAGATATTTCTTACTAATTTTCCTGCTATTTTTTTCTCTCACAGCATTTTCTTCTTAATTTCTCATGCTGCCATCTCTAGTTAATCTGCTTTTTAGCTCTTCTTATTGAAGAAGGTTAACTGATCTCCTTAAGTGCTGTTTATTTTAAGATCTACAGTAGAAACAAATGACCAATTTGTTTGTGTATTCATTTCTCTTCTCCCTGATCCACTCTGGAACATGTACATCTGTAAAAATATTAATAGACACAGTAAGTCAACCTGGTCCCATATGTTATTAGGATATGAAAGCAAGCATCTGTAAATAAATCTCTTACCTAGTCACCATAACTACAGATTGAATGCAGCTAGTTTGTCTGGAAGGGGGAGATTCAAGTTATGTTACCACAGACTGATAGTTTACAGTGTTATTGTGTGTTATAGATAGCACACTAGAACTAAACACAAAACAATAAGTTTGAGCTGCACTAATAAATAATAATAGTTTGCACAATCCACTTCATGCAGTTTATCAACACGGACGAGTTAAACTTGGAGCTGAACTTCTTAGTGCATCGTATTTACTACACAGGTTATTATTATTAGCTTGCTAACAAGGAGAAGATCCCATCATATAGCATGGCAGTACTTCTGTCAGGATTATAGCCAACTGAATTCAAAAGGCTGTAAACAGACACCTTAGCATTAGAACTGTCAGAGAAGTAAAACTGTAAATAACAGTACCATCTCAGCTACAACGCTGTCACCTTTCTAAGGCATTTTGCTGATAGATCAGTCAGAGAGTCACTGTCTATCCCCAGGAATTCCCAGCAAAAACAATTAATGTTATAAAAGACACGTATGTTGATAGAAATTGACTTGTAAGGATAACCTACCAGGTCAGAGAGATCCATCATTGCACTATTGTATAATCAGGCATAGTGACAATGCCAAAAAGATGTCAACTTCTTGCTGGAAAATACTGTGCTGCAAGAGCTAAAAAGGTACATTGTGAGACATGGGTAATCTGGCCTAAAAACTAAGCAGAAGCCATGCCCTTCTGCAGCTATGCAAAGTACATTCTTGAAATTCAGTCATGACAGACACTAAATTAAAGTAGATGAGACCAGAAGGATATTTTTTAACAGGTTTGTTTTTCAGGTGACTCTTTTCTATAAATTACACAATTTTCACACAGAACTTGCTCTATTCCTGCGAACTTGGCTGCCTTCTGTTTTCTCCTGCTGTTCAATGAATCTCAAGACTGTGATGGATGCCTCTCTAAGCATTTCAAATTTCAAGCTTACTTACAGACTGTGGCCTTTTAAGGGCAGACTAACAGCTAAACTGACAGAAGCTGAGGAGCAATTCAAGCATTGTTCAGTTTCTTAGCCAACTAGCCAACACTTGACTTAGATTTCTTGGATCAATGCTGTCAGTTTGTCTACATTTCCCTGAACATCATAATCCTTTGTCTGCTCTGCTCCACCCATAATATCAACCAATCAGTATTATTTAATAAAAGAGAACAGTCAAAAATACAAGTGTTTCTGCTTAGCAACTCCATAGACAACCACGATCTTTTGAGGTCAACAACATCATGAGATATGAGATATGCAGCCAGATTTTATCAAAAGATAAGATTTTCTCTTTGACTATAATCATTTCTTCATATCAAAACTCTATTAAAAAAAAAAAAAAAAAGCTAACTGCCACTAACCTGTCAGAGAAACTATAAAAACTAGTTATTTGGGACACTCTTAAACTGAGTGAATTCACTCTTAGCCTGTGGAATCTGTGTTCAGCTTTTTCATGATAACCTTGTTGTCAGTTCACATCTACATTCTCTGACCTTATAATTACTTCACTTGGGCTCAACTTTTTTCTTGTTTAGCAGCTGAAATGAGATTCTACATCAGGTCTTTTTGCTGTTGGTTGTACAGACAAGTTGTGAAATTCAGTGAAAAGCAAGTGGTGTACAAATGAAAAATACATTCATTTGCCAAGGCTTTCTTAGTTATGTTCTCAGTTTCTGATTTGAGATATACTTTTCAGTCCCTTTCAACGTCACAAGCTTATCAGTGATTGATTTTTCTTAGAAACTATTGTGCAGTTACAGCCAATAACAAATCTTTTAGTTCTGAGCCATGATAGTTTAACTGCACGATATTTCTTCGTACTAGAATGGAGATAAGCTATTTTGCTTTCCTTGGAGTTGCACTCACTTCCATCTTCATTGCAGATAAATACAAGCTCTACCACTTGCTCACACTTGGTTTGGTCTTTATGCTTGTACAAGTGAATATCTGCTTGCTTTCTTAAAATAAATTGCTTGGATGCCACAATTTTAATTGAAAACAATCTGTAATTACTCAAATGAACAGTCATATTCACTATATTACTGTTCTCAGTGCAACACGAAGGGAACAAAAATGGAAGTGTATGCCCTGGAAAGGTACTGTTTAAACATAAGACTGAGGAGAATGACTGAACATGAGATGGTGAAAAGTAAAGAGGTGGGAAATAATAAACAAAAGCAAAGGAGTTGTCTCAGGTGCCAACAACCCTATGGGATTTCTTTTTCTTTCTTTCTAAATGATATGGGTTTTTTTTTGTTGTGATTTGTTCTGCTTTGCTTTGTCACAAAAGGTTTTTCACAAATCAAGGTGTGGTGAAAATTTTAATATTTTTGAACAATAGTTCTTAGACTTCTTTGTGCATATGCTGGAGGGGAAAATAACACACATCCAGGATAAGGATTTCTTAGTTTGCAGTGTCCTTCCAACGTAACAAATTCAGGAATCACTAGGTAGATTCAGGTAGCACACCCAGGTGTTGGTAAAGCAAAACAGGTTTATTTCCTGTCTCTGCTGGAGGGACCATAAGGATGAGCATACATGTGAAAACATTCTGCCATTTCACTAGGCACTCTTTAAGTCATATACTTTGATGTCTTAATCATCTGTCTGTCCGCTGAAGCTCAGAAAGCAAAAAGAGGTCCAAATTCCCTTTGTTGTAGACAGATTCTGTAACTTAACATTTCACCACTTTAATCAAGAACAATTATTTTAAAGGTTAATACATATTTTTACATTTTCTGAAGAAATACACTAGCATACTTCTAGAATAATGCTCTCTCTCATTTCAAGGGAAGTAAAAGCTATCCAGACTTGTTGGATTCCCTCCCTGGTCCCACAATCAAGTCTGAAGGCTGCAGTGGCAGAAAACACCTCCAGACAACACTAGAAGTGTCTTTTTGATTGTTTTTGTTTTTATTTTTAGTAAAGCTAGATTAACTATGGTACCTCAAAAACTGAGGTACCTTGCCATGTCACTCTTCAAGGTCACTGCTATTGTCAGGGGAAACTAACTTTACACTCTAATAGGTAAAAACACCTCTCGTCTTTCTCTGGGAGAAAAAAATCAAACATTGTTCTGATATTTCCTACCTCATTAGAGAATCTACAGGGGAAAAAAAGCTTTCATGAACTATCTAGTAGAAGTAAAACTCAAAACAGACACATCTTATTGCGAGACTACACTTTGTGCCAGATTTACAAACAAATATTTGTATTAAACAAAATGGATATCTTTAATTCACCTAATTTGAATAGTGACAAATATGACAACATTGTGTATGTTTTTAGAAGCACTGTTTTTTGCATATAAACATGCCCCATTTTATTGTTACAAAAGTGAATTTCTGATAACTGCTACTGAAAAACAGTCATACTATAGAATGCTTTAGAAAATTCAAGAATAGAATCATAGTTTTTTGGCAGGGATCTCTTCTGGGAGATTTATTTATCAAGTGAAAAACAACATGTGTTAGCTTTTCTGTCTTTCTCCACTCTGCCATATGTAACAGCAAACTTATGTTACAGACAGGCAGGGATAAATCAGAGACAAAAATGTTCAATCACACAACAAAACAAAACTATAGAACGAAAGACTGGTCTGAGTTGGAGAGGATCTCAAAGCCCATCCAGCCCCAACCCTGTGCTGTGGGCAGGATTGCCCCTCACCAGATCAGCTGCCCAGGGCCCCATCCAACTTGGCCTTGAACACCTCCAGGGATGGGGCACCACAGCTTCTCTGGGCAGCTGTGCCAAGGCCTCACCACTCTCTGAGTAATGATTTTTCTCCTAGCACCTAACCCAAATCTCCCCTCTTTTAGATCAAAACTGCCCCCCTTGACCTATCACTATCACAACACGTAAAATGTCAATCTCCATCTTGTGTATAATGTCCTTTAAGTACTAAAGGGCTGCAATGAGATCTCTCTCAGTTTTCTCTTCTCCAGGCTGAACAGGTTTAGTTCCCTCATCTCTTCTTCATTAGGTAGCTAAAGTTCTAGCTGTGACAAGTCACACTGTTCTTCAACTTTCAAAATAATGTAGAAAGGAAAATTAGATAAGGAAGAACAATCATCCTGTTTTAATAAGCTTTCAAACAGCATTGCACTGGAAGTCACATACTGATCACAAGCTTATTTCAATATCAGAAGCATTAAAAGGTCATGACTTTGGGTTTCCAGATCTCTGCCAGATTATAATATCAGGCAATCTGCAGACATGTCACTGATTAAAGTACAGTCATCTTTGATAATTCTACATTAATTTTAAAGGGATGAGATCATGCCAAGATCTGAACAAACTACAGTTTTTCTTGACAAGTTCTCCACAGCATGCTGTCAAAACTAATCTATGATTTAGCTGAAAGCACCTTCCGAACATATAAAACTTGCTGAGCAGAAGATAGTGATGTGAAAAGAAAAGATCAATAGACATTCTGATATATGGCACAAAAACGCAAATGAGCCCACCCTTTGGAGGAAAGATCTTTATTTGTTCAAGGGTAAGCAACCAAAGAATCATCCTCTACCTGTTCTATTAAAAAAAAAAGAAACACAATAAATTAAAATGAATAGGCTTTCTACTACAGGTAAACAAATATATTGTTATGTCTCTTATCTTTATGAATAATAGAATAAACATAAAGCATTGTATAGAATTGTGACTCACAGTTTAACTTTTCCTGTTACAATCAGCAGTAACCAGTGTTAGAGGTGTGATTATTAGATTGTAAATGATTTCAGTATGCCAATAATGTATTTAATATCGCAATGTTTCTTTATAATCCAATTTCTTATTATTGATTTTGGTTATTACAATTACAATGCAAGAATCTTAGTTACAGTTGAAAAAAATCCAGTGACTCGAGACAATTAGCCATTTAGTATTTACCAGAGAATATCAGTCCCTTCTCTTTTATTTTCTTGCTAGACTACAAATTTCTTTAGTATGTTACTAGCTTCAACCTAAACTGTTGGCAGCACAGTGTTCTGGATACCCTTAGGTTGCCCCTAAGCAACCTGAGAGCCAGAGGCAAGTGAACAACAGAGGATCATAATCTTTCTGGGCAGTATTTAGATTTCTTAAGGCACTGGAGCTGAACATGGTAAGAAATTCAGACAGCATGCTAAAACTTAAAAGCTTCTAGCATGTCCGTTCAACCAAATGCTCAGAGAAATGTGAATGGTTTTCACCAGTTGATTGCTGGATTTGTGTCTCCTGCCCTGCAAACGTGCTTTGGAGATAATGGAGAAAAGACTTAGAAACCACATCGTGCTTGCTGATTTGGTGCTGTACACGATGATTCAGTCACGTAGAACAAACACCCACCAGCTGTCAAATCACTGGAAGTGCCAAGGCTGCTTTCTCTGGTACATTTTCGCAACATGCTACCTAGCTCCTGGGGTCTCTCCTCCCCTTATGAGCAGCTCCAGTACCCCATAGGACTGGATATGGCAGCCTCCTGAGGGACCAGAGATAAGATGCCACCACTGGTCTGAGCACAGAGACTAAGAAAAGTATTTCTGTAGTACCTGTGATGCCATGGTCACCATGCTGAAGTGCAGCAAATGTTGTCCCACAGGCCTAGGGTCTGAACCAGGACTGTTCCAGGTGCATGGAGAATCAATACAGGTGCCTCTGAGTGGCAGAAGGCTGAAAGACAACTGGACCCTATGTACAGCTGGAAAAAAATGTTTAATGCTGTAAAAGGCTCACAGCTGGATCACATAAACAACAGAGCATGATTTTACTGCAGGAACAAAGGGAACAAATGGATAGGACTAAATAAAGGGAAAGCCTTGTGCTACAAGAAAGGACTGTTCTCAATTCCTGTTTTCAGTTGGCCGAAGGCCGAATAAGAGGCAGAGGCAGGGAGAATAAAGTGGGCTGGTTAAAACTAAGACTTACAGAAGATAGCAAAGAAATGGGGTATAATTAAAAGCTCGACAAGGACAGCAAGAAAAGCAGCAAGCAGCATGTTCTCTATTTCTCTGCATCTCACATGTTGGGGAGGAAAAGCTGTCCTTGCATAAGAACTGCTGTAGTTTAACTACACCCTGCGTAGGAAATGGCAGGAAGCCTGGCTGACATGCCCCAGCCTGGGCTATTCAGGTGGTCAGGTAAATACTCCTCACATGGCCCTGCATTCCTGAAGAACAAGGTGAAAACATGTAGTGCATGCCTGTTGCCTCTCTGGCCAAATGACTACCCCATCCATTTCTGCATATGTGAGGGCTTGTAAGTTAAAACGGGGTTTGCAGTTGTTGCCATTCCACGTTACTGACCCCAGAGAAAACTTAGCGTGCACTCTGGGGCTTTGCTGACTACATAGACCTCACCTTACACAACCATCTAGCAATATCTTTAAGGAGCAGCACAAACTGTGCAAACAAACACTGCTCTCGCTGATGAACCCTTAACTTTTTTATGGTAGTCTCAGACATCTCATTTTACATTCACAATACTGCCCTATTAGCTACTCACACCTACTTTTAGTTATTTTGGTTCCTGAGCTGGCCAAATGTATAGAACTAGTGAAAATGGGCTGGGGAGAGCTCAGAAGATACTTCCATTGAGCCCAGGAAAAGCACCTTTTACCTACTGCAGTACGTACCATTACAGAACTTCCTGGCTGTTCAAGGCCACCAACAAAGGCAATTTTATTCAAATAAACCAGCATCTTGAACCCTGACATCTGCCCTGCCACTCCTCAGGATATATTCAGCTGCATCCCAATGAAATTTTTTTCCAGCTACTGCCATGCCTAGCTGTACATTTCATCTGTTATATTTATTCTTCTCTTTCTTTTTACAGCTGGCACTCTCCTTCCTTTAGTCCTGAAAACTCTTTTCCCCCTGGAGATTGCCTTTTTCTCATTCCAGTACCTGGCAGGCTCTGGAAACACATGCAGATCAGGAAAACAGATGGGTTGCAGCCTACTAGGTTATTCAGCAGGTAGGAAATTGAATCTTTACACTACCATTTTTCTTCCTTCCTATTTAAAAAGGCCTAGTCATTCTGTGGTAATCTTTCTAATGCTAGCGTCAAGGCTGAACTGTCAGTTCTTTCACAGTAGTTACACTGGAAATGTAAACAGACAAGCAAAATATGTTAAGAAAAATGCCAGTTGTTGTTCAGCTCCATTCAGACATTGTTCAATGTTACCAAGAGAAAATGAGCCTGTTAGAGCCTGACAGCATTGGCCAGCTGTTGGATCATAACTACCCTCAGGAGGACTGAAGGACATTTAATCCTAGATATGCCTGTGTACTTGTGTGAGATGCAAGCTCACCATGCCTAGGTTTCTTTTCTCTCTTTTAGTCTTACTTGTTGTGATAAGGAGTAAGAAGGACTCTAAGAGCAAAGATTTATCTCCTAGTATCTTCCTTCAGTAGAGCTGCAACAAACTGCAACCTAATATATATAATCACTCTTTGAATAAACTTTTCCCATCTTTGTTTTTCTTCTCTTTTTTCTTTTATTAACTGTATGCACATAACGTAATAGCATAGGGCACCCTGTCTGGAAGCAACAGGCAACATGCTGCACAAGCAGAAACCTTTGTCTGCACAAAATCAACATTTACAGCCTTTTAAAACCTCTGAACATTGCTTTATTCCTCAGTGTCAACCAGAGGTGATACTGCACATTCCAACATTTAAAAACTTACAACACTGTTCTGAAGAGCTCTCATACTGATATGTCCTCTTTCTCACTCACGAACGCACAAGGATCAATGCTCTTACTGAGCCTAAACTCTAACATTTTTCTTTTGAAGTTAGGATTGTCCAAGTTTTGCAAAGAAACTAAGCAAGGTTCACGCACTATGGAACAACTTTCATGTTTTAGGCTCCACCTGGCTGAGAACAAAGAGAACAAAGAAGCAGGTCAGAGGTGTATGGAAAGTGCTCAGTACTCTGGTGAATGCACTGCAATATTAAAATATTGAAATCTCAAGTAAGCTATAGTGGTAGGGATGTGCACTGATTGGTAATGATTACATGCATTCTAGATGGAAAAAACGCCAACAGAACTCCTTGACTCACTTTCACTCACAGTGAAAGCACTCCTGTATTGCTTGCTGAAGGGTTACAGAGTACACTTGAATGAATACCAGTGTGTAACTTTCCTCACCCCTCTCAGTTAAAGCCACTCACTTCCCACAAAGATGAGTAATTTCTCTCGTGCCGGTCAATCCTTTTCAACCACAAGCTAGTGAAAAATACTGGCTACAATTCTCAAGAAACAAGTCAATATTCACCAGTTACTACCAGCTCCAGATCCTGCAAGCCACCATAATTCCAGCAATCAGAGCATCACCAATAGAAGTGGGACAGATCTTTTTGCCTCATCTCATGTGCAATATGAGTTTCTTCTTTGTGTCTTACTCTTCCATCATTGGAGCTGGCGCAACAGAAAAAAAAGAGTGTGTGTAGTAATGAGATAAACACTGCCAAACTCATCCAGATAGTTAAAAGTCTTAAAGGCCCCACTTGAATTCCTGTGATAATTTATTGTACTTTATGTAATTTGCAATTTATGTAATGTGAAATCTCTGCAGTCCTAGCTGTATACAGAGCCAACTCACACATATCACTGCACGGTAACTATTAAGCGTGACACTGGGAAGTAGTAAGTTTCCTCTTCTTAGACCCCTATCTCCAAACTAACTCCAGTCAGGCAAAAGTTGCAAAATTAATTGCAGCTGAAGTATTATCAGAAAAACAAACAAACAAACAAAACAGCTGTTCAAATGCATTCTACATTGGGCATTACAAATAAATGGTATTCCCTCAAGGCTACTACTCAGCGTCTCTTAGCTGGGCTCAAACAGATGACTCAGTTGCTGAAAGCAAGTTATCTCCCCTACTGTTATAAATGATTGTCTCTACTCACTGTTTTCAAGATCTTTACAGTCTAGTGGTACAGCAGATGCTAATATACTACCACAGCCTTTCTAATTGCTTCCTAATGTCTTTTTCTTGTGGTGTGTATTTACAAGCCAAATATCCACAATTATTGTGATCAGATTATGTCTGCAAACCACCAATTACTGATTGGCTAGAAATGTATCAACACAATAACATTTCTGTGTGTGAAGGTTACAATTGCAGTTTTGTGTGCTTAGACTGCAAAAAGAAAAGTTGAGTCTTTCCCTGTTTTTCTCATCAACATTTCACAGCCATTTCTAAATGAAGAAATATCTTTTCTTTTGCCCATGGGTAAAGAGGAAGGAATAAACCAAACTGCAAGCAATGCCAAAATGTCTTTACAGCCACTAAAAATTAAACTATATTCTGAACATTGACTTTTTATTTCCCTTCTCCCCTCAATCCCCCTCCACCTCTTTATTTGCTTGCAGGCATATACAGAAACACATGTGCTCAGACTTTTGCTTTGAGCAATTTGAGGATACCAGTGGTTGATGGAAACTAACTTTACAGCTTGTAATGCTTTAGAAATGCTGTTGTTAAGATAAGCTGGGAAAAATGAGACTGACATTGCCAAATCTGGTTGTGTCCAGAAGGCAAAACACAGAGTAATTATATAAGCAGAAGCCCTCTTGAGAAAATGTAGAAAGGTGCATTTATACCATGGAAGCACGTTAGGCTACATAGGAAATATGAAAGGAAATACAGCCAAGACTTTCAAAATATCTGAATAACCATAATTTGCCTTGAGGACAATATCAGAAGGAGAAGATGGTTTTCAGTCGGGATTAAATGTGTTCTTATTTCTATCTTCTGTGAGTATAGTCTTCATTTGTTTCACCTGAGTATATTTTGGAGCTGCTTTATTTAATTTTCTTTCAAATTTTAAAACTTCTTGTGTTTGTTCTTAGTCACTGTCTCACTGGAGCAGGGAGGTCTTTCAAGAGTTTGATGGCCTGCTGTCTAGCACCACCTGCTTCTGAAACAAGATGGTATAAGCAGAAAACTTCAGAAAGTCCAAAGTACAGAGGAGTATTTAGAAATACAGTGTCCAACACATGTTATTCTCTGATCAAGTGGTGAGAGAAAACCCCAGCAGCTGGATGGGAAGGGCAATATCATGAAACATTCACCATGGGTGCTCCAACTCTACCGAGAAAATAATAATCCTCAAAGAAAGACATCAAGGAGGGCCCCATTTACTTGTTGCCTAAATCTTACAAATCTTCTGCTGGTGTGAATCCAGTCTGAATTTTGGCTAATAATAATAATAATAATAATAATAATAATAATAAAAGGGGGGGGGGGAGGGGGAGGGAGGAGAAGCCTGAACACAAAATGCAATGCTAAATTACAGGTGCCAACTCTGAAACAAATGCTTTGCTGAGTTCCAGGAGCACTGAAGCAGTTCATTTCTGCATAGTTTCTAGTCATGAGGAACAAGACTGTTTTTTCCCTGCTATTGTCTTGTGACCCAAAGTCAAGATAACTTTGCTTGAGAAATAGTGCTGTTCTCTCTGAAAGTCTGTGCTGTCTGTAAATTAATGATATTCATTTGTAACTCCTTTGACAACAGGAAAATCTAATCCATTCTGATCTTATTTGGTCTTCACTGTAGCAACACTGAAGTTACTCATAACTCCCAAAAAGTTTTTAAATTGAATATAGCATGCCATCCAGCACTTAATATATATTCACTTTATCATTCTACCTGAGAGCTAAACAGACTTGTCTTCTGCAAGTGGAAAATTTCCAAACAGGTGCTTTGTACAATTGAGAGGTTTCAGAATCAGAAGTTGAATGACATCAAATATTCAAGCAAAATAAGCCTTTCCATCACGGAGGATGTCATCCAAGGTTGCAGTATCTCTGGAAAGAAGTGGCAGGGAGATGAAAAGAAATAAACAATCCAAGATTTTACAGTACCAGTGGAATTTAAAAGAGAGAACAGTATTCATCCTCTTTCCTTCTCTAAGGACAATTTTTAATTTTTTTTTTTCTTTTCTTGCTACAAGAATAAAAATCCATACAATCATAGAATCACAGAACCGTAGAATCACTCAGGTTGGAAAAGACCTTAAAGATCATCGAATCCAACCATAACCTAACCATACCACCCTAACTCTAACAACCCTCTGCTAAATCATGTCCCTAAGCACAACATCCAAATGGTTTTTAAACACACCCAGGGGTGGTGACTCAACCACCTCCCTGAGGAGCCTATTCCAGTGCTTAACAACCCTTTCTGTAAAGAGGTTTTTCCTAATATCCAACCTAAACTTACCCTGTCACAACTTGAGGCCATTTCCCCTCATCCTGTCACCTGTCACCAGTGAGAAGAGACCAGCCCCACTCTTGCTGTAAGCACTTTTCAGATATTGGAAGAAAGCAATAAGGTCTCCCCTCAGCCTCTTCTTCCCCAGACTGAACAGCTCCAGTTCATTCAGTCTCTCCTCATAGGGCATATTCTCCAAGCCCTTCACAAGCCTTGTTGCCCTTCTTTGGACCTGCTCCAGCATCTCCATGCCCTTTCTGTGCTGAGGTGCCCAAAACTGAGCACAGTACTTGAGGTGAGGCCTCATCAGTGCTGAATACAGGCGCAGGATGACTTCCCTAGTCCTGCTCACCACACCATTCCTGATACAAGCCAGGATGCCATTGGCCTTCTTGGCCACCTGGGCACACTGCTGGCTCATATTCAGCCGACTGTCTAACAGTACACCAAAGTCCCTTTCCATCAGGCAGCTTTCTAGCCACTCCTCCCCAAGCCTGTAGAATTGCCTGGGGTTTTAAATACGCAGATAAATTTAGAACTAATGATACTTCCCTGCTAAAAACCATCATGAACAGAGAACTTCCACAATGGAGAATGGCATGAGGCAGCCACTTCCAACAGGTTGTCTTGCATCTAATACTTCTGTGCATAGATTGCAGAAGTGCCTGTTGTCAGACTATTCATGTAAGACTTCTAACAAAACCATTTTAGTGATGGATTTATTAAAAACAACAACGACAACAACAACAACAAAACACCTTTGTATAAAGAAATGCAAGATTTGTACTGGAAAGACAGAAAATGTATACTTGACATCTAGCAAACAACACAAAAAATATTGACAGTTTTTGGTAATAGAAATACTGTGATTTTTTTTTTTTTTCTGGAAGAAAAAGAAATGAAAACAAATTGTCACAAGAAAACTGGATGTACATCTTTTACACTCTCTTTTACTGACAAATTCATCCCAAATTTAAAAATATATTTTTTACGAGGTCTGTACAAGTGTCCCCTGAGAAGGTTTTCTGGAAAGAGGGGTTTATTCTAACAGGATAATCTGTGCTAACAAATGCAAATCAGGTATATGCATAATTTTTGACAGCTTGAGTGAGCTTCAGTGCTTTGCCGAAAGCAACACAAGAAGTATTTGGCAAACTTCTCAGTCAGATGAAGGACTGTTGGATCCATAACCAGAAAATCATCCTTCTTTGTAGTGTCTGACTTTCTGTGTTTTGTGTTTACAGTTAATGGTTACAATACATTCATCCTATACTGGAAACTATTACACCTCTTCCAGAGACATAAACCAGTAAACTCTTAAAACAACATTCTATTTAATAATTCCTTACAATTTTTTTTTCTCCTTTTATGTATTAAATGCTATTTATTTTTTAAATAGGAGTGACAAATTTCATCTACAGTGTCTCCTTAAATATTTTATAATGTTTTATCTTATTCAGACTAAAAAATACGTATTTTTAGCAGAAGTTCAATGCTAATTAATCGGTGTCAGTGGAAGTTTGACAATAATTTATTGGTAATACTAGCATTTCTCACTCTAACCAGTTTCAGTAGTGGGCTGTATATAAAAGCGCCACAGACAGAAAAAATTGTTTTGCATTGTTTCACTGACACATAAAAAAATTTGATCAAGAAATAACATTTTAAGGGCTGTGAGATATTTAGCAGAGTAGAATGCTAGTTTGTATTTGTTTTTCCCTTTGCCAAATGCACCAGAAGCATATTCTACTAATTTGACAAACTGTTTTGTAGATTTCTAATTAGAAACATCTCTCCTGTATCTCTGTAAAATGTGTAACCAGCAAAACTACCAATAAATGGCCATGCTATAGGTCAGTGTAATCACCAAGCACGAATTCATTAGAAGGGGGCTTCTGGAGTCCAGTTAATTTAAACTATATACTTGAAATTTATGATGATTCCATCTACTTACACGTCTTTACCACACCCTTCATAACATGATCTTTACTTTCAGGACACCTGCAGGTTAACCTGAGTTACATTCCTGCAGTAGCAGAGATTCAGGCCAAGATTTACAAGGCACTGAAGTAACTGTCACTCAGTATCCCATGCTGCTTCTTTATTCGTCAGAGTCACTCATGACATAAATCAGACGATGTTCTTAGAACCTCTCTAAGTTTGCCTGGAAGAGTTGTCTAAAGTTCAGCTGGTGTTGCAAGAACCACTAAAGACTTTCTCAGATAAGAAGAACCAGCAACAGAGCCTGAATAAACCAGCCATCCCTAAGCCACCTCTCTCAAGAACTGATTTAGAGGTCCTGAGGAGGGGGAAAAACATTGCAGAGCAGTTATGGCCAACAGCACAGGGCCCTGGGGAAGGAGGAGTTGCAGAAAAGGGGAGACACCGTGACTTCACCCCTCTTTGCTGTGCTTTCTTCTTTCCAATTGTAACTCTTCCTTTCCCTTGTCTAACTTTTTGTCCACTTGGGTTCTCATCAAGACACAGTTAATAATGATATTCGCTGAGAAGCCACTTGGTAAGAAGTCAAGGTTTCAGTGTAACCAATTTAAAAATGAAAGGGCTTGGGGCAATTGGGGCTGTAGCAATGACCCACTAGTACCAGTTTGCTTGAAAAGTTTGAATTAGAGAATTGCATTTTGCACTGAGTGGCTTTCCTTTTCTCCTCATCAGACACATTATGATTTTTCCCAGATGTGAACTGTGCTACACATTTTGCTATTTGCTCCATTCTGAACATTATGTTGCGGGTCCTGCAATCAGAAGGTAATGCATTTCGTGCCTTTTGAGGAGAATAAATTGAAGGAATTTGAAAGCAGTAGCCTGTGCCCTGAAATAGCAGCTTTCTAACCATCACATCATTCCCAGGCACTCTCAGCATGGAAAAGAAGTATCGCATCCTCAGAGGCAGAAATGTCCTCCCCTGATTTTGCACAGTGCTTAGTGCTGTGGGAGTCTTGGCTCTGGACTCTGGAGCATCACTGCAAGACAGGTAAGTATGAGGGGAAGTCTTCTTGCATAGAAAAATCATAGCTGACTCCTATTAAAATAAAACCACAGCCATTTGCCTAGCTATGTAATTAGAACCAAAGGTAAGCCACAGGCAAGTGGTTGCTCCCTACGTGCCAGTCAAGGAGCACTTGTGCCTGCCTGCCTCTGCTCTGTCTTTCCTGGAGTGGTTAGCAATGGCAATGTGAAGCCTTTCAGCTAGGCTTCATCAAGATAAAGTGAAGAACAGATGAAACTGATGTAAACAGTACTGGTAGGACTTTCTTGTCTTTCCTAACAGAAATCATCTAGAGCCTTTGTTTACAATGGTGGCTGATACATCAGCAATAACATATGTGTGTGGGTTTTTAAAGCCAAAGCAAAATTACTATTCAGTCATGTCTCCAGCATAGCCTCATACAGAAAACATCACCTACTAAGAGATAGTAATAGTGCAAACATCTGGCAACATGACGATCTTTGTAAAGAACATTTTTCTCACTATTTTTCTGACAACTGAAATGTGACTTGAGAACTCCAGAAGGCTTAAGTACCGTCTAGGAATTTACAGTAAATATGAAAATCTAGTTTATGACAATCATTCTTCTTATTTTATTTAATAAGCAAGGAAAATAGGCATGAATCCCTAGGTCTTCTATTTCAGGAAGATTCTAGGGATTTTGCTACAGAATGAATACACAGCAATCTTATTTGCTAAATAATTTGGAATCAAGTTTACACTGGATTTTGCCACAGAGAAAGAGATGGGAGAGCATCTCTTCTGTATCATCACATGTTCTTCTCAAAAAAATGTGGAATCAGTTCCAGAATATCAGTCAGTTACTTCAGACTAATAACCACTGTGACATTCCTTCATGTCTTAAACAAACTGCCTGTTTTTCTTACTTTTGTCCTTTCTTATTGTTTTTTTTAACTCACAGATGATGGAGGAAAATGAACTTGCACTTCATTTTCAAAGACCTTAAAGAAAAATGACTTACTATATGGCTAAATATAGCCAGACAGAAACTGGCCTAGAACAAAGTGCAGATGGGCAGCACTGAGCTCTGCTCTGTGTGATAGCAACAGGTTCTGAGGGAACAGCATGGAGCTGTGTCAGGGGAGGGGCAGCTGGGGGTCAGGGAACGGTTCTGCTCCAAAGGACAATGGGCATGGAATGGGATGCACAGGGCAGTGAATATGGCCCCAAGCTGCCAGAGTCCAAGGAGCATTTGGACAGGATAGCCTCAATTTTAGTGGCACTGCCATTCCCAGTGGACTTCATACATGCTGGAGTTTGGAAAAGAGGAGCACAGAGGTTCCCTCATAGCCATTTACTGATGCTGAAGAATTAACATGCCTGCACAGAACCCAGGAAGAGTTAAGTTCCTAAAAGCACAGGAGGAACCTATTTTTGATTTGTAAGAGAAGTTATCTGATGAGAAAGGACAAAAAGAAGGAATTATGCTAAAAATGTACTTACTGTTATTTATACCACACACATAAATAAAGAACAACTTTTCATAGATTTAATTATTTCAACTTTTTCAAACTGGAGATATAAATTTTCCTTTGGCTTTTGTGCAGTATGATGGACTAGACAGTTAAAGCAAACACCAAGAAAATACCATACATATTTGGTGGCCCCTGGCTGAAAGCACAGGTTTTGTACCTGCTGGTACTGTATTCCCTGCAGTCTTGCTGTACTTAGACTGTACTAAAAAT
Source organism: Chrysolophus pictus (assembly GCA_037305975.1). Taxonomy (NCBI): domain Eukaryota; kingdom Metazoa; phylum Chordata; class Aves; order Galliformes; family Phasianidae; genus Chrysolophus; species Chrysolophus pictus. The sequence goes on from CM074614.1 coordinate 13,336,552, forward strand.
CAGTACTCCTAGTCCAAACAAAAACAAAGGTTGTTTTGCTTTCCCTGTGACTGACATATTTCTGATTCTTACCTACTCTCTTTGAGAAGTCTTTCCCATAATGCCTATAAGGTTCTTATTAAAGTAAGAATAAATTCATTAAAGCACATTTTATGTAAAATGCTGCACAGGAAGAATGTGAGTTTTAAACATCATGCTTAATAATAGTTGACAGAATGTACAGCATAGCGAATAAAATAGAACTTTTCATCATAACTTATAGCCTAAATGTCTTCTCTAAAACTATTCTAGATGTTAAAAATCTTTCATTTAAATACATGTATATAACAAATAATCATGGTAAAATCTACATAGCATTTTTTTTTTTCCAGTAGAAGCATGAGAAGTGAAATATCATTTTTATTCCTTCTTTATATGCATCCACCCACTGCTTTCACAGAAATTCCTTGTAAGGCTCTATGACATTAACAGATAAAATGTAAGAAGGCTCAGTGGAGAAATCAAACATCAGAAAGAAGCGTGTTTGAAAAGCACCATGACCATTTAACTACCTTCCTCAGGCAGATTTTTTTTTAATTAATCCCATCATCTTCAGTTCAAAAAAGACAGGGATCTCCTAGAAAGAGTCCAGCGAAGGACCACAAAGATGATCAAGGGCCTAGAGCATCTACTGTATGAGGAAAGGCTGAGAGATCTGGGACTGTTCAGCCTGGAGAAAACTGAGAGGGGAGAGAAGATCTTATCAACATTCATAAACATCTGAAGTTCAGGAGTCAGGTCAATGGGAGTGGATACATTTCATTGGTGTGCAGCAATAGAACAAGGAGCAAAGGGCAGAAACTGGAAGACAGGAAGTTCCACCAGAAAAAAATTCTTTGCTCTGAGGATAAGGTGACAGAGCTCTGGAACAGGCTGCCCAGAGAGGCTGTGGAGTCTCCTTCTCTGGAGATGAAGAGCTGTCTGGACATTTTTCTATGCAACCTACTCTACAGGACATGCTATAGCAGGGGGTCGAACTCTATGGTCTCTAGAGGTCCCTTCCAACTCCAGTGATTCAGTGATTTGTTAATTTGAAAGTGTCTATATGTTCAAAACTTAGAATATTTTAAATTAAAATTGAAATATTTCTCTTTCCAGATCTGATGGATGTTTGGAAAACACCTGGCAGGCAGAGTTATTTAAAGTCTGGGACTTTGCTACTGCTTTCCTTTATTTTGTTACCAAACTTCAGTGCCTGAATCCAGTTGCATCAGAACCTGAAAGCCCGGAAACAGGAGCTTCTACCTCACCGTAGCAGATTCTGTCACACACTGGTGTCTTGTGTCACAGGCTTAGGTGCCTTCTTATTCTACTAATTCTGTAATGAGGCTCAGACAAGGTCTGGTATGACTAGAAGCAGTCATAGAACCTGTTTATGTAGGACTTGTGCTGCAAGCATGATTGGCATTCACAAAACAAGTTGAAGAATGAATTAACCAACAGAAATTCAAATGTTATTGACTCATACTGAGTTCATGGGAACAAGGTGTTTAGTGCAACCAGAAGGAATGTGTTTTAAAGATCACTGCTACATTTCTGGCAGTACCCATGGCATATGGTTCACAGTACTCATGCCTTGTTGTGAGCCAGCTGTGCTCTTTTATCACCTCAGATTTGGTAAAATCCCATTCTCTTAGGAGACACTATCATCAGTGTTGATGGTTGCAAAGCACTCATCTCCCAGAGCAACTTATTTCACAAAAGCATGATGTCGGCTGACCTTTGCTTCTGTGCATGAAATGATCAAAATCTCATAGAAAAAAACAGCATACTCAGAGATCTTTTTCACTTTTTCTGTTACTGACGCTTTTGCAGTTCATTGTTGTTGTGTTTTTTTTTCCTCTATACTAAAAGAGGTTTGAGGTTCTTGCTCCCTTGGAAGACAAAGATTAGGGCTCCAATGATTAATAATCAGATAAATATTAGCAGTGAATTTTAACACTTACTTCAAAGGCATGGATGCAAAAGGCTTACAGAAAACCAAGACTTAAAGGTATCAACCTCACTTTTTGAGACAATACTCTGGGCTTTCACATCTCCATGGAGATCCTAAAAATGACACCTATTCTCCAAATGGCAATAGGTTTAGAATTATTGTGCACATCCATCATGAGATAAACTGTATATTTGTGTTTCAGTACCACAGCTGATAAATATTTGCCTCTGGATCTGGGCAGGAAAGCCACAGGATCCCATATGTGGATTTCCATATGTGGCTACTATTCAGGTTGCCAGTTGACATTCTCTGTCTGGGAGGATGTTGACCATTATCAAACATCCTGGTTAACAAAAGGGTTCCTTCTCCCAGGGAAACTGTTTTAGGATAATCTTTCTTTCTTTCTTTCTTTCTTTCTTTCTTTCTTTCTTTCTTTCTTTCTTTCTTTCTTTCTTTCTTTCTTTCTTTCTTTCTTTCTTTCTTTCTCTCTTTCTTTCTCTCTTTCTTTCTCTCTTTCTTTCTCTCTTTCTTTCTCTCTTTCTTTCTTTCTTTCTTTCTTTCTTTCTTTCTTTCTTTCTTTCTTTCTCTCTTTCTCTCTTTCTCTCTTTCTCTCTTTCTTTCTCTCTTTCTTTCTCTCTTTCTTTCTCTCTTTCTTTCTCTCTTTCTCTCTTTCTCTCTTTCTCTCTCTTTTTCCCCTCCTTCCCTCCTTCCCTCCTTCCCTCCTTCCCTCCTTCCCTCCTTCCCTCCTTCCCTCCTTCCCTCCTTCCTTCCTTCCTTCCTTCCTTCCTTCCTTCCTTCCTTCCTTCCTTCCTTCCTTCCTTCCTTCCTTCCTTCCTTCCTTCCTTCCTTCCTTCCTTCCTTCCTTCCTTCCTTCCTTCCTTCCTTCCTTCCTTCCTTCCTTCCTTCCTTCCTTCCTTCCTTCCACATCCAAGGCTGGATGTGGCCCGGCCCTGGGCAGCCTGGTGTAGTGGTTGGCGATCCTGCCCATGACAGGTGGGTTTGAACTAGATAATCTTCGAGGTCTTTTTCAACTCAGGCCATATGATGGTTCTATGATCCTATGATTCTGTCTGTTGTTTTCCCACTTCAGATTGGCTTGGATGAGAACAAAGCATTAGTCTGACTTTGACTTACAGGTTAGCCAAGACAGCAATGAACTCAGGAGCCTTCTCAGAAATATTGCAAAATGCTTGTTTAGGCATGTACATAGACAACTAAAAGTTACATTTACAATTCTCCTTTTCTGAACTTGGGTCAAACCAAGAAAGTCAGAAGTAGAGTTCAAACATGAAATGGCAAACCTGTGAATTGCAAACCAAGGCATGAAGCCTACTGCGTGGAAAGCAGGGAAAGATTTTTCACTGCTTGATTCTAACTGGAGCTGCATTTTGCCAGCTAGTCCAGACTGCTTTTGTGAATTAACAACAATTTTGTGTTTATAATATAATATTTCTAAGAAGGAAAATTCTGGGGCATATAGATGAAAGAAGCTGAAGCATCATAGCAAGCCTTGACCTTGTAGCTATGTAAAAATAAGTAGGACAGAATTAGCTAGCTAGCACATATGGAAATCAATACAATGGCCAGGGGCTGAGAGAGCAAACGAGATTTATTTAAGCTCTCTGGGCAATACAGTCACTATCAATAGCCTTCATTAGAATTAGATCTCTGATAGGAAATGAAAAAATAAAAATAAAATCATAAAATAAAACCAATACAACAGCACACTTAGAAAAGATGTATTGTTTGCTCCTTTCCTTTATTGTTTCTTTTATGTGGTGGGGCTTCCAAGCTTTTGTTTGATTTTTATTTGATTTTTCTTCCCTTGGAGGATAATGAAGATGTTTCATAAGCATCTCAGCTTTTTTTTTTTTTTGTAACCAAGACATTTCAGCAATCAGAACACTGATATCTAAATCATAGGTTTTAATTTAATATTATTTAACATTCAGTAATTTTATTTCTGATAATGGATGGTGAGAATGGTTCAAGATAAATGACAATCAGGAGAAAGAAAATATGAAGCTCTCTGACACAGTGGTAAAGTTGCAGCAAGGGGGAATCACAAATAATAAATTTGTTTTGGATTTGGAGGGTGATAGGGCTGACGTTTTTTGACTAAATGTGAAGAAAGCAGCAGGTTTGTTTCAATCGGTAGTCAAAACATTTTGACCATTTATTATTTTCATGTCTGCTGAAGACATTGAGAGCAAAAAAACACTACTACGCAAATTTCTAAAGTATTTAGAAGAGATGAAAAAAAATCATTTCTGCTGTTTCCTCAGCGCAGGATTGCTCACATTATTCTTACCACATCTCCTCACAATTACATTCATAGCATAGAAGTACTGTAGCCTTTACCTCTTTTTGAACATGTATGACTTGATATTTACCAATAAGGCTCCATTCCATTATCTTTTTTTACAAAAGTAAGTAAAGAAAATGTTTTTCTTTTCTTTTCTTTTTTTTTTTATGGTTACCATGAAGTAGTTAGGAACTGAAGTAGATATTACAAACCTTAAAAACTGTAAGTATCTTAGCAATTCTGACTTCTCTGTCTCTTTTTTTCCCTCTCATTCTCATGATGTCTTAAAATTGGCATTAGAATGTTCTAATTCCAATTAGATTCACATTGAAGAGGAGGCTCATGTGTGGCCTTACCGCTCTATAAAACTACCCGAAGGGAAGTTGTGGTGAGCTGAGAGTCGGCCTCTACTCCCATGTAAATAGCAACAGAACTAGAGAGAATGGCCTCAAGTTGCCATTGGGAGATTGTCAGGGGAGATTCAGATTAGACGTTAGGAAATACTTCTTCTCTGAGAGAGAGGTCAGACGCTGGAAAGGGCTGCCCAGGGAGGTGGTGGAGACACCAACCCTGGAGGTGTATAAGAAATATTTAGATTTTGCACTGAGGAACATGTTTTGTTTAGTGGAAAATACTGGTGATAGGTGGACTGGATGATCTTAGAGGTCTTTTCCAACCTTAGTGATTCTATGTTTCAAAGGTTTCTATTGACAGTATTCGGGAGAAAAATTGCAGGGATGTATTCAAACAGTTCAACAGCAGAGGTATGTGCAAAGTCAATTTTTTTGCTATCTATATCTGCCTCAACAACGCAGAGGTGTGTACAGTGGATTTTCAGCAGCAGCTTCATCTTCCTCCTTTTTGTGCTGCAGGCCTCCTTCTCACACTTTGCTCAGAGGCCTGTTTAGAGCCAGCAATTACAACTCTTTTGGCCACTACAGTCCTTCTCACTCTGAACTTCTATGTGCAGCCCTCTCCCAGCACCTAACCTATTTCTACTGCTTTCCAGTTGGTGGGCAATTGCATTGCAGTATTTCCTCTGCCTATAACCTACTGCTGTGAAAGTGCTATATTTCACGCGTTAGATCCTCTCTTAGGGAATGCCCCAGATGCAAGGACTGTGAGGTCACCAGTTCCCATGTAGGAATGAAAAATAGGCTGAAAATGCTGCAGGCATCTCTTGCACAGCAGAGCTGTGTGACTGCCATTTATTGATTTGGTCAAAAGTGCCAATGCAAACACACAAGGTCATCCTACCTCCTCTCTCTGCACAATGGTTATCCCTCCTGATAATGCAGGTTATCTGCTCAGCCCTGGGCAAAATACCTATTCCTTGATCCCACAGAGGAGAAGAGCATCCTGATGCCACCATCACATTCATCCCAGCTTTCTGACTGCGGCACACTGGAGAAAAGTGGTGTGCTCCCCACAAGACACAGCTTCCCCATGCAGAAGGAGGATGCATCTGGAGACATCCAGGAGGAAATCCAGTGCAGGTATTCAGAGCGGTCTGTTCTGTTTTCCCTAGTGACAAAATGGCTTCAAATAATGTTGTTCCAGAGCAACGCTGCTAAGAATAGTGCATGGTAGAAAAAGTGTGGGCAGTATTTTTAGCAAACATTATAAGCCAGAGGAGACTATTCCATCTGCAGGATGGAAACTTTGCAATGCAGCAGCATTGCAGCACAGGCTATGAAAGATCATAGGGTATCTAAAACTGCACAGTATTGCACCCGAGGATAAATAGAATCTTGTGCTTGGTTAAAAAAGTATATACACTTAGATTTAAGACACAGGACAAAATACTGGATCAGTTACCACCCAGCCTAAAGGGATTAAGATCCAAGAGGTGAAAGAAGGATCCTGGATCTACAGACAGAGTATTAGATTCTTCCTTACCCTGAACTTTTCTTGATAATTCAGTTTGGTGAAAAAGGAGGGAAGAATGTAGTTATGGCTATTTTGCTGTGGTAGAGGAAGAAGCAAAACTGCTCACTGGGAGAATTGTCTCAATTTTCCCTTCAGGTCTACTGGATTCATCTGCAATCACATATTTCCAGCTTGGATTTGCCTTTGGGTCCGAACAAAGGCAAGATTTTGGAAACTGCATACAGAAGAGTTAGTAGAAAAACTGCTTCAAGAACACCAGCATTGTATTTCCACACAATCCTGACACTTGAGAAGTTTCTTTTCCAGCTTGAATATTTGCTGCAATCACTGCAAAAGGCAAAAAGCAGACTCCAGAACCTGAAAGCCTTGAAGTCACAGGTGCTGCTCTAATTACTCCTTCAAATCATACAAATCAGCACAGCAGCTGGAGATCCTGTGGCCATGGAGGTCTGGACATCTCACTCGCTCAGGGAAATGGCACTGAACTGTAGAGAACCCAAGGAGATCTACAAGCAGTGATTTTCTAGCACCACACGGTGCAATCAGTTTCTGAATTTGTATCATTATGATGGTTTTACAGAAACTTAATCCCTAGAAGCTTCTTGCATTTTAAAAATCTGTTCGCAAGACCTGTATATATTTTATATCTTACTGCAATACTTCTGCTTTTTTTAAGATTATAATTTGAAGTTTTAGAGTCAGGGCAATTTTTAGATCATGTTCTGCTGAGCTTAGCATTTTTCTGTAGGGCATTTCTTTTCTGTATAGCTTTTTGAGGTAATGGAAACAAATAGGTCAGGAAAATAGAATATTTTACTGAAAAACACTGTTTTCTGAACATCTAATTCTCACTAAATCTATTTGTTTTAAGATAGGTCACTTACAAAACCCTTTTGAAAATTCTACATTTCATTATGAAAATAATAGAAATGTAATAATTGCACACTTTCAGGAAAATATTTTCCTCACTCATTTTGTCCTTCCAGGGAAGGCCTGGCTTACATTTTTTGTTTTTTATTTCGGGTGGTGTTGGACTGTGTGGAGCCAGGGGTTGGATTCTGTGACCTTCATGTGATCCTTCCAACTCAGGATATTTTCTGATTCTGTGAGTTTTGAAAGATCACCTCTTACTACCTCCTACTGAAGTGTACTTAAAGTCACATCTACCAGAGGATCAAACAAAACTGTTACTTTGGTTGGCAATACTTACACACACAGTTTGAAGTTAAGCAGATGCCCACAGCACTCATTTAAACCAAGACATCGCTAGCCAGCATTTAGCAAACATTACAGAATCACAGCATTTTGCTCTGAGGGATTGCATCTTCATTACACCAAGTCAGGAAATTTCTACTTACACCCTCTTGAACGCATGGGAGACTCTCTACCTGTTTTCTCTATTGCAGAAATAATTTTGGATAGAAATATATTCACCATGGAGATGCTTTTCCAACAGAAAAGGCTACAGAGCCAATATACCATTGGCATCTCGTGATGCTGAAGGAATCTATCAGGTTTAATTCCTCTGGCAGGTGGCACCAATTTGGAACAGCAGCATGAAAATGAGTAAGCTGTTCTGCCTCCAATTTGGTCGGTGTTGTTGGATGAGGAAACAAATATCTCTTTATTACAGCGTGAGTTAGAATCTCTTTTGCTTCCTTGTTTCTTCACATGGTGGATAAAGAGAGTTAAAAAAAAAATACAATAGAAATCTTCAGACGAGAAATGTCTTTACCTCTCTTCTTCCCTGATCCACACCCTCAATAAGTTAAGTAGCTGCAATAAGCCCTGCAATAGTACAGCTGAGCCTAACATAGCAGGAAAGCACAGTCACTGTGGCTGAGATGGAGTCTCAGGACCAAAATGTGCTTCAGTGCAATTAGAGCTGCACCCATCTGGAGGACTTTCCCCTCGGTGGAGGACGGTGGCTGGGCAATGCCAGGCTGGCTGTGTTATGCTTTGCTAGGACAACCTTGTTCAGCATAGGAGGCAGGGTGCAAGTAGGAGCGACAGACCGTTGCACACAGTTACTCACCAAAGCGCTACTAATGCAATGCCTGGGACAGAGGAGATGCTTGTGATGGATACACTTGTCTGTCCAAGGAAAGAGAACAAAAACAGGATCCTAAGAGCACAAGTCCAAAGATCCTAAGGGGATTGTAATGGCACTGATTAGGACCCAGCTTTTCTTTTCACTTTGCACCCATGTTCCTGAGCTGAGATTTTTTGAGCAATTTAGGTTTAAGCAATTAATTATCTTCATTTATACTCATGATTTCATTTCAAGCCTTACACTTATAAAACCAGAATCAAGCAAAGGATACAGGCTTTTCACTGACTTAGAGAAAAGCATAGGAAGAAACATTTCAGCAGAGAAACATCCCCTTACAAAACTAACGTCAGCTGCAACTCCCTTGTGAATGATTAAATAAATACTTAAAAAGATATTTTACAACTAAGCCTGACATTCAAAAACCGGGGACTCAGAGACCTAGAGGAAAGTCTGGAGCAAGGAATACTCATGCTGCAGTAGAAAAAAATCAGGACAGAGAATACTTGAGTGATCTGGTCGCACAGAAGTCCATGGGGTCTAGTGGGATGCAACCATAATAATAAATTAGGTGCTGGATATCATTGTGAGGCTATGCACATTTATCTGTGTAAGAACAAGGGAACTGAGAAAAGCACCCAAAGACTGGAGAAAAGCAAATGTCACTCATTTATTTAAGAAGGAGGACCTAGGGAACTGCAGGCAAATCAGCCTCACCTCAACCTCTTGGGAGGTGATGCAGTATGTAATCCTGGAAAACATTTCCAGGCACATGAAGGATGAGAAAATGGTCAGGAATAGTCAGCACAGATTCACCAAAGGGAAATCATTCTTGATAAACATGACAAGCTTCTGTAATAAAATGACTGGTCAGAAAACATGGCAAGAACTACTGGATATTGTCTACTTTGAGTTCATTAAGGCTGAGAAGTTGATGATTTGTGGGCTGGATGGGTAGACTGTGAGATGGGTTGAAAAGTGCCTGAATCATTGGGCCCAGAAGTCAGAAACTGCTGGCACAAATTCTAGTTGGAGGCCGGTAACCAGCAGTATGCCCTTAATGTCTTCATTAATAAACTGACTGATGGGATAGAGTGTGCCATCACTAAGCTCACAAATGACACAAATCTGGGGATGTATGGCTGATTCACCTGACAGTCACGCAGCTATCTGAAGGGCCCTTAAAAAGTTGGAGAAATGAACTGACAAGGACCTCAACCAGGGGAAGTGCAGAGTCCTTCACAGGAAAAAGGAATCACCTCAGGCACCAGCATATGCTGGGGGCTGACCGACTGGAAAACAACTTTGCAAAGTAGGACATGATGGATACCAAGTTGACCATGAGCTATCAATATACCAAAGAAAGCTACAGTTATTCTGGACTACTTTAGGAAAGTGTTGCCAGCAAACTGAGGGAGGTGGTCTTTCCTGAGCATTGGTGAGGTCATACCTAGAGTACTGTGATCAATTTTAAGGCTCATCAGTAAAAGGGAGACATGAGTATACTGGAGACGGACTGGTATCAATACTCTGTAATATTGTGAGGTATTACCAAGTGGGTGAATACCTGCATAGATACTGATCATGACAATGTGAGCAGACACATGTGAGCAGTAAGCACCCATCTCTTTTCAATATGAATTCTACAGGTGCATTTTTAAACAGCAGGTTTAATGTTCAGATTAGGGAAGCAAATACCAACACATCCAACGCAGGCACACCTATTTCGAATGAGCTGTCATTTGATTCAGTGCTTTCTACCGAATGGCATACCTTTTAGACTGATCGGCACTCTATGAGAACAGAAAAGCTTATCTTTTTAAGTATTACAAGGCTAGTATATTTCTTTGGAGGTGAATAACAACATCACTAAAATTTTATTAAATAGTGTCATTTCGGAGAGGAAAGATTTGCTTTGTAGTTTTTCATTTATCTAGATCTGCAATAAATAATGAAATAGGTTATATAAACAGTAACATTACAAGCTTTACTGAGGCACAATGCTGTACCATTATTGTTCATGAAATAGTAGTCAGAAATGCAGTTTCTCTTAGATTGCTTTAAAAACATCACACCATGTGCTTGTTATAAACTTTACAAAGCTACCTGGAGGTAACAAATCCAAATCAGAAGTGGGGTGGAGAGGATGAAAAGAAAAATCCAGAAGAGTACAGTGAGAAAGTTATCAAAGGGAAAACATCCCCACAGCCTTTTCAAAAACAGCTTGTTCACTGTCTGAGTTTATAGCACAAAATAACACCAACAACACCCCAAGTGCAGGGGTGTAGGACTGAAACTGTTCTGCTGAACCAAAAGATAAATTGTCAGGAAGTTCTCTAGCAGGATCTGGTGCACATCATATAGCTAATGGCATCCTCCTTCAAGGCTGTGAAACATGGTGACAGTACAAAAATGGGAGGAGTGTCTGACACACCGGAAAGCTGTGCTGCCATTCAACAAGAGCTGGACAGGATGGAGAGTTGGGTGGAGAGGAACATAGTGAGGTTCAGCAAGAGAAAGTGTAGGATCCTGCACCTGAGGAGGAATAATTGCATGCCTCAGTACAGGTTAGAGACTGACCTGCTGGAAAGGAGCTCTGCAGAGAAGGACCGGGGTGTCCTGATGGACAACATGTTGGCCATGAGCCAGCATGGCCTCAAGAAGGCCACAGATATCCTGAGCCACATTAAAGAGTGTGACCAGCAGGCCGAGGGACGTGATCTTCCCCCTCTAGTGTGAGGCCTTGTCTGGAGTACTGTGTCCATTTCTGTGGTCCTCAGAAAGTCTAGATGAGGTGATTGTGTGCCTGGAGCATGTTCCTTAATGAGGAAAGGTTGAGAGCCCTGGGACTGTTCAGCCTAATGAAGAGAAGACTGAGAGGGGGATTCATCACTGCTTATAAATATCTAGAGGGTAGGACCCAAGTGGATGCTGCTGACAACACAGGAAGTTCCATCTGAACATGAGGGAGAGCTTATTTTCTGTGAGGGTGACAGCTCAGGAGCTAAATGCCCAGAGAGGTTGTGGAGTCTCCATCTCTGGAGATATTTAAAACCTACCTGAATGCTTTCCTGCACAGCCTGCTGTAGGGAGCCTGCTTTAGCAGAGGGGTTGGACATGATGATCTCCAGAGATCCCTTCAACCCTACAATTCTGTGACTCTGTGATTCTCCTCCAAGCAGGAAAGCTGGGCTGAGGCAGGGCTACCACCAGGGCCAAACATTTTGCAGCTCTGTGTGTGAAGCCTGAGGACTCACCATGCTCCTGTCTCATGTCATCATCCCCAGCATCCTTTTGCCAAGAAGTGCCTGCTGTACCTTTGGGTTTGTAGAGTCTCGAAGGATCCCAGCACAGTTCCAAAGCACAACTGAATCTCTAACTGCTCTATAACATAAATGCCGATAAGTAGGAGTGTAACCATGGAAGATGAGGAAAAATAGGAAAAAAAGGCCAGTGGCTTGCTCCTCCATGAAAACAAGATTCAGGAATAAATGAACATTGAAATAAATTAAAACTGACAAGCTACTGGAGATCTTCATAAACAAGCACATGCATAAGTACTTAGTATATGATTTAACTAAAAGCAAAGCAAATACTCATTTCCCAAACCATCCTGCAGGTTGACTGGGAATTATTTCATCATTCCAGATAAGATTTGTACTTTATAAGTAAAGGCAAGTCTATTTGAAGTTATGTTCCCTTCACAGTGAAGCATATGGTTTTGTGCTATTGTAGGAAAGTGAGGAGGCTCAGTACAAAGGGCACCATTCTCACACATCTATCTATGCTTGGTCAAGTCTGAGCCTGAGCTTCTTAGATGAAAATAAACTTCCCTTTCTATGAGGAGACTGTGTTTGTTTTGTTTTGTTTTGTTTCAGTTGGCTGGTTAGGTTTTTTTGTTGTGGTTTGGTTTGTGTTTTTTTCCTGTTGTTGTCACTATAATACTGCTGCCATACAAACATCTTAAAGCTGAAGATAGAAAAGTAGTACTTAAACAACAAAAAGATGTCTCTTTTGGCTGTGCTAATGCAATTTGCAAGCCTCCTCACCAAGCTGCGAGATCTGAAAATAGTAACACACTTGAGGGAGAGTGAGATTTGAGCGATCAGAAGAGAGATCTTGTACACTGGCTAGATTTTTCAAATTTTCTGCCAGTGCTCCTGGACTATGGAAACCAGATCATCCAGCCTGCAAGCAATGCACAGAATTTGCCACTGCTGTTTGAACCTTGATGCCACTACCACAACATTTGCACAGCTCCATATATTTCGCAGACCAGGTAAGAGTGCAGGAGATGGTATCTGCCTATTGAGCTGTCAGCTATGAGAGTACAAGGTTGGAAATCCTGAAATGTGAGCCACAGTCTGTAGTCATGAGGAGCAGATCCACATGGTCTGCATATTTGCATCCTAGCAGCCTTTTTCATAATTAAACAGCACAACAGTTCGCCTACTTAACATTACATACAGCAGCTGAAACATTTTTACCAGAGCATTTATGTTTTTTCTGAAAAGTACTCTTCAACACTTTAAGCACTTTCAACACTTACCTTTCATAAAACCACTTTTGATAATGAAGAAAAACGGAGATGGATTATACCCAGATCTCCTTAAATCCTCCTTCATTGTCTCAGCAACCAATAATCATCACTAGTTGTAAAGGAAATTTTGGGGCTCTGAAAGGATTATTATTTGGCATTTTATGGAGTTGCTGGTGAAAAGAGCTAATCACTTAATTGAATACATTTTCTGCACCAGGAACACTTAATGACACATCAAACAGCTTGCACAATCCTAGTGCCACTGGTGAGCTCATAACACACTACACTGCACAGCAGAGAGTGCCCAGCGGATGTTGTTATGCTGACTTCAAACCACCATCTCCACAAGCTCAGAGAACTTCAGCATGCCTATACACCCACTGCAGGAGCCACGAATCAAATGGATTTTGGCAATACCTGAGACATATCGGGACTGACTCAAGAGGAGAGATATGTGCTTGTTCACTCTGCAGACATTGCTTTTTCAGAGTGGATTCAGCAAGGCTTCTTGACGTCTGCAACCCTCTGGGAAGCCCCAAGAGTCTCTGTAATGTGATGGAAGAGGTATAGTCTGTGTTGTTTTTTTTGTTTTTTTTCTGTATTATGAGGACAAGCTGAAACCACTGCTGTCAGTCATTTCTGGATTGCATAAAGGAGACCCTGGCAAAACTAAATTGAACTAGTCTTATTTTTTCCCCACTTTTTCTCTTTGAGATGTTTCCCAAGAGACTCACTAGCCACTAAAATTCTGGGCATTCCTATCATTTTCTCAATTAATAATTTTTTGAAAAGTTATGCTATACATCCACATAATTTAATCGTTATTTTAGTTAGCACACACATTCACTATATATTTCAGAAAGTCAAAAGTAGACTCACACTGGCTTTAAAAAGAAACAAACAAACAAAACAAACAAAAAAGAAGCGAGGGGAAGAGAAGAATAAAAGGAAGAAAGTTAAGTTAATGCAACTCCACAGATTGGGCGTCTGACTCTCATAACTCTCTGAGCTCCATGGTAGACCTGGCAGTCATGTATAAATTGAAGTACCAGGAGCAAACTGGCTATAAAGTAATTAAACACCTCTATGGGCATTGCAGAGCTGAGTCCACAGAAGAGTAAATAGTAAGATTCTTGGTTGGTATGAACAACACAGTTTGAGTGACTTGCAGTTAAATATCTCACATGGATGTCATTACTAACATACGTGGTTCCACCCAGAGAATTCACACCTGGGGAGTCAGATCTGTTTCAGAATTAGAAAGCCAATGACATTTAAGGTCACTTAATTCATAGAAAATCCATGTGTAAATTAAGCTAAGTTAGTCAGACTATGCCATCTGGTGCATATCCCCAGTCACCACAATTTCATTAACCCCACAATTAACTTTAACTGGGCAGAAGCTGAAAAAAAGTCGGAGTGTAAATTTCTTAGTGTAAAAAGAGAAAAAAAGCAGTCAACTACAGAAGCAAATAGAGTCGTATTGCAACAAAAAAAAAAAGAAAGAAAGAAAGCTGACAGCATGTAGTCCCAAACAGTACCTGTTAGAAAATTACTTCATTTTTTATTTTCAGAATTTGCCTCATCATCTTCAGAGCTCTGGCAATGAGAATGTGTAGCAAAGTGTGCTAATGGTGTTATTTCATCAGCAAGCTATTAAGGTGCCACAACAGAAAAAAGAGTCTTAAATCAGTTTAAGGACAATTATTCTTTAAGCAGCATTACTGTTACTTAAGTATACATATTTCTATGTACAAAAGATGTATACCATTATTTCTGCATTAAAATCATGTAAGGATTACAGGTATTCTCATTCTTCTGATGGACAGCTATGTATTCTATAGTTGCAAATCTAAAAGTACCAGCAGCTAACAAAAATTAATTCCAGTTTTTACACTGTAAGTTAAAAAACAGTACCTTTGGAAGATTATTGTGTTTGTTTTAATTTTCACATCCATATTGTTCATCCAATATTTTCTTTTCTGAGTGCAAAAATAAAAGAGAAGATCACATGTTTGGCCAGTGTTAATCAATGAAACTCTGTTGATTTGTTGACATCACACGAAGGATAACTGCACGTGTGTAGAGTCTTCACTGTCCTTCCTGGGCATCCTGGCTGGTATTAAAAAGAATCTGTTTGCATAGAAATTGCAGTCTGGTTTACACCACATGTGACCCTTGTTCATATAGTCCGTATCTTCACTGCCATGATATTTATATTTAGAATTGCATGATTTCCAAACATCTACTGGTTCACATTATGACAAGGTGATTATGTATGGGATGAACAGGAAAGAAGCAATCAAATCACTAAATAGATAGGAGATTCTCAAAACTATGACCATTCATCATGAATGGCAACGTCATCTCTAACTTCAAAGTTTTATAATACCCTCAGTACCGGCACATTTTCAGATGTGTTTCAGTCTTCAGGCATATAGAAGCAGTCATAAATGTGGTTTATGCACACATAGTAGTCACATCCAAGGATATCTTCTGTAATAATTTGTTCATTGTCTCTGAATGAGGCTTTGAGTTTTGTCTCTTTAGAGATAGGTGTATCTACCAGCAACACTGAATGCTGGGATCATGCAAGGCTTCAAGAATTTTTGATTCACTTACCTTGTGAGGGCTGCATCTCTGTATTCAGTCACAGCTTTATATTATCATTTGTATGCAGTGGGAGCTGAGCGTGCTATTTTTAGCCACGCTTTTGAGATGTGATATCCCTGATGCTTGGACTGGATGATCTTAGTGGTCTTTTCCAACCTAATGAGTCTATGATTCTATGATTCTTATTACTAATATATTTAATTCTATCTGTTCAGACATTTAGTAAGACTCAAAGGCTGGCACTTGTCCCTCAGAACTTGATCCCACCTACACTTACCCACCTCCACCAGTAGAAGAGGAGTAATGATAGAGGAGTTCACTTTTTTTTACCTATCAGAAGTACTCCCCAAAATGATACATGATGCATTTTACAGCTGCCCTTAGCAGACACAAAGGAATGATAGAAAGCCTAACCCTGAAATAATCCACCATAACCAGCCTTTCATTTGGACAGAGAACAAAATAAGATACATTAACATAAGGGAATAAAATAGTGCCCTAGTATTCTTATTTTTGACCAGCTAAAAAAAGACAAACGAGTAAAAAGTTAGTGCTTGCAGTTAGAGGGTGAATGTTGCAGCTCTAATCTGCCCTTAATTTCTATACCCAAGCAAGAATTCAGTAATTGCCACACCAGTATGGACTCCTGGCTGATTTATGACCTGCTCTCCCTCCAAAAGCATGTGCTGTGGATACCCAGGTCACTCAGAGAACAGGTTGGAGCATCAGAGACTACGCGTGTCTGTCCTGTGAATCTGAGGAGGCCTGGCTGCTATCTCAGGTATCCAAAGATGAACATATGTCCCTCATCCCTGTCTGTCTGAATGACTAAGCTTGGTGTGAAACGAGGAAATATCACACTTCCCACAGAGCTGAATGACAGGAGTATCCAATCCTTTAATTGCACCAGATTGCAAAAAACCTAAAGACAGCATCTTGGTAATAAATATTCAAAGTTTCACCTGCAGCCCAGGACTTTGAGAAAACAGGGCATGACAAAACTGGCAGCCTGTAAAACTGAAAGTCATCGTGGATGCTTCTGGTTCAACATTCTTCTCCTTTAGTCTCAAGTATTGTTTGAACTTGCTTTTAATCAAGTGGGAAATCTCACGCTGAATGGTCAGGATAGGACTGTGCCAACACTCCATGCATATCAGGTTTGTCCAAGCATGGAAAGCCTATAGAGAATAGGCTGATCTGCTTTGGTTGGTCTGTAAAGGAAAGTGAATTAAAAATGAAATCTGCAGGCCTAATACAAGCATTGGGTCAGCCTATCTGACCCTGAATTAATGCATGAGCTAAGGTGACAAAGATATCAACTTTACAGTAATTTAGCTGTGATGCTAAATGCTTTCTGCAACTTTTATGAGTGGAATATAACAGTAGTTGGTTTTTCTTAGCATTCAACTGATTTTTTCACTGTACATGGAAGAACCTTTTCTTCTATTCTCCTCTGCTCCACTCCTGACCATCTCTTCTGCCAAAAAGCATCCCTGGTAAAGAAGTGGAGACAGGACTTAACTTCAAATTCAACACAGAATTATCTGAAACTGAGGAACCATCAGAAATGGTCAGGCAAAGAATGTTAAATTTATTACAAATACAGCTTGAAGTGAGATAAACATACTAATACTACATTAATTTTATATCTGAAGATAAAAGTTACGGATAAAATTTGCATTTACAGCCAAAAAAATTTCACTGCCCTAATAATGCACGCAGGAAGATGAATGAAAAAGGTGTCTGAACATGACCTAAGTACTTATACTTCAACTTAGTACTTTTCAATCCCTATGTTAATTATCATCAAGTCAAAACAAGGTTAGGCACAGCTGGAGATAGAAATTATATTCTAGTAGTTGAAAGATTATCCATCAATAAAAGACAAGGAAAGAAACCCTGCCAATATGTAACGCTTATTTCAATTTTCCATGGGCATATTTTATTTTCCATCTGTGCAGTTGCTTCATTTTTCTTTTTATGAGACAAGAATGTCATAGTCTGAGATGCTGATGTTAATACAGCTTTCCCTCAAATGCTGCTGTTACTCTGCCATCACATTTTCTGCTTATTCCCATGATCTGCAGCATATTATTTCATTCCCACCAAACTGCATAAAAGAATGGAAAAAAAACTTTGAGACAACATCTCTCTTTTGAAGACAAGCTTGAGTTTTATTTTTCATGTGAAACTCATCATACTTAGACTGTATTTTTCTAAACAAAATATACACTGACTATAAAGAAGATGAATATTTTGCTGGCATATGCATAAATTAAGAATAATCTTATAAATATTTGAAGCAACTATGCATGTTTTCATAATAAAAACAGTCTCAACTTCCATTAAAATATAAAGTTTGCCTGGAATAAAACAGCCTTTACCCTGCAGGTAAAAAGGAATCCAGGTTCATTAAACAATTCTGTCTTGCGAGACCTACATCAGGACTTTTCTGAATGTCATTTTCTTTGAGAGAGAAGAGAGGGTTGACATCAGCAGTAGATTATCTGCCCATAATGCGCAGCAAATAAAACCCCAGGGATCTGGAACATAAATACTTGTATAAACCTTTTAAATTCCCAACTAATACTGCTACATTCGTGGTAGATCTTTCTTCCCAAACTGTATGTATTCATGCTGACCTCCATCTGCAGAGGTAATTCAACTGCACATTAAAAGATAGGGGCAGTAAGCATGAGTCATTAGACAAATTACCCTCCCTAATACGTACAACAAACACCCACTGGCCCAATTACACGTAGGTAGCAAACCCATCCCTTGTCCTAATTCAGTATTACATATTACCAAAAAAATAAAAAAAGAGAGAGAGAAAGCAGAGGTGAATATTGTGAATAATAGAGAATTAGTGACAAACTACATATTAGATTGAAGTTAATAAATAAATACAGCTCACTTCAGCAGTCAGAAATGCATACTGCAGAATTGTCTGAAAGTAAAACAGAAGTTTCACCCTTCCCAAAGAATACACCAAGTAGCCCACCAGTGTTATACTAAGGACTCTTTAATAAACAAGTAGAAAAAACATGCTCTTATTCCTCTGATTGATGTGCAAAGAGAGCTGTCTACTCTCCAGAAAGCAAATGCCTGATACATACTCTGATTGACTGGTTGGCATTGCCTCCACAAATAGATCAGGACCTTTAAGATATCTTTTTTGTCAACTAATAATATGCAAAGAGAATCAATGAGTGTTCTCTATTGTACCTTTATGCTGGACTTTGGCACAGATTGTGTGCATGCCATGGAGCAATGGAAGGAAGATCAGGAACATACACTTACACACTGGGGCAGTGTTTGAGGGCACAGAGTATAGGAGCAGTTTCTGTGCAAGGCATAGTCCTTTCCTAGAATTCCTTCTGCATCACAGTTCATCACAGAGTGCAGAGTGGTCTGAGCAGGTTGAGCCATGCAACATAGCAGCTGGCTCCAGTGCAAGGCTGCTCCCATGAAGACTATGTTCCCTGGGCCATACAGAAGACGCATACACTCAGAGGCAGCATATCTCCAGTCTCTCTCCAACTCAAAGGATAGCACAGCACTGCCACAGCTAGTGCGAAGAGTTTTGCCTGGACTCCCAAAGCAGAAGAGGGGCAAGAAAATTCCTAGACGCCCATGAATGTGCAGCAAGCATAATGAATGCTTATTACTGGGTAAAACACTGACAGGCCTTGTTCGGTAGCAGAGATGTTGTGCCATAGCAGGAAGAGAGGGCTATGAGGAGTCTGTTTTTCTTGTTGCAGTTCAGTCTGTTGTTAACACAGAAGATTGATGCTGCTCAGACTAAACAGCCCATGGATGACGGTCCGTGATAAAAAGAAGGAAAGTCTTCTCTGTCCTCTGTGGAACACAGTAATGAGTGAAATGTTATTAGTGGCTGCAAGGAAATTGCACTTCCACTGCCCAAGGGCACTTATGAACTCTTGTGCTTAGTTCTGGACAACAGTCTCATTGCAGGCTGAACTGAAATTGGAAGCAAGTAATATAGACAGTGAAGCCTGCCTAAGGGAACACAACTAAATGTTTAGCCTAGCAAAACAAAGTCTGGAGAAGGGATGTTTGCTGTCTATAAATAGGTCAGGGGTAAACACCTGGAGAAGAAGAACTATTTAAGCTAAAGGAGATTGTTGGCATTAAAAAAGGGGGGGAAGGGAGTGTTAAAGAGGCACTGAATACATTTAACCTGTAACATTGAAAAGATTTTTCAACTGTAGCTTTGGAATTCACATAATGAGTGAAAGGATAACAAAAATCAAAGACACTTTTATGCTTGAACTTAATAAAGGTGGTAATGTACCAAGGTTACTCGAGAGACCTAAAAACCAGGACAAGAAATTTGGAAAACACTGTCTTCATTCCATGTTTCATGTCAAACATTTGCATAACCCGTTATCCAGCACTGGATAGGCAGACAGTATAATCTGTTGAAGTTCTACTTCTGTTCAGTTAGTACACATAATGTGCAAATGCTATTAGCAGAAGCCAATAGGATGGGCACCAAACTTCTGAAAAAGGCCTGAGCGCCTCAAAGACGAGACACACGCATTTTTGTTATCACCTGAGAACACCAGCAGAAATAAGAAAAAGTAGACATGCTCACATGGATACTCTTGTTTACTTATTTAGTTATTTAAGGCAGGAAGGGATTAGTAAACAAGAGAATATATACTAATGCTAACTAATTCTAATTTTCGTATTTAACAGTTGTCTACAAGTCTGGTTGTACTTTTTTCCATTTATGGTAACTTATTTCTTTTTTACCCCTTTTTCAGCGCATCAGCTGTTCTGTTACAATCACAGGCATGCTAAAAAATTATGATTTCATAAAACAAGGAAGTATTTTCAAATCCTAATAAAACTATCATACAAATATTTGAGCTTATGACCATATGAAAAAGATGCAGTTTGAAGCTGTCTCAAAAGAAAGTGGAAAAGAGATCAGTTATCCTCTGTGGGCTGAAGAAAGGAAATGGACCTTAAAGTTTCTGGTGTGTTGTTGTTGTTGTAACAGCTAACATTTAGAAAGAACCGCTAGTCACTAACATTTACACAAAACTAGAGAGTTCTTGTAGTTTTCTTGTTTTTACATAAGTTTGCAGTAAGCTATGTATGCTGCTGCTGTCGTATAATGTATCTCAACAAAAATGCACTTCTGAGTTTCAGCTCTTCACTGCACGCTGAGCAAGAGGTACAGCCATGAAGAACGGCAGAACCAGAGCACCTTCAAGAGCAGTACATGTGTATTTCACTCTGGACAACTCATGCCTGACCCAATTCAAGCTCTCAGTTGTTTGTGAGGAAGAATACATACAGAAGAAAGAAGATAATATGCAGCATATTACCATCAAATGCTGTTCACTACAGGATGCAATAGCAAGGACAGATGTACTGTGCAAAAAGTATTGTGAAATCTGACTGTCCCGGAGGAGGGCTGAAACTAGGTACAGTGTGTGCATCCAGCCAGTTTGAATCTGTTTCCTCCGTCTGTGTCAAAACTCATTTGTCACAGCCATGGCACAGCAGTAGTACAGCTCAGAACTGCAGCATGAACTGAGAACTCTCTTAGGGAAACATGGGTTCCTTCCCATCTCACATGAATCACAGCTGCAGAAGACGACAGGTAGCAAATTCTTGAGAGCATCTGGCGTGTAGATGGTGGACTAGTTGGTAATGGCTGGCATGAATTGTGTTAATTTTCCTTACATAAGCCATACAAAGTCCCAAAGTATGGGGAGAAAAAGGAGAGTGCAGATGATTAGTGAGGTCTTAGGATGACTGAAAAGTTTTTCTTGAAACTTGAAAGTTATTTTCATTGCATTCTCATTTTCTAGGAAAACAGCATATTTGAGACGGTGCAGCAATCACACCCAGCATATGTCATACAATTAAGACTAAGTTAGTTTTGAAGTCTGAGAGTAAGCAAAGCTCAATGCTTCCTATGTCTTATCATCTAAAACATCATTAATTAGTGATTTTATCAATACAGTAAAAATATGGGAAAAACATATTCTCAAAGTCCAGAGAAAAACTCATTAGCACAACATGAACAACACAACCACACCTGGCATTTTCTTCCTACAAGACATTCTGAAGAGCGGATATCTATGCCAGATGTCCTGTGTACTATTTTAACTATTTCTCTCTCTCTGTAAGAAACGCAACCTTTTCAACTTCTGGTAGCAACTTCATTGCAGTCTCACCCTTTCTCTGAGCACCAACCCTTCCTGCCTCACCCACTTCGCATCTGTGGGCTTCCTCCCAGCCCACCTTACATACTCACACCTTTCCTCTGTTTGGATCTGTTTCATCATCAAAGGCTCTCCTATTTTCCACAAACCCTCACATCTGCTGTTCTCATAGAACAAACACTGTAGTAATTTTTCTGTCCTTCTGAATCCATAACTTTGTGCTACTTCATCTTCAGCTCCTTGTGCTTGTGGGAAAATCATGTCAAAATCACTGGGACCTCTCTACACAGTTGCAGAGGGCTCCTTCCCATTCAACCCCATGGGAAATATACAAGAATAGCCATCTCTCAGCAGTGAGAGAGAGGTGGAAATCAGCACAGATAATATAATTACACATCATAGAAACATTATATTGTTGTTGGAAAAGATCCATATGATAATGAAATTCAATCACCATTTAACATTATTACCAAGTCCACCACTAAACCCTGTTTGTAAGCACCACATCCACACACCTCTTTAACGTCTGCAGGGGTGGGAACTCTACCACTTCCCTGGGCAGCCATTCCAATGCCCAACCATATTTTCTGTGAAGAAGTTCCTCCTGATATACAATCTAAGCATCCCCCAACACAACTTGATGTTATTTTTCACCTCCTCTTCACTAAGATAGGACACCAACACCTACCTTTCTACAGGCTCCTTTCTGGTAGTAGCACTAAGTGATGAGTACAGATGGACAATTCCTTCACTGGTTCTGTTGGTCACATTACTTCTGATAAAAGTCAGAACATTCTATGGCCATAAGTACATTCATTTCTGCTCCTGCTCTTGCTCTGCTGCTGTTACTACACCATCTTCCACCACTTCTTTCAGTTCTTCTGCAATGTTACAGCCAAGAAAAGAAATTTCTCCCTGGTGCAGGGATGCCTTTGGTGTGTGTTACCAAAATCCAGGATGCACCTGTATGCCAAACACCAGGTAGTTCACTCCCCTCAGGCTAAGATCTCCACAATACTCTGTGTCTTCTTCAACAATTAAACCTAACCTGTCTCTCCAAGACCTATATTATTCCCACAGTACAAACTCTTTGCTGACAACCTCATACATATCTAGAAAGTCAGCATGATTTGGTTACAGTTTTGCTGTGTATCTTGCATAAAAAGCTCAGCTAAGAAAGAAACAAGCTTCACTGCCAGCTCTGGTACTAAATATTGATCCTAAGCACTGAGCAAGACAATTAGAAATGTGCATATGAAAGAGAAACCTATTAGATTTATTCAAAGCTTTAATCTCAATTTCACAGAGCTAATTCAGGAAAGGGTGTACAAAGCATACTGGGATTATATATAAAACAACAGCACACCTTACTTTTACACCAACTTCATATTTCCAAGCTGTAATACTGTCTTCTAGCCCTGCATAGTAATTTAATCAACATTTAGAAGCCTGGCTGACAGCTTAGCCAGCTTGATGCTACAACTGCCCTACAGGCAAAACTAAAATTCACATTTGCTGAGTTTTTAACATCTGATTTTATTGCTAGTTTTGGGTCTGCATCTTAATTCTACCTCTTCTTTCACATGAAGAACTTGATCAAGAAAAACAGGCCAGCTGTTGGATACTGATGCATATGATGAATTCAAGTTAATGCTGAATGCTGTGCATGAACATTGTATTGCTAAGGGCCAGAAGGCCAAAACTGGCAGCAGGACATGCAGGCTGCAGCATTCTTTTCCATGTTGGTGTTTGCTTATTGCAGCATGTGACAAAAACAGTGTTTCTCCATTCTAAGACAATCACCTCAGAAACACAAATTATCATAAATGAGCAAAACTTGGCAAAAGGAAAAAATTACCATCCATGCTTCAGCAGCTAGATATGATTGATGGGGTTATTCAGAGATGATAGACTGTGGGTGGTGGTCCATACATGACTAGTAATTGTACAAGAGAAAGATGCCAGCGCAGGGGAAGGAAGCCTATAAGTCTACATTCTCACGACACAAGTAGCCAACTTGCAGTCAACCTTCTATTCATTCAGAAGGATTAACACATCAGTTCACCAGGTGACTGTGAAAAAATTCCAGTCATTGCCAGTGTAGCCAAAATAGTTTCCAAAGTTACTCTCCAGAACAAATGACACACCTTTAAGATTGCCCAAATTTTCTGAAGTTCCTTTGGAATAATAATGGTCCTAAATGGCAAGAGTTCTCAGCAGAGTTTTCACAGATGCTACCTCTTTACTAACTGGGGAATTGTGGGAAACACATTCTTATCTACAGAATATGTTATCACTTTTCCTGTCTGATATGGAACTTGCCTTTTTTTTGCTAGTTTTCACTGACTAGGTGCTAATCCATAAGAATAATATCACTAATCTAGATTTCTCAAGACTCTCCCTCAACCAGAAGCTGTCAAGCTGGAAGTTATGACCTTAGCAATATGCAGGCCAATTGTAAAAGACAGGCAGAGCTGCCAAAATGCAAGGCTAATCTAGATACTGGTGAGGTTACCCAACAAGAACAACAACAGTAACAAAGTAAAACGAGACAACAAACAAACAAACAAACAAAAACATAAGAGGATCGCTTTGTTGACCTCAGCACCAGATCAATTCCTTTTATTCTTCTTAAATTATGTGACTACCAGCTATCTGAGACACAAACATGCTTACAGACCTGCTCTGGACTTCCTTCACATCTTTGTTTTGTAACAGCTAGACTTCTGCTTGGGAGAGCCAGCTGCAGGATTCAGGTCAGCACTTTTCCTCTGAAGCATAAATTATTTCTTTAGGCTTCCTTTGATTTGAGACTGTATCACAGTGCAGCATCGTGCAAACTAAAACGTCATCTTAAAAAAGCCTGCTGTGGACCCAACCATCCGTCTTCTGTTGCTTCATTGATACAAATCCAGAAAAAGTGCTGGAAGTGGAGCATTATTTTTTGGTAAGTAACAAAGAAAATTGTCATCTGAATTACATACAATCCTCTAGATCAAGGGAACAAGACACTGATTTAGGAACCACAGACCACTCATTTTTCATACATTTGCACACATGCACAATAAGTTTCACCCACCAACTTCCTACGTTTGAAAAGCATTAAGCCTACAAAGTCAAGCACTTAGAGGCACAGCAACACAAAAATAAAATGTGCCTATTAACTTTAATTCCTTTGTATGAATAACTCTTAGTTCTCATGAAGTGGCTTTAATTCCAAGATAAGAAAAACTTCAGACAGTTTCAAACAGAAAATGGACAACTATTCAATTGACACATTACCACAGAAAAGCGACAAGAAAAAAAACTAGGTTTCATAATGCATTTTCTACCTATGGTGAAACTGCTTTCCGTTAATACTACAGGTTAGAGAATCCTCAAATAGGTGCACATATATTTCACAGCCTCTGTAAATGCTGTGATTCACATACAGCGGTGCAAAGAGAACCAAGGTGTAACAGGCTCAAGTTCAGAAAGTTCAGGCAGGTACTACACTGCTGAGAAACTTGGCCTCATTAAAAATGGCGAGTGACAGGAAAGGAAAGCAGTGAGGGCAAGGAGCACATGTCTCGAGGAAAGGCTTGACAGTTCCAATAAATAATGATAAGCAGTTGCATTCAAAGATGCATATTTTAAAGATCATATTCTTTGCGCTTTCTTCTTCAAGTTTTGCTGGAATACTGTTCTTGAGAAGAGGTTAAAAAAAAAAAGCAGATATTGCTTTCTTAAAACTGAAAATAGAAATTAATTCAACTATAAATTGATATATACCTCCTATACATATTTTATACCAGTGACTTCCTGAACTCCAAAATATGAGAGACTACTATCATTATTATATACTCTATGAAGGTTATACACCCAGAAATGCAATTTTCTTGCAGTGTACTCTGAATCATCTTGGGCGGAATTTATGTTGCCAAAGCCCCCTGTAAGTCAGTATACAGATCACCCATTATGAGGTAAAAAAAGCTATGTTTTGTTCTCTCAACCTACTTTCCTTTCTTTTAAGTAATAAAATTTGAGTTGAAGCAAGAGCAGTTATGTTTTCAGGAGATAGAATGCATGACTTTAACATGCAGCCTTGAAAGTAGTTCACATGGATTAGAGTAGTCTATCAATTCAGGGCATGGCATAAAATTCAAGAGGCATAGTAGTATTTTCTGCTCTTGGTCCTGTCTTTATAGTTAGTCAAATTCATTTGTTTTTTCTGCTTACACAGGCCACAAACTGTACACTAGCAGACACGATACACCTGTACTGACTTAACCCAAATAGAACCACATCTACTTTGTGACATTCAGTGGCAGTGAATGTTGATGAAAACTGAACAAAAATAGTATCATCAGTGAGATGCTCTTGAGCAGTGTTTGGTCTTTGTCATCTGCATTTTAATTTCCAGGTTTTGCCCAGGAGCTATTTTATTATAGCATAATATAGAAGATGCAAGTGAAGAATCCAAATTAATTGTCATTACTTAAATAAACAAACAAAAATTCTGCTTTCTTTACTAAATGTGTTTTGGGAGGTCAGCATGCTATGAGAGAGACCACAGAAAGCAAATGAATTTTAGAAGATTTAAAAGTAATTAGGCAGCCTTCTAGGATGGGATGGCAGCATCAGTAAGTAAAGGAGGAGCAATTGATGTCATCTACCTCAGCTTCTGCAAGGCATTCAGTATGGTCCCACACCATATCCTTATCTCTAAATTGGAGAGATAAAGATTTGAAGCATTTCAGCAGATAGGGAATTGGTTGAATCATAGAATCACAGAACTATTACTAGGGATTAGAAGAGAGCTCTGGGAATCTTCTAGTGCAAACCTTTGCTAAGGCAGGTACCCTACCCTACAACAGGTTGCACAGTAAAACATCCAGATGGGTCTTAAATATCTACAGAGAAGGAGACTTCACAACTTTTCTGGTCAGCCTCTTCCAGTGCTCTGCCAACCTCACACTGAAGAATTTCATTCTCATATCTGTATGGAATTTTTGGTGTTCCAGTTTATTCCTATTACCCTCTGATCTGTTGCTGAGCAACATCAAAAAGAGCCTGAGCCCATCAGCTTGATAGCTACCCTTTGGATATTTATAAGAGTTGATAAGACTCCCTCCCAGTCTTCTCCAGGCTAACAGCACCATGTCTCTCTGACTTTCCTCATATGGTGGGAAATGCTCCAGGCCCCTCCAGGCATCATTTATGTAGCCTTCCAGTGGACTATAAGACCCATGTCTTTCTTGAACTGGGGATCCCAGAAGTGGACACAGTACTCCAGATGTGACCTCACCAGGGCAGCACTGAGGGGGGGAATCACCTCCTTGCACTTGCTGGCCATGCTCTTTGTAATGCACCCCAGGATACTGTGGGCTCAAATGAGGTTCAACAAGGTCAAATGCAAGGTGTTACACTTGGGTTAGAGCAATCCCAGATATGTGTACAGACTGGGAGAATAACTCATAGAGAGCAGCTCTGTGGAGAAAGACTTGGGTGTTCTGGTGGACAAAACACCAAGAGTGTGCACTTGCAGCCCAGAAGGCCAACAGTATTCTGGGCTGCATCAGCAGATGGAGGGCAGCAAGGAGTTGGAGGGGATTGTCCCCATCTGCTCTGCCCTTGTGAGGCCTCACCTGGAATACTGTGTGCAGGCCAGGGGTCTGCAGCACAAGGATGTGGAGCTGTTAGAGAGGGTACAGAGGAGGTCACTAAGATGATCAGAGGGCTGGAGAACCTCTCCTGTGAAGAAAGGCTGAGGGTACTGGGCTTGTTCAGCCTGAAGAAGAGAAGCCTTGTGAAAGACCTCATTGCAGCCATCCAGCAAATTATGATCAGGAGAGAGGCCCACTTTTTACACAGTCTGATAGTGATAAAACAGGAGGGAATGGTTTTGAAAGAGGAGAGATTTAGATTAGATACCAGGAGGAAATTCTTATTCAGAGGGAGGTATTGTACTGGCACAGCTGCCCAGGAGCTATGGATGCTGCATCTCTGGAGGCACTCAAGGCTAGTTTGGATGGGGCCCTGGGCAGCCTGAGCTGGTGGGTGGCAGAGCAGCCCTGCCAATGGCACGGGGTTAGACTAGATGATCTTTAAGGTCTCTTCTAACTCAAGCCATTCTATAACTACCCTGGACATTTCTCACTTTGCAGTAGCATCAGAGTTATGACTGTGAGCTGCAGAAATTGAAGAATTGTTATTACCTAGCATAGCTCACAAGAAAGAATTACCACTTTCATCTGAGATGTTTTTCAGTATGTGTTCAAGCTCCCTTCAACAGAAAAACAGCCTCCAAGCAAGAAACACCAATTATCACTGCAACATAAGAAGTGCTTTCCTCACAACAGCACGCCTCCTCACACTTCAGCAAGGAGATGCCAGTGTGTCAGTACATCTGTGAGATGGTGTCAGGGGAATCCCTGTCTTTACAGGTGATGGGTAGAGAAGCCATGAGGCTAGACAATTTACTTCTTACTACCCTCTGAGAGGCAAAGCTGAATCTTCCCTCATTAGCCTTCATTACACACCACAGAAATAACACACCGTTCATAGAATCATAGAATCGCTTGGGTTGGAAAAGACTTTAAAGATCATCGAGTCCAACCACAGCCTAACCATACTACCCTAACTCTAACAACCCTCCGCTAAATCATGTCCCTGAGCACCACATCCAAACAGTTTTTAAACACATCCAGGGATGGTGACTCAACCACCTCATGAGGAAGCAGCTTGTATACAGAGAGCTCTGATTGGTGTCGAGTATGATGCACAAAAACAAGGCTGGTCCTCGCAAGCTGCCAGCTATCTCACTCATCTACATACTTGCTGCCAGTATCAGACCTCCTCATTACCTGGGTATGTATAAAAAACAAATAACAAAATTAAGTAGGAGTCACATTCTCCTCACTCTCCTTTCAAACAATTTCTGTCTTTGCCTAGCTAAGCAAACCAAATTAGGACAACAGGTTTTCAGCGCAAATGGCTATTTCTATAACAAATCTTGCCTTTCAGAGAGGCAGTAACAGCTGCTGCTGCTAATTCTGAGAAGAGGAGCCTGCACGGCCACTGCCATTATAACACGTTGTCCTCTCAATTTCCTCTATCTTCTTCAAAAGGTGAAGAATGGAGAAAAATAGATGTTTTTACTGACATGAAGAAGACATCCCTTCCCAGAATCCTGCTTCACAGATGAAAGAAGCAGCTTTTTTGTTTGTCACAGTACTGAAAGCATACTCTTGCAGGCATCCTTACATTCCCATGGTCCAGCCAAATGTCTCTTGGCACACAGTTCACTCTCTAACAAAAAAGACAGCCCAGCTGTACACTGGAGTTATTCTAACATGCTTTATGCATAAGAAGATGTTCCTGAGCAAAGGGAAGCAATTTGTTTTTTCTTCCATGATAGAAGCTTCTACTTGATGTAAAAATAAAGAATTTAGGTTATTATGTACTCTATTTTTCTAGAAAAAATTGGAAAGAATGTGACTTCTTCATATATTACTATTTCTTCTATGAAGCTTGTTTATCAATGTTAATTTTTTTGCCGGTGCCTTCCAAAGGGAACTACTGCAAACAGAGCGAGCTCTGAATCTAAGCAGAGACCCAAACCTCTCTAGTATCAAAATACATAAAATCTAGAGCTTAATAATATATCTAGACTTAGTATTTTGAAAAAGTAATCAGTGTTTCTGCTGTTAATAATTGACAAATTGTCAACTTTTATTTAACTAAAACATTTTCAGTTCAGTGGTGTTGTGAGTCCTAATACAAACCTGATATTAAGTTTCATGCTAGTAGAAAAATTATCGCAGTTTGAAATAATCTGGCAGCATGGACAAAGCAGATCTGGCCACAAAATGCATGAGAAATTACATGAATTTTGTGCTAAAAGGTGAGAAACAGGGTGGAAAACAGGGACTGAATGGACTCACAGTAATGGGTTGTTTTGTTCAAGTTATTCACTAATTCAGGGCTTGTATCAATGAATTAGAATTCTCGATGAAATTGCCCTTATGAATTCTATAATCTATGTTAGTCTATAAGGGTGCATACATGTGCATTTGTCTATAGTATGTCCATTTGACAAGGTATCTCTGAGTTCTCTCAGACCATCAGCAATTTCACTTGTTCAGAGCTGATGCTGCACTACAGGGTTTTGAAAATCTGCTCAGTGGAGAACTTCTTTTTGCTATTGTCCTGCATCAGGATACATCCATTCTGCTGAGGTGGAGTCTGGCTGGCATTTCTGCAGATAAATTGCATGTGCTGCTCAGGTAAAGTTTCCCTGCATTTTGCCAAAGCCAGGAAGGAGGTCCACATCTACTAATCAGAGGCCTCTCACCTTCTAGAACCTGCCATATACTCTTCACATTATTCTGAAAACAATGGCAAGAAAAAAATCAGCCATGGCACATGGCTAAGCAGAAATCCAAGGGAGATGAGGAAGAAAAATGTTTTTCAGATGTACATCTTCGAAAGCCACCTGGACACAGTGGTGGGCAACCTGCTCTGGGTGGCCCTGCTGGGGACCTCCAGAGGACCCTGCCAATCTCAGCCACTCTTTCATTCTGTGAACACAGCTGTGGTAGCACAGTGATCTGGCTTACTAAGTGAAAATGATTTTTTTCTGCGTGGTGTGCCCTTGGGGCCTGTCTGCACATCTCTGTAAAGACAGTCCTTCTATTTACCATTGTAAACAACTCTCAGCTGCAGAGTCCCATAAATAGATTTCTTCTTGATACAGCACAGCCAAACAGCTAATAAGAAAGAAGGTGCCGAAAAAAAATCAAGATTAAGCAAAGATAAGTACGTAAAATCACTTTTTCAGGATGTTTTCTGTGTCCTGCTTCCCATCTGCTGTCAAGAAAAGAACAGGCAAGGGGTGAGTGGAGGAAACAACAATGTTCTCAACAGTGGAGCCTGAAGCAGCACTGCCATGGCTGTGCAGCAGAATGAGCTTTCCTACAGCTGGTTCAATCCTATCGCTCATCTTACTTGGAGGCAAGACACATTGCTTTTTTTCTTTCTAAGGAACTTGGCCCCGGTGTAATGAAAGGTTTTTTTCATTAAAAAAAAAGAGAGAGAGAGAGAGCAGCTTCCCACAACCTCACAGAATGAGATTAACTACAGAAGTTAATACTGTGTAATCAAGAAGTACGTTGAATGAGAGGCACTACATAATCAGGTACGTTGGTCTGCCTCATGCCCTGCAGCAGACCAAATTCTCTCCTGACTTTGGAGCTAGTTGTTGGCACTACTATGAAGAAGTTGAAAATCCCTCTCCAGAATGCAGAGCCACAACTGGTCCAGATACAATTGCCTGTGTCCAGGTGTAGCAATGGATCTGAGCCTGTTCAACTCCTTTTCCTCAGTCACAAAGTGCAGTGAAGACCTGCTGGGAATTAAATCTAAACTAAGCTATAAAGAGTCAGACTACAATTATTCTTTCTTAGCCAAAGCAGCAGAGGCAATTTAACTTGGATTTTAAATATCCTTTGTGTACATCACTTCATTTCTCTGTCCTGCTTAATGGAAGTTTCCAAATAGCAACAATAGTGTTTGTTTTCTTAGCTTGAGACGACTTCAGCAGCTTTCCTGCTCAATACAAAGTCCAGTCCATCAGTGTCATCTCCACTCAGTTATCTAGAGGCTTGAGAAGCAGCAGGCTATATTTAAAGGTGGAAAGAAGGTTAGAATAGCAATCAGTCAGAACTGAGCTTTGGTTCTTCCAGGAAAACAGTCAGATATAAACATTTAGTTGACGGTAGGAAGGCTTTTAATCCATCTTTGACCATATGGCAAGAATAGTGGGTAGATGTGTAACATCCAAGTTAGTATGCAAAGAGGCTTGAGAGATTAGTAGTTTTAAAATCAACAGCCATTTAATTCTCTCATGATTATCTGGTATAAAGCAAGGCAAGGAGAAGAGTTCTGTGGCAGAGAAATGATGAGACCTCAGGAGATGCTGAAGAAGAAGAACCTGTAAGTTTATCTGCAATGTTTTCTAATTCAGTCAGAAACTCTCAGACTGCCTGTAGTAAACACTGCCTGAACCATGAGGTCAAAAGAATCAGATTAAAAAACCATAGAATTTTCTGATTTGAATCCTTTCACCCAATCAAAAAAAAAAAAAAAAGTTACTTCAGAAAATGCTTAATTCTATCTTGAAGCCACTTTCCTCAAACATGGAACTAATTTAGCTTATTTCTGCTAATATTTAAAAATGAGTGAATTTAAAAGTCTTGTGAATATTGCTTGGAAACTGAAGCACAACACAAACTTACATAAATATATATATTTGCAGATTGATTGAAAGTGATGCTCAGCAGGACTTTATGATTTGGTATTCATCGGGAGCTAGGAGGCAGTGTACATACTGCATACAAGGCTGCTCTGAAAGTAATGTCTCCTATTTTATGACGATGTCCCATGATGTCATAGGTTGGTGGTATGACAGCAGAGATTGAACCTTCCCACCAATACTCCACTACACTTTGTGGTAGCAATGGTGGCAGCAATATGAAAGACAAGCCACATTCTGGACAACAGCCACACACAGTAGTCACACCACAAAATGAAAATTGTCTCAATCAGTTCATCCCCAGTACATTATGATCAGGGAACTGTGCACATAGATTAATATTGGCTTCTGTGAGTTGGAAACACTTGCAAAGTTTGTACTACGTTGGTCCTATAAAAGCTCACACAGAAAAGAAAGAACACCACGTGCAAGTTTGTCAGCATCTATTGATCTAATATGAGGCTGACGGTGACAGTCTCCTGAATCTTTACTAGTGACAAGAAGTGGTGTCACCACTACAGGACAGAGTCCATGGAGTAGTGACATGTGAATTCCCCATCAAACAAAAAGTTCAAGACACAGCCATCAGCGGTCAAAGTGATATGCACTGTCTTTTAGGATAGGAAAGGGGTGATCCTTCCAGATTTTCTGAAACCAGAACAAACCATCAATTCTAACCACTACATCTCAATGCTGACTAAGTTTCCAGAGTCATGTCAGAAAAGAATACAACCTTTCTCTGATGGGTTTAGCACTTTCTAACTTCTATCTGTTTGGGCTGATGAAAGATGGACTACATGGGCAACAATTTCCTATCTATGGTGCTGTTATAGCAGCTGTAAAACAGTGGGTCACCTCCTCTAGTGCTGATTGTTAAAAGAGCAGCATGCAGGCTGGTGAAAATGCATAGCTAATGCTGCTAACTATGTTGAAAAATAGTGTTTTGTAGCTGATAATCTGCTCTATCAAATAGTGCTTTGTGCTCTTTGTATCTATTCTAGTTTCTGTGGAAATAAATAGGACATTACTTTTGGAGTGACCTACCTAGTTGACAGGTTTTCACACTGGAAGGTCTAATACAGCTATCAATTTTGGAACAGAAGCAGTGCTTTTGGATCAATTTAATGAGAAAGAAGATTAGTGTACTACAAGAAAAACTATAAATTAGACTAAGGTAATTTTTTTTGCAAAACAGTGAAAACAATGCCTTGCACAAAAAGATTTCCAAATACAATGTCAAAGCATTACCCAGTGAATGCATAGCCAAAACTCAGATGTGCTCACTATCAGTCAATTCAATGACAGTAAGTCAACACTGCAGGTGTAAGAAATATATACAAAAGAAAATTAGAGGAGAAACTCAGTTAATTAATTATTCTCTGTGAGTTATTTATTCAGCTCAAATAAATAGCCAGTTTTTGCTGCACAAGGAAAAATTTCAAAGTCATTCCACAAGAGCTGTTTACAAATTCCTCGGTGAAGACAAAGCTTGGAGTGATAAAGTATAAAGCAGAGCCTGAGCAGACTGCCAGACTCCTTAAAAACACTTCAGGTGGAGTGCTGACACCAGCTCCAGAGCCCATCTTTCCCCTACATCTCAGCAGTGATCACAGCTGTCTAATAAACAACAGGCAATTGAGAAATTCCAGACAAACATGTCAATTCTTATGCGTGCATTTCCAAAAGGAATCCTGACAGCTTCACACAGCTGCCTGTGCATATGTACTCTCCGTGTGATGCTAATGCTATCTGGGAAAAACGGTTATGTTTTACACATTCTGATCCTGCAGGGCAGTATGCTATGATCCAATAGAACATCTAAAGATGTACCTAGATTTGTGCAGTCAAGTTACCAACTTTAAGCATGTATCTAAGTGTTTAGCTGGATCACCACCCAGAGCCCACCACCTTGTAAGATAAGCTCTGACACAATATATGTATTTTAAATGGCAGAGCAACATATTTCTGGTAGTTTTGAAACAACTGTAACAAAGCTTTGAAGAATCTCAGGCAAAGTAAGAATACTGTATGCTTTTTTGGTAAAATCAGGAAACAGGAATCACTCCAACAGATACTTTAGTGGATGTGCCAGAAGCTTGTAGCAATGATCATAGGTATTGTAAACTTAAAAAACACTTAAAATTCAAAACTGTTACTCAGTCTTCTCTTTTCAAAACTTATTTTCACGTTCTACTCTGCCAGAATAGGCAGAAATTAGTATCATACAACTGGCAGACATTGTCAATGTTGTAGTTATTATTATCATCATTCTAATTCTAAATATTAAAGTACTTCTTATAACCACAGCCCATAAGGAGGGAAATGGCATTGTACTGCTACAATGAAGAACAATCTCAATTTTTAACCTTTACAGACATAACGTTAAAAAGCTAAAACTCTTAAAAGCAAAGTTATGGAAATTCACTACTTGTAGATGGATTAACTCCATAGCTGGGGCCTGCTTGCACAGCACTGTTTACATGAGTAAAGCTTTAACCAATTTACCAAAGTACCCAAAGTCATCACATTTAATACTTTTCTTTTAATCCTTTCCTCCTGCAGTTATTGATCAAGTATCTAGAATGAAATACGGTCGTGTTTGGCAATTGTTTATTTCTTTTAACTTCTTTTTTTTTTTCTTTCTTTTTTCTTTTCTTTTTTTTTTTTTTTACACAGACAACAGGCTTTCTCAGCAGGATTAGTATCATAACATTAGCAGAAATCTCACCTTCCCATTCTGCTCATCCTTTTGGAGTCTTTTAAACAAAATAAGAGTTTTAATACCTCTCTGTCTTACTGTGAATGTCACAAATTTTAGTCTTTTTATTACATCAGGTCTTGTACTTACAGCATAATGCAAGAATCTTCTCTTTTCTATTTGTTTAAAATACCCTTAGAGCAATCAAGAAGACTATATGAGAAGTTTCAAAACTAAAGGGCAATTAATACATTTTTACTGAGTCAAAACATTGATTTTTTATTTTATTTTATTTTTTCTGAAAACTAACTCACAACCTTTGAATATCCAGAGTTGAGAGGTGTGTCAAATTCAGGAACTGCTTTTACCCATAAAAATGATGAATAACATCTCTAACGTGAAACCCAACACAGTCTGTGCCATTGTGGTGGGCTAAATGGCTATCAACACAGATGGCAGGGACAGCAGGAAGTGTGCCTGCAAGCCAGGTGGCAAAAGCCCTGTCTGTTCACTTAGCTTTTCCTGAAAAGAGAGCCAAGTTTGATTCTCCTGGGAGATTCCTGCTTTTCATACACTCTCAGGACTTGGGCAAGTATTTAGATTCTGATGCACTGATTTTAAACATTCCCATCATTAGGCTTTCATCTTTATTTCTAGAAGGATTAGCAAAAACTGTGTGTATCTTAGTGCCAGCATGTTAGAGAACAGCATTAGTGAAGATGAGTTATTAATACATGTGTCTGTAAAATTCCTCCCCTGTGCAGCATCTTAACGATATATCCTGGCTGTCCAAGGGCTAGTCATGCATTTTACAATAATCAAAGTTTAATGTGACAGAAAACTACCTCACACTGCAGTTTGGTGTTATTCACAGTTTGCTTTACAATTAAAATGTGTGCTGTTAAGAGCAATACTCGTGGAGCAGTTTATTATTGCTGACTTTACAAGAAGTCTCTTCTGGCCCTATAAAAAGCAACAGTATCTTGTTATCTGAAATGCAGTTGACTGTATCTGTAATAACTTGTCTTCTCTACGCAGACGTTTCTCATTTTTTAGGACAGTTTTACAACATGTGACCAGTTAAAATACCTGCTTGGTTCATATTTATTGTATCCTTCAAAGGCTTCTCTTGAAAATATAGTGACATTTGCCTGTCAGAACTGTGTTCATTCATTAGCTGCATGTCTCTGAGCTGTATCTTCAATACCAAGCTATGAATTATTGCCTGCATAGAAGTGGCCCCAAATGTACAAAACTGCTAAGAAAAATGCCTACACTTTATGTAGCAACTACTGAGGAAAAAATTAACTGTTGCTGTTCACAGTATTCTGCTGCATTGCAACCTAATTTCAAAATAGATTACAATTAAGCCAGATGGAATAATAAGTCATATTTAAATACTGTACTAAGACAGTTACAATGGGAGAATTACACAGACTAGCAATACATTAGTCATCCATCTGCATCTGCAGCAGAAAAAGTGAGTTGCTGTGGAAAATGTTGATGATGCTTAAAACACTGGAAATGGAAAGCCCAGCAATGAGTGAGTAAGTCCATCAGAAATATCAGTGGGTCAAAAAGATACATTAGTACGGAAACAGTGAAGTGCTGCAGCAGACCTGATCTGGTACTTCTTGGTTATCTACAAACATTAGTATTGCAGTCAGTGATGCTGAAGTTTGTATGATACAACACACTTATTGAGCAAATAACATTAATGAGGTAAGATTAAGTTTTAATTGCAAAAATAATAAGGGAAGACTATAGCTGTTAGTAAGAGAAGATTTCAAAACTACTCAGTACTGATGCTAAAGGTTTGTGTTTTGAAGAATCACTCATTAAATTTCTTCTTTAATTAAGATTTAAAACAAACAGTGGTCCAAGACTACTGTAATATTTGCAAGATAGGAACCACCGTGCTGACCATTAACAAATCAATATAAAGGAAAGAGTCTTGCAGGAATTATCTTTTTTGTCTCTGTATCTTTCCCATCATTTTTCCACTCAGTAAGATGCCTTCAACTCATTCCCCTGAGAAGGACCCATCATCAAGACAACTGAACATGAGACCTCTCCAAAACAAATGACGCTAGAGTAGTTTTTCCTCTCATAACTGCAGAAATCCAATGCACCAGGCTTGCTCATCTGAAAATTAGGAGTGTTTTTTGTTTTTTTTCTGTTTACCAGACACCCACATACTTGTACTTTCAGTGAGGACACAAGTCATTTTGAATTACAAGCCACTGCCAAAACTAATTAGACCCCTTTCTCTAAGTGTCAGCCATATGGACCTATTGCCTGTATGATACTGCCAAGGATGTTCATCTTTGGATGTCCCTGCAGGTTTCACTAAAAAAAAAAAAAAGTCAGGTTGCTTGGCAAAAAACTGCCAATATTAGTAATTCAGATTCTTCTCCTCAGGGACAAGCGATGTCACTTCCCAATTACTTCCCAGCCCAAAAGAAAACTAGTGGTGGCTGAAGTGTGGCAAAGCAAGAGTGCTGCTTTAGTGAGGGGAGGGAGGATGTTGTGAGTGACCAGCCAACATCACTGAAGATCTAAAAGCCATTTCACTATCATAATGACGCATTACTTTCTTGACTCCAAGACACTTCCAGTTACAGATGGACGATCCTATTTTCTTCTTCACCCATCCTGACAGGACTAAGACATTTTGTTCATTGTGAATCTAGGAGCTACCCTTGAAGTTGAGAGTACGTTGACAGGAAGTACAGAAAAAGGCTAGTTCAGAATCTTTTTCACCGCACCACCGTTTATAGCAATATAGCTCCTTATCATTATAGTCAAGCACTTTAGAAACACATCCTCGCATGAACGTAATTCTCTTGCAAATGTTAATAACTGACCTGATCAGAAGAACAGAGGGAAGTTAAAGTGCAGTGGCATATGTTGAGTCCCCAGGAAGCGGGCTCTAACAGCCGGGCCACATTGCTTCTCAGCAGGCTTCCTTTTTCTCCTAGGCACTTCATGTCTGTTTGCCTGTGTCTTAAATTCTAACATCCTGTCCCAAATATCTAATGGGTCCCTAAGTTCAAAAGAAAAGGCTGAATGAATTTTAAGGGACAGATTTTAGCTAGGGAAATGCCTCTGCAGAAGATATAAGTACAAAGCTTTTTAATAGCAAATCTCTTTGCTTATGTATACTCATCCACATCAAAATGCCCTCCAAACCCTCAAATGTCATTGAGTTTCAGAATGACTGAAAAAAGGATGACAGTAACAACAGACCAATGTCATGAAAGGGCTTTTTTAGCTGAAAACAGAACAAAAGAAGAAAACAACCTGGTCTCTGTAGAGTTATCCGTAAAGGCTTTAATTTTCTATTATGCCACAGGGAGAGATGTGAACACAAACACACACAACTGCACAAATTGGAAATGCTAATTGAAAATCAGGTGTCATGTCTCAGCAAATAAATATTTTGAACACTCCAGAGTGTCTGCCTATCACTTTTCTCAAGATTTTAGTTGGATAAAAACCAAACATATCTCAGTCAGCAACAAGTTTTAATGTTAGGACATTTCATTTTCACTGTTCTCTTACTAGAATTTCAGACACATAGTGATGACTGAGATTACCTCTTCTGAAGTTCTGCACAGAGCCTCTACAACTTTCCCCAGAGATATCAAGTGTCCAATAAATGTGAGAAGAGCAGTTCCTCCAAGAGAGTGGGTTCCAGTGTTCTGGTATTGTTTATGAACTCTGATTTCTTTTCACAGATGCTGTATCAGACTACTCCAAATCCTCACTCCTGTCAAAAGGTACAGCAAGGTCCCTTTTTCACAAGTTCTCTGTTGAATCTGACTGTAAAAATGTACATACTGTTTAATATAGCATACAACTCACCAAGTGATCAAAGCCACGTTCTACCAATAATCTCTTCCCATCTTTAGCACATTGTCAACATGCAGTGTTTTCATGGTTTCTTCCAGATGACTATTTCAGAATAGGAAGCCAATAAACAGTCACTATATTACTCTAGATAGACTGGCATCCTACTACTTTCTGATTTCTAAAATACTTTGATCTCAAAACTTTTCCTTCAGAGTATGAGAGACTACAGGGCTAATAAGTTCAACCAATACCATTTATCTTCAGTCACAGATTTTTATCAGTATCTCAAGAAAGATTTCTATGTCAAAATTGCCTGTACACACTTAGGCAAGTTTTCTTTCAATTTGAAACTGAATTACAAAAGATTTTATAAACTAAGCAAAGGTCCCATGTAGTTGCACAGGCAGTTGTGACTTAAGCAGACAAAAATGATGGTAGCACGTTGCGAAGAGGCATAATTCAAATTACATTACAGTGACAGCATCATGTAAATGTTCCTCCCTCCTGATTCACCTACCAGCATGATCTTAGAGCAATCGGAGAATGAAGTGCCAATGACAAGGAAACAGACACATTTCTGTCAGAAAAGGAACTTCAAAAACAAAAAAGTTCTAGCGGGGAGGATGAAGATAAACAGACTGTTCCAATTCCAGAGACAATGAAATCTCTTTCTTACAAAAGCAGCCTTTCTGACCTATACTTAAGAAAAGAAATGCAATTTTTTACACCAAGCAGTCAGTATCCACAAATGAAAATGTACAAACTAAAATATTTTATTCTTCATAAAAAAATGATCAAACCTATAGAACTGTAAGAAACTAAGAGACTAGCACAAAATATGAAGAAGGAAACTAGAATACATTTCAGTAAAATTGACCTAAAATCAACTAGCAATCTGCAACCCACAAGAAACAAGAAAAATTTTAAAAAAAGAAATAAAAGCACAAAAAAATTGCAATGACCTTTAGCTACAGATGAACTGTCCTGTAGAAAAAGAGAATAAGTTAGCTCCTCAAACATTTGATTACATAATACCTATCCTGATTATCAATTATTATCATTCAATGTCAATTGAAAAAAAGAGGGAAAGAGGGGAAAGAGGGGAAGGAAGGGAGGAAGGAAGGGAGGAAGGAAGAGAAGAAGGAAGGGAGGAAGGAAGGGAAGAAGGAAGGGAGGAAGGAAGGGAAGAAGGAAAGGAGGAAGGAAGGGAGGAAGGGAGGAAGGAAGGAAAGAAAAACACCTGTTTCATCCATTTCTATATAATTACCGGTTGGTTTTTCTTTAATGCACAATTGTAATCATCACAGTTACTGTTTCCTACATTTTGCCTGTGTTAAATTAGCACAGGGCAATTAACTTGTTTTCATTTCAGTCTTCTGCATAGTTCTCAGTATGTTACATGTCTTGCTGCAATTATCTTCTAGCCAGGTCACCAAACCTGAGTTCATTCATCCTCATGAATTCATGAGGAATTCATAAAGACTAAAAGCAGCTAACTTTGTAAGAAATGTTGGAAATTTAATGTTTTCTAAAGTTCCAGTGTTTTGTCATACAGATACCAAAAAAAAAAAAGAAAAAAGAAAATTTCAGAAAATAAGTGTGTCCACTAATACGAGAGCATGTTCAACTCTGCTAGAACTGTGTTGAGCAAAACAAAAGTGAAAAGTGATGAGGAAGTATCATCATTTTAAATTTCATCTGCCACTAAACCACGATGGCAGATTAATACGTTCAAGGAATCTGGAAAGATGGAAAGCTTTCATTAAGTGAGTCAAAAGGTGATCCCACAATCGACCATGCTTAGGAGAGTGTTCTTTGTCTCCAGTGTGATGTCTAAAAGTGAAACAGATTAATTTCAAAGGGATTTCTGAAATTAATATAACAATGGAGCAGTAAATAGCTACTCTGTGATATTAAGGCAAATATTGATCTTCTTAATAGATGCAGATAAAGCAAACACCTCTGCGCAATAGAGGAAGTTTGAAACAGAGCATTACCTTTTGATCAGTATATCTTTTTCTTTTATAAACATCTATTAAAAGTAATTTTCTTTATAATATCAGATTAAGAAACAACACTAATTTTAATGTATGGAAAAAACTTCTCATGAACTTCCAGGAAGGGAGAGATTAAAGGTGCCAACAAGTTTTTTACCTGAGAGGTTTCCTGGGACTCTGAGGTAAGACAAGCATGTGAAGCTAAGACAACATTAGAGAGTGAATATAGCCTTCCATATGTGTTTAAATCTCAAAGTCAGCAAATCTGATCAGAAGTGCTAGTGTTTAAAATCACACTTTCTATTCATTAGTAGGAGCAAAAACATCGATCCTACCTGCACCACCAAAGAGATTATTCATTATTCCATGACTAGACAATGCTTTCAGAAGGAACTACTTACAATTAGCCTCCTAGAACAGGAATTACACATGTAAGTAGGTCAGAATTGAAAGTAAAAAGCATGGTCAGTTACATATAAATAACAGAAGAAAGTTTAAATTCAATTAAATTCAATTAAATTCAATTGTAAATGGTCTACTTTGACTCTCTCACTATTCAACTTCTGAAGACACTGCTGCATGCAAACCTAACTGAATGTTTCTCTTGACCTTCATAACTTGTCAGTAAAGAAAGACATTTTCACAGACACAGCAGAACATCCTGTCCTGCCAAAAGAAAATCCCAAGTAAATTAAAGGATTGAAAATCTGGCTCCAAGCCAGAGACAAAATACTCATTTACCAAAATTGGACAAAAATTCAATCCAGCTGAACAGAGATACTTAATGGCACAGCATCCATCAAGCAGCTTCATACATTTCTGTGTATCAGGGAGAAAGACGTGTCAATAAACTCTTTCAGGATTTACTTGTTTTCTGGTATTTTTCCATAAAAACCTGGTTTGTGTCTCCTACAGGGTCCTCCAAGACACAGAAAGGAGGTGATGAAGAGAGCACATCGCAAGACCAGTATAAGCTAGTCACCAGAAACCCAATACAAATCACAAAACTCGCAGTAAATAACTACCCAAAATGCTCATAATAACTTTACGGTGCATAAAACAAACCTGCAGAGCACTTAATAGTAAACTGGATGAAATAAAAATACCCTAACATCCAAACATCAGCAACCACTTTACTAGATTTGAAGCTCCCAGCCAAAACGCTTGGACAAGGTGCCTAGAAAAGCTACCATTTCTTCTGTGTTCCATGTTCTAGATATAGCTTTGTACTTAAATGTTGATAGCTTTATTAAGATTCGAATCTGCAGAATCTTTGTAAATACATATTTACCAGCTTGAAGCCTGTGCCTTGATCTTCAGCAAAAGATCTGAAGCATTTTACTTTTCTTATCTAGTTGTGTTTTCTGAAAAAAAATATTAATCACCTGAGATTTTTCATCTTCCCTTGTCAAAAGCTCTCTCTGTATCTGAAAAAATATTCCCAAAGTAAACTTCATTGTGTTTTGTTTTAAATTTAAACTGTATAATAAAAAGATTCTCAGAAAAACATCTTAGCTAGTCCAATTTCACCAAGTACTTCATTATAACAATTGTAATCATTGCACTCACTGTTTATAGGAAGGTATCATATTTCTAATGAATACCTGCATTTCATTAACATTCCATCTCATCTTTATGGTGTTCTTATGGAATATTGAAGATGCACACTCAAATCCATGTGAAGAGTACCAAAACTTCTCATTTGAAAGTGGATGGAGAAGTATTCTCTAGCATACACATATACTTAAAACTTTCAGCTATGCAATTTACTGGATGTCAAAGGAGAAAAACCATATCAGAATAGTACTGAAATCATCTAAAGTGACAAACTGCTTTCCAGTGCAATTTATGCTAGACTATAACAACAGCTTCAGGGTCTGTTCTTGCTGTTTGTGAAAGTCAATAAATGTTTCGCCACTGATTTCAGTACCGAAGCAAGTGCTAATATAAATCAGAATTTTGTGTATTTCCAAAAACCTACAGTGTAAGTAATGTCCAGAGCTCTTAAGTATCAACTTGTTCATGCTACTTCAGACTTGCCACACATCACAGTCAATGTATATAATAGAAAACATCAATCAAAACCTTCACTGGTCTTGAGAAGATCTATCCACTTGTAAGGAACAGCAAAACTCTTTGATAAGATGTAAGAGATCAGCAGGAATTCTCTCTGATTAAGTTCAAACACACTTGACCTACAGAGATCATCGGCAATGACCAGCA
This sequence comes from Chrysolophus pictus, assembly GCA_037305975.1. Lineage (NCBI taxonomy): Eukaryota > Metazoa > Chordata > Aves > Galliformes > Phasianidae > Chrysolophus > Chrysolophus pictus. Next base: position 13,379,198 of record CM074614.1, read on the forward strand.
GTCACGACTAGACAAGTGATCAGTGGTCATGAACTACTGCTCTCCATCAGTGCTGCACACAGCACTGGCTCCCAAGGGTTCTGTCTCACCACTGTAGAATAGTTCTTGGTTTAAGCACTGCAGGATCAAGCAGCAGACACTGTGGTGCTAATCTCTATGTCTCCAGGAAAGCACCAGTTGAAAACTAGCAACAGGATGACACCATCACTATTATTCTCCTACCCATGATAGAAATAGGACTCTTCAGTATATTACAAAACAATTCCCATTGAACAGCAACAATCCTTTGCTTACTTCCACTCTGTTAAAAACCATGGCAACACCAGTTAGAAACTGTTAATGTTTCACTTTCAAACACAAAGTCAAAGGGGCCACACACCTCTAAGATTTAAGGAGGCAACATATGCCAGTAAAACATTGTTCAGGAGCCATGGTTTTTCTTTTATGCCAATCATTTGCTCCCAGAATATGTAGGACTGGATTCTTAAGCACCAACATTAGACAGCAACTAGTAGTAAAACTCTGCACGTTAAAATTATTCAGAAAAATAAAATTACTATAAATAGTGATCAAAAATAGTACTGAACATTGTAAATAAATAATGATAAAAAATAATACTGAAAAATTTGAACTGTCAGCTGATTCTGTAAAAACATGATTGATGATGGATGATTTCACCAAAGGAATGAATCAAAACATATTTGCTACTTGGGGCTGGTATTTTTCCCATGGCTTTATGTTTCCCATTCAACAGTACAATAGAATTAACTGTTCTCCTTCAGCCTCAAATAGTTAATAACAAACACGAAAGTTGAGAAGAAAGAAGAATGTGGTCAGCATGTATGCGGCCTGTCCTAGCAAGAAAGACTGACTGTTTTAGACAGCTGTACCAAAAACTAATTGAGTCCCTATTCACCTGTTGTGAATCAGATTCCACCCCTCCACCAGGCTACCAAACGCTCTTTCACACAAAGAGAGTGCTAAAACGTACACACAGATAACCGTTAAAGAATAACAACTGCTCTTGTCTGAAAGCAGACCGATCATAAATTACTGCTGCTGTGAAAATACTTACTGGCATGATGAAAAAAGATGCAGTACTGTGTATACATTAGGGCATTCTGAACATTTTCTGATAGATACATACTTATTAAGAAAGTCAATATTAGGAAAACATTTTCAGAACATTTCAGAATAGGCTAATTTACACTGAAGACTTGATTTTTTTATTTGGGCATCTTAGCTTGACGCCAGAATCCCAGTATGTGCAGAAATCCAGATGCATTTTAGTTGAAGTCTGACATTTTCTAAAGTTCCTTATGCATCCTTGAAGCTTGCTGTTTCTTCCCTGCAAGTGAGAAAGTCCCCTTGAAACATGGAGGAATCATATCATCCCAGAAAGGCAGTGCTTCCCAAATTTCTTCTGACTCACTTACTTATGATCTCCTGCATAGATAAACATGATGTGGAGCTGACAGCTTCTACAGTTGCAAGTTTCCCTTTTGTTTTCCCAGAGCTTGCATACATTTTTCAAGATAGCATGTGAAAGGTGTTCTGAGTCATATATTTGATACTCAAAGACCATGTTTTGGATGTTGCTTTTGGTCAGATTTTGATATCAGCTGCAACAGTTTCTGTCAATAGCTATAGCAGGTTAAGAGCTAGCTATGAAGCAATCGTATTTCCTCTTTGCCTTCCAAAACAAACTAGTATATTTAGCTGGCAGTCTAATTAAGAATCTAAAACTTTGTTAAGTCATAACATACTTTATAATCATTGAACATTTATCGGTTCAGTTAAAAGTTAGTGAAGACATACATTGTGAATGCTTATTTAAAATCTTCATTAGTTTGCTCAAACATAAAGTGCTAAATTAAGCACCGAGATTCAGGAAAGATGCTTGAGACTATTTGTATGTACAGCAACAGATTTTTCTTCTACAGCATACTCTACCCATCAATAAGCTGACATAAATTATAAAAATATCCATAATAAACTAATATGCCAGTTTAGTGAACTATTTTAACAATGGAACTGCTGGTGTACATGACTCACTTTTTATTAAGGTAATGATGGTGATGCACCCTATTTAGATATGCATCTCACTGCTGAAGATGGTCTTGGCATGAGAACAGCAATATACCTATGCTATTCCAGAATATTACACAATCAGAAAAGATGTATCTATTTGCAGGCAAAACATATGCTCACTGTCAAATAAACAATTACAATTACTAACAGAATGCAATGAAAGCACATTAATACTAAGCATTAGAGTACAGCTCTCATGCATATCAAAAGATACATAAACATATATGCATGTAAATGTGGGCAAAGTTTTTGTCTAAAAATAATTTAATCCACATCTCTTGATTTTCTTTCCTATGCAAAAAGGTGACTAGATTCATTTTGTATTTAGAAATATTAAGAATTGCATCTTGCAAAGCAGGTATTCTGATACGATTTATCAGTCATATTATTTTGGAAGAAAACTGTGCTTGCCATTGTTGCTGCTGGTGGTATCAGAAGTGGAACCCTCTGGGCAGTGAGACTGACACATGAGCAAAGCAGAGGCAACCTCTGCTCAACTCTTATATATGATCAATCCCAGTTAAAAAAAACCTGAATACAGAAGTGTGTGGTTGCATGTGGAAGGAATGGTCAAAAAATACTGTTACTTCTACCACATAAGTTGAAATAGTAGTAAATGAAGGTACATGTGATGTCAGGGGGAAGATGTTCCTTCCTGGCAGTGCAGGGTCCCCACCACAGGGTAGACTTTACAGATGCCAGGGACAATACTAAAATTCTCATTTGTTTCAAGGACATGGGATTGGTCTCAAGATGAGCACGAGAGGTAAACTGTGCACTCAGAAGAGGCGTTTAGCACTGCAAAAGTTTGCCTTTTGGGATGAGTTTCTCCATCTTAAAAAAAATGGCAGTTGGTTAGAATGCATGTTGGGGAGGCTAGGAAGGCTGCAAAATCCAGCCCACAGAAGTCAGTTAGAAGCGCTACCATCTAACTTGACACATAGAGCTAGTGACAGGCAGCTAAACTCCTGCAAGCAAAAGGGAAAAGGAGAAGATGCAGTTCAAACAGCCGTTGGAGCAGCAACACAGAAAAAGTCCCATAGGGGCCTCCCAGGCAGGCTGCTTGATCAGGATCCAGCCCTTCAGAACTGTGCTTATCCCAACAAAAAGTACTATTCAAGAAAATAATCTGCCACATTTGTATCATGATGTAAATATGGGATTTACACAGGCATAACTATGAATGTAAAAGAAAGACAGAGAAATATATTCAGAATTTATGCTTTCAGTTCAGCAAAGCATGCAGAGCACACAGTCTTGAAATAAGTATTTCCAGATAGTGGAGCATCCTTTCTTTTAAAGAGACACATTAATCAATCTCAGCTAACCTCAAACTGATGTTTATAGATAAAACAATTTAAAATGAACTATTGATGGAGTTTATTTTCATAGTGCTGGGAAAGGCTACAAATCAAAGTATGAAAGAGCAAAGTATTTAAAGTGGGTTTCAAGTCTGCTCTTTCCTCTTAATTTGAGTCCATCTGTGAAAGTGACTGTGAAATCATGTAGCTATTCAAAGACTGAGCTGACAACATGTTTAAAGTTTAGAATAAGCTTTCTTATTCCTCCCCTCTTCATCTGATTAGAAACATCTGTATGTCAGAAAGAAACGTGACACTTTGGACAGGGCTACTAACCAAACCTAAGTGATTTAGCACACTTGAGATCTGGATTTAACCTTGTTGTTACAGCGAAGGCCTGCAACACCCACTAGAATTACATGTGTGCAAGCTGGGGAATAAAGACAAAAACAGACTCCCTAGTGCAGGCAAACATTAAGCCAACTATTTTTACCTCAGATCTTCAAATGTATTTTTAAGTTGCTAAAATTTAGGAGCAACCCCTGAAGCAATTACAGGCAGTTAAATCTGATGTACAGAGATGAAAAATTTTCACATGTTCTTTATATTATATCCATACATAATAGAAAAATTGAATTTTAACTTCTCATTAAATTAAATGGACTTTAGGCACCATGGTGAGTATGTTTAAATAATTTTTGTTAGTACAGAGATATTTTTGCAAACCTAATTAGTGCCGACATAGATACAATCAGGCTGTTACTAGGCTCAGTGTTAATTTCATTATATGGCTTTATGACAATCTCAAGACATGAAAAAAAAACAGTCAAAATGCCCATCTATAGCCAGCACATACAACATACATTATTGCTAACTGGTTCTTGAATTTCAGGTTGGACTGAAAGAGTGGTGTGGTATTGGAATAAGCTGCCCAAGGAGGCGAAGGAGCCACCATCCCTAGAGGTGCTCAAGAACAGTCCAGATGTGGTACTGAGGAACATAGGTCAGTGGACAACATTGGTGGTGGGTGGATAGTTGGACTAGATGATCTTATGGGTCTTTTCCAAACAATGATTGTATGATTCTATAATAGCCACCCATAAAATTGGCATACATGACTGCAAAACTGAGACATCAAAACATTTTGGATCCTTAACTTCTTCCTATTTTAACTGCTGCTCAATGACAGTAAAATATGTTGCAAAGTGGGGACAGGAGCACTTGTAATAAGAATATGGGGTCTGCATAACCCATGCTGAACAAGTTACATCAGAACCCACCCTCAGCCAAATGCTGACTAGTGCTGCCACAGCCCTTCTGCAGAGGTTGCAGGGAAACTTCACAGCCCAGTAGAAATTAAGGTAGGAAGGAATACATGTTTAGTTGTTGCTACACGAGCAACATGTAGCCTCAGGTTGGGTGCCCCAAATCCTCTCCTATACAGGGGTGGAGAGGCAGATGAATGCCAAAAGGTTATCTCTGTTGACATTCCATCTCATGATTGATTGGCTTCTGTGTTCTTTTTACATAGACATTTCAAATTTCCACTCATTAGTCACATGAGCAGTCCAGCACGGAAGGCTCTATGATTATTTGCATGATTGATCATTGCCAGCAGAGAACACACAAGCCTAATGACTGAAGGTTCTGTCTTCAGTAGTGGGGAACATTTATTTCCATGGTAAAATCTGCCTAAATTCAGTAGAAGCACTTAGACAAGCAGAGAAAACGGGAAAGGAAAACTTAGGAATGGGAGGGAATGTAAAGACATTCCTGAATTGTTTCATTTTTAATCTCCCACGGTTTCAGGAGGAGAAACTAAGGCCTAAGTGGGAAAGAAGTAACATTTTCTTTAGAACAGACTCAAGCAAAATGATGTAGTTTCATCTTAAATAATGATGATAAAAATACATTGGTCTTCTAGCACAGTAAATGAGCATATGTTGTAGCTTAAAAGCTGGGATACACCAGCCAATGACACACAAATCCTACTGAACCAAAAAGAAGATTGAGTATAAATTGAGAGGATTCCAGATTTATTAGTTTTTACTCCCTCAAACACAAGATTTTCATGGAATTCCATTTAGACTGGTCTGAATTATTGTGCTATTATTGTGTTATTCTTTTTGTATAAGGAACCTTCACCTCTAGAAAAGTACTTTGATGGCTTCTGCACAGTTAAACCAATGCTTCTTGTCCACAGCTAACCTTCCTGATTATTCAACAGACTTATCACAGAGTTTAATTCCTCTCAGTCTTAATCTAGCAACGTCTGTGATATGCAGTATTGTTTGTCTTTTAAGCAGGCAACTTCCTATCAGCTTCCAAAAAATAAAATAAAATAAAATTAAAATTAAAATTAAAAAACCCTAACAATGCCATACATCACAGAGTTACAGAGTTCAGCTTCCACTAAATCTTATGAGTATCTAGGAGTGAAGACCTGTGGATAACTGAATGCAAAAGCATGGCTTCTTCACCCAGAGACACAGGAGATCAGTAAAGAATATATTTAAGATTGAAAAATGAATGTAATTCCAAACATGCAACAGTGCAGTTCATTACTCATGCAAAAGAAGGTTTATTACAAGAAATGCTATGGAAACAATGAAGAACAGCATGGTTAGATGCTGTAGTCTAACAAGCCAAACATCAGATGAAAGAAGGATTTCTACTGGAGTGTACAGTTACTACTTATTTTACAATCAGAGAAGTTTTCACTAAAATAAATGAATTTACTCCTAGGAGTAAAGATGCATTTTCCCCCAGCCATCAGTTTAATCACTATGTGACATAAGACTAAGAAAATGTAAGAATAACACAGGTAAGCTTCAACTGAGCTCAAATTCATTTAAGCTAATGCGCAGCAAAACCAGAATGTATGCTTTCATTTGCAAAACTGCAGGGTGCCACTTCACACTGCCTGCCGCAAACAAATGCTGAGCAGATACAGCCTCAAAATGCTAACAGAAAAGCCCATCCGGCGCTGGGCTGCTATCCCGCGCTGTGCTTGTGTCACCCTACGTTCTCGCCGATTACTCATGGTCGGATGTGCCGGCTGCTTTCTGCGACGACTGAATCGAAAACCCTGCGTGTGGACAAGACTCAGCCACATACGTTCTTCCCTAGCCCAGCGACTATCCCACTCCCGCACAGCGACTACGTTTCATGAATGAGGACGGGGAGCCCGCCTTTCCTCGCGCCCTCTGTGCCTTCACAGCCGCCGCGGAGCGGCCGCGCCCGGCGCCACGCTCAGCACCACGGACAGCGCCCCGCGGGAGCCACGCAGCCCGCCGGGCCGGGACACGCGGGGCTGGCTCGGGGCCGGCTGGGCGCGGCCGCCTCCCGGGTGCCCGCGCACACACACACACACACACACACACACACATACACACAAGCACACCGCGGCGCCGCTGGCACTCACCACATCCCCCGCAGGACGCCCCGCCGCCGCCGCCGCCGCCGCCCGCCGCCCGCGGCGCCGCCGACGCCCCCCGTAGCGCGGCGGCGGTGGCGTCGGGCGGCCGCGGCTCCATGCGGAGGGCAGCGGCGGCGGCTCGCCTGCCCCCGGCCGCCCCGCGGAAGCCGCCGCCGCCGCGCACAGCCGGAGCGGGAGGGCGGGGAGCCGCGGCCGCATGGTGCTGCCCGCCGCCGCCGCCCCGCCCGCCGCCCGCCCCCCGCGCACCGCACCGCCCCCGGCTCCCGCGCGACTGTGCACCCCCCGGCGGCCGGGGCTGTTGGCAGGGAGGCGGGAGCAGTCTCGGAACCCCGGCTCTCTGAGGCTGTGAGCAGTTCATTCGGCACTGCTTTTTTTCGACCGCTGCTTTCGTAAACCGAAGTGGATGTTGTTCCTGTGGTGTACGGAGGTAGTGTAGGGATGTAATCTGCTCCCTCATTGAGATAACACCCTGTCAGATTGAAACGACTGTGGCACAGGCATCAGCAAGGGTCTCAGAACTCCAAGCATACACAGAGCAGTACCACCTGAATCTAAATGGTGTAAGGGCACAGTATAGGCAAACAGCAACAAAAGTGTAGGCCACAAGATTGCATCTTGAAAAGCTCATTGGAGAACCCAGATTTCTAACTTTTAATTAAAACAACAACAACAACCCTCTAGTGGTTCACTGATGCTTTCCAACCAAACAGCAGGACCAGCTTGACACTTCTGATGATTTCATAGAACCATATAATAACCTGAGCTGGAAAGAATCCATAAGAATCGTAGAGTCCAACCCCGGATTCATGCTGCACCACCCAACTCCAAACCCTCTGTCTGAGAGCACTGTTCAAATGCTCCTTGAATTCCAGCAATGGGGCCATGCCAACTGCCCTGGGCATCCCATTCCATGCCCACTGCCCTCTGCAGACCGTTTCCCTGACTCCCAGCTGCCCTTCCCCTGATGGCTCCATGCTGTTCCCTCAGGCCCTGTTGCTGTCACACAGAGCAGAGCTCAGCACTGCCCTCCACTCCAGGCCTCTCCTCACCTTCGTGGTCTCTGCTGAATTTGCTCCATGGGGTCAGTGTTAGCCTTGAGCTTGATAGATAACCCAAACTGAACTGATCATTTGCCTGGGCTAAACTCCAGGAAGTTCCCAGCTGCCCTTTCCTTCAGCCTTTTGAAGATCCTCTTAAAAGCTACTTCATCCTGTATATTCACTGCTCACCCCAGGAAGCATTAGTAGACATGCTAAGAAAGCAGTGTCCCAACACTCCACTCATCAGTAAGGACACTGGGCAGTCTCAGACTTACTGGTTACTTCAGAGGAACATCACTAGTTACTAGTTAACCGTGAGCTAAACTTTGTGTGGCTGATTAAAGCACTTTGAGCTTCACATTACTGTCCATTATCCACACATCTCTCAGTCCATGCATCCAGTATCTTTCCCACAACTCTTTTCACTTGTTAGATTTTACAGTACCTAAGAGATCTAGAATACAGTGTGTGTGGACAGAATGGCCAGTGTGCATCTGAACTCAGAATGCAAGAAGTCCTTTCTTGCCTCTTCCTTCAAATGTGCACTTAAGTATTAAGCTCCTGAATGCTCATTCATGAGCAATGAATAACAAGAAAAAAACAATATTTTATTTTTTGCTGAGATTACTGATTACTTCAATACATCCCAAATTTGAGCAGTGCTTAACAAAGAGGTCTGATTTGCAATGAAATCTGTGATTGGACCTCAGATATTTCTAGACAGTACAGCTTGCTGATAATTTTTGACTTCCTAAAAAGTGACACTTTATAAACTTCCTTTTGTGTCACCTAATCTCCCTCACTGCAAGCAGGCTACTCTGGCTGATTGCAGCTCAACAACTCAAATCCACCCTGGCCAGCTGATAAGGCTCTCTTGTTTTCATACCCTGCCTTATAAAGGTTCCCTTGCCTCATCCTGTCATTTTAAAAACTGAAGTAGTGCTTATTTTTTAGGATACTGACAATTTGGAAAGAAGTATTTTTTTTTGCAGAAGAAACTGCTTTTATGTTTCACGTGTTTTCATTTTCACATGTATTTGCATTTTAAAAACATGAAAAACTACTAATCTCCTTAATGATGGTGTAGGTTTGTAAGTCAATCCAGAGCACAACTAAACTTGCAAGACAATCACCATCCCACTAATCACTGTTCTGAGTGAGGATCTCCAATTAATTAGGCACCAAATAACACATTTATGGTTAAACATACTTCAGCTATTCAACAGAGCACTGCAACCCATACTTAGGTACTCAGACATCTTTCTGAGTGAGAACTTCATTTTGGAGAAAAAATCAAGTCACCTGCATTTGGTCTTGGAAGAACAGTTAACAAAAATACTTAGAAAGAATGTCAAAAATACAGTTTTGTTTCCAGTATGAGTACACTCAATGCCCTCCAGCATATCCACACAGTAAGTAGTATGGACTAAAAAACTGGAAAACTTAGATCTTTCTCTGGCTCATGTGAAATCCCTTCATAGGTTTCCAAAGCAAACATTCACTACTGTGCTGGGTATTGAGCACAAGTACCCTCCACACAGCTTTTGTGTCAGCTCTGGTGGTACAGCTCAGCAACCCTTCTCACTGGTTTGTGATGGGAGCAGACAACAAGAAACAGTTCCTGACAGAACCTCTTCTATCTCAAGGGTTTTAAGAGTAGATGTCAAGACTTCTGCATTGATAAGAAGAACTAGAATTACCCTTACATGCTCAGAACAAGGTCGGAACTTTACAGCACTGTGTAATTCATCTAAGTGTGTGCTGGTGACACAGATCAGACAAACTCCAGAAGAACACATGCCAGACAAATTGCCATACTTCCACTTCCAAGTGCCAGGCCGGCTGCATAAACCAATGCTCTTCTTTTATGAGCTGCTATCTGCAGTTCACTCCAGCACCCTCACAAGCTGTGACCCTCTGCTGCTCTCTGTGGACCAGTACTTGGTGGCAGCAGCTCTGGATGGGCAGCAGCAGCAGTGGGAATTTCCACAATGCAGTACACTGAGTTCTTAACTCTCATGCATGGCTGCTTAGGGTTTCGGAGGAAAAAATGATGATTCCTACAGATCCTCAGTATCAGGAAGACCTTCAGCACCCTTCAGGCTAGGGTTAGCAGGTCTAGAAATGAATCTAAGCCCCTAAGATACATTTGCCTCTTTTGGTAACTACCGTGTACTCACGGACATCTTCACCAGCTTATTTGGCTGTCTTTCATATTTTAATTTGATGGCATTCAAGAGTAGGAATACTTCACACATAAAAAATATGCTGAGGCCTAATTTCAATAATGTGTGATTAATGGCAGGCAGTGTTGAAGGCTGAAATTTCTCTGGCAAAAAAAGTACTCGTTTCTTTTTTTTTTTTTTCCCAGCAGCTTTGAAACCATGAAAGCAAAGAAAAAAAACATCAGTTACCACAATTATCAAATATAGCAAAGGTTAAAAGCGGCATAAAAGCAAGAATTTCTTTAGAATACATAAATGGTGGGAGTCCATTCAGAGTGCATATACACCATTCCTGCGCTGTTTCAGGAAAGAACACAGAAGTAAACATAGTAGGTTACGCATTTAGGAAAAAAAGTATTGGGAGCAAAGAAATGGTGAATAAAGGGTAAATATCTTTTTTTTTTCACCTAAAAAAAAAAAAAAATACTGTTTACACAATGTAATGGAAATTCTGCTCTTGAAGTCTTCCACAACAGAACAATAGTAGCAGAGACTGCCACATTGCAGCAGTAGTTTTATCTGCGAGAAAGCTGAAGGCCTTGCAAGGAGGGACTTGAAATTGCTTTTGCTCATTTTTCTGAAAATTAGGAGATTCTCTATCTGAAATAATTCTTTCCTCCTCTCTTGTCATCCCTGACTGCTTATGAGAAATTCGTCTTTGCCCCTAAGATTCCATTCTCACAGAACAAAAAAGACAAGCTATTTCAATTTCCTCATCTAAAAAGGACAAGGACTGTTCCTTCCTTCTGATAGTTGCTCTAACAGCTTTCCCTGTCTTGACCCAATGTCAGTCTGACTCTTCAGCAGAGGTACGCATATGAGATCATACCAGGGACTTGAATAGGAGCTTTTTACTGAAAGTACTCCTGAAGCACAAAGGCCACATTTGCTTCTCCATCTGCCCCAGTTTATATATTGCTCTTTCCTCTGTTTTGGGAAGGGAAGGGAGGCTGTGTTTCTCACTGTTGTGTTCTCGCCCCACGTACTACTGTCTTTATATCCCTGCAGCCCTCAAAGTAACCCACTCTTCCTACATGATATCCTGCTAATCATGTCATAAAACATACATTTTTGTACCAATGTCACTGCCAAAAGATACTTAATAAGGGTTGTCCTATCAGAGGATAGTAGGATCTGTTACCACCTCCAGCAGCCACGGCCTAGCTCTCTCTTCACAGGCCATCTCCATTCAGAGACTGGACCCTTGGGTGTATTTGCAGGCTGAGGGACACAGCTGGACAAACACTGCAGAACGCTGACAGGACACACAGCACACAGGCACAGCACCGTCCCCTCCTGCCCTGGGGCTGGCAGAGCCAGCAGGCCCTGGTGCAGGCCCACATAAGATCTTCACAGGCCATCATCATGGCCATGCCTGTCACCTCAGTGCTGCTGGCACCACATCTGTGTGTGCTGGTCCCCTGGTAGCTCTTACCTGGCAGCGTGAAGTGCATGTTTCAGCATCATGCAGAGAGGTAGTGAAGCATGGATTTAATAGGAAAGTGAGACAAGATGAGATGGTCAAGTTCAGCAACTCAGACAAAAGCACTGACGTTCTTTCAAAACATCCTTTTCCTACAATACTTCAGAAGAAACTCAACTAGGAGCCTGATCTTGGTTGGAACTTTTTCCAAAAGCACCACATAAAGAAGCTGTTTACAGTAATTTAGCATTTCTTCAGTCTTTGCTGTAAAACATAGCAAAGCCAGGTATAAAATAAATGATCTGTGCACAGCACAGGAACACTATGAACATTTTCAACAAGCAGCATGCACCTATTCCAATAACACTAGAATTTTTTTCCCACTCTGAGATTGTATATATTGGCTGTCCCAAAGGCAAAGTTAAAATTATGGTATTCATTGGTAGCATATCACAGAATCATGGAATCCTTTGAGTTAGAAGAGACCCTTAAAGGCCATCTTGTCCTACTCCCCTGCAGTGAACAGGAACACCTACAGTTGGATCAGGTACTCACAGCCCTGTCCAGCCTGACTTTAAGTGTCTCAAGGAATGGGGCATCCACCACCTCTGTGGGCAACCTGTGCCAGTGATTGACCATCCCTATTGTAAAAAACTTCTTCCTAATACCCAATTTAAATCCACCCCCTCTTTTGTTTGAAAAAACTTCCCCTTCTCCTATCACAACAGACCCTGCTAAAGAGCTTTTTGCCTTACTTCTTATGATGGTGACATATATATGATGGCGACAGAATAATAACTGATGCTTGACATAAGAGTTAGACTTACTTAATAAGAGATTTATAGAAGCAATGCAGAATATTGTAATATTAGAACATGAGATGACCCAGATGAAATGCATATGGACTTTTATCTCCCTCTGGTGGCTAGACTGCAAACCATTAATGAACTTGCCGCTGAGCTAACAAAGCCAGCCTTCTGGTTGGGCAAACTCTCTTTGTACATTCAGAAAAATAAAATATTAGATCCCAGTGCTAACTTTGCCTCAGTCATTTTGGAAAGGATTAGCACATGGGAGTTTTGACTGCTTGGGACAGGAATACTGTTTTTCTATTTTTGCAGCAGGGAAACAGACATAAGCTCTGTGTTGATAGCTACTGCAAAACAAACTTGTTGTGGTGAGGAATTTAACTTATGTTCTGTGGACACTCATTTCTGTAGGAATTTTCAGTGCTATAAATGCAGTTTCTGAACTACCTATTTCACTTTGTTCTTGAAATCTCATGACACTTTGGAAAAAACTGCTCATCAGTTTGTGATAGGGTTGATGTGAAATAGGTCTGAGATGGGAACTCCTGACATTTTCAAATCTGATAACTTAAATTTGTTACCAGCAACAAAACACAACCTTCCAAAGGTGGTCTTCATTTATTGTAATGGCACTAAAAAAAATACTGCAATTCCAATTAATTTTGCTAGGGGCAGAAGTCTTTGCACTTCACAAAACAGGAGTAGCTAAAAGAACCCCTTTCACCAGCTGTGAATATGATCAGAGAACCACAGAATAGCTTGAGTTGGAAAGGGTCTCAAAGTTCCAACCCACCCTGCCATGTGGCTGCCAGATTAAGCACTAGATCAGGCTGCTCAGGGCCCCATCCAACCTGGCCTCGACCGCCCCCTAGAAGGGGCATTCACAGCTTCTCTGAGCAACCCATTCAGTACCTTACCAACTTCTGAGTTAAAAACTCCCTCCTGACATTCAGTCTAAATCTTCCCTCCTTTAGTTTAAAACTATCTCCCCTTATCCTATCATTACCTACCTGTGTAAAAAGTTGGTTTACTTCCTGCTTATGATCTCCCTTTAAATGTTGGAATGTCATAATGATGCCTCCCTGGAGCCTTCTTTTCTCCAGACAGAACAAGCCCAGCTCTCCCAGCCTGTCTTTATAGGAGATGTTCTTCTGCTTTCTGATTATCCTCATGACCTTTCTCTGAGCCTTCTCAAAAAGCTCCCACATCGTTCCTGTGTTGGGGGCCCAGATCTGGATGCAGTACTCCATAGGGATCCTCACAAGGGCAAAGGAAAAGGGAGCAATCATCTCCTTCACCTTGCTGGCCACCTCTCTCTTGTTGCAGGACAGAGTACAGTTTTGGGCTGCAAGCGCACACTTCTGGATCATGTTACGTTTTTCATCTACCAGGACCCTCAAATCATTCTTCAGAGGGCTGCTCTTAAGCAGTTCTTCTCCTTCCTTGTAATCATATCTGGAATTGACCTGAACCAAGCACAACACATTGTTGAATCTCATTAGGTTTACATCAGCCTACTTTTTAATCTTGTCAAGGTCTCTCTGGATGTCATCCCTTCCTTCTGCCATACCAACTGCACCACGCCCTTGGTGCCATCGGCAAACTTGCCAAGAGGGTACGCTCAACCCCTGTTCTACGTTGCTGTTAAAGAGTATCAGTCCCAAGACAGCCCCTGGGAGGACACCACTAGTGGCTGCCTCTGCCTGTACTTCGAGCCATTGACGACAACCCTCTGGCTGTAGTCATCCAACCAATTACTTATTCAGTATATTCCAACCTTCAAACCCATATCTCTCCACTTTAGATATAAGGATCTGGTGAGGAACTATGTCAAAGGCCTTGCAGAAGTCCATGTAGATGACATCAGTCTCCTTTCATTTGTCCACCAATGTTGTCACTCACACGCCATGGAAGCCCACCAGATTGGTCAAATACAACCTGCCCTTGGTGAAGCCCCTACTGGCTGTCTCATGCACTCATCCCTCATCCCTCACGTGCCTCAGTATCTCTTTCAGGAGGATCTATTCCGTCAGTGAATCTCACCATACTGTAGTTATCTCTGTATAACTCATTTCAGCTAGACCCCCAGCTTATTTTCCTATGAAAAACAGGGTTTTTTGTTTTTTTTTTTTTTTTTTTACCTTTCACCAGTATCCAGTAGCTGCTCATATATATACAATGTTAACACTGATCTGAACTTGAACAAGATAGATGACTCCTTAAAGAAATCCCTGGAGATATCCTACCTTAATACTTTGATCCAGAAGCAGAGAGGCAGAAAGTAGAAGACTCTTCTAAGAAAAATGTCTGTTTTCTACCAGTTTCAGGAGTAGCAGACAAATTTTCTGTGAACAGAAAACAGAAAAGGGGGGAATTAAGCTTGGGTTATTGGGAAACTGGGACCAAATGGAAAGAACAATCTGTCAAGCTTGTCCTTATTTTCACTATAAAACAGTTACAGAAATCAAAAACTAGATCTTTTCTCCTGATTATGGTACTCAAGTGTTTACACTTGGAAAAAATCTGTTCTACTTACTTATGTTTGGACCATTTCATACAAGATAATTTTTAAAAGCCTGTAGTATTTTTTACTTGTGTTGGTAGTGTGTTGGTTTTTTGTTTGTTTTTCCTAAAACCTAAATGGCAATGAAACTCCATGTGGTCCTCAATTCATTGCCTGCCTGCAGGTAGATTTGGCTACAAAGTGATTTCTCTACAACCAGCATAAAGCAGAGATAAATGCTTCTCTGCATATAGCCCTTATGTTATTACAATATCATTCTATTTTTGCATACATCAAGACTCCAAATTTACATAAATGTGCAAATACCTGAGAAGCTTGTAAGAACTGATTCTCATTTACATTAAAATCCTTTGATGCTGAGAAAATATTAAAAAGATGTGGTGTAAACAAGGCAGAAATTTACTTTGAAAGTGAAACAATGCTATTTTATAATAGGATTGAGGCTGTTTTATAAACAGGAGTGAATTCATGGTTGGGTAGTTTCCCCACATATGAGGATGTTCCCTCCATCAATAAAGACCTGTGTCAGGAGGACAGAGTTAATGCAGTGCATTCATACTGTTCTGTGCAGAGCTTTAGATCTTGCATTATTCATGAAGAAAAAAAGCTGTATTACATGCTATCTAGAAAATGAGAGGCAATTAATAAATCATGTGTCAGCTGTGACTGGCATGCATGACAAGTCTTATTTCAGTATTAACTGCCCATGTTCACCAAACATGTGTGTCTCTCATTCTGTTCTTCTGCCTCCTTGGAGGTTCAGTTAAAAAGTTTTTAGCATCAGCTAATTCCATTACTTGACTTACACAAGCAGAATCATAAGGAAAACAGCACAGCGCTTTTTTTCTCAGATTGAGTGGCACAACTTGAGTATAGACCTAGAGCTACTTTTGATCCTTGTCCTCTGTTGGAAGATCAGTATAAATATAATAGCAAGAGAAACATGAGCTTTCTTCAAAAATCAGCTATTTTTGAGCTACGATTTTTATGTTATCCTCTTATTCTCTGTGTAAGAAAATTAACTTTCTTTAAAAAAAGGATAAGAATACAAGTTTAAGGACAGAAAACAATAAGTCAGGATGAGCAACCCACCAGGATACAAAAGTGGCATGTGATCAAAACCTGGCTGCATTTGTATTATGTCATTAAAATATACATACGCTTATATACTTTTTTAAACAGTTCAGTGAAATGAAGTGTGAGACACTTGCAGAATTTAAGTGTCAGACTATCAGAAATCCATGGGAGTAGGAGATCAGGCCAAATGTGCTTCCTCAGCAGGTGCTGATCTAGAGCAGTATATGACAATCCTCCTAAAGATAAATACAATCTCACTAAATGTACAAAGGTAACTGCATAAACTGCTTTGCTGATCCTCTAAGGGACAAAGTGGCCAGCTGCCATGAAGTATGACCCTCTCCTCTCCTCTCCTCTCCTCTCCTCTCCTCTCCTCTCCTCTCCTCTCCTCTCCTCTCCTCTCCTCTCCTCTCCTCTCCTCTCCTCTCCTCTCCTCTCCTCTCCTCTCCTCTCCTCTCCTCTCCTCTCCTCTCCTCTCCTCTCCTCTCCTCTCCTCTCCTGTCTTTTTTCATATATAACTGCATATGTAAAAGTTGTTTGTGGAAGTTATTTCTCTCTTTATTTGGGAAGCATAATTGATAAGATATTAAATGTAATTATGATTTACTTCATCTGTAAATTATTTTTCCACTTATTTTTCCATTGCAAAAATAGAAGTAAAGTTATACATAATGAAACAACGTTCAGACAAAAATCTCCAACATTAATCATACATCATCTTTCTGTGTTGAAAGTGTTCAAGTATATATCAGTTTAACTCCTGTGACAGTGCCAAAATGTAAGATTGTTTCCTTCCATTTCAAGAAATTGAAATAATCACATCTTGAATTTTTCTCATTATCCTCTTGCAGGTCCTATGTATTAAACAAGCGTTGGCTTTGAATTGACATTTTCTTCATTTGTTTGAAATACATGCAATTAATAAGGCATCCTTTTCCCTGTGCTACTGAGGCTTAATCCTTCTTCTATGGAGTACATAAAGTCATAGATGAAATCTGTGGTCTGTACTTGAAAGACTCTGGAAAAAATGATTCCTTTTTTCAGGGAAGCTGTTTGGATTCAAAAGCAGAGATCCTTTCAAGAAACACCAGGTAGGCCTCTTTCTAAAAAGAAGAGAGCAACTCGCTTTTATGGGACAAAGAACAGCCGGACAAACGAGACTTGTTCACAAATGTTCCTCTTTCAGGAGAATGTCAGAGCCAAGAATGTTTGACAGTACAGAGAAATATCTTGCCCAACCCCCTAGCAACTTCTTACATCTAACTTAAACCCCAATGAGATTTAACTGCAGACTCTAAAGGAAGGGTTGTTAAATTTTTTTTTGCAGCACATATATAGGATAATCAATGTAGCAAGCAGAACTAACAGAGAAAATGTCAAGATTATACTCCACAGTGGAACACTGGTGACAAAAATATCATTTTCTAAAAAATGAGTAGATTTTTTTCCTTCTCTTGAGAGAGCAAAAGAAGGGCCTTATCTGAATGGGATGCAATTGACCCAGTTTTGGCTTACTTGACCTTCTTGCTCTTAAAACAGAACAAAGAGTGCATCTGTCTTCCCATGCTCTCGGTCCCTTACATTAAGTAGCTTTAAAAATTAGATGTCCACAAAATGAGCATAATTTTGGTATATTCTAAATTGAATTGATGACACAAAATGTCACAATCAGTAGATAGAAGGTGGACTAAATGACTTTGAATTATTACCTGCACTGGCTGCCATAGGAAAGAAAGGAAGATTCACTTCTGTCATCAGTGACTGTAAGACTTTGTGTCCCAAAGCCCAAGATAATTAAATAAGAAAATCATTTATTTGCATAGTTTCCTTCTCCCTTTCCCCACAACAACTGTTGAATTACAAATCTGTACCATGATTTCCAGCCAGCACCAATAATCAGAATCTGTAGTGCAATACACTGCTAAAAACCTGCTACTCATCTCACATATCATGTGGTTTCCTTTTACCATCTCTGTGATCTTCCTCCTACCTCAGATTTGCGTCTGATCAGGTAACATTGGGAACTATTGACCTGTCAGTCTCATCTCTGTGCTGGGAAAGATCATGGAGCAGATCCTCCTGGCAGCTATGCTAAGGCACATGGAATACAGGGAGATGATACAGGAGAACCAGCATGGCTTCACACAGGGCAAATCCCATTTGACCAACATAGTGGCCTTCTATGATAGTGCAGCTGCTTCAGTGGACAAGGGAAGAACCATTGATGTCGTCTATTTGGACTTCTGTAAAGCTTTTGACACGGTATTTCACTACATCCTTCTCTCCAAATTGTAAAGGTACAGATTTGATGAGTGGACAAAGAGCCACAGGATCGAGTCCAGAGAGTGATGGTCAATGGCTCAGCGTCTGGATGAAACTGCTGACAGTGGTGTCCCACATGGTTCAGTGCTGGGACCAATACTCATTAATCCCTTCATCAGAGACATTGATGTTGGGGTCGAGTGCACCGTCAGCAAGTCTGCTGATGACACCAAGATGTGGGGTGTGGTCGACACACCAGAGGGATGGGATGCCATCTAGAGGGACACAGACAGGCTTGAGAA
Source organism: Chrysolophus pictus (assembly GCA_037305975.1). Taxonomy (NCBI): domain Eukaryota; kingdom Metazoa; phylum Chordata; class Aves; order Galliformes; family Phasianidae; genus Chrysolophus; species Chrysolophus pictus. The sequence continues at coordinate 13,397,691 of CM074614.1, forward strand.
GTGGGCCCAGGTGAACATCGAGATGTTCAACAAAACCAAGTGCATCTGTGTTAAGGCAACATCCTCTACTAATACAAGCTGAGGGATGAAAGGATTGAGCAGAGCCCTGCCGAAAAAGACCTGGGGATATTGGCGGATGGCACGTTGGACATGTGCCAACAATGTGCCTTCACAGCCTGGAAAGCCAACTGTTTCCCAGACTGCCTCAAAAAGAAGTGTGGCCTGCAGAGCAAGGGAGGTGGTCCTGCCCCTCTGCTCTGCACTGGTGAAGCCTCACCTGGAATACTGCATCCAGATGTGAAGTCCTCAGTACAGGAGAGACATGGAGCTGTTGGAATGTGTCCTAAGGAGGGCCACAAAAATGATCCAAGGGATGGAACTCCTCTCCTAGGAGGATAGGCTGAGAGAGCTGGGGCTGTTCAGCCTGGAGAGGAGAAAGCTGCAAAGTGACCTGATAGCGGCCTTTCAGTATCTAAAGGAGCACTAAAGAGAAGAAGGGGACAGGCTCCCTAGCAGGGTCTGTGGTGATAGAACAAGGGGAAATGGCTTCAAACTTAAGGAGGGAGGATTTTGGTTAGATATAAGGAAAAAGTATTTTACAGTGAGAGTTGTGAGGTACAAGAACACGTTGCCCAGAGTAGTGGTGAATGCCCCATCCTCAGAAACTTTCAAGGCAGGGCTGGATCAGGCCCTGAGCAACCTGATCTAGCTGTAAATGTCTCTGTTCATTGCAGAAGAGTTGGACTAGATGACCTTTAAAGATTCCTTCCAACTCCAAGGATTCTATGATTCTATATTGTTGTTTTATAATCTGTTAATTATGACTTCAATAGCAGACATTTCCCACATCCTTAGCATGGCTTTTTGAGGACATTCAGCCTTGTTTCATCTATCATTTCGTTTACTGACCTCTAGTAACTCTGAGGCTTGTTAGCAATTGCTCTGTGAAAAAAAAAATCTAAGACTCTTTTCCTCACTATTTAACAAAGATAATAGTATGTCTGTAAGAAGGATATTATATCAGTGCCCATGAATGCATTCATGAATATAACGTGTTGTGTAGGCTTAGTTTTTGATGGGCAGCAGATATAAAGACCAGAAATACAGCTAGCTTTACAGAATGAACAGCTTCATGCAAAAATCACACGTGAAGAAGGAGCAAGCTGTATGTTTTTCACCAGTGCTAAAGCAACAAGGGGGAATGCTTAGGGACCAGTGATTCATAATTTCTTCTAATATTTGCCTTTAACCAAATCATACAGCTGAGACTATTATGCCTTGAAATATTGTCTCACAAATGTTGATAATTAGAACATATGAGGAAAAATATGAAAAACTTTTAAATACCTTCTTCTACCAGGTCTACAGAGGAGGCCCAGGAGGAGAGAGGTAGTACCAGCTCTGGTGAGTTAGCAAGTATCAGACTTCCTCTAGCAGAAAGAAGCAATTAATAATTAGGCCTGAGCTAAAAAGAGGTCCCCTGTGACCACAGCAGAGAAACTGGAAGTATATACATCAAAAAGCACTGAGCTGCTCGGACATGGGATGCCAGAGAACAAACATATAGGGGTGAACAACAAAGAGATTCCATGCACTTCAGTACATTACCTAGTGATTATCATGCAAGTGAACATCTGGAGAGACATTTGACATGGTGTGCATATAGAAGACTTGATAGTGAGCCAACTACCTAAGGTTTTGCTGACATCTGGAGCTGAACAGAAAATAAATATCAGTTTCTCAGCATATTTAATTTCTCAAATTTGAAGAAGTATCTTATGGGACAAAATTTGCTCTACTTCAGTCCATCTCGCTAAGCAGAACCCTTCCACATCCTTGCATACATACATGTAGACAAGCCTCGTTTCAGTCAAGTCCTCGGTTGGAATATTTGAAGTAAGCAATGAGTTAGCAAATGAATTTCACATTAGCCACATTAGCCAAAGGGTATATCTGATCTGAGCACCTCATAATGGGCAGAGATGATTTTACAATTGAAGGTCACATAAATTGAGATACATTCTGCAGCTTGCAATACATTTCTTGAGAGAACTAGTTAAAATATAACAAATATTTATAAGTTTATTCCTCAAAATCTGCTATGTTTTAACTTCCATGGTATCTAGACTTTAAATTTAGATATGGTTTCTTCTGTGGATTTTGAAATTTTTTTACTCTTGTTTTCATTCTTTTGATTACATTTGTCTCTTTTTCAGAAAAACCTTTCTTTGGCAGTACTGTAATTATTTGTCTTAACATTATCTATGCTCACCAAGCCTTTGCTTGCAATGTATTCTTCTGTAAATAAAATGTAAAACCAAACATGCAATTCAGTAATTCAAGGACTCACTTTGGAAACACTACTATGGCACACAACAAGAATTGTTCATTAAGGAGAATTTTTGTAGGATTTGGTTTGTTTTCTTAGTTTTTAAAAACAATGAAGTTTTTCTTTTCAAGATTTTCTTTCCATTTCCACTTTGTCCATTTCAAATAGCTCATAATCAGTTGTATGGAATAGCATAATAAATTACTGGTCAAGTAATGATCCGTCCAGTACCTTCTTTCCAACATGCTGTAGCAGATGCTCTGTGTGAAATGAAAAAAACCTGATCTTCCTCTCAGTATACATATAACCTAGTCCTCTTTAATTAGAAGGTCTAGTAGTTCCAGTAATCCAGTCTACTTGTTTATAAACTCTTTTGCATATTTGATCAACATAACAACATCCTACAGTGAGTTCCAGAGTTTGTCTATTTGTATTTGTCTTTCAGAAAAGTTACAGAGACTTCAAGAGAGACTCTATCTCTTTTCATAACCGTAACAGCTTCATCTCCAGTGAAGAGTTGTCGTCCCTGGCAGTGTTCAAGAGGCACCTGGATGAGGAGCTATGAGATAATGGTTTAGTAGCTTGTGGTACTGATAGGAATGGGAAGGCAGTTGGACTAGATGATCTTGCAAGTCATTTCCAACCTTGTGATTCTATGATTCTATGAAGGTGGGGCTGTGTAAAGTTTTCTAGGTAGCACTTCTTGCACGAAAGGTATCAAGTACTTTGTCTTTGCTAATGAATCAGCCAGAATCTACACCTCTCTTTGAACCTTGACTCTCCACCCTTTTGTGTAACTCTGATCTTAGCAGTTACCAGGAGACGAATTTAAGATTCTTAAATTTATATATATTTTTTGTCATTTTCAGAGCAAAGAACTCCTTTTTAAAAAGAACTTTCAATTTGTTAATCTCCCTTAAACTTATAATAGTTATGAAATAGATCTGATATTCCAGTTCACAAAAAGAATACTGCTGAATGTGTTTCCATGATACTAGATAGAAGTGTCCTTTCCTTTCCATTTCTAAATATGAAGGATATACCTCCAGGTTATTGAAGTTTATGCACTGCACAACCACTTAGGATGAAATCTTATGAATTGGTGTAAAATGACTTGAAACAAAAGCCAGCATAGTCTCCATGTAGGAAACTTGCGGCTTATAATAGAAACAGGTTCAGTAAATCGGTTGGATATAATCTGTCTTGATTTTACAGTGTTTGGGAGTACCTTTCATGGAAAATCTTTGAAGAAAATATATAGGTATGGAATGGAAACTGGAAGTGCTGTCACAAATACAACTAGGCAGCAAAAGACAGATTGAGCCATGGGAATGAAAGGCTAGATCTTAACACTGCAAAGCATAGGGTAAATTCAGACAGGATCCGCATCATGAAGAAGTCAGTTGTTAGTTAGGACATATCTGTTAAGGACAAACTAAGTTAGAGTCATTGCTTTGAAATATAAATGTAAAGTTATGTGAAAAAAATATAGAAAAGGTATATTCTCCACCAAATTATCTTGCTGTTTTCTTTAACTAGAAAAGGAGCTTCAGGAAAGTTTACAAATAAATCTGGGAACTGGCTCATAAAACCTGTTTCTTAGAAATGAGTCTTTTCATCTTCTGCCAGGCTTTTATCCCCACTGAATTCAGTAATAAAATAACTCCAACTCTTCAAATAAACTTTCTGATGTCTTGTTCATATGCCTCTAAATAAAAGATTCCTTTATTTCAGAAATAGTTACAAAAATGTCCTGATAACTTAATCACCATGTTCTCAAAGTGCTTGGCATTCATTCATAAGATAAAAGGGAGTTATAGCAAGAGCAAAATTAACCTTCACATAATGCCTTTTGTCACAGTGCGCCTTTGCACCGTGGTCTCCTGTCTTCTCCAAGCATAGCTCAGCTTCCCTCCTGGAGCAAAGAAGTCTAAAACAGTTCAGAGAGTGGGATCTGCAGCACAGCCCCAAGATGTACATCAAGGGCTGCGTCTATTCATAAAAGAAGGTAAAATTGGAAAAAGTGGTAGGAAAGTTAAGAAAAATAAATGGACAGGGAATGGAGGTCAGAAATCAGGGTGCAGCTAGAAATCCTGACTATTTGCCTGATGAACAGCATCTATTCTGCATGTATTTGTACAGCAAGAAATTGCCATTTGTATTGAGCTTCCCTGAAAGTGTTAAGAGTATGCAAATTTGATCTAAGATGTCACAGGAGAAATCTGCTGATTCAAAATGTTACCTGTTTCAGGCTGAAAATTACACTGAATGTAAAAGCAAAATATGTGAAGGCAGTAGAACAGGTTATTAACTATCGCAGAATCACAGAGTCATAGGTGTTGGAAGGGACCTCCAGAGACCACTGAGTCCAACCCCCCTGCCAAAGCAGGCTCCCTACACCAGGTTGCACAAGTCGGTGTCCAGGCGGGTTTTGAAAATTTCCAGAGAAGGAGACTCTGCAACCTCCCTGGGCAGCCCGTTCCAGTGCTCCGTCACCCTCACCGTAAAGAAGTTCTTGCGCACATTGGTGCGGAACTTCCTGTGCTCCAGTTTCTGGCCGTTTCCCCTTGTCCTGTCTCCGCACACTGCTGAAAAGAGTCTGGCCTCTCCACTCTGCCCCCCACACCTTAGATATTTATAGACCTGGACCAGGTCCCCTCTCAGTCTTCTTTTCTCAAGGCTAAACAGACCCAATTCACTTAGCCTTTCTTCGTAAGGGAGATGCTCCAGGCCCTTCACCATCTTTGTGGCCCCCTGCTGGACTCTTTCCAAGAGATCCCTGTCTTTTTTCTATTGGGGAGCCCAGAACTGGACACAGTACTCCAGATGAGGCCTTACCAGGGCAGAGTAGAGGGGGAGGATCACCTCTCTCGACCTGCTGGCCATACTCTTTTTAATGCGTAATTTTTAATTATGGTTGCTTTTCTGTACTAATATAAAACACATACTGTCTTAGAGAATGTTATGTAAGGAAAAGTTAATATAACAGTCATTCTTTTCAAATGGTATGAAGAGATGAAGAATTTATTCACACATTTTGTGAAAAGGAAATCTACAATAAAGAAAGAAGGTAACTTTTTAATAACAGAAGGACCTATTTCTGCTAAGACTCTTCACAATTGCAAATGAGTTGTTTGTGCAGAAATAGTAGTTTGGGAGAACAATTTAGTTTCGAAATGATCTCTCTGATGGTGATGAGTCAGTGAAGGCTCCCATTTTCACATCTTCCTTCAGCCATTGAATAAATAACTTTGTTTTCATATTGCCAGAATGCTCCAGCAAACTCCGGAATTCACTAGCATTGTTGCTGGATATAAATAGAGCATTTTTTTTGTGCCGCAAGGAATATGCAGCTGCTTGCTGAATACAGACAGAAAGCAAATGTTTTGCACTTGTTACAGATATATGCATACGCATATCTTCTCCTCCAAGCTGCTCTGCTTTGAATGAATTTCCCCAGAGCCAAGTCACTGCATGATTTATACATAATAAAGAAGTTGTCTGCTTGAAGTCTCTTCTGCATATCCTCCAGGTTAATGGTTCCTGTGGGTTGAGGCTTAATGAGAGTCACACACGTTATTTTCTGTGTACAGCTGCTCACATTGCAAACAGACCTCCAAAGTATGACTTTCACTCATCTGTGGCACATGGAAGAGGGTATCCTGATCTCTTGGAACCATGTGTAAACACATATGAATAATCGATTTATTTTTGTCTTACATGAATTACTGAAATACAAAATAATAAAATCAATTTAACTCTCCCAGCTTTGGCTGAAAAGATTCAGTTTTCCTTTGCATTGCAATTTCATTCTTTTATTTTACACTTTCCTTGAGTGGTAAAGTAGGTCTTAAGGATTAAGCCTTAAAAATCTTGATTCAAGCATGAGTAATTGGTGTATATCATTGAAAGCATATACCTATTCTTGGACTTAAATTAGCAAAGAGGACATGTGACTATGATGCAGTTGTCTTAAGCTAGAGATTGACAATGATAAAGCATCATATTGCCATTTCTGCAAGACATAGAGGGAATTACATTTGTTTGTAGTAGATAATAAGACTAATTTTTTATCAGCAGCACTTTTGCTAATCAACAGCTAGTAGGAGGTGTATCTCTGCTTTACTTTTTTTCTAAATGTTCTGTTGCAAAACAATTCCTTTGCACTGAAAATTAAATTAGAGGTTTCTGTCCCAGCTGTCAGTAAAATGCAAGCAAGACACACTACCCAAAAGCCTATCAGAGTAGCAATAATCTGTTCCTATAAACTTTAAAGTGTCCTAATGCAATGCAAAATGCAATCATGTTCATAGAATCAGAGAACGACTGGGCTTGGAAGAATCCTGTAACAGCCATCTTGCTCTGGTCAAAAATCTAGAGCAGGTTGCCTAGGACCATGTCCAAACAGTTTTAGAAGATCCCCAAAAGGGAGACTCCACAACCTCTCTAGGCAACCTGTGCAGTGCTCAGTCACCTGCACGCTCTTCACCTTGTCAAAGAGCACCCCTGAAAACATCCTGGCTGCTGTGTTCTTAGAAAACTCTCTCCAGGTGTTTATATATATATATATATTGATGAGATTCCCTCTAGCCTTCTCTGCTGCAGGATCAAGAGTCACACGAATCCCAGCCTTTCCTCAGAACAGAGATGTTGCATCATCTTGGTAGTTCTTCACTGGACTTTCAGAGTGACCCGTATTAAGACCTTGTTGATTTTTCTGTCTGTTAATAGTATATAATAGCATGAAGAAGTGTCATTTCTTAGGGAACAAGAACTCTCAATTACAAGAAATCAGGCAAGGAGAGCAGGAGACCAGTATGGCACTGTTTGCCTTCTTAACCAAACTAAAACACAAAAAGAAAATGCAGTGGAAAAATGAATATGTATCCTGGAAAGATTACATGGATGAGGTACAGGACTGTAGGGATCAGATTAGAAAAAAACAAAGCACAGATAGATCTAAATTTGGGTAGACATGCAAAGAATAAAGAGAGAATGTAGAAGGTAGTCAACAACTTTTTCACCTCAGTCTTCGCCAGCAGTTATACTTTGCATACTTCCCAAGCCACAGAAACTCACAGCAGGAACTGGGAGATTTAAGACCTACTCACAGTAGTAGAAAACCATTTTTGAGACTATCTGACAAATTTAAAAGTGCATAGGCCCTTGAGATCCTATGAGATGCATTTCAGGATCTTGAAGGAATTGACAGGTGAAGCTACTAAGATGATAGTCAATGTATTTGAAAAGTTGTGACAGCCAGGTGAATGTTTCAGTGACTGAAAAAGAACAAACATCACTCTCATTTATAAAAAGGATGAAAGGAACTGAGCAAGTACAAACTGGTGAGTCTCACCTTTATACCTATGAACATCACAGAGCAGGTCTTCCTGCAAACCATGTTAAAGCATGTGGGAGATAGGGAGATGACTGGAGACAGCAACATGAATTCTCAAAGAGTAAACAAAGTTGGTGGTCTTCTACAACACTGATAGCATTGGTAAACAAGGGAAGAACAATGGATGACATCTTTTTGTCTTCTGTTAATCTTTCAATATGATCCCACACATCCTCTTTTTCCCTAAATCCCTTTTTTCCTAAAAGGCAAGTGTTTGATGGATGGACTGTTTAGTGGATAGGGAACAACCTGGTTGGCTACATCCAAAGAGTTGCACATGCAAAGAGTCAACAGCTTGATGTCCAGGTGGAGGCCAGCAAAGAGTACAGTCCCTCAGAGTACAGTACGGGGACTGGTACTATTCACTATTCATTGCACTTGCAGCTCTGGGTTGCATCAAGATACGTGTGACAGCAGGTCAAGGGAAGAGATTCTGCGCCTCTACTCTGCTCTCATGAGACCCCACATGGAGTATTGTGTCCAGTTCTGGAGCCCCCAGTGCAAGAAAGACCTGGAGTTGTTGGAGTGGGTCCAGAGGGGGGGCACTAAGATGATCAGAGGGTGGGAGCTTCTCCCCTAAGAGGACAGGTTGAGACAACTGGGGCTGTTCAGCCTGGAGAAGGGGGGACCTTACAGCAGCCTTTCAGTATCTGAAGGGGGCCTACAGGAAAGCTGGGAAGGGACTTTTTATAAGGGCAGGTATGAACAGGATGAGGATAAATGGTTTAAAACTGGAAAAGGGTAGGTTTAGATTAGACTTTAGGAAGAGATTCTTTACTGTGAGGGTGGTGAGACACCGGATCAGGTTGCACAGTGAGGCTATGGACACCTCCTCCCTGGAAGCATTCAAGGCCAGGCTAGATGGGGCTTTGAGCAACCTGTATAGTTGCTTCCTTCTAGTGGAAGGTATTCCTGCCTATAGCAGGAGAGTTGGAACTAGATGGACTTAAAGGTCCCTTTCAACCCAAACCATTATATGATTCTAGGATTATTCTAGTTGATGACATGGACAGTGGGATTGAGTGCACGCTTAGCAAGTCTGCAGATGACACCAAACTAGGTGGTGCAGTTGGTGCTTCAGAGAGGAAGGAATGTCACCCAGAGCGGCCTTGATATCTTTGAGAGATGGGCCTGTGCAAATAGTATGATAGTCAGCAAGGTCCTGAACCGAGGTTGAAGTAATCCCCAGGCTGGGGTGATTAATAGACTGAGAGCAACCCTATGGATCTGGCAAATGAAAAGAGCAAAAAAGAGCCAGCAATATGCGCTTGAAGCCCAGAAGACCAATGGTATGCTGAGCAGCACCAAAAGAAGTATGGTCAGAAGGTTAAGGAGGAATGGTTCTTCCTCTCTACTCTTTTCTCATGAGACTTCAACATGGAGTAGTGAATCCAGATCTGGAGCCCCCAGCATGAGAAAGGAACGGACCTGTTAGTACAGGTCCAGTGGAGGGTCACAAAGATTATCAGGGGCTGGACACCTTTTCAATTAAGGGAGGTTGAGGGAGCTGTTCAGCCTAGAGAAGAGAAGACTCTGAGGAAACCTTATTATGGCCTATAAAGGGGACCTAAAAGAAAGATGAGGAGTATGTGTAGTTATACAGCAAGGGTATCAGTTTTGAATTAAAACAGCAGATTTAGAATAGATATAAAGAAAATAATTCTTTACTCTGACTGGTGGCTGGAAGAGATGATCTGAAGAGGTTGTTGATGCCTCCACCCAGGAAGAGGTTGATGATCAAGGCCAGGCTAGATGGAACCTAGACTGATCTGACCAAGTCAAAGACCTTCTGGGAATGGTAAGGGGGTTGGATATGGATGACCTTTAAGATCCCTTCCAATTCAAACCATTGTATGGTTCTATGATATTTTTTTTCTTTCCTTGGACATCCATATGAAGCCAAGTCTAACCGATGCACAATGCTATACCAGAGTAGTCTTTTAATTTGATATAGATTCATAAGTTTTCTATGTGAGGTTGCAATACAGTGAAAGATTGGACACAAGCCAGCATGCTGTACTCCCAAAATCTTCTGCCACAGCCACAGCCATTGATAGAATTTTGACCTTGAGATCACAATTTCACTGTATCTAAGCGTCTTGGCACCAGAATGGCTTAGCACAGTGGGCCTGAAACTCAGAAGGGAACTCTGTGCTCTGTTATAAATTTCTAAACATTGTCTTTTGCTGAAGATTCCAGAATGACCTTGTCTCATAGAAGTAATCACTGAACCATAAAACTAAAATCTCTATTATTGCACAGAGATGAGGCAAAAGAGTAGCAGGCACATTGTTCTCAGTGCTTCCCCGAACTATAATAGACAATGTTACAGCCTGCAGCTGCTAGAAGCAATCTAGCTAGAAGCAGCAGAACTTTGCAAGAGTGAGGAAAGGTTACACGATGTTTTATAAGGGCTGAATGTTCTAATTTAGTCAGTGGTAATTACTTTCTCTGATTTGTATTTTACCCTAGATTAATGGTTGACAGGTGGCCCAGTTAGCCACACACACATCATCATTAATGCAAACATGAAATGCATTTTAAGATCCAACAAGTAAACATAAAGCAATCATATTGCATTGAACATCTTCAGTCATTAATGTCTGATGAAGGCAATAATCTCTTAGAGCTGCTTTCTTCAGAAACAGAACAGAAAACTTAAGTTCAGCATAATCTACAGGTCGTTTCTGACTCACTACAGAGTTCCCTTCCCATACCTCCCTCTGGACTCTGCAGAAATTTAGGCTTACTGGTCTCAGCTATGTGAGGAGAAAGTGAGAGGAGCAGTGCAGTTCTGAATGAAAAGAGAAGATTATAAATTTTGCACCTCGGGATGAGACAGAACCTCTACCAGAGCACATCCTGGTAGTATGTAAAACAGTGATGCTGTTAAGGCTTACAGCATGATAACAGGTTTTCAAAGCAAAAGGAGATAATTCTAGGGCACTCTAGTGAGGCGGTAATAAGTTAGTCCTTGACATCAGGCTAAAGTCATGTACCTTGCATTTTTAACATGATTGTAGCATTAAAACTCAGACTTGATATCAAGTTATCAAGTTAAATTGAGTAAGTTTTGTTCAGCTAGTTGTTGATTTGTTTCTTCAGTGTTATTTCCTTTTCTGCACAATAGATTGTTATATCTGCAAGCCACACTATTCAAGGCAGTTTAGCTCAAAAAGGAATTCTGTTTACAGCAAACAGCGATACAGCAAAAAAAGAGGAAACATGCTGACCAGACTAACTACAGAGCTTTTTGGGCTCTGGAAGAATGTGGATGAGGGTGGGGTTTTTACAGACCCCAGTGGTTGATAATCCCAAATATCTCACGTAAATAAACTCCACATAGGAACAATTACAGGATCCAGACACATTCCCCTACCACTGAACCTCTCTCCCTACTGTTATGGCTCTTACAGTACTCAGCAACATAAATCTGTCATTATGAGGCTTTGGATGGCTAGGTGGCTGTGTTGGTCATCCTGACTTGCTACATAATGACACCTCTGAAGTATTATTTCAACACTATGAAAAAGATTTTTGCCAGGAAGCCAGGTCGGTCTTACCTCTTGCTCTCCGGTTTTGCCCCAAACTTGCATCTATTGATTCTGCCCTGCATTAAATGATGAGTTCAATGTTTAGTGTCTGAAAGAACTGCATGCCCTGGGCTACAAACAGATGTTGGCTATCTGGATAAACATAGTGATTATTTCACCCCTTGCACCATGCCACGAATCTGTGACAGAGGTACCACAGATGTATATAAGTCAGTGCTCAGAGAAGTTCCAAAGAGAAGAAAATCAGAGAAAAATTATATATCACCATCTACATATAGCTCTAAGTAGGGGTTTAGGGTGATACTTTTTGTACTTGTTAGTAGAAGGTCAGGTGCAACCGCAGGTATTTGGAAATGAACACAGAAGTTCTAGTTCTGAAGCTATGAGCCTCAGAACAGTTATCAATGACTCTACCTGCCCTACAGCAGATCACTGATTTCCATAAAGGTTTATTTCAAAAAATAAAAATAAAAACTGAGGTCAGAAGCAAGCCAAGAGCCACAAAGATTTCTTTAACTATCTCACTTGAAGACCATTCAAAATCAAGTGGTAGAACAGTTACATTTCCCATCAAGCACCAGTCCCAGTGATAACATACATTGATTGCACAAGAGGTAGCAGGCCATATGATTTGTACAGGAATGTAAAGTGTCTCTGTCCCAGAAAGCTACAACTTTGCCAGACCACATAGCAAATGTTTTGTAATGCTGTCTTCTGGCCACTTATAAGGCATAAAACTGGCAAAGGGAGTAAAACAAATGCTGTGCACTTTAGATTTGAATCAACTGCAATTTTCATATATATATGTCTACAGGAGGTAAAGGGGAGGATATAACATGCTGATGGTATGAAAACAACAGTTGAGACGGGACTGAAAACACTTCCTACATCTGAATGAAGTAAACACTAGGAAATAGCATTGTTACTGTACTGATCACTTTCAGATGAAGCATTTTTCAAGGACTACTCTAATACTGGCACAGTATTCCCAGAAGTCCTTCTGTCTTTAAAATGACTTGCCAGAGCTCACAATAAGATTTGCCTTGTAAGTAAGCTTGTTTTATGATAGACTACAACAACAGGCAGGCATTGTTAGCCATAAATCCCTTTCATGTTCCTTTAACTACAAGAAATGCTATACCATGTATCTGCTAGAAATCATCTCACTGCTCTGTGATTTCTATTCATTTTGTTCTTTCTTGCAACACTGTGCTCTAGATAGGCAGATGGTATTGCAGAAGCCCATGATTATACAACACAGATTAAAGAGAGAACAAGTATTTTCTCTTTTGCCTTTATAAGTGACCTCTAAGCGTCCCAAAGATAGTGAAGTCTTTTGAGCAAGCTAGGGGCTCTAAAGTGAAAAGACATTAAAAAATGTATTACTTAATGAAAAATACAGAGACAATAACAGACACAATTTTGTTATTAGATTTTAGAAAAATTGCCAGTCAGAGACTGCAAGTTCTGCTTTTTTTTCCCCCCTCAGGTAAGCCCTGAAAACTTTGACTCATGCCCTGGATTCATACAAAAATTCACCAACTGCGTGGATCTTTGCATATTGTTTCCCACACCTCAACTGTACTGACCTGTTTAAAGTGTGCTCTCACTTGTGTAAAGTGCTTATAAGCTTCTATTTGTGATATGCTATCTGATAAAAGAGCAGGAGAATGCCCCATGCTGCTGTACCGGAGCTCTCGGACACAGCGTTCAAATTTTTTCCTAGCCTCTTGTTACCATCTTAATAGATGTTGTGCAGGCACCTCTGTCATTACATAACATCTCTCTCCCTTTCTACATCTTCAAATTACCAGTAATATAGTCACAGTGATATAGTATTAATTACAGTTGGTCTAAATTAACTCCCTAGCAGATGTTTTAGCAAAGTCAGTTAATCACATTCGGATGAGGCCACATACCTGCAAAAAATAATAGGATTCTCTGCTTGCCCCAGGAGCCAGAATTATCAGGTTAATTACAGTCAACTCAGCCACTGCAACTCTCATAAATAAAAGGATGCATTGTTCTAAATGACCTGAAATTTTAAATCCTGGTTATTCAAAATGCACGTGACTCTCAGACATGGTTAAATAATGGGTTTGATCCCAATGCTGTATCTTTGTTCTCATACAAGAAACAGATAGCTCCTTGAAAAGTACTGCATAATGATTTTCCCCCTTTTGAGGCAAAGAAAAAGCTAGAATATGCTGGTTTGACTTACAAGTAGTTTAATCAGACATCTAGCCATTATACTGAAAACAAACAATTACCTGAGCTAAGTGGTGGCCAGCCAATTTCCAGTAGGACCAAATTAATAAGATTTTTCAAAGTTCATAATGTTGTCACATGAGTCTGATCCACTGAAACGTGACACTCCTTGTAAGGAAGAGCTGAAATCTGTCAACAGCTTTTCTCCAGCAATTCAATGAGTTTACCACATAAGCTGATAATTTTCCACACAACTCTGGACATTTTGAAAATGCAGTTCTTGTTTAAGGGATATGTTTCTGAGAACAGCTAGACTGAATTTCATTGTGGGGTGCAGGCAACTTGTCCTTGATCTCACCTGAAATTTTATCCATTTTCTGTCTCAGTACATCTTGCATATAGCTGTCTTCCCCACTGCTGTCCTTAGAAACATTTGGGATTAATTTCTGGAGACAGGAGTTACTGTATGATGGCTCCTTGAAGGCAAAGCAGTTGGATAAATCTGTATTCTACTACAGAATTTTGCAACATTTTTATTTCTTTGCCACCTCCCACACAGTCATCATTGTTGTGCTAAGTTTTCCTCATCTTTGAGTGAAATTACCTAGCTTGTATGCCAGCTGGCATTGCCTCATTACCCAAAATAGCCTGGAACACCATATAATGGAGCTGCTCAACACCTCCTTCTCAGAGCCCTTGAGCAGTAGCTTTTAGAGTACATTTTTTTCTCCAGTTTTTTTAGAGTCAGACGTTGAGTCTTTAGTGCTTGTCCACTTATCTTCAACCTGGAATGTGCCACAGGGATGTGATGAAGAGGAAGGAAATCAGAAAGTGATAGATCTTGAAAAACAAATGAGTGCTGCTTAACAAGGGTAGACAAGCAAGGTCTGACATCAATTTGGTAAATAGTATAGAGTTTATGGCTCTATGTCACTCAATTTTCACATGAGTGGTGGACTTGGCTCCCCTGGGAATGTGTCAGATGTTGATCAAGCTCTGGTCTCTCAGGCTCTTCTGCTTCATGATATTCCCTGCCTGAAATATTTTGGTCCTTTGTACCTCGGAATCAAATATACAAGAGTACATAAAGGCATGATTTTAGCAACATAATCTAAACATAAATTTCTCTATGTCTTTATGAAGAATGGGGTACAGTGTTTGATGTTGTTTCACAAATAAAACATATCTTTTTAATTGGGATCAAATCCCAAACCCCTCCAGCTCTCCAGCTCGGAAGAAGTTGACCTGGGCTAGCTGTACTTTGAGGTGCAAGACTCAAGTTTGCAGTTTCATTGTACCCTCAGTGAGGTACACTACCTGGTGTAAACAATAGCCCTACTAAGTCTATTTTACTTCATGTGAATGCCTTTGAATAGATTTGGATGGACCTACAGGAAGAAGACTGTGCTGGCCTCAGAAGAGATGCCAGAAGCTATAGTGTAAGACAGGCAGGAAATACAACAGAACCTTAAGCTCAGAATTTCTGGGAAGTGCCCACCAGGATTCAAGAGGTAACAGAAAGCTTTATATTGACTAATATATTTCCAACTGAGAGAAGAATGTGCACAGATTAATGGAAGAAGATGCTTTATTGGATAGCAGTGGGGCAGGGTGAATTGTGCCCAGTCTATCTATCTCAGTTTGGTCTCTCAGAGTAGCTGCAAGTTTTCTGTTTTAATAGTTAAGATTTATTTTTATTCAGGCAAAACTTGGCTTTTGAGTTTAAAAGCCCCTCAGCCTTTGTGGAAAGATCACTAGAGAATGGGCAAAGTATATCTGTCATAGGATATTTGTCCACGTGAAGCTCCTGATCTTCCAGATTTTGAAAGGAGGTGCTGTGACAGTAAAGGTAGATTGAAATTTCAGAACCACCCTTTCTTCTTGTGCAGTGTCAATCTCAGTGGCTCATTTCCAGCTTGAAATACTACCTACCAACTTTCTGTGTGACTTCCATGCTATCTTAGATCATAACTGTTTCATCCAGAGCACCTCAACACATCACCTTTTACAATTTCCATTCTTTATATCATACATTTCCACAGTGTTATGGAATATGAATGTATATTATATATGTGTGTATATATATATATATAAAATCTACATATGAATGTATTTAAGTCCATGGGGCTGGATAATATCCATCCTAGGGTTTTGAGAGGGATAGCTGACAGGTTGCCAAGCCATACTCCATCATATTTGAAAAAGCATAGCTGCCTGGTGAAGTCCATGGTGACAGGAAAAAGGGAAACATTACTCCCATTTTTAAGAAAGGTAGAAAGGAAGACCAGTAAGCCTCACATCTGTGCTTGGGAAGATCATGGAGCAGATCCTCCTAGAAGCTTTGTTAAGGCACATGTGAGATAAAGATGTGATCCGAGACAGCCAGCATGGCTTCACCAAGGACAGATCGTGCCTGACCAATCTGGTGGCCTTCTATGATGGAGTGATGGCGTTGGTGGACGAGGGAAGGGCAATGGATGTCATCTACTGGACTTCTGCAGAGCCTTTGACATGGTCCCTCACCACATCCTTCTCTCTAATTGGTGTGGATTTGAAAGATGGACAGTTCATTGGTTTAGGAATTGGTTGGTTGGATGCAGTCAGAGGGTTGTTATCAATGGTTCTGTGTCAGGGTGGAGGCCAGTCTTAAGCGGAGTCCCTCAAGGGTCGGTCTTGGGACTAGTGCTCTTCAACATCTTCATCAATGACATAGATGTTGGCATCAAGTGCACCCTCAGCAAGTTTGCAGATGACACCAAGCTGAGCAGTGCAGTCAATACACTGGAAGGAAAGGAAGCCATGCAGAGGGATCCGGACAGGCTGGAGAAGTGGGCCTGTGAAAACCTAATGAGGTTCAATAAGGCCAAGTGCAGGGTGCTGCACTTGGGCCAGAGCAATCCCAGGTTTTTATACAGACTAGGGGAAGATCTCCTTGAGAGCAGCCCTGTGGAGAAGGACTTGGGGGTCCTGGTGGACGAGAAGCTGGACATGAACCAGCAGTGTGTGCATGCAGCCTAGAAGGCCAACTGTGTTCTGGGCTGCATCAAAAGAGGAGTGGCCTGCAGAGAGAGGGAGGTGATTGTCCCCCTCTACTCAGCTCTTGTGAGGCCCCATCTGCAGTACTGCATCCAGGCCTGGGGCCCCCAGTACAGGAAGGACATGGAGCTCTTGGAATGGGTCCAGAGGAGGGTCGCTAAGATGATCAGAGGGCTGGAGCACCTCTGCTATGAGGAAAGGCTGAGGGAACTGGGATTGTTTAGCTTGGAGAAGAGAAGGCTTCAGGGAGACCTCATTGTGGCCTTCCAGCACTTGAAGAGAGCATATAAACAGGAGGGGGAATGGCTGTTAATGAGGGTGGATAGTGATAGGAGAAGGGGGAATGGTGTTAAACAGAGACAGGGGAGGTTTAGGTTGGATATTAGGAGGAAATTTTTCACACAGAGGGTGTGATGCACTGGAACAGGTTGCCCAAGGAGATTGCGGATGCCCCATCCCTGGAAGCATTCAAGGCCAGGCTGGATGTGGCTCTGGGCAGCCTGGTCTGATGGCTGATGACCCTGCACATAGCAGGGGGGTTGAAACTAAATGATCATTATGGTCTTTTTCAACCCAGGCCATTCCATGGTTCTATGAATAGCTCCAAATAACCCTTAGTAACTCTAGTTAACAAGTAAGACTTGTTCACGCATGTGGAAGAGAGTGAACTTGCAGGGATAAATAATGCTGTGTAGATTGTAATGGCACATCTTCTAATGATGATCAATGAAGGGATTTGTCAGAGCAAGAGCAGTTGAGTTGGCAGTGCAAGAATCCATTTAAATCAGAATCGGTTACATTTCTGCCCTAGTTACAAGACCAGGGAATTTGAAACTGGAGTGACTTGGTACTTTGAAGAATCAGCTTCTAATAGCAGAAGCATGGAGTAATAAGAGGCAAATGTTACCAATCATTTTAGCCTCAAAGACCTTTCCTATAGGATCTGGCATACTGGCTACTTGTAAAAGCAAGAGAAAATGCCACAAGGTCAGTCTAGGGTTCCTGCAGACCCTACATTATATCAGGTTGTGTTACAGGAGGCTTAGACTGGATACCAGTGGGAAAAAAAATCACAGAGAAGGTGGTTGGGCATTGGAGCAGGCTGCCCAAGAAAATGGTGGAGGCAACCTCTGGAGATAAGTATATATACTACTTAGGGATGCAGTCTAGAAGTGGACTTGCTAGTGTTAGGTTGATGGTTGGACTTGGTGATCTTAAGGTCATCTTCCAACCTCAGTAATTCTATGATTCTAAGAGTACTGTGCAGTGTTCAGGACCCAGATCTGCTTCTGTTCCATTTATCAGGAAAGTTTAAACCTGGCACCTACTCTGCTACCACTTTACATACAGCAGTTTGCTATTGTAAAACAGCTTGCACTTTCTACTAAGGATTTTGACAGTAACTGGATACTTTCAGTTGAAGAGTGATTAGAAGTGTTAGTTTGGAAATGAATGAAAGGAAGTGTAGTAGATACAGACATTGCTGAGAAGATAGTGAAGAAGGATATTTGAGTGTTGAAATTAAAAGATTTAAAGAATTAGGACACGAAAAAGAAAGCGGAATCCAACAGTCCAACAGTACAGGTAAGAAAGCTTCCCGTCTGGGCTCAGGTTGAAGTTAAATAGATGCTACTTTCTTTGTATTTACACCTTTGTATAAGGTTTTGCAGTCAGATCTAAGACGTATTTCAAGAAACATTATGTTTGCAGATGTGAACGCATATAGCTTAAAATTCAGCCTTGCTGGAGCAATCTGATACCAAGTCACATTCTATGAAAACCTGATGTGGGCAGAATACTACTTTCAGCAACTGCTGCTTCAGCCATTGCTGATGTTAGCGTTAAAATCCGCCTTTACTTACACTAAATCCATTCCAGTTGCTGCCACCATTTTATTTATTGCTTATATGGATAAAATGAATACAGAGAGCTAGGACCATGCTTCTGCTCTTTTCAACAGCCCAATACGTCCAGAAAAGTAACAGGTAATGACAAGCTGCAGGCAAGCCACTCCGTTCTTTCATCATTTGTTTCCAAGCCTTATATTCTGAAAACATCAGACTGACCTTTTGTCCATTCTTGTGTGATAGAAAGCAGAGATAATATATCATAGGACAATCCGGTACAGACTACACAAGTTTCCATCAAAGGGAGATAGATAAACAGGTCAGTGGTGGCAGAAGACACAGCTTGACAGGTTATAGAGCACTGTATTGGCTTTGGGCATTAATTTTGCAGGGGTGAAATGCAGAGCTGGCACTGCTCACTCTCCTCCATGTTCTTGGCAAGCATGTTTCTCTATTAATAGAGCATCAGTAGCTCACCAGCTTCACAAAGGCATTCTGAAGTCCTTCCTGATCTTGCCTTCTGCTTTGTCTGTGGAAAAAATAAGTTGACAAATTAAGACACTGTTTTACTGGGAAAAGACTGCAAAGTTTGCCAAATGCAATGCACAATCCCACTGATCTGCCCATGGAAAGTATTCCAAGTTCTGTACAACAAAACTACTCAGCGCTGCATGTGGTGAAACAAAACTGTGTATTTCTCTCTTAAGGTCTGTGGCTGACCTGATCTAGACAGAACATTAATAGATTCCATTTCTGTGGCTCAATCCAATTGTCACATCTTAAACAGCTATGCAGAAAGTAGACAGCTGGTTACTTAACCACCATTAAGTGGTGCCCTTTAGGTGAGGAAGTTTCAGGCCAATTGGTTTTTAAAAGGGTTCTTTCATCACATGTAGCAACTGAGGTTTTCAGGAAAAATGTTCCTTTTATTGATAAATATTAGAAAAAAACTTTCCTGAGATGATGACTGACTACTCTTAGTCATTTGAGTATCTTGCTTTCAGTGATAAGAATAGGAAGCAATACACATTTCTACTTTTGTCCGCATAAATATTTTTGGGCCTAAATAAGTATACAGATCACATATGGCCTTGTTTTTTAATTCACACAGGATACTAAACACCCGCACTGAATTGACATAACTATTCTATCTTTAATGCTTACAGATGGAAATACATTTAACAGCTGTCCATGATCTCTTTGATCTCTTCTCTCAGTCCTCTTTCCCAAAATGAAAACCACTCATTTTTGTGTAAGTGCTGTCAGTTAAGGAAGACATTATTGCTGAGAAGTTTGAAAAACAGCCATTTAAAACTTTCTACCTGTTGCCACTGAAAAGTTATATTCTAGATATGGTTTTCTAAATATTCTGGAGAAATGACATCAGCATCCCAATTCCAATCTAATACATAATGAGCTAAATCCTTGTATTTATTATGTCAGACTCTACCATTTTCTCTTAATTAATTCTCTGAAGGAAATGAAGTGAAACTAGTGGAGCTCTTTCAGGAAGACCTTCCTTCCCAACCCATCCTTGCTTGCGAGAACAAATATGGACAAGAATGATCTTTCATCCTCGGCTAGTGGATTAAGTCAGTGGTTTTATGTTGTATTTGTAAAATTGCATCACTCAAGTGTACTTGTGTCCTAGTTTCAAATGGGACAGAGGTTTTTGGGTGGTTTTTTTTCCCATTATAGTGTCTGGTATGGGGCACAAGGAGCTGAGAAGGAACAGAACAAGGACAGATGACCTGACTGTCCAAAGAGCAAATCCTAACCATATAACATCATGTGAAAAAGATTTAAAAACTGAGAGGAATTGCCCAGGGTGCAGCTGCTGCCCAAGGACTGGCTTGGCAGAGGTCAGTAAGTGGTGAGAAATTGTTTTGTGTACAATTGTTCTGTAAATATATACCATATTATTATAATAATTATTATAATTCTTATTCTCCTTTCTTCCTTTTCTAAAAACAATACATTGTTTTTATCTCAAACAACAAGTTCTACCTTGTTGGTTTTTTCCCAGTTCTCTCTCACATTCCAGTGGGAATTGGGATTGAGCAAGACTCAGTGTTGCTGAGCTACTGCGGTGTTGCTGAGCTACCACAAGTTGAAATCAGGCTTCATGTGCATTAATACTAGACTGGCATTTCCTTGGAGTCCTTCAGGAATGCAATGAATGTATTAATGAATGTGTATGTATTTCATATGAAATATGTTCTGTAAAAATCTAGAATCACTGAGAGTGCCATAAAAGATTAATCTCTACTTTTTTGAGTTGGAAGTACAAAACCAGTTGAAAGTGCAATTGTCCATCAAGTGATTGCAGCTGCTGTTCCCTGCTTTCCACATTTACTTCACATCATTCTACACAGAGCAACTAGAAAGGCTGTTTGGGGTATTTGTCAGCATTTTTGGTGTGTTTCAGATGGGAAGAAATTAGCAGCAAAACTTGCAAGTATATTCTTGTTGAAAGAAGTAAAAAACTGTCTTCCCAGTCTGTACTCTCTGGTTTTCCTTTAGGATTATCTTTACTTTTACTTTTGTTGAACCACAGTTCTGTCAAGCAAATAATAGGCAAAGCTTTTAATGACTTTCAAATTCTCCTTTACGGAGACGTTTAGCAAATCATTCTCCTTGTGCAGCTGAGTCAGAGTTTTTCTGGCCTTGACAGCATAACTGGTAGGAGCACTGAGGATGCTGAATTTCCTTTTAAATTTTCTTTCTTCAAAAATCTCTGATCATTGCAATGGAGGAAAAAAATCATTCTTGTGCTGTTAACTTTCGAAGTTCTTCCTGTGAGCTTTCTCCAAGGAAAAGGCAACATGAGATTTGAGTTTAAACAATTTGCAGCTCTTAAGCAATCAAGCAGAAGGATTTTCTACACCATTAAGTACTGATTGCTGCTTTTTTCATCACACAGTCTGTGGTAAGGAAAAAAATTAAGACTTTAAGAGTCTCCTCATAGAATCATAGGAGATGGATGGGACCCTTAAAGACCATCCAGCTTAACTCCTCTGCAGAGAGCGACACTTACAGTTAGATCAGGTTGCTCAGAGCCAGATTCAGCCTGACCTTGAATGTCTCCAAGGATGAGGCATCCACCACCTCTCTGGGCAACCTGTTCCAGTGCCTCAACAGTCTACTGGAAAAATATTATTCCTTCTATCCAGTCTAAATCTCCCCTCTTTTAATTTTAAATCATTTCCCTTGTCCTATCACAACTGATCCTGCTGAAGAGTCTGTCCTCTTCCTTCTTACAGCCCTATTTAGACACTAAGAGGCGAATGTCATATCTCTCCAGAGCCCTCCCTTATAGGCAAAACAGCTCCAGCTCTCTCAGCATGTCCTCATAGGAAAGATGGTCCATCCCTTGGATCATTTTTGTGGCCCTCCTCTGCATATGCTACAGCAGGTCCATGTCTCTTCTGTACTGAGGACTCCAGATTTGGACACAGTACTCCAGGTGAGGCCTCATCAGCATAGAGCAGAGGGTAACAATCACCTCCCTTGTCCTTCTGACCATGAATCTTTTAACGCAACCCAGGACATGGCTGGCTTTCTGGGCTGTGAGAGTACACTGCTGTCTCATGTCCATCTGCCATCCACCAGTACCTCCAGGTCCTTTTTGACAGGGTTTGCTCTCTCCTTTCTTCCCCTGGCTTGTACTAACTATGGGGGTTGCCTCAACCCAGGAGCAGATGTTGCACTTAAATTTGTTGAAACTCGTGAGGTTTGCCTGGGCCCACTATTTAAGCCTGTCTGGGTCTCTCTAGATGGCATCCCATTCCTCAGGCATGTCATCTTGGGGTAATCCTCAAACTTGCTGAGAGTGCACTTGATCCTACTGTCAATGTCACTGATGAAGACACTAAAATTAGATTGTTCAGTTTTCATTATTGAAATGTTGGTTTCTGCCTTCCTTCATCCATTATACTGTTTTCCATTTCTTTCCATGAACTTTCCTAGTGTTTTCAATGCCATCACTACTGAGCTTGAGGCAGAATAAAATGAGGCTTGGGATGAGGGAGAGGCGAAGCATAAAGAAAGCTTAAAGATGCCAAAGTGTTTTGTTGCAGGTGCTGACATCCCTTTGTCCTTTGGTCCTTGGACTGTGACTGCCTCAGAACTGCTGAAATCCCATAACCTTTGCAGAAGAAAAATGCACATGTGCCTAAGACCTTGGCCTTACTTGCATAAAGAACACTTTAACAGCAGGGAGGAGGAAAAATAGGCAGTTGAACAAGACCCACAGAATCCCATGAGCCATTGTGCTGTTTGACTACAGCAAAGGGGGAAAGAAAAGATGAACATAGCAAGAGATTTAAGCATTTCTTCTTGAGCCTCTGGATGTCTGGCTCAGACTTCCTGAACTAAAGATGGTGTTTTATATTTGGTGGTTTTCAGACTTTTCTTATTTTAATATGCCTAGAAGTTCTTAAAGATTAGATTTAACTTGGTTCACAGTACTCTATGCCAGTGAGCATAACATGATGAAAGTGCATTTCTTTCCAGCCCAGCACTGGATACGCCCCTGACTGTCCTGAGCAAAATGTACAGTGCTGAACCTGTACAGAGGCCTACTGCTCTTTACACAACTGCTTTCTTGTTATTTTGATATTTACATCATCCTTTGTCCTCTTTTAACACAGATGTGTACAGACATATGTATAACATCTCTCTAGATTTGAACCCCACAACATTTACAAATCTACCATTAGTAATCAGTGATGCATCTGGTGTAGTTACAGAACAACATTCTGCCAGTGCTCACAGTGACAGAAATTCTGTGATCCCTCACTGAAGACTAGGCTAATGTCTACCCACACACCACTCAGAAAAAGGAAGGATAGAATACATGCTGACAGTGCGCCGAAAATTTAGCTTGATTATTCTGATCTCAGTGGGAGTTTGTTTTAATCACTATCAAGAGAAAAGGAGTTGAGCCAATGCTGAAGGCTTTGGATGAGCAGGCCTAGCCAGAGCATGTTCCTGTATTGCCACAGCTTACTGCATCACCTCATTTTCTGGGGAGATCCCAGAAAGGAGCAGTTTTATAAGGTGAAAAGTACTATTGAATCCATTCTTCAGGTAATACTGAAAATAGGAAGAAGAAATTTTGCATAATTGTCTGTTTCATGTGCAGAGAGATACTGAAAGCATAGGAACATCAACTCATCACTGTCTCACAGAAAATGTGTGAGCTGGACAAAAGGAACAGTCGGCACAAGAAGTTTGCCCACTATTGTATTAGATCACATCTCCTAATGGAATGCATATCCCACCAGCAGTTGAGACATATTATGAGGGGAAAAATACTGATTGCAGTCTCCATTTTGCTTGAGGGACACTCCTTTGCACTCCTCTACACAGTAGAAAGGCCTGTCTGTTGTAGACTTCCCTCACAGTCTGACAAAAATAGAGACAAAATTTATATTCATAACAATAAATTAAAATCCTCATCCCCTAGAGTGTCGCTAATAGTGTTTAGAAAACTGATCTGGTTTTCAATTGCAGTCTCATGAATTTACAAATCCAATGCTGTAAGTGGAGCCAAGCAGCTGCCTCTCCTGAAAAAGAATCAAAGAATATGGTCATAGCTTTGTCAAAGAAATAACTAGCAGCCACAGTTCTGCAGATGCAATGTCTAAGAAGCAGGAAGGTGCTCTTGTAGCTGACCTTGAATAGATGTCAGATAGTTGACAGCTTTCAGGGTGGATAAAATGTGTTCTGAATAATCAAAGATGTTAACAGAACAGCATTCGGCATTAATAATGGACCTTCAGTATTTCCTGCCTTCTCTTTTATTAATCCCATTCTAAGTCCCCACCACACATAAGCTCTCTTGTTACAAGCACTGTTTTCAAGCTAGTTTCTAACCGTTGTAGGGCACCTGGAAGACAGAGCAGAGTCAGCCACCTCTTGACAAAAGAAGAGGAATAAGTTTTAAGAAACTGCAATAAATAAGATGCTACTTTATAATAGATATTGATAGATAGATAGATAGATAGATAGATAGATAGATAGATAGATAGATAGATAGATAGATAAATCACATCTCCTTTTTAATTCTTCCCTCTCCTTGCTGTTATAATCTGATAATTGAGGTCAGCAGGAATCTTTTCCCTGTCCCTCCCAAGATAAGACAAATCTGACATAGCTCAGGGAAACCTTTGGATCTATGAACAGGACAAAATCTGCTCCTGTAGTGGATCATCAATTAGACATCTCCACCACACACACGATCCTGACAAAACAGAAGCAGGTCCCTCGATGCTCCAGTGAAGACAGAGCACTGTGCAAGATGTCTCCAGCCCAAGAAAGCACAGAAGATTGGTACCAAGAGTTTAGGATTTAAAGTGAACAAAAGCAAGAGTGGAAAGAGGAGTAACATTAATTCTTTTAAAGGGAAATGCATACTAGAACCTGCCACTGTGTCTGTTAGTGGAGTTAAGTCACAGAATCACAGAATCACAGAATGGCCAGGGTTGGAAGGGACCTCAAGGATCATGGATCTCCAACTCCCCTGCCACATGAAGGGCCATCAACCTTCTCATTTAATGCTAGACCAGGCTGCCCACAGCACCATCCAATCTGGCCTTGAACACCTCCAGGAACGAGGCATCCACAATCTCTCCGGGCAGCCTGTTCCAGCATCTCACCACTCTCTCTGTAAAGAACTTCCCCTTGACATCCAACCTAAATCTTCCCTCTCTCAACTTAAAACCATTTCCCCTTGTCCTGCTGTTGCTCGCCCTTTCAAAGAGTTGATTCCCCTCCTCTTTGTAGGCTCCCTTTAGGTACTGAAATGCTGCAGTGAGGTCACCCCGCAGCCTTCTTTTCTCCAGGCTGAACAAGCCCAGCTCCCTCAGCCTGTCTTCATAGGGATGGTGCCCCGGCTCCTGATCATCTTTGTGGCTCTCCTCTGGACCTTCTCCAACAGCTCCCTGTCCTTCCTGTACTGGGGGCTCCAGACCTGGACGCAGTACTCCAGGTGGGGCCTCACAAGAGCAGAGTAGAGAGGAACAATCACCTCCCTGTCCCGGCTGGCCACCCCTCTTTTGATGGAGCCCAGGATACCATTTGCCTTCCGAGCCGCAAGGGCACACTGCTGGCTCATATTAAGTTTCTAATCTATCAAGACCCCCAGGTCCTTCTCCACAGGGCTGCTCTCAAGGACTGCTCCTTCCAGTCTGTATGGATGCCTGGGATTCCTCCGGCCCAAGTGCAAACTCTGCACTTTGCCGTGTTGAACCTCAACAGGTTCACCTAGGCCCACCTTTCTAGCCTCTCGAGGTCCCTCTGAATGGCATCCCTTCCTTCAACTGTGTCGACCGCACCACTCAGCTCGGTGTCGTCAGCAAACTTGCTGAGGGTGCACTCAATTCCATCATTGATGTCATTGATAAAGATGTTAAAGAGCACCGGTCCCAAGACAGACCCCTGGGGGACGCCACTCTTTACCGGCCTCCACCTGGACACAGAGCCATTGATGACCACCTTCTGTCTGCGGCCTTTCAACCAGTTTCTTATCCATCGAGTGGTCCACCCATCCACATCCCTCCAATTTGGAGATAAGGATGTGGTGGGGGCCCGTGCCAAAGGCCTTGCTCAAGTCCAGGTAAATGATATTGGTCGCCTTTCCCTTGTCCACCGATGCCATCACTCCATCATAAAAGGCCACCAGATTGGTCAAGCATGACCTTCCTCTGGTGAAGCCATGCTGGCTGTCACAGATCACACTCCCTTTCCTCATGTGATCAAGCATGTCATCCAGGATGATCTGTTCCATGATCTTCCCAGGCACAGAGGTGAGACTCACCAGCCTGTAGTTCCCGGGGTCCTCCTTGCTCCCCTTCTTGTAAATGGGAGTGACGTGACCCTTCCTCCAGTCATCCGGGACCACACCTGACAGCCACGACTTTTCAAATATGATGGAGTCTATGTACTGCTGACATTTAAGGTAATGCCAACATCTATTATATCTTTAGTTTTGAAAATATTCAACTCTACTTTGGGTAGAAATGAATGCTACTGAGCTAGAAAGAGCAAGAAAGCATTGCTATACTCTAGGCAGATTCTGGAAGAAAAATTGCTGTGAAACTGAGGTGCGGTTTCTCTGCACAGTGCTGAGATCTCTGGATTTTTCAGGCTATTGAACTACTAGCAGTTAACACTCTGTCTGATTGAATTAAAGGCATTGTGTTCTTCCCGCAGTTAGATTTCTCATTTTAGGTAAATATGAGCACAATAATTATGGAAAAAAATGCTTCTGTACAAAGTGCCACAGATCTGTTGATCTCTGAAACAGAAGACAAACCTTTCAACCCACAGAACTAAATGAGCTAGTTTTTTACTTCCTTTAGTAAGTTACTTTTTGTGTGTGCATTGCATTAGTGGACTTGAAGCAAAGCTTGACCGTAACGATGCAAGAACATATTAGAAGAGTTTGACAAGCTACCTAATGAACTGATAGGCTACTCAGCTTATTTCCATACACTTTCTTTGTCACTTTGCTCTTCATCTCTGCACACATGAACGCTGTACACAAAATCAGTCATGAAAAAGCAGCTTTGCAGCAAACTCTTCAAAATTTTATTCAACTGCCCCCTCATGTGGATGCAGAGAGCTACGTACATACAAATACACATTTGATAGTGGATAATGTGTGAAGTTAACCTAACTAGGAAGAAGTATCAGAACTTAGTTTTTACTAGAGCAAGTTGAACTCAGTCTGTATATGACTGAAACTAGTCTGGCTTACACCAAGACTTCAGCTTGGAAAAAACCTTTTGTATTATGAAATATATAAATGTTTTCTGTAGCATATTTAGACCATATCTTTTGAATGTCATGATCTGCAGAAATTGTTCTGCAAATTCAGCCAAACTCTTCACAGTACTATCAATGATAAGAGGATCGGTCATAGCCAGTGCGTTGTATCTGGACATAATCAAATGAGAAAGGATGCAAAATAAAAGCATTCTCTGTAGGAAGAACAAGCAGAAATGAGTTGCTATTCCTACCATTATATTTATCTAAAGACAGAAGTCCTGTCACGATGCTAGATGGCATTAATATTCTTCCAGACTATATGTAGTGACTGGCCAGTAAGAGATAATGATGACATGTTCTAAACATGGTCTTCGTCTCAAAAGTTGTCAACCAATCCATTTGCCAGGGGACAGGACCAGATTTTCTCATGGCATAAATATTAGTTTGCAGGCTGCTGCTGTAAAATACACACCACCACTCTGCTGAAGTTTTTCCCAACACAACACATGTGTTCTTCACTGCAGTGTAAACTTACTGCTTATTTAGCAACTCCAGGTTGCCTTGAAACCTCTGACTTTCCTTCAGAGGTCTTTTAAGAAATGTTCTGTGCTGGGCACATTACAGGAAGGATTATATTTATGCCACACGGGGGATTCCCAATATCAAGTTTGGGAATAATGGATTTCTCCCAGTTACTCTCAATCAGCTCATATCAACACCAGCCAGCCAATAGCCTGTTTCCCTGTAAAATATGGAGATTGCCAGCAAAGCCAGCAACAGGCTATGTGTGGCAATTAGAGGCTGCTGGTGGAATCATGGCCCTGATACAAGGAATCTAGAGCCTAGAACTCTGAAAAATTCTGTAGTGGCAAGTATACATGATCAAAAGACACCATACTGGAAATGGTTATTGGGATTTAGGGACCACTGTACAAGACAAGAGAGTTTATTACAAAGGCTGCTCCAAAAGTAATGCCTCTTATTTTATTGTGTTGGTTCACAAAGTCAGAGGCAACACCCATTTCAAGGCTTCTTACTCCAAAATGTTCTGTAGTTAAGGGTTTTCCTTAAACCCTTAGGTCAGCTAAAATTCAAGTCTTGCGGTGAACCTTTCCTAACTCAACTGTGCTTATCAACTCAAGAGGTGGCAATAGGAGTGCTGCACATAGCAAAGCACTAACCATATGTTAATTAAGTAGTCCACTGGCAATCAGTTGTTTAAAAACTCATTTCATACAGTTCTATACAGTAAAAGCCCATATTCAGTTTTTCTACTAGTTTTATTGTTTACTGAAAGAACACACACATACAAAAAATTAGTAACACTTATAAAGAAGACTCTAAAACAAAAAGTGAGCTTCAGTGGGGTCTATACCTTTTACAGCCATAAGATGGCAGCTGTCTAATTTAACCATCCTAATTTTCAGGTGTTCAATTTTATTCGTAACTTTCTTGGCAGCCTAGCAAACCAAGCTTTCATTCATGCCAAATTCCATTTCTCTATGGCAGTACTCCAAGGGATCTTCAATACCAAAGACCACTATCCTGTGTTGCTGTAGTAGCTTAGCTTAGTCTTCAGGCTAGCAAGATCTTGATGTCAGTAACTATCTTTTCCTCTTTTACCTACAAAGCACAGTCTACTTTCAATCTTGCAGCAGCTCCCCTGCAAGGTCTGGCAGTGACTGTTAAGAGAGTCTGCCAAAAGTAATTCCTGTCAGACACATTTCAAATCTAAAGTTTATGGGAAGATTTGCTCCTGAACTCCAGTTCTTGGCTGTCAAGAAGACACTGCTTCCCATGAAATTCTTTCTCTTGCACTCTCTTTCATCCAAGATGACTCCAAAAGTCTGGGTTGACTCTGGCATAGCATTAATAAAGATTGTTCTGCTCTAGCTTTTCCCCTTTCTCAGCTCCGCTTAAGGGAATCACAGAATCACAGAATCACAGAATGGCCAGGGTTGGAAGGGACCTCAAGGATCATGAATCTCCAACCCCCCCACATGCAGGGCCACCAACCTTCCCACCTAAAACTAGACCAGGCTGCCCAGGTCCCCATCCAATCTGGCCTTGAACACCTTCAGGGATGGGGCATCCACAACTTCTCCGGGCAGCCTGTTCCAGTACCTCACCACTCTCTCTGTAAAGAATTTCCCCCTGACGTCCAACCTAAATCTCCCTTCCCTCAATTTAAAACCATTTCCCCTTGTCCTGCTGTCGCTCACCCTTTCAAAGAGTTGATTCCCCTCCTCTTTGTAGGCTCCCTATAGGTACTGAAATGCTGCAATGAGGTCACCCCACAGCCTTCTTTTCTCCAGGCTGAACAAAATGTACAAATTGTACAAAATGTCTTTGTACATCTCCAAGCTTTGACATAACAGGGGATAGATGAGTATGGGGGTATTTCCCTAGTTAATTTAATCTACGATGTTTTTTTCATTCCTATCTATCTATTAGCCACTGGAGCGGTGACATAAGAATAATTTAGGAATCTTTGCAGTTGAGGTACAGCTGTTATGAGGAAGCCATGTAGCTGTGATGGAAAAGTAATGCAAGTATTAAGAACTCAGTTTTAGGGTTCAATTTCAGCTCTCAATTTTAGGGCCAGTTCCCTTCAGTGTTTTTGAAAATGATCTGGATGCAGGAGTTGAATGAACACTAAGAAAACTAGGAGGAGCTGTTAACTCTCTCAAAGGTAGAGAGGCTTGCAGAGAGATCTTGACAGATTAAAGGGATGGACAGTCATTAATTGTGTGAAATTCACTAAGAGCAAGTGCTGGCTTCTGCAGCTATGTCAGGATTATCCTGATTATACATACTGACTCTGAGATATTATGCTGGAGAGCAGCCTTGTGGAAAGAAATCTGAGTATTTTAGTTGAAGGCATAATGAATGTGAGTTAGTGCATCCTGGCAGAAAAAGGGCCAATCATATCCTAGCGTTCATCAGGTACAGTCAGCCCATCAAGGGAAGGGGTTGTCCCGCTCTGCTCTGCTCTGTGAAGCCTCATCTCCAGCACTGAGTGCAGGTTTGAGTACCGCAGTGTAAGAAAGGCATAAAACCATTAGAGAGTGTCAAAGGAAAGCTATGAAAATGGTGAATGCTCTGGAGGGGAAGGTGTTTGAGGAGCAGCTCCTGTTCCCCCGTGTGCTCAGCACAGAACAGAGAGCTGAGGGGAGCCCTCGTGGTGGTCGCAGGGAGCGGAGGGCAGCGCTGAGCTCTGCTCTGTGTGACAGCCACAGGGCCGAGGGAACGGCATGGAGCTGTGTCAGGGGAGGGGAGCTGAGGGTCAGGGATGGTCGCAAAAGGCTCCAATTTTTTTGTGGTCCTATATGGAGACAGAAGATAAACTTTGTTGGTTCACTCCTACTCAGAATATTTTATGAGATGCTCATGCAGGTTTGCGCATCAACAAATCTCTACTGTAAAGTATAATGATCTCATTGAGCAATGTAACTTCTTTTCCTGAGAAGTGAGAACAAAACAGCCTAGAGTAGAGAGAAAGACAGAGGCAATTCCAACTATATTGTACTAATCACTAAACACTTTGTACTAATAAAGTGTACATGTGTATTATTTGTATGTTCTTCAGTTATCTTAACACAGATCTGTGCAAACTGTCAGTTTTCTTGGACTAGCATGGCTGACATCAACAAGAAACAGAGATCATTAGGACCTACAGTCGTATTACTGATGGTACAAAAAGTAAAAATCATCTCTTGACCATGTTTAAAATGAAGCTACATATTAATTAACAAGACTGGTGTAACTGTTAACAAGCTTTGCTAAAATACCTAATTCTATTAGCCCTCTGAAATGGAGTTTTCCAACATCTCTTCAGTGATACCAAGTGCAGGGCCCATTTCATTAATTAAATAATTAGAGCACAGCAGATTAATGGCCAGATGGGAATGCTGATAGAATCTCTATCCTGGGCCATAAACTCTTGCAGCATTTAACTGTCTTTTACTGGAAATACTATGTAAGAAATTTATTTTTAAACTTTAAAAGCTATGTAATTTCTTACACAGGAGTGTGAAAAAAAAAAAAACCCACAAATTTATTTTGAATTTCAAAGCTTCTAATCTGAACGTGCCCATACTACCAATTAAATACTCCTCAGAGCACAAGATTGGAATTTAGATATCATCCCCCTCTTTATCACATTATGTATCAGCATGCATTCCTGAGTGCACAGTTATTGGTTAAAAATGATGTAAAAAATGTCTTCCATTTTCATCTCTCTGCAGTCAGCTTCACTTAATGCTCCTCAGATCCTGCAGTGCTGAGAGGGACCTAGGCACCACCATCTCCATTTCTGCTATCCCTCCTGTACACAAAGGCCCAAGGGGGCAGTGCCAGAACATGGCTATCCATCTGTGACTATTCCTCTATCTGAAAAACATTAATTGTACTCTTAGGAAGAAGAAAAAGAAACACCATGAGGCTACTCAAGGCCAGCACCAGTCTAGGAAAGAAAAGCTGTCACTGTTAGGAGAGAAAATACATGAGAGCAAGCTGAGGGCTGCATTTGAACTCCTGTGGGAAGAACCAGGAGTTCAAAGCACCCAGAGGTCTAGCTAGCATACTGGAGTGTAGATAAAGAATGCAGGAAGGTGTCCTGCCACCTCCCAGCTTTGCATGAGGTTTTACTGAATGCACTCTGTTGCTGTATGTATGTGTGTGTCATAGCCAAGGTGATCTGATGGAGATTGAGGGGAGATCCTATCACTATCTACTACCACCTAAAAGGAGGCTGTAGTGAGGTGGAGGATCAGCCTCTTTTCCCAGGTAACTAGCAATAGGATAAGAAGTAATGTCCTTAAGTTACACCTGAGGAGGTTCAGATTGGATAATAGGAAAAATTTATTCACAGAAAGAGTGGTGAGGTAGTGGAACAGGCTGTGGAACAGGCTGCCCAGGGAAGTGCTAGAGTCACCAGCCCTAAAGATTTTCAAGAAAAGGTTAGATGAGGCACGGGGAACACAGAAAGTACACTTGAAGCTGTAGAGACGCGTAGAGCAGGTTAGAGGTTTTCCTCCCTGAGGGACATGTATACTTCTTTCTCTCCTTCTGGGACCATGACGTGATTGTAGCCTAACTTCTTTTTCTTTTTCTAGCCCAGAAGAAGAGGACTTGCCCTGCCTCGGTTTCCACACCACCTCCCAAGAGGCCACCCCACAAGCAACAGTAGGACAAAGCCACAGCAGTTGATGACACCAGGGCTGGGCCAGCATCTTGGTCATGCACAAGCCCTCAATGGCACTGGAAGACTTTTAGTATTTGGAATCTATTTGACAAATATAAGGAAGTATTTAAAATGCAGTAAAAGTCTCAAGTGTTATTAACTTTGTGCCACACACTCTCTGTTGTACTGCTGAGTACTGTCTGGTGATAATGTTGCTGAGACACTCCCTCCTGCATGGTGTGGTGGCTTGATGCTGCCGCCCTAACAGAGGTTATGTTCTGTCCAGATGAGCAATTGACACGATTGCGCTGTCATGTCTCAGTTGGCTCACAAGTTGCTATGTCAGCAGCAACCACCAAAAAACCCTTCTCCGTGTGTCCACAATGCATCCATGCAGAGTGCAGAGACTGAGAAGCTCTGGCTTAGAGGTCACAAAACCTGTACTTACCTGTGGGCTGCTGCCTGCAGTGATGATGAACTTGTGGGCTGCAGGACCCAGTGGGTGGGATGTAGGGGCTCCCCAGCATGAGTACTGTGACACTGTATGGCAGGAAGTTGGGAAAAGGGGGTGGGGTAAGGCTGAGGACAAAGGAGGAGCTCCTGCACTTTCATTCCTCTGGAGACAGGGTGGCAGTGCCTTGCACCCAAGCTGAGGTATTGATGGGAATCTTCCTCAGTCTGTAATGATCTGGATGTGTTCCTGCAGGAAGGTCTTTTTGGAGCTCTGGTATGGAGGCAGTTTGCAGCAGACAAAGTGTTTATTGTGAGTTAGGGGCATGGAAAGGGTTTCTTAATGCCTGTTGAACCATAGAAATGGCAGTGCCTTGGGCAAAGGGGAGCCCAGATATGGGATTGCTTTTTCTCAAGGACCTGAGTACAGTTGATGTGTAACGCAGCTTATTTCTGAGATAAGCTCATTCTCCAAATTTTTGCTCATTCTCCAGCATGTTTCATGCCTCAGGAGCCTGGGTTTCATTCACTTCACAGTACCATCTCTGCTTATTTATGAAGATATGATAGATAACATCCCTTGTCTGAGTATAACAATATCACAGTGCCAATATATGCCACAGACCCTTTTATTGCATATTTGCAGTTCATCCCTTCAGTTCTGGTGTCCCAGCTACCGTACTTAGAGGACTCATGCATAGAGAAGTGCATAAAGGTGTTGTCTTTCCTGTTCTAGCTTGGATGACTTATCAGCCTAGGTAGTACTCCAACACACATTATTCAAGAAAGTTTTGGAAAGTTTGGATTCATTCTGAATTTCACTTGCAGGAGTAGTTTGAGCATTTTTCCACTTAATATCATGTTTGTTTTGACAAGTATCACTTCACAATATCAGAGCATAAGCAACCTCAGTATGCATACCCTAGTTATAAAGTACTTGAAAAACAAAAAATAACCAAGAAGATGTGTGACATATCTTGTAACTGCATGGAGTAAAGCACCAGCTTTGGCTTTATCAGACTTTGATTCGTCAGATACTTGGATTAATACTACGCTGTGCAGAAATAACTTCATGTGTGTCTACTGCAGATTGCAACAGAGTGAATGCATCCCCCTCCTGTCACTACCATTCACACCATATGGAGTTGGATTAGAAGTGGTATGTTTTTTCCTTAAGATAATTTAGTCCATGTGTAGTTTTGTTCTAGACTTGATTTCAAGATTCTGCAGGCACGAGAACTTTATACCATGTCTATATAATCCAGAAATTGTCAATTTATCTTGCTTCACGTTTTTAGGAATATCACAGAATCATAGAATCATGGAATGATTTGGGTTGGAAGGGACATTTAAGATCATCTAATTCCAACCCCAGTGCTGTAGGCAGGGACACCTCCCAGTCGATGAGATTGCTCAAAGCCCCATCCAGCTTGGCCTTGAACACTTCCAGCGAGGGGGCATTCATAACCTCTCTGGGCAACTGGTTCCAGTGTCTCACCACCTCACAGTAAAGAATTTCTTCCCAATATCTAGTTTAAATCTACCCTCTTCCAGTTTAAAATCATTTCCCCTTATCCTGTCACTACATGCCCTTATGAGAAGTCTCTACCCAGTTTTCCTGTAGGCCCCCTTGAGGTACTGGAAGTCCTCTGTAAGGTCCCCCTTGAAGCCTTCTCTTTAGGCTAAAGAACCCCAGCTCTCTCAGCCTGTCCTCACAGAGGTGGTGCTCCAGCCCTCTGATCATCTTAGTGGCCCTCCTCTGCACTCGCTTCTCAGCTCCATGTCTTTCTTGTGCTGGAGGTCCCAGGCCTGGACAAAATATAGTGAGTTCTCACAAGAGCATACTTCTGAGAGTGCAGCAGGCCTTTCAAATGAAGCATTAGAACGGACCGCACTGTAATAATGCAATAGTTGTTTAATTGTTTAATTTAATTCTTCCTCTTTTGTGCTTGACTGCCTTCATTAAAGGAACCAAACAGCTATGCCTGAGTCAAATGCTCAGTAAAATCGACCAGTTAGCAAGCTTGATCAAAGTATCTTTCTAACTACAACTTTTGTTTTCATTAATTTGCCAAAGAGCACAGCTCTTTCTCAGGAGTCAAAAATACATAGAAATATTTAGATGTATCCATTATTAGTGAAGAGACATGATCAAAAAGCCTGAGAACTTAATTGAAAAGACTTACTGGTTCAAGGTAGAATGATACTGACATGGCTTTCAGTAAATCTCTGTAACATCTTTCTGGTTGACTATACACCACATCAAGAACAGCTTCCATAGGTACTGGGTCAGTCTTCCTTTAAATAATTTGAAAGACACACTGAACATAATACTCTCAAAAGCATTAGCTACCCAGAAATCTTGAAGTTAAGACTGCAAAGTACTGAGTCCCTTGCAAAATCAAGACCAATTGCAGAGCTTAAATATACTTAAAATGAGGTTAAGGTATTCTCAGACTTGTCAGTTTAAAGATGCCCATATTCCATTACCAGTTAGAGTTCTAAAAATGAATTAATCTCTGATGATCTTTTGGCAACAGCCAGTTAGTAAACTTCTAAATATTGTGTTGGATTTTACACACAAATATAAAGACTTCCAAACCCTTACAACTTTGTATAAAAAGGTTTTGCAAGAAGTCCTGTGTATGCTGCAGTATGTTTGTTATATTTATAATAAGCCCCTGTAGTTCAATGAGCAATTTTTCTCTCATTTGTACTCTGTTTTCTTAGAGAGCTATTTCAGTTATGGACTTCTTAGAAACTGAGCAGCTTTCTCACAGGGCAACAGATCTGTCTAAAAAAAAAAAAAAAAAGAGAGAGACTGGAAGAGCAAGGGATGATTTTAGATTGCTGTTATCAGTTCTTACTAACTTTGCTGTTTCCTTTCCTTAAAGTCCATCAAGTTCCAACCCTTTTTCATGTGAAGGGTTGTCACCCACTAGATCAGGCTCTCCAAGGACACATTAAACTTGGCCTTGAGCACCTCCAGGCAAGACCTCACAAGAGACAACTCCCTCCCTCTCCCTGCTCTGTAGATGCAACCCAAAATACCATTGGCCTTCCAGACTACTAGTGTACACTGCTGGCTCATGTCCAGCTTCTCATCCACCAGAACCCCCAAGTCCTTCTCCACAGGCTGTTCTCAATGTGTTCTTCTCTCAGTCTCTACTCATGTTTGGGATTGCCCCAGCCCAAGTGCAGCACTTTACACTTGGCCTTGTTGAACTTCTTTTGTTTAACATGGGTCCTATTTTCAAGCCTGCCCGTGTTCCTTTGAATGTCATCCATTTCTTCTATTACATCAACTGCACCAGTCAGTGTCATGTGTGAACTTGCTGACGTTACTCTTAATCCCATCATTTATGTCATTGATAAAGATATTGAAGAGTATCAGTCCGAAGACAGACTCCCTGGGGCACCACTCATGACTAGTCTCCACCTGAACACAGACTCATCGACCACAACCCTCGGGCTGCAACCATTCAACCAATTCTTTATCCACCAACTAATTCACTCTTCAAATCCTTATCTCTCTGATTTAGTAGTAAGGATGTTGTGCAGGACCATGTCAAAGGCCTTGATGAAATCCACGTAGAAAACATCAGTTGCCTTTGTCCGCCTATGCCATCATTCCATCATGGAAGGCCACCAGATTGATCATGCACAATCTGTTCTTGGTGAAGCCATGCTGACTGTCTGAGATCAACTGTTTATCTTGCACGTGTCTTTTCATCTCTTCCAGGAAGATGTGCCCCATGATTTTCTCGGGTACAGAAGTGAGGCTCGCTGACCTGTAGTTCCATGGGTCTTCACTTTCCTCCCTTCTTTTTTCCCTTTCTTAAAAATGGGAGTGATGTTTCCTTTTTTCCAATCACCAGGGACTTCACCTGATAGCTATGACCATTCAAATATGATGGAGAGAGACTTGGCAACCAGATCAGCCAGATCCTTTAGGACCCTGGGATGCATGTGTAGCCCAACAGATCCATATACATTCAGCCTCATGATGTGATCTCAGACTTTCTCTGCTCTTATAGTGGGAGGGATTTTGCTTCCATGATCCCTGCCTAAATATTCAGGGAAATGAGAGGCATTAGTATTGCTCTAAATAGGATTTCTATTTCCCTTGCCCAGTTCTTCTCCATAATATCATTTGAAAAGAATACACTCTGCATCCAGCAGGGTTGCACCTTCATTTTCCTTTCCTAAAAAACTACTGTTTGAATAAAAGCCTTGAATAAAATAATCTATTCTGTCTGTAACTTTGGATCAGGCTTTAAAGCTGTTTATTTTCATTTATTTTAGTGCTTGTTTAGCACTAAATG
Organism: Chrysolophus pictus; assembly: GCA_037305975.1. Classification (NCBI taxonomy): domain Eukaryota; kingdom Metazoa; phylum Chordata; class Aves; order Galliformes; family Phasianidae; genus Chrysolophus; species Chrysolophus pictus. Next base: position 13,434,798 of record CM074614.1, read on the forward strand.
TAATTATGTTTTTTCCCTAGTTATAGTGAAGCTGAATATCAGTGCACATCTATATTGTAGATACCTGATATTTTTCTTTGACAAGGAACTGGAGGGTGTTCTCAAAGCAAGAACTAACCTGGTACGTTAGCCACTAAACGGATGAAGACCTGTCTGACAGCTTTCAAAATGTAACTGGAAAGAAGAACTAACATTCCAGGGGGACAGGAACCTCTCCCCATGATTTTAAGTGAATTCCCTATGAACAGAAAGAATACAGTTGCCACTGGGACAAAATCAAACAGTATGAGGCACTTCCATCTAGTGGGCAGAGGAAAAAGGAGCTTCCACAGCTAGAAGTGTAGCTGGAGAAATTCAGTCTTTAAACAACGTGCACATTTTCATCAGCAATGATACTTGATCACAAAAGATTTTGCTACCAGTTGCAATGAATGATTAACCACTGGAGTTTCTTTATTTCAGTCAGTCTAAAATACACATGCTCAGGACATAAAAGCAAGGAGTTCAAATAGACCGCCTTTCCTGGAAAGTCAGGTTGGTTTATCATAAATGTCTATCTTAAAATTAGGGTAATAGAGGGACCAGGAGGGGAGATGGAAGGAAAACTATTCTGCCCCAAGGACATACACTGCAGTGAAGCATATGCCTGCTTCATGAGCCTTGTACTAAATCCTGATTTGAGTATGCATTCATGATACAGAAATAATTGATGTGTTCTGCTTTGTTGGTCAAAAGCATTTAGGAGCTACACAGATGAACAGTTGTGGGTAGCAGCTAGGCTTGCTTCTGTCTTTGGTGTAACATAGTGCTATAAATCTTTCATTTCCCTTTTCATAAAGAGTTTGGTCATGCCATGGATTTGGAAAAGTGAATGTTGGAAAATTGCCTCTTCCTATATAGATATTTAGATACAGAGAGTAGATACAGATATAGATAAATACAAATATTAGATTTTGATACAGATGCTAGATAAACATACAGATATTTGCAACAAAGTGTTTATTGTGAATTTCTGGGATTCAAACATAGGATCTTAGAATTGTAGAACTGCTGAGATTGGAAAAGACCTTAAAGATCATCAGATCCAACAACAACCTAACCATACTACCCTAACTCTAACAACCCCTCCACTAAATCATGTCCTTGAGCACCACATCCAAACACAACCAGGGATGGTGACTCAATCACCTCTCTGGGCAGCCTATTCCAGTGCTTAACAACCTTTCTGTAAAGAAGTGTTTCCTGATATCCAACCTAAGCTTACTCTGGCACAACTTGAGGCCATTTCCCCTCGTCCTGTCACCTGTCACCAGTGAGAAGTGACAACCCCGCTCTAGCTGTAAGCACCTTTCAGATATTGGAAGAGAGCAATAAGGTCTCCCCTCAGTCTCCTTTTCCCCAGACTAAACAGCCCCAGTTTCTCATCAGCTTGTGAGATTGAGGAATCTGTAAGTGCTTTGGTTTCACTTAGGAAATTTTACTTTCAAAGTGCATGAAGAGTTTTACCCATCATGTTCTAAAACAAAAAGACTTCCAGAGCAAAAAGACAGTGAGATCTTCCACTCTGTTCAACAAATGAGCGTTATATCTTCCTGTTGCAGCAATCCTGGCCAAGCTTGGTTCTGAGGATGTGAGAGCTGGATGACAGAAAAGTGGCAATAGAAAAGATATGATTGGCAAAATGCTTCTTTTGTCCTTCTCCAGCCCAAGATGTCTCCTCCCAGTGGCAGTGAAGCTATGCTGTTCTCCAGGTCCCAGGTCAGACCCTGGGTTGAAGCACTTTCAGAAGACAAGCAGTGTATCTGCTTCCCTAACAAACTGACTCCCTTCGAGCTAAGCGCCTTTTCATTTAGAAATAAAAATAAAGAGGAAACAGTACTTAAAACTATGAGATGGCTTTTCCTAACTCTTTGCTTTTCAGATGGTACTTTAGACATCTGCAGATCCTTGCAAGTCTATGCATCCTATAAATTTCTCAGGCTTGTTTTTAAAAACCCAACCAAATGAAAAACAACCTATCAAATCTGTGGAGGAAGACACACGTGCATGAAAACTTCAAAGTTTTCTCTATTTTGTTCTGAAAACCTTCCTACATTTAATGTTTTTTCTTGTCAAAGAAGATGGCACGATATTTATCAGCTCACCCCAGCACAATTTCAGCATTCAGTAAAGAGTTTGCCAGGATATTCAGTCATCGATCCACCTCACCCAGTGATATGGCTGGGGGAAAGGAAGATGCAACAGCAGGCAACCATTAGCAGGTATGTGGGAAAGAAACTTGGATTTGTTTCCTTTACTGTACTTTGCCAACTGCTTTGGAATATGGGTGCATTTATCCTCTAAATAGAAACTCAACTTGTGTTTATCTGCCACAGTGGTTTATTGTGCTGTCTGATTTTCGGGCGAGTGGGTGAATAGCAGAAGGAAAATGAAGTTCTTTCTGTATCACATACTTCCAGTAACGTCACAACTCGTATGTGGAAGACCTGTTCCTCTGAAAATATAAAAGGATCACGGTACTTTCAGAGTGACTCACAGTCCAATCTGTTCCCTTCTGCAGAGAAACAGAGTTGTGTCTCATCATAGTGTAAATCACTGCTTCTTCCTACTGGTACAGAACACTCCTTATTTTCAGACTCTACCTTCTTTCTACTAAGTAAACTACTTAATGCTTCTGCTCTCATCCCTGCACATGAGGACTGAGGCTCACATCGGGTCCTTCACTGAGGCTCAGTAGAAGGATTAAATAGGATTTAAATGGGGCATAAACATGGGGATTTCCAGTCAGACTTGCAGTGCAAGACACAGTTTGGTTGTTCACCTCTGGAACAAATCACTGATCAAAGTCTTAAAGCTTCCAGTGCTGTGTTAAATTTCGTGTAGCATGTGGGGATGTAGTGTTCAGCAGTGACAGCTTAGCTTATCAGTTCTGGGAGAATGCTTCTCCTGCTGCATTTGTGTTACAGCTTGTGCCATATGAAATGAAAAAGAAAATCAGATGTTAAGCACCCACTGACCTATATGTCACACAGCATGCTCTGTGTGGAGTGTACTCTCAGTCCTCATGACACCTACTTTCTAGTCCTCAAGGGCATATGACAAGAAATGATAGCTTTGATTATAAAAAGAAAACTTCTACAAGTGTAGGGTGTGATCCATCAGCTTCTGTTTGGATGAGCTTCATCTAGACTATCTAAGGCCTTGGCAGTCCTGTTCAGGAGCAGAAATTAGACCAGTGCATCATTTAATGAGAGCAAACGTATATGCTAGTTAATGAGAAAGATTTCACTGTCTTGCAGAAACTCCCTCCAACTTCTACTCTGATTTAAGAAACACTCTTGAATAAACTGCTTTTTGAGATGGAGAAATATTAACATAAATGCAAGCAAGGGGCAATACCAGAGAAATATAACTGCCTGATTTGAGCATTGTTGATATTCATAGCTGTGGTACAGACTACCCAAAACAGTAGTACATCCATGCACAATTAACAACACTGTTTGCAAAAGCAATGTTAGTATGCTAAGCTGCAAAACTGAGCACAATATGAAACACACATTTTTAAGGAGATGCAGCCAGTATTTAGAGGGTTTGTTTGGCATTTGATCTCTTTCACCTAAGAAATCTAAACCAGAGTCAGAGATCAGGCAGCAGCTGTCCTGCAGTTTTTTTGTTAGTTTTGTCAACTAAAAAAATCCTCTTTATGAAAAACGCTGGTGCTCTTCTCAAATGCTACATATTATCAGGCTTCCCAGTTTGGAGGTATGGCTTATCGTATATCATATTTCATGCTGCTCTCAAAGTTACCAACTCTGCACCCCAGTAGGCCACTTGGACAGCCAACTTACCAGATATGAATTGGACTTGAAGGCTTAGTCACAGAAAAAAAAAAAAATCCTGTAAATGTTACATGCAGCAATGAGCCTTTTCTCTGATAACATGAGGCCAGTGAGTTGTGCCTCCAAACTTACGTCTCTGCTCTCAGGTACAGAACAATTGAACAGCTGTGGAAAGAGACAAGCTTTGCCTCACTAGTGATGCTGGAACAGATGGTCTAGGCCTCAGTCTAGGAAAAGGTAGCAACTTCTAGCAACTCTCTTGGTGGTCTGTGCACCACTGGACAGCCAGATACTGACATCCTAAAGATTCTGCTGTGACCAGTTCACGTATTACATAAGCTTTCCAATCTAAAGTGAAGAAAGGATGAGAAGGAAGCCCTGTGAACAACTTAGCAATCTGTTTCTCTTCCTCTGGAGAGATATGTTTCTTTTTATAGTCCTTTTTTTTCCTTCTGGTGAAATAAAAATAAGAGAGATCTGAACATATCCACACATGAGAGTGCAGAATATAAATGGTTTAAAAGAAAAAAAAAAAAAAAAAAAAAAAAAAAAAAAAAAAAAAAAAAAACAACCCACCACTAAAAAAAGCTAGCATTGATGCTTTAGCCTGGAAGTCCTAATTTTAAAGGTGGAGTTTAAAGGCCAAGGGGGTTAGGGGGATTAATCCCTGTTGAAAACTATCGAGATTAATATAGCCGTGGGAAGTGCAAACCACTTAGATACATACTCATTCTTTCTTGTGCCCAGTCTTTCCTTCTCTACTCCTAATTACATTAAGACTTACAGAATAACTTCTATGTATGCTAGGTTACATCTTTGGGCTAACTTCTTTTTGCCTGCAATTTAAAGACATGCAGTAATTTTGCATCAGTATATGCTATGGACTCCTCCTCTCTGGATATTTTGTCACATTTCCTGCTAAAGAGCCACGAGAGAATAGATATTCTCTGTTGAAGGTTCCAATACTTAGTTGCCTGGACAACGTGTTCATCATAGAGAAAAGATGTGGTTTCTTTGCAGACATGATCAGGTCTGCAGAAACCTATTCCCCTTTCTTGTCACCAGATGGTGCTCCAGTGCTGGACAAAGACTTCAGGTACCTGCTGAAGCTCAGCGGTCTCCTGAAGCCTTGGACTTCATGCCCTTCTGCCAGGCCAGCTTCATTAACCAGCCCTGCACTTCTGTTTCCTTTTGGCTCAAGCCCTTCTTTGGCGAGGGGAAATGATCCCAGGAGCAATTCTCTCTTTGAATTGGTTAGCTCCTTTGGACATGAGCAGAGCTGTAGATGGTGTAGCTGTCACTTCCTGTACTGCTCCCACAATAGCAGGCATTTCCATTTGGATATGGACAGGATTCAGGAGTCTTCTATTTATCTCTTTTCTGAGCATGACGTGGTTCTATCGTGGTTGTCATATGTATTTTCATCAAAGATACCAAAACTTCCACCTGGATTGAATTTTAATTCAAGCACCTTCTTCTGCACAGAAGAATGTCTGTGTAGGCAGCATGTCTAGCATTCTTGAAGTAATTGTCTTCAGGATGCTTTTGTTTCTACTTGAATGTGTTGAATATGGTAAATTGGCCAATCTCATCATAGTCAGTCTCAGCACAGCATAATAAATCCACGGAATTCCGACTAACTCAGACACTAAAATGGGTGTCTCAGAATTGAGAAGTCAATTTTTCCTGGTGCCTCGGTTTTACTCTCAAACCCACCAGGTGTCTTCTGAGTTAGGGGGTTTGTTTATTTATTTATTTACTTATTCATTAGTTAGTTAGTTAGTTAGTTTGTTTTGTCAAAGTGTAAATGGTTCTTCAGCGTTCCCTGGCTTGTAGCACAGAATACTGCAATTTATTTTCCTGAGAGAAAGCAGTTGAAGACAGCTTGAGAGAATCTGCTTCCTGATCTCAACAGCTTTCCAGTGCAGTAATGGCCTTCTCCTTAGGATAATACAGATTATTTCTGTTGGGCTTAGGTATGGGTGTGCCATAAGACAGAAATTGATACTCTGGAATACACGGAGTAATCTACTTATAGAGAATGCTTTCTGTTTTATTTGACAGTTTATTTATATGTTGGATGCTGGGAATAGATTTCTTGACCAGATGGACTATTAGGGATATGTTAGGGAATTTTCTTTCTATCTGACTGGGTTGAGCTCAGGATCTGATGACAGCTGCCAGGACATTCACATTCTTTGCCCAGTAAAAAAGTTCCACCGAACTGAATGAGTCATTTTCACAGAAGAAATTCACCTGCCCCTGACTTGAATTGTAAGGATAGGAAGGGTTTCTGTGCAGTCTTCTTGTGCTCAGAAGGGGATATTGTCCCACGCATTGCCTCTTGGAAAGTGTGTGTTTTCTTTCTAAACATAAATATCTCTTTCTGGAGAGGGTTCAAGTAAAGGACTTAATGAACGTAGTATGTGGTGACTATCTCACTGTGAAATAGGCAATGTTCTGCTGATTGCTCGATGTTACACATGATGAACAAGGAGGGTGTTGCCTTTCAGGGTATGAAGGGCTTTTATCTGGGTTCTCCCAGTCAGACACACCAATTTCTTTCTTGAATGAATAGCTCTCAGTATTTAGCAAAGTCACTTTGGGATTTGGCTGGTTGAGTGGCTGTGTGCTGAAATTGGGACACCAGCGTTTCCCCTTGAGAGGGGCATTTGTTTCAGGAGAGAAGATGGTTTGTTTGTGACTGCTCTTACTGTCTCTGTGAGATGGTAAATGTTCCCTGAGGCCATGAAGAGAAAGGGCACTGTCTGTTTGACTTGAAGGTTTTTCCCCTCACTGCATAAATCTCCCTCCCCACCCAAGCAGGCCATAACTGCTGTGAGAAGACAAGTAGATGATGCTTCCACTCAGGAGATGTGCTTGGGGCTTGCCACTAAGTCTCTGCAAGATACATAAAATATAAGCATTCTGATGAGGGAAAAGAAAAACAATGCATCTGCAGTCTGAGACCACAGATGTGCCTATTGCCATTGCTCCTTTTACATTCATGTTCAAACACTTTTTAGATACTTAGGACCGTGACTTCAATGGGCAGAAATTCTTCATAGCCACGATCCCTGGCAAAGGGCTTTGGGGGAAACTTTGTGCATCATAGCAGTGAAAAAAAAAAAAATCAGAAAGCAACTGCAAGCACAGCAAGAGGCAGAGATAGCAGGGAGAGAAGGTGCACTGATGCTAGGAAGACTAGTGCTGGCAAGTAAAGCAGGCAGGTTGTGAGTCTACAGAACACTTTGTGCTGAATAAACTGTACCCGGGGCTGCAAGCATGAAGTGATGTCAAAGATACAGCCTTTAAAACCAGAGCCTCTACTTTCACAGCGTGGCTGTTAGAGGCCCCAGAGAAAATCTTGGTAGTAGATAGTAGATATTGGTAGTAGTAGTATATTATGCCCTGTAGGCATACTAGCACATTGACAGCACACTGATGGAGCCGGCAGCTTGATCAGGGTGGTTGAAACCTATTGCCTCTCACTAAAGAACAATAGAAATTCACTCCACCCCGTCCGGGAACAATAAAGAAATCTCCACATCCCACCCCTGATCTGTACAAGGAAAATCTCCCCAGTGAATGCTGAGAACAATGGGAACAGCCCGGTCCCAAAGACATTTGGGAAACCTGCCTTTTAAGTTCAAATATCTTGGCAAATGGCATAATAGAATCTCTGGAAATTGGATTTGCTTCCCATACTCTTCCTGTCTCATTGCCTAAGAGTCAGCACTGAACTAGCTGGCCAGGTTATAATGAAAACCGAAAATATAATGTACCTCTCTATTGTGTCCCTCTATGATTTCAAAACTGCTCTATCTTTGGTATGAAAGGCAGAACTGAATCAATGTTCTACTGCAATTAAATAAGGGAAATCCAAACTCAAAAACAATGTGGAACGTAATGGATCTGAAGAAAGGTGCACCAGGAATAATTCCATGAATCCAAGCAGTGTCAGGAGGGGAGCTCTGAGACAACTCTTTGTCTGGGGAAACCACTTAGGAAAATCAATTAGAAAGACACCTACCACAAGGTCAGGTTGTCAGAGACATAACTCATCACTTGACAACTTTTTGGCAGGCTCTGCAAGAGGACCTGGAAGCTGTGTGGCAATATCCTTGTGAACAACTACCTGTATCACCAGAAGCCACTTTCTCATACAGCCTAGTACACAAGGTGAAAGACTCAGGGGTCGTAAGCGGTAAATTAACCTCTAAACGATTTTGCTTTAAACTCAGACTGTTTTCATTCACAAACAGAATTGCCTTTATGAGAAAGCCTCTTACGCCTTGGAACACGTTCAGTTGTGTGCACACACACACACACACAAAAAAGGACAAATTATATGCATGAAAGATCATTGTTGGGCAAATGCAGGGGCTCCTCTTGTACCCCAACCTCATCGTACAAAGGCAAGCTAGCTCCTGCCATGAAGTAGTAGGGAGCACTGGCTATTATAGTCATTACACCCTTTTCTCCACTCTGTTGGAAATATCCAAATAATTTTGTCAGGACGGTATCTCTGATAAAAGCAGATTTTATTCGCGATTGCAATGGCGGGCGTCCCGCAAGCAGGAGCACCCATAAGGACACAATGACAGCTATTTGTAACTTGCTTCCCCCTTTGCCCATCCCCCTGCCCTCTTTCCCCATTGGCTGAGGACTCCAGGTTCACAATCTTATCCAAGTTTACATTTGTTAACTGCTGTGTTATCTGGTGTCAGTCAGTAGCCATCCTGTTGTTTCCAAGATGTCTCAGTGCTCTTCTTGTCGTATTGATATGGTGATTTTCTTCAAAGTCTATGTTAAACAAAGAGCATCGGCGGGGCGGGATGATGCCAGGCTTTCCCGATGTCTCTTCAGGTGCTTCCTTGCGCATGCCATGACTTGTTCTCTGGTTTGATCAATCTCGTGCAGGATATTCTCGCAATGTGCATGATAAAATATGCATATGTTCACCTATATACTGAGTGTGCATTCCTGGAGAAGGTTCATCTAGAGGATAAGTGATGCAAACTATCAGAGATACCCCCCAAGTAAAGTAGAAAGACTCCCAAAAAGAACTATGGCAGCGGAGACCATGAAATACAAAATATTCTCTAATTCTAATGCAGGAGCAATATTTGATTCCCAGCACCTCTGTGCTCCTACAGAAAGTATCATGGCTACTGCTGAAACGGAAATTGTGCATTGTCATATGGAACATACATCTGTAATAGAGAGGAGGCCACGTGATGCCACCGATTTTATGCTGCATCAAAGTAGAGTAAGAGCTAGCACAAACAAGGGCAGAACACCTATAAACCCACCTTGCTTGAATGAGATTTGAGGAGGAGTCTGTCTTCCTCACTGTGCGCTGACATAGGTCCTTACCTTACAGGATGTATCCCAGGAATGGAACTCCTCTGCAGACAGCTGCTTAATTAAAATATTGAATTGGTCTTTGTTCTTCTTGTTGCTGGTGAGGAAAATTTTCCATTAACTAAGAAGAGCTTCCTTTTCCTTTCTGAAGCAATGCAAACACCACAAAGTGACACGCCAAATCTGGGCCATGGACTATTCAGCTGGACCACACATCTGCAGGAAAACAGCCACCCATCTTATGCTTTAATCAATTAGGAGGGAGGCCATGTCTAGAGGTAAGCAAGATCAGTTCTGGGCCCACTGGTCTGCATCAGACCTGGAGCAGGAAAAATGTCCTGCAGAGATGGGATAACCTGTCCCTACATGGCCATGGGAAAAGGATAAAGCTGTTAGTGATAGTCTGATCAACATCAACCATCTGCAAATGCAAGGAGATACCAAGTCTCTGAAGAGATTCTGTCCACCCCTGCCTTCAAACTCAATGAGAGCAGCAAAGGGATTTTCCTTCTCACCAGCCTTCCTCTAGATTCTGGGACCTTATCTGCTGCTGGGTTGCTGGACCATTTGGGTTAGGCAATGCTGGGGCTGTATCCTGCAGGCTATATTGGCTTTTGCTGTTACTACTGGTTCCTTTTTTTCCTGTGTCATCACTGCTGCTTTAAAAGCTAGGGGAAGTTCAATCCTTAGCTTTAGAAGGAAGCCAACTAGGAAATCATTTGAAAATATCATCTTATTTAATATTTTGCAACCATTACACAAGCAAGATCATCTTGTTCCAAGTCTGGTGATATGATTATAGCAAAATATGGAGTAGCTTTTCTGACCAATACTCATACATTTCAAAGTATGCATTTTCAAACATCTCCCACAGTGGGATAAAATCATTGTTTCTGTAGTTCTTCATGGAAAGAATTCTACCTTCAGGTGGTTGTTGCCTAGTTATCTCAAAAGCATGATGTTTTGATTCACATTTCTCAGATTGTGTTAAAATAAACAAAAGTTTGCAGCAAGTGTTTTGGCTTCTCAGAAAATTACTTTTAGAACAAGAATTCACTTCAGAACTAAGACATATTTCAAACAGAAGTTTTTGCTTTGTTTGTTGGGTTTGAGATGGGGAGGGATAGTTGGCAGTATTCTTTTTTGTGGCAGGGTTTTGCGTTGTTGCATTGTGCTTTTTTTTTTATTGGTTCTTGTTTGTTTGTTTTGTGAACCATGGCAAGCTTGCCAGCAAGGACTTCTGGCAAAAATATGCTGGTTTTGAAATTTTTAACTCTTGACCAGCCCTATTCATGCATCCTATTTGCTCCATACTAGTAGAGCTGGTCCCAAAGCCCATCCCTTTACAAATAAAGACCCAGGTCACACCCCTAAAAGCAGGCATCAAAGAGAATTTATTAAGAGCATCTTATCTTAACATTTTGGGGAAGAAAAAACATGCAGCCTTTGTTAGCCTCTTCCAGGACTTTGTCCCAGCCCTCACTATTCAACAGGTTTGTTACTCCATTCTAGCAGCCTTACATCATGCAGGAAGATGTGGACCCAGGGCAAGAGAAGCTTGTTTTTAACAAGAGAGTGATACACTACTCAGCTCCTTGGCAAAAGACCCACAAGGATCATGGTGCCCCTGTGCATGGGCAAATAGCTGTGGTCTCTCTCAGCAAGGAGTATTTCTAGCTAGCAAGTGTATTCTAACAGGATCAGCTAATTATCTCAAATCCCATGTTGATTTAATAATTGAAGTTTCCTGGCTACTAGTGCGTGTGCTCTATTATGGGAGTTAAGGCTAGAATAAAAATTTCTAGATGTTGCAGTGAGTTCTGGGACATGGTGACCTGCATAGGCAGTAGAGATGTCAAGGTCTGACTGCTCTGGTAAAAGAAGAGTGCAAATGACCGGAGACAAACCTATTATTATTCAGCTCAGAAAACTGATTTAACAAAGCTGTGTCATAGCTTCATTTTTCCCTGAGTAGCTGAGATTTCTGTATGTTAATTATCAATAAGCTCCAGGCTAAAATCCACAGGTCTGTTGTTGCAATGAAGTTTTTTGGTTTTTTTTTTTTTGTCTTCTTAAACATCACACTGTGAACACTCTATCTTTCTCTGTCTTGCCTGTATATGCGGTCTAGACTGTTTCTAGAGTTCTGCTTTTCATTTCTAAAGGCATCAGAACAAAAATGAGAACGCAGTGGTACTACAATTGCATTACACTTCTAACTGCTGTGCTTGGATTATAAATTAATGTCAAAGTGACTGCTTCTGTCTGCATGCAGCCTGAAAACATAGCTGATTTCAGTGAGAACTATCCTGTTTATCTTAAAGTTGTGCTAAGTCTTCTATCCATTTTTGTCACTACCTATTAATCCAAGACTAATGACAGTGAGCTAAGGGTGTTAAATGTGATGATATTTGTCCATCCACATGATGACAAATCTAATTAAAACTTAGAAAGGAGCGCAGAATAAGAACTTCCCTGATTTTCACTTTGTCTCCTAATTTGACACGTGAGATATAGGATATGCTTAGGCAGAGGTTATCATCAACTATATAAGACTAATATATGACATATGCAGTACATGTTTTAGTCTGAATGCCTTTTCTCTCTGTGCATCTAAATCAAAGCTTGCTGATGACTGTGGAAAGAATACTGCAAACACAGTCTAAAAAATTGATTAAAGCTTAAGAAAAAATAAAGATTTCCATACCCCTTACCTCCTCAATCTTCCTTGCAAATACAGCTTTGTAGGCTTGGCAGAGCTAAGACAAAGGTAACTATAATAAAAAGTACAGTTCACATTCAACACATCAATAATTACAATTGTTATACCATCAGAAAATGCAAATCAGTGTCTGTCTTCATTCCATTTTCTGTATTTTTTGTAATGCATTTCTTGCCAGATTACTGGTTAGCTTCTGTGCAATAAAATTGTATTCACCATATTTTTCTATTTCTTCCTGAAGAAAGCATAATGTAAGGAAGATAGAAACTAAACAAAATGAAAGAAGGAGCAGAATTTGATTTTAGATGAACTTTCTGGGATGAGAGTTTTCCTAGAGAAAAGAGAAATATTATGAGAGATACAGCTATTGTGGTGAATATTTTACAACTAGTTAAAATGTAAACATTTTCTAATAGATCTTGGAGTTTTTTAACTTCATCCTTGTATCAGTAGGAGAATAAGAAAAGTCAAAACTTCCAAAGAGTATTCATGAGTAAAACTGACAGGAGCATGCTGATCAGAGATGATAATATTCAGTGGCACTGCCAAGGACACAGTGGCACAGGAAGAGGAGGTTTTTTGTCAGTCCCCTTCTGCACCTGAGAAGAAAAAAAAGCCAATGCATTATTACTCACCAGAATGTCATGCCTGCTGTGAGTCCTAAATGAAGACCTGTCTTATAAAATCTTGCTAATAGAGTATCTCTTTGATCATAGAATCCCAGGATCACAGAATGACCTGGGTCAGAAGGAGCCTCAAAACTCACCCAGTCCCAGCTCCTCTGAGCCCCCCCATCAGCTCAACTGCCCAGGGCCCCATCCAGCCTGGCCTTGAGCACTTCAGGGATGGGGCACCACAGCTTCTCTGGACAGCTGTGCCAGGGCCTCACTGACCCCTGAGTGATGTATTTCCTTCTAACACTTAACCTAAATCTCCCCTTTTTTAGTTTAAAGCCAATGCCCATTGTCCCATCACTATCAGACTGTGTAAAAGTTGATCCCCTTTCTTGCTTATACACTCTGTTTAGGTACTAGAAGGCCACCTTGAGGTCTCCTTGGAGCCTTCTCTTCTCCAGGCTGATCAAGTCCAGCTCCCTCAGTCTTTCTTCATAGGAGAGGTGCTCCTGCCCTCTAAGCATCTTTATGGCCTTCTCTGGACCCACTCCAACTGCTCCCATCTAATCTGTCCTATCACTTTCTTCAAGAGGAACCTGAGTAAGCTCTTTGATCTAATTTCAGAAAACTTACCTATAGAAGTAGCAGGAAATATAGAGCAAGCCTGCTGGCACAAAATGTCAGGTGTTCGCCTGAAGACCTCAGTCTTCTTGGATATCCTTTGAAATCACTGAAGGAAGATGGGCATTTTGGGACAGACCCAGACTCTGAGTCCGCCCTGGAAAGAGTCTCTTACCAGTGAATTTAGAGTGTGATTTAGAAATATATGTCACTGTGGAGATACTCAGAATGTCTGAGACAAACTTGAACAGTGCTTGCCAGCTGACATAGCTATGCCAAGCTGTTGCTGAGGGCTGCTCTTTGAGCAACTTGAGCAGACTGCTCTATAAGACCTTCAGATCAAAAAAAAAAAAAAAATCATAGTATACTCTTAGGTGGAAAAGAAGTTACTTTTGCAATCTGCATTTTGCAATCTTTTGTGGGTAAAGGCCCCCTGCATTTTGTGTAACACAGGGGCAGATAATAAGCATACAGCTCACCCAAAGTTAAAAACGGGTATTTATTAGACAAACAAACAAAAACTCACTAGGAATTTTTAAGGATCTACTCAGTCAAGCTTTTTTTTATTTCAGAATCACCTTAAGAATTTATAAGCTAGTGTAATACACAGCTGAAAACATAACTTATTTAAGTTTATTTAAGGCAGAAGACAAATGAGAAATACCACCTGACTGGGCAAATCTCTGCTTGAAATCTGGCTGTACTCTAAGTTTAATGAGGCACCCTAACACAGATGTCAAATGAACAAAAACTCTTTTTCGACAGTTAAAATTGTCATCTTTCAGTTTGATCTTAAGTACCATTTTTATGCTGAAATTTTAATTTCTATTCCAGTTGACCCAATCATCATCTCTACAATTACAAGCTGTTTAAAAGTCTAGCACTGCTCTCAAAAACCATGAGGCATGGAAACAGATTCTTTCCTAAAGAACTGTGTAGATACAGCAGAGCACTCAATTTGCAAATAATCACGGCTTTGTCACTGATGCGCGCTGACACACTCTGTCAGAAGCAAGCTCTCCTTGGTGATGACACTCAATCTAAATTTCAAAGATTCAAGTTTTCCATTAAGTTTGGAGTTGACAAGGGTATTGGACACTCCTAATTAAAGAAGATCTCTCACAAAGCAAGTGCTTTGAATAAACCTGGCTACACTGAGGACTTTTTGCAGAACTGGACTCCCTGGAAATGGAAGAACAACACATCTCTATATTCACTCTAAAATTCCCCATAATGTTTGTCTCTTCCTCTCTCTGAAAATGGATTAAACAGATGAAGACAGACCACGCAGCCTTTCACACTGTTGCCGGAGTTCTATACATCACTCTTATTTCATAATTTAGAGGCACATGCCCCAGAGAAAAGAGCCTTGAATTGCCTTGGGACACATGACATGTAAGAGTCAGTAGAGCCTTGAGAAACAGAGACCTTGAGATAGACGTGTTTACTGAGAAAGCAAAATCTTTCCCCCATGTCTAACTGAGGTCACTAGGATCCACAACACCCCCACAGTTTTCTTCCAGCAGCATGCCAGTCAGCTGCTGTCAGTCCCTGGGACTTACAGACGTTCTCCCCAAGACATACATCCTATTTGTGGCATTTCTTTTGCAGAAATGCTTTAACACTCCACGTCTTCTCATTTTTCATGCATTTTTCATGAAGAGGCGTGTTGGATATAATAGATTACAACTCACACTGACAATATGCGTGAAGTGGCTCTCTGTCAGTGAACTTAAAGTTTGTGGCAGAAGTTTTGTCATGTGCAGTGTGTCCCCACAAAAGTCTCCCCTGGGCACTGTGTTTGCAAGCTTTATAGCTGTGCTGCTCTGCTCTTAGGCTAAACACACCTCTGGAAAACTGGAGTTCAAAATCTGGGGTAGATCTATTTGGTTGAAGTCTGTGTTGATGATTTGCCTGTATGTTTTCTAAAGCAATGGCAGATTTTTCTTGATGGAACTACATCTCATACCTTTCATGTATTGCTTTCACATTCAGTGAAATGTGTGTTTTCCTTCTTTTTCAAAAAGCAGCATGTTATAGTAAGGTTTTATTATTTAAGAACTACCTAGTTCTCAGTTGGCACCCTACCTGGAAAGACACATTCTTTCAGTACTTGAAATCACAAAAGCATGTCATTTCAAAACATTTCTGCTGGACAATTAAGAGGAAACATTGAGTACATACTATCCTATATATGCAGTCTCCAAGCTGAAAATACAGAAACACAGAGAATTTACAGTGATTCACAGTACTAGAAAGAAAGCATATTCATCATCTTTTTTCCCTCTCTAAAAGATGCAGAACGGAAAACCTTCACACTACTGTTTCCATTGGTTAGTGTAATAAATGCCATATTTCATGCTCTAGATGAACGCATCACTAAATCTGCTTTGCCAGTGCATCATGCAGAAAAATCATATGGCATAGCTTAAAGGAGGATCTGCTTCATGATCTTCTCAGGAACAATGGTGAGGGTCACAGGCCTATAGTTCTCCAGGTCTTCTTTTCTCCCTTTCCTAAAAATGAGACTGATGTGTCCCTTTTTCCAGTCACTGGGGACTTCACCTGACTGCCATGAATTTTTGAGTACATAGAGAGTGGCTTGGCAACCACACCAGTGAATTCCTTCAGAACCCTGGGGTGCACATCATCCAGCCCCATATTCAGCTTTATGAGGTGGTCTCTGACTTTCTCTGCTCTTACAGTGGGAGAGATTTTGCTCTTCTGACCCCTGCCTAGAGGTTCAGGAACATGAGGAGCATAGGAATGGGAAGCCTGACAGCCATTGAAGACTGAGGCAAAGAAGAACTTAATACCTCAGCCATGTCTGTTGTTGTCAGTTCTCCCATCAGTTTTCAGAGTAAGTACACTCTCCTCAACTTCCCTCTTTTGACAAATGTACCTGCATAATCTCTTCTTGCTAATTTTCTCATCCCTCGATAAGTTCAGTTCCACCTGCACTTTGATTTTCTTGATCCCACCTCTGTGTGTTCAGATGGCATTCTATCCAGGCCACACATCAATGCTTCCACTTTTTTTCTGTAACTCTCAGTCTGATCAGCAGGACCTTACTCAGCCATGCCTATTTCCTGTCTCCTTTGCTTGATTTCTTATGCTGGAGCATGGTCAGCTCTTGTGCTCTCAGTATGGTGTCCTTAGAATACTGCCAGCTCTGTTCTGTTCACATGTCCCTGAGGACAGTTTCCCAGCAGATCTCATCCAACAATTCCTTAAACAGTCAGAATTTCACTCTTCTTAACTTCAGAGTCATGACCCTGCTCTTTGCCAGCCTCATGCTCCTCAAGATCATGAACTTGATCAAGGCATGATTGCTGCAGACCAGTCTGCTTCCAGTCTTAACCTCCTCTGCACTGCACCAGGTCCAGTAACCCTTCACATCTGGTTGCTTTATCTAGTACCTGGACAAAGAAGTTGTCATCAGTGAACCCCAGGAATTTCAACTGCTTACAGCTCACCACGTTTCATTCTCAGCAGATATCTGCATGGTTGGAATCCCCCATCAGGATGAAGGCCTGTTAGTGCTATACCTCTTGTAATTGAAGTAAGAGGGCCTCACAAACAAGCTACCCTGGCAAGCCCAGAAATCATTCTGCCATGGAATGGCAGTTTCTCCACATATCCCCAGGTTGCATTCATCTCCTGGGAGGCGCTTAGCAAAGACATATCTGCCTACACCCTTCCTGTAGGTGTGGCTGAAAACAGCAATTAGGTTCTTGGGGATAATAAATTGCTTACCTTTTCAAAAAGATTTTTACACGTATACATAAACTATGGAATCATAGAAGCATAGAATGGTTTTGGTTGGAAGGGATCTTAAACATCAGCTGTTTTTACCCATCCTGCCATGGGCAGGAAAAACTTCTATGAGACCAGGTTACCCAAAACCCCATCCAAACTGTTACTGAACACTTCTCTTGCAACATAATAACATCAGGCCCTATAGCAATTTGGAGACGACAAAAAACACCACCAGTATTGACTGGAGCTATCGCACCCACCATTTAGTCTGGATTTACTGCCTTCTGACTTCCATCTGTTCAGGCCAGTGAAAGACAGGCTATGTGGGCAATGTTTTCCTGGCAAATACACCTTCATAGCAGCTGTGAAACAGTAGATCACCTCTGCCAGTGCAGATTTTTATGAGCACAGCATGCAGACTTCTGTGCATAACTAATGGTGGTGACTATGCAGAAAAGGAGAGTTTTGAAGCTGAGAACTTGCTTATCAAATAGTGTTATTGTGCTCTTAGACTTGGTTGCAGTTTCCATGGACTAAATAGGAGATATTACTTCAAAGCAACCTGCGTATCTAATCTAAACCTGATCTCTATTAGTTTAAAACTGTTAGCTCTAAGGTTTTCCCAGAGCCTTCTCTAGGCTAAATAACCTCAACTCTCTCAGCTTGTCCTCATGCAGCTTGGATTCCCAGGGTTAAAATGGTGTCTTCTGGGATGGCAGCCTAGGAGGATAGACAGGCATTGCATGTTCATACATTAGGGAAAAGAGACAAGACAGTTATTAAAATGTGTTGAAAAAGAGATAGTCATTCTACTGCAAAGATGATAGCAATATTGTCCCAGAGTGAAAAATGATAGATAAGGAAAGTAATCTCCCTTGTCCTGCCTAAGATTATTCTAATAACACCACTTGAATTCCTCACAGTGCCCAGATGTCACACATAATGTCTTTTCTATCCACAATTTTTACAGATTTCCTTTTACAAAAAAATCCAGTTCTGCAGCATCCTTTGCAGAGTACTTGGGGTACTGCTTCTGTATGTCAGATAGCAGTGCATGGTGGCCATAGCCCCACAAATCTTACCTGGACTTCAAAATTATTTAGTCTATACACATAAGTTTTTTCCAATTTAACAGCAATAAATTACTTACCTGCCTGACCCTTTCCTTAGTGCTTGAGAGTGGAAATGCTAAAGATCCTAGTCATAGTTCTTCCCAAGTTATGTTTTAGTGTTTCTTTAAAGTTGCAGGCCATCATTCGTAAAAAAGGTAATCTGTTCACACACAGTGATTATCTGGGGAAAGCATTTAGCTCTCATTTTCAAACATACTTTCAAAATATATTTTTGTCTTCACACTCTTATATCTATAATAAATAGAAGTTATTTTCTAACTGGAAGGCACCTTGGATTTACTGTCTTTTAGATGCCCCAGTGTTTCTTTAGTCTGTAATCTTAGAAACTCTCCCAGTCCATCAGATATCTCCTCTTAACACCTTTGTGAGGATGGACAATGCCTTCTTTCCACTATGTACAGGAAACAGAAGCACAGCAGAAGAGATGTGCACACTCTCCTACTCTTCTGTAGGCATCTCACACCAGAGGCCTCAGCAATGTCCATGTCGGAGATACAAACCTTAACAAGATTACTGGTAAGAGACAAGCTTGGGCACCCTGACAGCCTCACAGAATCACAGAATGGCCAGGGTTGGAAGGGACCTCAAGGAACATGAATTTCCAACCCTCCTGCCACATGAAGGGGCCACCAACCTTCCAATTTAGTACTAGACCAGGCTGCCCAGGACACCATCCAATCTGGCCTTGAACACCTCCAGGGATGGAGCATCCACAGCCTCCCTGGGCAGCCTGTTCCAGCATCTCACCACACTCTCTGTAGAGAACTTCTCCTTGACATCCAACCTAAATCTTCCCTCCCTCAACTTAAAACCATTTCCCCTTGTCCTGCTGTTATCCCCTCCTGTTTGTAGGCTCCCGTTAGGTACTGAAAGGCTGCAATGAGGTCACCCCGCAGCCTTCTTTTCTCCAGGCTGAACAAGCCCAACTCCCTCAGCCTGTCCTCATAGGGATGGTGCTCCAACTCCTGATCATCTTCGTGGCTCTCCTCTGGACCTTCTGCAACAGCTCCCTGTCCTTCCTGTACTGGGGGCTCCAGACCTGGACGCAGTACTCCAGGTGGGGCCTCACAAAAGCAGAGTAGAGAGGGACGATCACCGCCCTGTCCCTGCTGACCACCTGTCTTCTGGTGGAACCCAAGATACCATTTGCTTTCCGAGTTGCAAGAGCACACTGCTGGCTCATGTTAAGTTTTTCATCCTTCAAGACCCCCACATCCTTCTCTGCAGGGCTGCTCTCAAGAACCGCTCCTTCCAGTCTGTATGGATGCCTGGGATTCCTTCAGCTTCTTTACTGTAGACATAGCCTGGACTCCATGCTGGAATAATGTTCTCTCTACTAAAGAGACAGTTCATTTTACAATGATAAATATCTGGTAGAGCAGCAGTTTGATCCTAAGTATCAGGATTCCCCTGCCAGGCTACCATTTCTCCAACATCACTTTCAGTTATATTCGAATCAGCCTTCTGCCAATATCAGAGTATTTTTTTTCTTTAGACTCATTGAACATTTTCATTATTCAGCAGTACACTCAAGAAGAGATGTTAGATGACCTGGCAGCATTCACTGGAAGACGTAACTCTCCATATGAGTGCAGAGAGGTTGACCCTTGGGTCAGCAACACTGCCTCCACTTCTGGCTGACCTCTGATTTCTTTCCTGAACCACAGGTGACTCATGAGGCACAGTTTGAATGGCAGGAAGACAACAGGCAGCTTACCTTTTGGGTGTCATGTTTCTGTGCCCTTTGTCTTGGCCAAGGATAGGAAGAATATGGTAACAGGAATCCATAACACTAAATGATATGAAATAGTTCCCCATATTCATAGTAGCCATGGTACAGTAATAGACAAAAAAGGAACATTCATTTTCAGTTAGCACTGTACATCTTTCAATAATATTAACATGATAGCAGAAGAACACCCCATGAAAGACTTTATGAAAGTTAGTCTCTGTAACATCCAAATAAGAAGGCAGAGATAATCTGCTTTTTCAACAGTAACTGAAGTGATGCTAAGTGGCTTGGTAAAGTTCACAGATCATCAGTCATCTGAATTGTGGTTCAGATTTTTAAATACAAATAGATTTTTATTAAAGCATTTCACCACTTAAAGCTTGTTGTGTACAACAGCAATCTGATTTGGGTTTTATATTGTTGGCTTTTTTAGATACCTAAAGATGTTATATATCTAACTCTCTCAGGACATAATAAGGTATTTTGCATGGCATTCTCTTTTCAGTAATGTATATGACCACCTACAGCATCAACCAGGAGTCACTGCATATTCTGCTAAGCATAATTAGAATGTAAAGCTAGCACTTCCAAAGAGAAGAAAGATTACTTCTTTAATATACATACTATTGAAAATTAAAAAAAAAGAAAATAAAGCTCAAAATAGTACTTTGAATCCCCAGACTTCTTTCTTGTGTAAATATGCACATACAAAAAATAATGTATTGTTCGAAAACATGGGACTAGTTACCAGTGGAAGCAAGTTTTATGCCATCTTCTGTATCGTCTCATCTGAAAAACAAAAAATAATTATTAGAAATTGCTCACTTCTGTCATACTTTACCCTCATTTCATTACTGTAGCAACTTCACTGTTCATCTAAATGGTAATGCTCTCTATTTGGCTTTTTTGGCTTTGCTTGACAACCAAAAAAGTCTACTGTTGAGGATTTTTGAAATGCCTCTGTCTGAATTGTTACCTTATGCTACTCAACACAATACAAATAATATTGGAGACATTCTCATGCAGTAGATTATGAAGTCTTATATTATAAGACTCGGTGAGAGGAAGTTTTGCCTTAAGAGCAAGGAGAAAACATCCATCTTGATGTATGTAGACAATAGGAAGGGTTGTTTAAGAAAAGGTACACCTGAAAAATTTTTTAATGAAGGTTGAGATCTGGACATGTATAGTCTTGCAGGAAAAAAAGTTTGTCATGACTTTATCTTTTTTTATCAATGTTATCACTAATGTCATTAGAGCCATAATAATAATGTCATTAGAGTCATAAATGTCATTTATGGATTGTGGCCTAAACAAGCATGCTTGTGAGTTACCACCAATGTTTACCTTCTAAACAAATCAAATTCAATTATTCTGACTTTTGCAAGAGTTTGGTATGTATTCTCTTATGTATATGACATTAAAAAAGCAGTCAATCATACTGAGTACATTTTGTCTACTTGTATTTTTTTGTGGGAAGGAGGAGTTCCTTCCTTATGTGTCTGCTGTTGTCAGCAGTCTGGCTGAAACCATTGGAGCTCCCATTGAAGTGAGTAGGAATGCTGCTAGAGATGTGCTTTGGTTTAGGAATATGTCATGACAGCTCTACAGCACATATGCTTCCATTAATGGAAGCTGGAGCTGACATTGACAAAAAAATGCAGCCAAAAGTACTCCTGAAAGAAAATAATGAATCTAACACCCCAGTTTACATAATTACCATCTGTTAAGACCAGGAGATCTTGAAAATAGAACGTTGTTGGTAAACTCTGCATCTCACTATTATCATTGCCATCTTTCACTTTAATTGAGTGAGTGGGGAAGTCAGGGTAAAAAGATCAAGCTGTCTCTCAAAAGCAATTTATTTTTGGTTTGTTTTACTGAAAATTTTAATTACCAGCTACTTTTCTGTTGACTTTTTTTCCTTCTTGTGCCCTTGCATGCCATAGTTTTGTAAAACGTACTGGATGAAGGTGTGTGTCGCTGTGTCACATTGTTAATATACCTCGATGAAGTGTACAGATCTGTACAGATCACAGCAAGGCCTGGTGGGCAAACACAAACATTGTTTTTATGAGATAGAAGCATGAGATTTTTTTTCTGGAGGATTGCTAGGCAATTCAGCTAGAAGCATGCAGCCTGTTCTGACACCAGAAACTATTAGTGGCTAACATGAGTAGATGTCATAAGAGAACGGAAAATGACAGAAAAAAACCCCCAAAAAATAACCAAAAAAATAACCAAAAAAAAAAAAAAAAACACCCTTTCCACTGGAGAAAGGTAAATAAATGTAACCTTCCTTCAAATTTCAAAATTACACTTCAAACTATAACTTCTTCAGTCCTAGAAGGAATCACATTTGAAATTACTACCTATCTTTTTCAGAGGAAAATACTGTCCTTTGGCTTTTTTACACCCATTGTTCTGACAATTACAGGAATTACGAAATGTTCATATAACTGTAAAAATTTTGGCTAGAGTTACTTCTGAGTTTCTGCTGTGTAATTTAGGGACTGCGTTCTCTAGGTACATGAAAGGACAGAGTTGGCAAGTCACAGTAGGGGGGGGATACTATCTAATATAGTTCTTACCTTTTCACATTTGCAGCTGTGACCTTATTATTCAAGCAGTGACCATGTATAGCTGCAAAGGGAGAATGCATAACTCAAATCTTATACTGTTCACTACTGGTGGCCTGCAATATTAAGGGTCAGACAGACAGAACAGATAGAACCAGGCAGGCAGAACATGTACAAGCAGGGATGATACTCATATACATATAAACAAGACAGGCTGGAGGAAGCCCAGGACGTGGTACAGCCTACAGTGATCATATGATCTCAGATGCTACCAGCTTCAGTATATATTCACTTGTCCTCTGCATTCTGCTGATTACTGATCACATCTGTCCACACTGCTCTGAGACACTGAAGGTGTGAATAGTCCCTCTGGCTGTTATGACATGAAGCCTGGTGCTTGGATTTCTTAGAGCTTGTCAGGTCACAGGTTCCACAGCAATGCCTTCCCTTTCCCTTTCCCTTTCCCTTTCCCTTTCCCTTTCCCTTTCCCTTTCCCTTTCCCTTTCCCTTTCCTTTACCTCTTCTTCCTTTTCCCTTTCTCTTTCTTCTTCCTCCTTTATTATTATTATTATTATTATTATTATTATTATTATTATTATTAGCTGATCCAGAGAGTCCAAAGACAGTTCATCTTCTCCAGGATCAGTTGTTTGTGAAGGAAAAATAGATTTATTGCTCACTTGCAAAACTATCTGGACATTTATTTCAGTTCAGTGTTGAAACATCCACAGAACCCAAGCAGCTAGGCAGATTGCTACATATCTTAAGTAAGCAAGGAACTTAAACTGTGATTCATGTGGATATAACGTCAGAGCAAAACCTGTGCCAAGGAGACATGAAATACACACAGATTCGTGCTTATATTCAAGGAAGAAGACAGGAATCTATTCACCCTCATAGTGATCCAGTTTACAGAGTAGCTTTCAGAAATGAAAATTATGCATAAGTACAAACACAAATCCATCTGGTGCATGCCCCCTTTATGTTTAATTTCCAAAACAATGGGAATTTATTGATGTGCTGCCATAAAATGATAAACCAACGGAAAAAGTAAATTGTGACTGCTTTGATGTATCAAATGATAAAACTACCTAAATTCTACACTTACCTGTATCACATGAGACAGTGTTACCTATACTGCCATGTCTATCTGTTCTTCCAGAATATGGAGGCAAAGTAAGTTTCCAGGATGTCTTCCAGATGAAGATTTTAGGAGAAATAGAGTACTGTTGCACTTATTTCTGTGTTATTTTGTCTCTCACTAAGCAAGCATCTTATCCACATGACTGACTGACCAATACCGGCCAAGAACCGGTGCAAGGGAACGGCCCGTTAGTCATAAACTTCTTTTTTCATTTTTTTAATTTCATTTTCAAACATGCTTTTGATAAAAAAAAAAAAGTTTTTGGCAAACTTGCATCACATCAGTGAATTTCACTGTAGTAAATGGGCTGCTCTATAAGGATTTGTTTGATTAAATTTAGTATTTCACACATCATTTATTCTGATATATGAATTGTCTGACAGATTAATGCAACAGTTACTTTACAACTGCTTTCAGTAGAGGAAAAGAATGACAGCAAGTATCTTGAATAAGCACTGCCCACTCTACTCAGCAGCCCATCAGCAGTAATTTATGTAAAGAGGTCATTTTGCAAACACCCATTGGTGTTTGACCTATCAGCTGCTTGCTTACAGCAAAACCTCATGTGAACCTTATACTTACAGTTCTAGCAGAAGCCCTCAGTCTACATTCCATTTCCAATACAATCCCTGGATGATGCAGATAGATATAATGAGCTTCAGTTGCAGTACAGAAGACTAAGCTAAGCTAACAATAATGATTATTGAGCCATGTAGACAGACATCACCACAGCAGGATGCCAGGAAGAAGATGTTATTTTCTGCAGAGGTAGTTTCTGAAAAACTCTGCCAGGAAAGGCTTACGGATAGCTGGTCCCAACCTCAGTCAAGAGGCTGGACTAAACATCCTCTTAGTGTCTCTTACAGATATTTATTCTGGTTTTGTTTGTTTGTTTGTTTGTTTGTTTGTTTTTATGTCATGCCAGATCATTAAGATGTGAGCCTTCACTTTGAGGTAAGAGTTCATGCCTTGTAAGAACAGTATTATGGGACTCCTACTATCCTGGAATAAAGTGCTGCTCTCATTCCAGAAGTACAAGACAATTTCATGGAAGACAGTAAATGCGACTGCCTTTTAACTGAAATTCTGCTGTTTTCTGTAGTTTTACAGGCTATGTAATAGCACTGTACTAAAAGTAAGTATAGTCCTTTGCCCATTAAGCAATGACTCTATCAAGAATAATTTGGTACTGTTCAGTCACCACTTTTTCCCTGCAGACATCTACAGACGTATGTGTTGATGGGAGTCTCGTTTTTCATTTTAGCTGCTAGCAGTTCTTTAAGTATGTCTGGAACATACATACATGCAGATCTACCATATTGAAACAATGCTCCCATTAAGCCACTGTCTAGCTAATGCAGTAATAAAACAGTTTCTTCACTGGAGTTTCTTTTGAGTGGAGATCTCAAGGCCATAACAACTTTGTTTTTGTATTCTAAGGATATAAGTTAAGTTTCCACAACTGAAAAATACCACGTTTTACATATATTTTCCAGTTTCCACCTGGTATCCTACCATTATATGTTTTCTTTCAAGGTACCATTCCTCTCTGTCTCTACCAGGGCTGCTGTGTCTCCCTCAAGACTGATTCTTTGCCCGTGCAGTTTACTCTTGGTTGGAAGCCTTGACTGAGATTCAGTGATTTCAAAGACAAAAGGCAATTGTCTGTGCCTGTCTGCACAGGAGTGCTTTCAAAAATGATTACAAACAAAGCAGAAGCATGATTTTGAAGCGTAGTGATCAAACAACATTCAATACTTCTGCAGATTCTTCCTTCTCCCACCAAAGAGAAGGAAGCCTCATTTTGGCCTAATTCTGGAAAGGAGTTTAATTTGAGGAAAAGAGTTTAAAAATCCATTCATAATAATTTCCTCAATCCTTCCATGAAAAGTAAATTCATCTAACAGCATTTTCCTTTTTTCTCCAAGAAAACAATATCCAAAAGAGGAAAAGAGGTTCCTCCATCCACAGGAGAAACTCTCAAATGTCTCTGATCTCTTCTGAGGGCAGTATATATAATAAGGAAAAGCCTATTGTTATTATCTGCTTGGAAGCTGAACTGGTTGAAAACAGTGTCTATCAGTTCTTCTTGGTTTTAGATAGATGTGAAACAGAAAAGAAGCATGTTTGAGAACAAACTGTTTTTCATCATTTCTGATTCTGCCCCAGCTAAAGAAGGAAATGATAACACTCGTGAGTATGAAATGAATAAATAAATGCCAGGTAAATAATTATTTCCACATCCAGAGCAAACATTCATTCAGGGAGAAATCTAACCCTGAGCTACTAGCTCATCAGATTCTTTTCATCTCATAGTAATTGTTTTCCTCACTCTTATGAGAGGAAAACATAAGATTTATTTCAAAAACGAGTTAGTAAACCTGGAGGGACTCTGGAACACTGTGATAATCTCATGGGGTATGTCTTTAATCTGGAAAAGAGCAGTTACTCCATTTTCATTAAAGGAGATATATATATATATATTAATTAAGATCTAATTAAAAGAAAAATAAAGCTTATGTGTGGCTTCCAGCTCGAGTAATGTACTGTAACTGCTTCAGCTTGGCAAGCATTACAAATACAGTATTAGTAAGGACAGCATCAATATTTGCTTGTTCTCCCAAAGCAATAACATAGAGAAAGACATTATGCCTTGATTTGTTTTCAGCAACAGCTCAGCAGGGAAGCATGAGACTTACTGTTACCAATGCTTAAAATAATCTAATAAGTAAAGCATACATCTGAGATAGAAAATAAAAACACAAGTGTGAAATTGCTTGTAACTGTTGGCAAACGTCTCGTGGAAACAAATGAGTCTGATTTTTGTTTAGAATAAGAAATACCTGTGTCTGAAATACAGCTGCCCAGATGGAGCCCAGTCAATAAGCAGAATGATAGAAACTGCCTTTGCTATCTGCAGTTAGTGACATTGAAGCTGTTTTTTGTTGTTCTTGTTTGTTTTGTTTTGTTTTTTTTCTGGGCATGCCCTGGGAGACAGAAGGGCTGTGGAGAGGAAGAGGGGAGTGGAGTGGAAGAGGATAAATTTGTGTCTTGAAACGTCGGTCATTTCATTGCCTGGAATGGAACTGAAAGCCCAAATTTGACTCTGTGAGCGTGCAGAGTTAAATACTTGCCCTTTAAACAAGGTGCAAATCCCACATTTCTCCATGATTCCTTTGCCTTGTACCACTAACTGGGGCCTTTACTCTCTCACCTTCAGCTCAGAAAGAGAGCCAAGCTCCACAGTCTTTGCAGTAGAAGGAAAGGATCTCTTCCTTGACCTGCTAGGAATGCTATTCCTAATGCAATTAATTTAACTAAGAGTCAAAGCACCAATGCAAGACTACCAGATTGGCATTTGGACACAACTTGTGAAGATGTTAGTTTTCTCTCCTTGTGCTCTTCCCAAGGAGCTTTATCCAAATATGCCTTGGCATGAGTGAACACCACTGTGCTGCTCCAGCCTCAGAGTGAATTCTCTTCCTAGTTGAAGGTGCTACAATTCCATGAGAAAAATCCTGCCACCTGCCTGAACTCTCCATTCCGGAGATTTGACTTCTTGTGGTAGGGGGACAGGATACAGTAGGACAAAAATAGAACTAACCAAACAATTACAGATATGCTTTGTGCTAAGGACTATTCTCCTATCCTGGACAAATTCTGTCTTTCCAAAAAACAAACTGAAGTCATTATACTCCTATTCATTTTTGAGAAATTGATTTAGAGTCCAGTTCTGAACCTGGTCAGCCTCTACTGTCAGTATTTTACTGACAGTATGTGCAACTTACAATTGTTTTATTGTATTGTATTGTATTGTATTCTGAGACAGCACATATTCTACTTTCAACTTTTGGCTCAGCCTTGAATACCTTTAAGGAAATGGTGATCTAATTGCTGATAGCACAAGTAGACCTTATCCAAAGGACAGAATGGAATGCCGGAAACATTTATCTAACCAAAGTGAAATTGGGTCCACGCTTTCACACTAGTATTATTAAGAAGGACATTGCAAATGTTATAGCTGCCTCTTGGAGAACTTTATGTGGAGGTTAACATGATTTTTCTCTGCTGTCCTATGTTTGTCTGCATAGGGCTGTTTGTGCCTGTATGTATGTATTTTCCTCAATGGAAAGATTTGAAAAAGATAAACAAGAGGGACTAAGGTTGTTTGTGTTGGATAAAAAGAATTTGTAACACACTTTCTGCTTACGTAGCTCAGAAGCTAGCAGCAATGAAAAGATAAATTCCTAGTTCTCTTAAAATCACCTATTCTGGCAGTCAAGACACCTTTGTGGAACCAGAGCTAAATTCAATAATCAGAGTGTAAGATTGCATTGTCAGGTTCTGACCATATTTTACTATAAAGCTCACAGGACTTTACAGTTTGGCCAAGAATTCCAGGTATCTTTAATGTGCCTAAATCTCAGCAATCTGAAAGTAACAGTTTATTTAAATACTTTCCAGTGTCTGGACCTTGGACATACACCAGTTTCAATAATGTTGTGTTGTTACATTGCACAGAGAAAAATGGCTGCATTTCCTTAAATTATGTTCAGAAACATACAAGACCAATTGTACCCATTTCACAATTAATTACAACAAACTATTTTTCTTTTCACAAACTTCATGTTCCATTTAATTCATGTTCCATTTAACACCATTTAATCTATGTAAGTCAAAGATTTACTTGTAGCAAGAGATTGATTGGACATTGTCTGTGCAGTCCTTGAAAGTATCAGTTTGAGTTTCCTATTGCATATAGGAGGAAGATCTAACTACAGCAGTTTCTGGCAGTAGCTTAACATGTTTATTCCTTCTCTTAAGCATTTCAGCAAGCACTGAGAATTGCATAACCTTCAGCCCTTAGGAAGAATTATTAGGGCCTCTCTTGTTCTAAGAGACAGGACATACATTTCTGATGGCGAGAAATGGCTGTTCCTCCTGAAAGTTTCAATTTGAGTTCTGTTCTGGGAGGTTCTGAAAGAGCTCACCATTCCTGTCCTACATGGAGGAGAAGCTGGTGGTGCAAAACCATCAGCTGAAAACAATGGCATGAAAAGAGGAGGTTCAGCATAAGCAATATATATTAAAAAGTAAGAACTGTACCAATGAGCTCTTCAGTGATACCATTCCCATTCTGCCAGCAGTCTGGATGCTGTCAGGAAGGGTTGGAGCAATAATGCCATCAGTATTTCAGTGGTGGTTACTTTGGCCTACTGGCAATAGACTATGATCATGGTCCAGAAAGAGCCTAGTTTGACCCTGCAAGAATGATGTTCTTTGCAACCCAGTTATGGTCATTCTAGCAAGTACTTGTGAATGTAGTTGATAGGAACAGCCACAATGTCTAGGTGGAGTGTCTGGGATCATGCAAAGCTGTACAGCTGCAGTTCAGCAAGTTGTATGCCATCTAAACTGTGGTAAAGGAATTGTGTGCATTCTTAGTTTGTGTGAAAGGGAGATAGAATAAATCAAATGGAAGTATGTTTACTGGAGGCTAAGAAGACATGTCCACTCTTTCAGTAGCCATCACCTCTAGTTGTGGAACAATCCTCTAATTGTAGAGGGTCATAGGGAAACCCTCTAGCTGTAGCACAGCCTGTGAAACAAAAGCACGCCACCAAACCACGCAAGGGGATGCTCTTGTACCAGTAAGGGGAAGAAAAATACTGAAGTCAAGACCAACATGAATACTGTAGATTTCAGTGGTAGTAAGCACTTCCTTTAGATAAATAAATAAATAAACCAATGAAGGTAACAGCATCAAAACTGCCAGGAAATGGAGGCACGCATTGGTACAAAGCCAATCTTCAATGCGCTAATTTGTATGTATTTGAAGGAACTTCTCTAAGTCAAAGGGATAACTGCTAGAAAAAATTGACGGGATGGGCTATCAGTAATCAGACAATTTGTGGCTACATGAAGGCAGATTACAATATTCTCTTATCTGTCCTCTTTGTCAGTAAGGAACTGGAATGTTTTCAACAAGAAAGAGAGGCCATTTGTTTAAAAGTGATAGAAAATAAATACCTCCCTTGCACTGCACTTCATTAACCTCTGGCACTGGATATTACAAGGGTGGACAGCAAGATAGATTTGAAAAAATTACAAAAAATCTGAAATATTTATACTAGTTAGGGAAAAAACATAATTACATGAGAGAGAAGAGGTATTATGTATGCAGACTGGAAGAACTCAATGGGAATAGCACTGTGAGGAGGACTTAGTGGTTACTATCACCTCAAGTGGAGGAAGAAAGATAGAGAGCCAAGAAGGTCCAAAAACACTTACAAAATTTTAAAGTAAGGATCTTAGGCTCAGTGCCTGTAGTTGAAGTGAATTTGGTCTTGCTAAATCTATAACAGCTGCTAATGTCCTTGGAATTGTTTTCACTTGAACTTAGTTCACTAAATAAACAGGTTAGATCAATATGATCACAAACCCAACTGTAAATCACTTTGGATAATATACAGATATTAACAACTGCCAAGCTGTTTCTCTGCAGCTGGAGTGAGTCAGCCAACAGCACACATGGTCTTCAAGTTTTGTCATTTGAAATAACAAGTCAGTTTACATTACATTCATATTCTATTTCAATCTCAAAGTAAAAGTGTATGATTCAAACAAAATATCAGCTCAGGGTTTCAAGTTACAAAGCTATTTCTTTCCACATGTCCAAACTATGCCTAGCAGGTGAATAAAGTTCTTGTATGATAACAAAAAAAAAGCAACTCAAGGATAAGATGGTCTTGAATGTTTTCTTTTCTTGGAAATACAGGATTACAGAAATGTCTTCTAACTGTCTGCATGTTGAGGGAGAAAGCTTGGCATTCCTTGCTGCAAAGGCATTCTGCTGTGTCACTTCTAGCCTGCTGTCCACCAAGGCAGTGTCTGTGACAATTCAGTCAGATCAGCCATTAAGAAGGGAGAAATTGATGTTTTAATGTTTAGAAGCAGATTTGCACCAATTTGAATGACTATATACTACCTTTTGCCTGCATTTTATGTAAGGGAGGGGAAATCCAACTGCTTTCTAGTATCTTAGTGCAAACACTGAGAAGAAAAAAAACACTGGCACTCCTTTCCAGGCCTGGCTGCAGAGGATCCCTGCTTAAAATGTGGGCACCAACGCTTGTTTGCACAGCAGTCCTAATTCATTTCTCACTGTTAGCACAGTTGATTAATGCAACTATTTTTTTCCCTTCATTAACTCTGCAACAATTTTTTTTTAATAAATCATTTTTTTTAAAGTAACAGAACTGCAAAAAAGAAAGTAAAAATGAGAAGAAAAAAAGAAGGAGAAAGGAATCTAATAGCAATGTCTGTCTGCAGAGGTAACACTTGCATCAATGGGAAAAACTGAAAGCCAGAAAGATTTATCAGATGGAGAGATTGGTGAAGACATGGTGATTCTAAGACAGACGTGTTAAGATAAGTTATTCCCTTTTTCAGTGCATTCTATGTCAGACAAAATATATGACGGACAGCTCAGGACACAGATGAAAAAATAAGAACCTTCCCTTCCTGAAAAGTCAGAATATCACTTTCGTAGTACATCAGTAGGACTATTTGCTGGACGAAGTAAGAAAATTTCTCTAAGAGGTTCAGAGAAAACAATAAAGTAATAAATCAATAAGTAAAGCTAGCTGGCACATTTTGAACATAAATCTTTGAGAAGTTGTATTGAAAATTTAAGACTGAAAAGGCTGAACTACCGTGTCTTCCTCACAAAACTGTTGTCTTGGTAGACAGCTGATAATGCTATGGCATAGGAAAGTCCATTCAAGACATCCAGCTAGGACTGCAGAAGAGACACAAATCTGTAGGAGATATGGACCTCTGGAGTGGCAGCTGAAGGAACAGACTATAATGTGTTTTTTCACCTATATGCAGGCAACTGAGTCATATTGCAAATGACTAGCTGAACATCTTAATTTCAGCTTTTGAGAGCATATTAAATGAAAGTGGGAAGAGCCCTAAGGAACATCCTGTCCTGTTGCTCCCACACCATTCCTTGAGGAGACACAGTAGTCAGATATTAAATAATATACTACTTTGGATGTTGTCTCTTTCCCTGTGATGTGACTCATCTCCTGATCTTGCTGCTGCACCAGCAGTGCTCCAATCAGAAAGCAGCTGGGCAGGAGATAAGCCGTGCCCACAGCTTATCTGTTGCTATGACAAGAAAAAATATTGTATGTATGTGATGAAAAAAATATGTATTTCATATTTGTTCACTCTTTTCTATGATTTTGTTGGAAAAAACTGAAGGATCTTGATTTTTAAGTTGTATACTTTTTCTTCCTAAAATACATTCGATGCTCCCTATGATTTGTTCTTTAATAATTAATTAATGAACACAGAAACTGAGCCAGGCCTTCATTGGTTTAAAGTCAGCCATAATTTGAAGAAAAAAGACTATTTGAAGAAAATAAATAAATAAATAAACCTTCAAGTTAGACAAAAAATTGGGACAAAAGAGAACCAAGTTATGTTGCTTTAACCTCTTTACAGACTTCACATGTGGTCACATTAGATTTGATCAGTTTACATTATGTTCATTAAGGTTGCTTTATATCCACCCTATTAGCTTCTTCATAGGCAGCACAAACACACCTGGTTTTGACCTACCCTACAATCAAATATATTTTTCTTTTTTTTTTTTTGAAACCAAAAACTCATGAGAAATGTCTGGAGCAGCTTGTTTGCTGTTCTTACATTACTGATTTCTATTCCCAGCCAGCTCTCCTCTGCTTCTGACTGTAAAATGGATGTGAAAGGACTTCTCATACCTTAAATTGTTTAGATATTCAGCTTAGGAGCTATATCCTGGTTTTGCCATTCATTGCTGTGGAACAGATATCTTCTTCGGATGATAACAAGTAAATATTTATACTTCCATAATTATAGTTAATAATATGAGCTAACAATAGTTGCTACTAATAGCTGCTTAACAAGTTGCTCTGCTTTGGATTTGCATGGAAGGAAGATGTGAACTCCCATCTAATCCAGGATTAATTCTGGCACAATGAGCCATTTTTTGCATATGCCAGCTCCTTGGTTGTCAAGTGAGAAATTGAATCAGAGTTTACAGATATGTGCAATGATTGTGGGAAGAGTACACCATTCACTTACATCAGAGTAGACAGATTTTAGGTGTATAGCAGTAATTAGTGGACTTTGGGGGACAATTATCATGTCTTGTGCAGGATGACTTGTCGTCTGCTGCATCTAAACTACAGTCAACTAAGGGCTCCCACAGTCCTAAATTAAATCTCAGTCTAAAATAACCTGTTCACGTTACAGGTCTCTGCTGAGCTATGTTTTGCAAAATACCACGCATCCACGGCAGCTGTAAAACTTGAGTGCCAAAGCAGGTATTTTCAAGTCCAAGTGCTTTATATGTTCCTCATCAGTGGGGAAGAAAATGAAACACAAAGCATTTGAAACAGTCTGATATTTTTAGACAATCAAGTTTTCCCTTCAGATTCAATTGGAATTTTACTCCATTACTGTACCATTACAGCAGCTTTCTTTTTTATGACATTTCTGTTAAACTCTTAAGATAGCTCCTTTACAAGTATAATTTCAGCTTCTGAGTTACAGGGCATTTTCCCCACACAGTAGAGCAATGAAGCAAAGTATTTAAATGGAGACTGCTGTAGTACTTCACAGTCCTACTGTAGACAGAAATATGGTAGCAGAATTGCAAACAGTCCTTCTTCCTTGCAGTCCTGACAAAATCCAGGGAAGTGCTTGTATCTTTCCTTAATGTTGAAGCTGATAAAATATACCTCAAATGTATATCCAACCTGTATGCGATACCTATTTGCAGTAACAGAGGTTTACTTCAAGCAAGTGTGGGTACTTGAGCAGATTCCTTGAGCACCGTGGTTAAACAAACAAAATATTGCAGATTTTCTGTTGAAATGGTCTTCAGATTTCAGTGTTTGAGAGGGAAAAGTGGAATTTTAATTTATTGATCTTTTTTCCCATTGATTTTTTTTTTTTAATATACCCAGACAACCTCTAGCAATGCCAGGCTATATCAAAACTAAAAAACAGTAAGTTTCCAGACATCTTAGACACTTTCTAAACTGCAATTTATCATGCATTTTCTCCCCCTCTCTTTTTTTATTAAATGAGCTGCCCTGGGCAATTAGCTGAACTGAAGTCTTCACAAGATGCTTTTTCAAATATTCTCAAGAGTACAGATAACATCATGCAAGATTTTTATCCTGGAAATGAAACCTAATACTGATTGATTGCACATCACTGTGGCACAGTCCTGGAAGGAATATGACTGAACACTGTAACTGATAAGATTACAGACTTTGAGAAGAAAATGTTTTTGATGTCAGACTCTTGAAATTCAACAAGAGCAAGCGTAGAGTCTTGCACTTGGGGAGGAATAACCGCATGCATCACTAAAGGCAGGGGGTTGGCCTGCAGGGAAGGAGCTCTGCAGAGAAGGCCCTGGGTGTCCTGGTGGATAACAGGTTGGCTGTGAGCCAGCAGTGTGCCCTGGTGGCCAAGAAGGCCAATGGGATCCTGGGGTGCATTAAAAAGAGCATGTCCAGCTGGTCAAGGGAGGTGATCCTCCCCATGTACTCTGCCTGGTCAGGCCTCATTTGGAGTGCTGTACCCACTTCTGGGCTCCCCAGCTTAAGAGAGAGCTGATGCTCCTGGAGCAAGTCCAGCAAATGGCTAATAAAATGAGAGATGGGAACACCACTCATGTAAGGGAAAGCTTAGAGAGCTGGGCCTGTTCAGACTGGAGAAGGCTCGGTGAGTATCTGATCAGTAGGACCAGAGTGGGACCAGACTCCTTCCAGTGATACCCAGCAATGGGATGAGAGGCGATGGGTGAAAACTGAAATACAGGAAATTCCAAAAGAATATAAGGAAAAACTTCTGTAATATGCAGGTGACTGAACACTGGCACAGATTCCCAAAGCGGTTGTAAAGTCTCCTTTCTTTATTTAAAAGCTGTCTGGAGCAGTCTGGGAATGTGTTCTTCCTTGAGCAAGGAAGTTGGACCAAATGACTTTCAGAGATCCAACTTCAACCAGACTGTGATTCTGTAATACTACCTAGCTATTTTTTTTTTTTTTTTTTTTTTGCTGCTGTTGTTAAATCTTTGGTGCTGCTTGCAGAAAGGACTCCTCCAGTCTGCCTCGCCTATGATAGAAATGAATCTCAGTGTAACAGAATATGATTTGATTCAACTCTTCTAGCCTACCTAACTTCAAACATATAATAATTAGACATCTAGGCATCTCTGAGCTAATTATCTCAGACAAAATGGAACGATGGCAGTGCAAGGCAAGTATCCATCCAACATCTCTGAGAACAGAGTGATTTGTCACCTGAAAATAACTAAGGCCATGGTTTTCAATGATTAGAGTACAGCCAGCAGGCTCCCTTTATAATCTTACTTCAAATTTAAAATAGAAACCCATTTAGTTTTCTACTAAAGAGCATTGATCTTCTTATCTAGTGTCAGAAAGTGTCAGAAAACTGAAGCGTCACATATTTTAACTTTTAAAGGCAGTCAACACTAAGTCTGAGAAAAAGGATGAAATCACCTCTCAGAAAGTCTTCATTTTTTAGAGTAAGTATACTAGCTGCAATGCTGTTATTTGATGTTTGCAGCAGAATAGTATCCAGGGATTTGAAGAGAAACACACAGCATCAGCAAAACAGTCTTGACTTCATTTGTTTCCACTGACTCATAAAATCAAAGCGATTGCAGTGCTTTCTTATGACTGTAATAGTAATCCCCACAACCGTGTCACATCCAACAAGTAAAGAAATCAGAATCCCTTCTGTACAAGTCATACATTACACATGATATATCATCTTTTTTCTTGAGCCAAAGGGTAAGAAAAAAATACAGCTCCTGTGGCAGTAAGTAGTAAAGGGAGAGAAACCACAAACTTCACATGACTCCCTAGGTGCAGATGAGCCTCTCGTGCACTTCCTTGACAAAAATTAATTTGTGATATCTTTGTTTGGTTTCAGACAAGTATAACTGCTGCTGCATAGGTGAGACTGAGCATTCCTATGCGCACCTACTTGTCTGACTGAACTCACAGGGTAAGACCAAACCTTCACTTTGAGAAGCAGCTTGTTTAGCTTAGCTACCCTGAGCATAAATCAAAAGCCTCATCCAAAATTTGCCAAAGCCACCTTCCATGCATGAAGCTGTGAACTGTTTTATTCATACTTGGACCTGAGACAGAAGGCAGCCTTTCATATGCTAAGCACGTGCATTTGAACAAAGCAACCCCCACCAAGGAAAGCCTGAACAAAACCAAAAGGAGGCTGACACAGAGCAGAAGCTGAGGACCTATATGTACATAGGATAGCAAGAGAAGCACATAAATACCCTGCAAAGGTGAAGTGTCTCACTGACTTCTGTGGCAAACAGGATAAGGTATAGATAGGAAAGTCATTTCTTATCAGAATGCACTGCTGGGAACAGCTGACTCACCAGAGAGTTGCGCTGCTGTACAGTGGGATCTTCATAGGCTAGAGAGATAAGACAAGAACATTATTACATTCAAC
The DNA here is from genome assembly GCA_037305975.1 of Chrysolophus pictus. Taxonomy (NCBI): domain Eukaryota; kingdom Metazoa; phylum Chordata; class Aves; order Galliformes; family Phasianidae; genus Chrysolophus; species Chrysolophus pictus. The sequence goes on from CM074614.1 coordinate 13,470,878, forward strand.
AAGAAGAAGTGTTAAGTCCTGCACCTGGGAAGGAACAACAGCAGATACCAGGACCTGCTGAGGGTCACCCAGGCAGAAAGCATCTTTGTCCAGAAAGATCTGGGTGTCCTAGTGGACACAAGTTGAACACGAATAAGCCATGTGCTCTTGCTGCTAAGAAGGCTGACAGTATCTTGGCTGCATTAGGCAAAGTATCACCAACAGATTAAGAGAAGTGATCCTTCCCCTCTACTCAGGTGCTGATAAGGCCACATTTGGAATGATGTGCCCAGTTATGGGCCCCCCAGTACAAGAGAGACCTAGATATACTGGAAAGAGTCCAACATAGGATTACCAAGATGGTCAAAGGACTGAAGCACCTCTTCTGTGAGGAAAGGCTAAGAGAGTTGGGACTGCTCAACCTGGAGAAGAGGAGGCTTAAAGAAGATCTTACTGAGGTGTATGAATATCTGAAAGAGGGATGCAAAGTAGGCAGAATCAAGCACTCTTCAGTGATGTCCAGTGATGGTTCAAGAGGCAGAGGGCACAAACTTGAGCGCAGAAGGTTCCCTCTGAACATAAGGGAGCACTTCTGTACTATGAGGGTGACAGAGCATTGGCATGGGGTGCTCAGAGAAACTGTGAAGTCTCCTCCTTGGAGATCTTCAAAAGCTGCCTGGATACAGGCTTGGGCAAACTGCTGTAAGTGTCCCTGCTTGAGCCACCAGAGATTCCTTCCAACTTCAGTCAATTCTGTGATTCTGTGATTTTGTTGTACTATGAGGACTGGACTTAAAACAAACATCTAACATTTGGACAATCAAAAATTGACCAGGAGATGATCATACCAGTCTTTACAAAAATTTGCTGTAAAGAGACTCAAGATCGTGTTTGAAAATGAACATGCAGGTTCAGTACAGTTGAGGTGGACTGATTGTTTACAGCAACATGATTATGGGAACAACATTCCTTTGCATTCTTTTTCTAATCCATTTCAGCAGAACTGAAACCCTAAGCCAGTGCTAGGGATCCCTAGCCCATGGATTGAGCACAGTACAGAGGTACCTGAGGCAGAAGTCTAGCTATACCATTTTCATCATGGTCTCATGCTCACTTGGCTCCAGTCTTTGGCATTGGAGAACTAAGGCAGTTGCAACTTAGTGTGTCAGCATTATGTTTGTCTGTCATGGAGAATGATGGAGAAACGTTGTATAGGCATCTGTGTATGCTCAGGAAATACATCTCCAACAAGAGATCAGCTCTTAGGACAGCAAGTACCAGAACACATTGAGTGACTGTGATTTTATACTCAGTTCTCTTTGTTGGACATGCCTTCCTCTTTCTTCTTGTTCAGAGTCATTTTATAATTTATAATTTTATACATTTATGCAAAATGTAAATGCAATCTTGGCCAGAACACTTTGTTTGGTAAAACAGAATCAGATTTTTTTCCTGTGTTCTAATGTGGTTTCTCACCTCTGCAAAAATCCCTGCTCATGCTAGGAGCAAGGATTTATGCCCCTCCCTGTGGACAGTGCTGGGCACTGCACTTAATTTTGCAGGACAATAATCTATTTGTGGACAACAACAAAAAGTATTCTATCTGTTCATCAGTTTTTAAAACCCATCAGTCTTTTAAGAGAGCTAAGGGAAATATCTCTGTGGCGTACACCACAAGAGATTTTAAGCTTAGAGGAGAATAGAGTTTAATTTAATTTTCCAGAAAATAAAAAATCATTGCAGTGTCAAAGTTTACAAGATCTCTCAATCATCTTTTTCCCGGTTTATGAGTCTCCATGCACTGACCTGTCCTCCTCTTATTCTCTTTCCTCAATGCCAGGAGCTGTCTAGAGCCATGGAAATGGATTGACGAATGCAACACAGTCCTTAGGTTCTAGCTGAGCCCTCAAAATATGAAGTAAGGACATGATGCAAGCTTCTTAGTCTCTGCAGCACGTGTATGCCAAGAAAACAATCAAGACCCATGGGAATACCTAAAGCAACTAGAACAGTTTGGCCCAGATTCAGTATTAAGTGCGCGAATGCTTTACCCCAAGAGTAAAAAGTGTAAGACAATAAATCTCTAGGGCAGTTATGACAATTCTTTGCAAGAACATGAAGGTCTGAACATTGTAGTTGCAACCAAAAAGTTTCAAAAACAGCAGACTGCTAGATGTCCCCATTAATGGTGCAGGATCTCTTGACAGCTACAGGTCTGCTGTGAGTAAGATGAAGTAAGGCAGAGTGGTTTAGATTCACCAGATGAACTAAGAAAATGTAATGTCTGAGACAGAAAAATCTTCCTGCAAATGCAGGATGAAGATATAAGGACTCTCTGCTCTTGCAGATATAAAATCTGTGAGTGCAACCAGAATATGCAGTCTCTACAAAAGTTAGAGGATCTACAGCTGAGATGAGGTATGGGGTTTTTAATACCCCCAAAAAATCTTGCACATACCAAAGAAAGGAGCAAGGAAATACATCTCAGGTAGCCCCGCTGATGGTCTGCCCAAATGGACAAAATTTCACTCTCTCTAAACAAGCTTTGATGCCAACAGTCTTCCAGATACAATATTCCCACCACAAGTATAGATATTCAATCCTTTAGAAACCTCAGGAATCACCTGGCCTCACTCCAGCCTTGCTTACATTCTTCCTGAGCCCTTGGGATGCTATCTCATATGTTCTTTACTATGACCCTGGCTTTCAAGTTTAGAACACTGAACATTGTGAAATCAGAGCTGGCCTGGGAACATGAGTTAGGCTATACTAGCATGCACATTTTTCTAAGTTTTATTCTCCACTGATTGACATTATTAATGTTTCCCTGACATTTTGCAAACATATATGGACTGTGTCAGCTGTTTCCACTCAGCTTATAGCCTTTCTCTTCCCTGGAGCACCATCATGTGAGAACCAAATTACTCCAAGTGGTGGCCCAAGACAAATCCTCTTCACTCAGTGCGGCCCAGGCAGGCCAAAAGGTTGGACACCCATGCTTTAGAGTTTCTAGATGTTCCAGGGAATTCCATTTTTTCTCAAGGATACTCCAGTTTTGAGAAAATCAAACACATCTGAAAGATTTTTCTTGACCCTTGGCAAAAAACATAGCTTGCCTGAGGATGCATGCAAAAGCAAGTTGAAAATGGCTGGTAAATCCTTTATTGTGTAACTGTTACAAAACAGACTTGTTAAATAAAATTTGCTCTGCTTCTTCTCAGTATCCCCTGCTCAAAAAGTTGTTTGTTACACAGTCACTTTAGGTCCATGGAAATATCTATCTCTCACTGCATTCCCTGGCAAGTCAGTTATACTGTCCTTGCGCTAGCTGAAGAATGCATAAAATTTCACAACATCTTAAGTCTGATAGTTTTAAAGTATGTTTTTAAAATTATTTTTTCAGCTAATCAGTTCTCAGTCTTGGTTGACTGTTGCATGAGCTTTCACACCAGTTCAGGGGGAGGAGCAAAAACTGGAATGTCAAAGTGGGGAGATGTGGGATGTTCCCTTTGAGAATCAGTGGGGCATACAAAAGTTCAAGGTAACAGGAAAACCACAAATTTTCTGTGGAGACCTAGAAAAGAACACAGCTTATTGATTTATAACCTTGAATGTCAGACTGTGTCCTCAGGGTTTCTAAGTTCTTCATAAAACCACTTCCCTTTTCCTTCCCTTTCTCATTCCTCTAATAAGCATAATAACATAACAAAGCAAAATAAAAGTTGGGTCTCTAACAGTTAGATGACTTTACAGGACTGAACTGAATAACTGAACAAATAAGAGCTTTGCATTCTTTAGGCTGTGATCCTTGTTTGTGGCTTAAGCCACAAGTGGCTTGCAGCTGGATGTCAGTTTTATGAGGACTTTAAAGATAAAAGCTGAAGCACAGAAAAAAGCAAAAACTGTAGCAGCAAGGAAAAGCTGTAATAAGAGAAAGTTTAGCAAAAGATGTTTTCAGGAGTTAGCATAATTTGGAAAATGCACTCCTAACCCTCCTGAAAATATATGTATCTAAGTAGAAAATTACTCTGCACAAATGTCTGTCACGGACCTCCAGGATGAGGAGGTTAGTATGTGCATGCCTTAGGGAAATAAATTGTACTGAAAATCTTTATTTGTTCTTTGGCTAATTGTACACTGTGACCCTTTCCTGTGTCATGCTAACCTGAATTTGCAAGCTGATTCTCCCAAAGACTTACACAAGAATTTGAATACATGGTTATATGTGCTTCCTTATTCAGCAGAGCATCTGAACAGATGTTGCTGGCAGTGGAACCTATGTGTTCCCAGTGAAGAGCTCGTGAAGCACTTACTTGGATAGGGATAGATTAGTTGACTGAGCCTCCAACATTGAGTACTGACAAGAGAGTCTCTGCAATTAGAAAAAATCCTTTGAAACAAGTATATTCTCTCTCCTAGATTTCCCTTATCTTCTCTCCCAGCTTTCCCTTTGGGATGCAGGTGAATTTAGATTTAGACAGACTACTGTCTGTCATTTACCTCTTCCCTTTAAATCTCAGCTTAACTTCTCCCAGAGTATCAGCATAATACAGCTTTTCAAAAAAGCTTAAACTGTCACAGAATCCCAGAGCTTCCTTTTACTCCTCAGGGATGACAACTCCCAGTCTATTTATCAGTATAGGGTTACAGTCAGTTCCTTAATTGAAGAGGCATTTAGAACAGTCAGAAAACATTAGAAATGGCAAAAAGCATTCATTTATGGAATGATGTAGAGAATACTTAATGCATTTGCAGATCTTCCTTTACTCTTTGTTGCTGGTTCTTTATAAGGCCTATCGTATTGTGTTTTATCACAAGGGTATAAGCCTCCTGCGCTCTGCAGTTTCTGGGGAGATGATTATTTTCCAGGCCTCATCGTGTAAACATTTTATCTAATGCACATGATCTAGACTCTTCAGAGCCAGTAAGAGTAACAACCTTTCATGCACCAAACCCTACCAGCAGACAGCTTGGGATCACCACCTTCAGTCACATCACTGGCATAGTACTTGACTAACTGAAATTGCTGCTGACACAAAAATTTCTAGCTCAATGAAAGCTTCTGCCAGAACAATATGATTCTATATATAGAATCATAGAAGGGCCTGGGTTGAAAAGGATCACAATGATCATTTAGTTTCAACCCCCTGCTACGTGCAGGGTCGCCAACCACCAGACCAGGCTGCCCAGAGCCACATCCAGCCTGGCCTTGAATGCCTCCAGGGATGGGGCATCCACAACCTCCTTGGGCAACCTGTTCCAGTGTGTCACCACCCTCTGAGTGAAAAACTTCCTCCTAATACCTAACCTAAACCTCCTCTATCTCAGTTTAAGACCATTCCCCCTTGTCCTATCACTGTCCATCCATGTAAACAGTCATATGTAGGTATCAGCAACTGTCCATAGGGCTTTCCTTAGCCAGCCTTTAGAGTAGCTCAACAGTCCAAGAGAAGCTGAGATTCACCAACAGATTTAGTAATTTCTCTCCACTATGAAATGGAAAAAAACCCATACTTGTCCAAAAACTGCACTTCTCTTCAAGGCGCTTCTGAATCCATGCAATTGAGTTCTCCTGCTCTTGCACTTGTGTACAGATATGCAGAAATGACAAGTTTTCCATCAGTTTTAATTGTCAGATTTTCATTTAGGCATTCCGTAATTTTGGTATCAGAAGCAGACATGCTCTGAATGTTGACAGACTGATAATGAAAGCAACAGTTTCCACACAGCTATAGTTTTCCTCCCCTGTGATCATATCTCTTTCTTGAAGTAAACAGTTCAAAGATTGTCATATAAAGCACAAAATAATAGTCATACTGGATAAGAACAAAGGCCTATTCAATCTCATATCTCAGCAACACCAAAACCACATAGATAAGAATGCATCTAAGGTCAGAACAGACCTGCAATGACACTACCAAATAATTTTGTCACAGACACTAAGTTTTGTGGCTGGAAACTTCAAAAGGCAAAAGCACGTGCAACTTTATCCATACTGATGAACTTCCAACTAATTTTCTTCCGCGAATTTGTCCTGTCTCTTTTTTAATCCATGCAAAGTCAGCCCCACAACACTTTGGAGCTAGGGGTCTATAGTTCATATTATCTATGTATTATGTTAATAAAATGTTAATAAATTAATAATATAGTTAATTTTCCCTTGTTTTGAACACACTATCTTACGTGTCATTTTGAGTACCTTATTTATTTTATTATGAGAAACAATGACTTCCCTATTTCCTTCACATTCCTCTATCCTATTCCCCTCAGTCAGCTCTTTTCCAGCCTACAGCATCTTCATCTGTTCTAGGAATTCCTGCTTTGCTCCACTATCTGCAGTATGTAGATCTAAAGCAACAAACAGTCCTCTAAGCAGTTAAAAAAAAAACAAAAAAAAAAACAAAAGAAAGCTACTGTGGTGAAAACAAGTGGGAAAAATGCAAAAATGACATTGTTCAAAAACGACTAGAAAATAGTTGGAAGGAACAAAAGCTAGCAGATTCTCCAATTCTATAACCTTCCTTTCAGTGTAAGGCAAAAATTGCAGCAGTTTCCTTATACATTTCAGTCAGTCTTGTTCACACAGAAGTGTGTGGGCAGGGGTGCAAATCAAAGAAGACACTGCATTTTGCTGCTTTATCAAAAATTCTGGTCGTGTGGCAAGAAATCACCTGTGTGTAGCTGAGCATCAGAACAATTTTCTATCCAAAGCCTTAACTGTCCCACTCTTCCTTCCAGAAAACAGTGACTGTGACACCTGAAATGCCTCAGACACAGCAATAAAGTTAATTTCATTAATTATAAAATCCTCACATAACTGGTTTGACAGCTACTGCGATAAATATCTGCTCTGATTGATACAGACACATAGAAGAAACTTGTAATGGAAAAGCTGCTTCACCTGTGACTAGCAAACCATGAATTAGAGGCAATAATTGGCCCTACAAGCAGATAATAATGTCATCATCATTATTGCTAGTTGTCACCTTAAATCGTGGTATTAAATGATGGCTCTGAAGTATTCACTGATAAAAAATTCTGGCTTCTGTCCATGTGAAGACACTAGTCCCCCTCCATTTGAAGTAGAGGCTGCAAACACTGACTCTGTTGACAAATACGTATAGTGCACCTTCAGTTCAGGATATTGGCTTGCTTTGAATTGGGCTATGCTTACTCTGAAGGCAACAAGGATTTCTGTGCCTAGTGAGTTTTCGAGCTATAAGTGATGATGACCTTCATTTTCCAGTTAGATTTTTATCTACTGAAAATGGGCCCTACTGTGTGGAAGAAAAGAAAGTCTGCTACCCACTCATATCAATTTTCTTTATACACAAGCAGCACTGGAAATTTGTTAGATTTCTCCATCTAAATAAGCAAAAGGAAAAGTGAAGAAATGTTTCACTCAAAATGTGTTAACACGCAGGATTTCTGACCAGCTCCCTGGTCTGTTGCATCTGACGTGCTCCTGTCCCTGGACACTGAAAATATATCAGATTAGACATAAATTCCAGTTTTTTAAAGGGAAGAAGTTAGCCACTCAAACAGAAGGATACAGAATATAGTTCATGTTGCAGTATGAAAGCAAGTTGTGTTTCTAACTGATTTTCTCATTTCATTAGAAGGTGCAGATGTAACATAGGAACCACTGAATGAACTCACAAAGTCTGTTTGGACTAGCATTCATAAAACGTGATCATATATATCCTCTTCCATAGCACAGTATGCTTTGACTGGGTGCAGCAAAGACTTCAGAACAGGTACAAAGCACCAGAGAAGCACTACTTTTGGCATATGTACAGGGCAAATGGCAAGAATTCCAGGATCAGCATTATTTGCTTCATCAAAAAATGCTATAAGCTCCTGACAAGAAGCTCCTGAAGCCACACAGATGTTGGCTCATAACACAGCACTGGACTTTGAGCTGATACGATCCTCACTTTGAAACAAACATTTCTAAACTGTCTCATGTGTGCCCCTCAAAATAGTGTATTTTTTTCTTTGGTGGAGCCTCTCCTTAAACTGAAATACAAATACAACTGTTGTTCTTCAGAAGAATCAACAAGCACAGATGGTCACAGGATACATCTGGATTTGTCTGGGAAAAAAAAAGGGAAAAAAAAGCCAAAATGTGAGTTCACAGTGTAATCTGACAAGGACTGAGAGGTAGTATATGGCACACACTGCATGCACGGCATGTGGTCCTAAAAAGATCTGCCAGAAAATGGTTGTTGGAATGCTTTAATAAAACCCTTAGCTGTCCACTGGGTACCAACTCTGTATCCCTGCCCCTCACACCACCTCTTATTTGGCCCGGCCCAACTGGCTTGAATTTGTACTTTTATTTATTATTTATTTTTATATATTTATTTTATTTTTATTTTCTAAGCCATTTCCTGTCCTGCAGGTGCTGGAGCATTTTGGAAGTAGACATAATCTGTGACCAAGTTGGATATACTTGTCATCTGCCTTAGGCATTCAATGTCAGCGATCTGAAGCACAATGCTTTCATGGGAGTGCCAAGTGCAGAGGAGACTGTGAGCACCAAACTTTTTCCCTTGAACAATCTGCAGGAAATTCACAACAAATTTTCTTTCTACAATGACAGAGAACATTTCCACATTCTGTATTGCTATCATACCAAAATTATAAATTAACAAATGTCTTCCATACTCACTTGATAGCGTAACTTCTCTTTTCTGCTAAGTAATCATACCCATTTTCTTCAACTGATCTATTTCTTGACAACCTATGCTCATCAGAACCGCTGAAATTTTCCTGCCTCTTGAAGTAGGCCTTACAGGACATGTCTGAGCATTGCTTTTTTGAACAGTGCAACAGAAAAAATCCAGGCAGTTATGTGCTTAAAGAACTAAGAGTATACTATTAAAGTAGGTGAGAGGGTTTAAAAGCAGTCAGTATCACAGCTGCAAATGAATGACTTCCTTTAACATCTAAGCGTACTGCATGAAAGATGGACAACCAAAATGGCGTTTGTTAAACCTCCTTAATTTTTTATTCTAGTGCTTTTCCTCACAGAAAAAGAGAGAGAGAGAGAGAGAGAGAGAGGAGGGAGGCCAAAGTGATGAAATGTAATTAATTATATAGGTAATAAGCATCAGTTCACAGTTCAGCAAGTTATCACTTCAGTACAAAGTACCACAGAAAAGCAAATAATTCTAATTAGCATTGAAGAGAATTTCATTAAAATCAAAGAGGAAGCCGGTTTTTACTGTGCAAGAGACATAATTTCCAAGCATAACTGTATGCTAGCCAACAGCCAATAAAATTAACAGGTCTTTGTAGGAAGAAAGAGAAAATGCCATTGAACAAAAGGACAGCCAAAGCAAGACAACAGGAGGAGAGGCAGCATCACAGTATTTCTGTCTGCTCTAAATCATGACTTGCCTCAGACATCTTGCAAATGAGAGGCTTAAATCAGAGTTACGTCTTGTAACTGATACCTGGAGAAGTCATGGTTGAGACTGCAATAATTTGTTCATTTGGTTTTGACATAAGGTGCATCAAGAGATGAGTGACACTTGTAATTTAGGGCTGTGAAAAGATACTGGATCTAAGAAAATAAATAATTCCTCTCATTAACCAACAAATATAACTGGTGTGTAGTCCCAGAAAACACAAAAAAAGATATTAAGAAAATAAAGTTTTGATTGTGTTCATTCATATCTGAACAGTCACTGCTGCACATCACATACTATCTAAATTAGATCTTCTACTGCACAGTATTTCTTTCACTCTGGGAGAATTTGTGGTATGGTACAAAGGGGACAGATGGAGCACCCAATTCCCTTACCGTCCTTTGGAAGCCAGGACTGTTACACGTGATCACTGAAGAAACTCCTTGCTATCTGCCTAATTAAAAGAAGAATCCACTTCATTATTTCTGAATCTAAAAACTGAACACTGCATTGATGTGAACTGGCAAATAAATTCACTTCTCACATGAAAGGCATTCTCAAATATCTTCCTGGAAGTGTATTTTGTAGCCAAAGTACAAAGACGATGTGAATCAGAGAAGAAAACAGAATTGGGAGGTCCAGTCCATGAAAATACAGTCCATAAAATAAAGAACTAAGGAAAAAGATTCATACAAGCCTTTCTCAGCATCCTGATAATGCAATCAACCTGGAGACAAATTGTTCATGAGGACCTTAGGCCTACCCCATGAGTTAAACATAGCCATGGATGTATTGCTCCAGTTCAGCATCAGGGGGTTCTCTCTGTAACCCCAGGCACTTGTTTCTCTCGTCTAGAAATGTCTCTCCTCGGGTGACAAAAATCACAACAATCCTGTTTCTTGGGTGATTTCAACAAAATTTTCCACTACACGGAACCACAACAACAGTAGGAGCCTGCTCAGTGTTATCATTTAGAATAGACTTTTAAAAAAAGTTGTAATTTCTAAGGGTTTTTCTTTCTGTTTTGATATTCATAGCCTTGATTTATTTATTTTTTCCGAGGGACACATTGGAAAGCCTCTTTCCACAAAACAGCGTAATGAAATGAATACTAAAAATCTTATCTCACAGCTGAAAATGTGAGGGCACAGCCCATGCAAATTTTTTGCTCAGGGTCACAAGGACAGTCAAGGAAATTGAAGCCAAGTCTCCTGAAAAAATGGGCCGGTCCCTAGTTTGATTTCTGAACCTTCTTTTTAGTGCTTCACTTTTCTGAGATGCACTGTTTCTTGAAATTTTATCTCAAAACCAGACTAGATGGAGTAGAAACCGGCACCACTCTCTTGTCTTGTTTGAACACACAGATTACTTATCACAACTCTCTAAGCCACAGTACACAAGAGACATCAGGTCTGCACCGTGTTTAACAAAGCAGCTAGCATGCAGACTGTTGTGGCTCTCATACTGATTACTGTTTTACTTGCCTTAAAGCGGTATCTAAATGTTCTTTCACAAACACTTTGAAAGGTCATTTGAATCGTGCTGATGTCTGCATCTTTTGTTTACTGACTATCTTAACCTCTTCAAGCCATTTTCCTCTATGAATTGTTGCATACATAAAAAATATGGGAAGATACTCAACATATATAGGATACATATATGCATATGTGTGTATACATATCTGATATACAACACAGTATCATAAAATACTCCTGAAAATGTTCATCACATTTCTTGTAATGGCTTACATTTTCCACTTTTTCACCACTTTCTAAGCATGCATTAAAAATAAGCAGAATGTGATCTGCATCCTGCTGCAGTTAAATTCTTTGACTTTGGACCTTTACCCTGAATAGGTTCATGTGCTCAGGTCACATCTGAGTCAATTTGCCCACAACCTCTGTGTTGTTCTTCCATGGGGGTTTTGCCTGGATACAGAGAGCTGTTTGCCTTATGAGTGTAGGCATTTGCTTTGTCTGCTCTTTCTTTCTGTGTAAAATGACAGCAGCAATTCCTCACTCCTATTTTTTGAAAGAATCTCATTCCCATGGGATGAAAACCACCTGAATGCAAGGGGACATTACGCTTGAACCCAGCTCTGGAGAAGGCCAAAGCATGACAGGCTTTTATGCAGCTGGAAGCTTCACATGACAATTATGCAGGAGCTGTGTATAACTTTCCCCTCCAGAAGTTTTTGATGGGCCCAGGCTATAGGGCTATGTGTAAATCAGTTTCTTGTAACACAAAATCCTTCTGAGAATCTCTCTTCTCTCCCCAGTTAAGCCTTTACTGCCCCCTTTCCTAATGCAAGTGAGCTCGTCCTTTCTGCCTTCAGACATGTTTAGCATGGATGTGAGACAGCTTAACACCATAGCTTTTCCCACGGCTTTTACCACTGAGATTTCTGAACAGCTACTGCTAAGACAAGAAACGTTAATTCCCTACAGCTTGTGCATCAGGCTATGTGCTTTCACAGTATTTCTATTGTGCACAGAGTTCCGAGTAAAAGGAGCAAATAAAGCTGACTCCAATAGCAGAGATGCTTCAAAAGTAATCCCTCCTTTTTTATTATGTTGGCCCACAGCACCAGAGGTAGATGATGGTGCTATGGCAGTAGAGGTTGAACTTCACAGAATCATAGAGTCATAGAATCATAGAATCCTTACAGCTGGAAGGGACAATTAAAGGTTATGTAGTCCAGCTCCTCTGCAACGAAGAGGAGCGTGCACAACGAGATCAGGATGCCCAGGGCCTGATCCAGCCTCACCTGGATGTCTTGGGGAACAGGTTATCCAGCACCTCTCCGGGCAACCCATTCCAATGCCTCACTGCCCTCACTGTAAAAGAGTTTTTTCTTATATCCAACCTAAATCTCCCTTCTTTAAGCTTGAAGCCATTTCCCCTTGTTTGATAACTACAGACCTTCCTTAAGAGTCTGTCCCCTTCCTTCCTGTAGCTCTCCTTTAATTACAAAAGGACACCTTTTGCTATCAGGCCATTTGGAGACTCCTCTTCGCCGGGCTGTACAGTCCCAGCTCTTCCCATCCATATCCCATTACATTTTGTTGCCATGTGACTGATGGCAACAGTGGGGCAGTCTGACAGAATGGCATCTGAAACATAATTGCAGAGGGGTGAAATTGACCAAATGGTGGATTTGAGCACAGTGAGGTGCTGGGTGGTGAGTTTCAGCAATGGTAACAGTGGGGTCACCTCCACTGGTGAAGATTGTTATGAGCATAGTATGCAGGTTCATCTCTGATAAAAATACATTGCTGGTGGACAAGTCGTGGACAAGTGGACAAGTCTTTTGAAGCAGAGAATTTGCTGTATCAAATAGTGTTACTGTGCTCTTTGCATCTGTTATTGCTTCCATGGAAATAAATAGGAGGCACTACTTTTGGAGTGACCTAGCTATTTACTTTCTTGCAGCCTTTCCATAATGATGCATACCTCTTTAAAAAGAAAAGACTACACAATAATCAGAGAAAATGGAACAAAAACACTTCTAAAACTGAGTTCTAGCAAAATATTAATTAAAAATAGTGACTAACAAAACATGGAGACAAAATGAATTCGTGTGAATGAATTCTGCTAATACTACTGATCCCTGTGACCTTGACAATATCTCAATCCAACTGCTGTGCCTTGATTTTCTTTTTTTCTTTCCTTTTTAGAGGTCATTATGAACTCTGTGAGAGATTCTGAGTTGCCTGAATAATAATTGCTTCTTCCTTTCTAAGAGGATGAATTGTGTGTGGATTAAGTTGCAAACTCTGGTTTTATCTGTTTTGCTATTGGCATTTTTTGGAAAGTCCTGATGTTTATTCACTGTTACTGAATCTGTTTCTTTTGCTCATATGTTTACGGTGGGTTTCATTTGTGGATATATCCCACTGTCAATATACACCTGCAAAGAAAACAGAGCCCTCACTCTAGCATAATATGGGGATGTGTAGATTATTGCTTTATTCCTCTAGAGGGAACTCTTACTGTGTTTTAAATTTCTCCACATATTTCTCTATAAGTGCCACAGGACAGCTGAGATGAGAAAAGAGCTACAATCTATTTTTCCAGAATGAAACCTGGCAGAATTCCACTCGTAAGAGTTGTCTTCAGGTAGCAGTGACCTCCAGCTCTGCCAGATCTCCTCTCTTAGCCCAGCTTGGCATTTCCACCTCTAAGAAATGTGCAGATCACTATCCTAGCCCACAGAGGCCTGGATTTAGACCTTCACTAGTACTGTTGCTGTCTGTGCTACATTAAAGCTCCAACGAGACTTGAATTCTTCCCTTTGTATATTGGCAAAGGACAATGGACAACTTTGTCCTGAGGATTTAATCCTGCAGAGCAGGAGGTGTGGGCTGGGAGAAGTGTGGAGAATGGTAACTGTGCTGCAGCACTTCTAACCTGTGTTGTCCATCCACTGAGCTAACTCGCTAGCCACAATTGCAGGAGCCCTTTTCCATGCAGATCTTCCATCTGTTCCCACAAGCCTATGAGTGGTGGGAAGCATCAACCCAAAAGTGTCACAGTCAGTCCTGAGTAGGTTTCAAGGTCTGTGGGTGTCAAGCAGAGAGAAGTGGACTTCTCTGTGGGAGGAGCAACTTCTGCATTCAGAGGAATGTGGATATCCTCTGTGGTTATCACGAGATCTGTGTTCCAGGCTGTGCTGGTCACAAGGGTGGCTGTAGCTCTATCACAGGGCCTCAGGGAAGCGAATGGGGGACAGGGCAAGCTCCTTCCCACTCCCATATCCAGCTCCGTTCTGAAAAGCAATGCCAATCCGCCAGCTCCTCTGATTGCCCTTATATGGAAAAGCAATAAATCACCACTTCTGCTCATTCTGCCTTGATTCAGTGCCAGCCTTCCTACACTCTGCAGAAGTCTTTATAGGGAAAAAGCCATGACAAGGTACAGATGCAAAACCACTGGTGCAACCTTTGACTAACTTACTGCTGGGCAAAGGGACAGCCATTAATAGAGAACTCTGTTCTGAGTCAGAATCCTAAATAGGAGCAGGCCAGAAACGATCAGAAAAATGGAGAAATAGTGGATAGCTAAGCTTGCTGATATTGCACACCTTGTCTGTATTTCACAGAAGTCTCCAGTCCATCAGCTTGGCCCACTGGAGTGAACTGCTTCCAAAAATACTCCATGAAACAATGTGCATTCCTGCCTATAAATGAAGTTAAGAGCAGTCTGAGCCCATCCCACCCAGCTGGACAGGTCAGGTGGCACAGAAGTTCTGCGTGTGCAAGAATCAGAAACACAAGCAACAGCAAAGCCACTGTTTTTTCCTCCAAAAGTTTTTGAAGCTGATCACAGATATGCTATATGCAGGAATTACCAGCTATCCCCCATGAGTGAATGGCATTGAAACCAATCACTAGACAAGGCAATATATGGCTTATCAAAGAGATATTACATGCATTCTTTGTTTGTAGGCAGCTGTATAGGAGGACTGCCTCATTTGCATGTTGCCAGGAGACCTGAGTTTGTCACAGATTGAACTGGTCAAAAGTGATCACAGAAACTAGTCTGACTTCACAAACCTTATACAGGGTAAGTGAAGTCATCAAGCAGCAGGTACAGGCTATGTGTTCGCCCAGTACCTACAAACCCAAATCTTTCCCCTCCTGATTCCCAGCTTCTGTCTTCTGTTTCTGCCATATGGCATCCCTGAAGAACCTGTACATGTGGTACAGAGTACTTAATTTTGTTTTTTACTTAACCCAACAGTTCTCTGCTCTCTTCTGTGCAGGCATGTGCTGAAAGAGAACACTCCTCTCAAGGAGTAAGAAAATCTCTTGTCCAGGGGAGAAGCTGCTTTGGCTGCCTCATTTGCTTTTCTGCCTTAAACTGGGTCTGTTCATACTGCCTTGCAAACGAGGGTAGTGCCTGGTCACAGAACTCCTTCCTAAATTTGCAACCTGGGTTGATTTTCATGGCGGAATCCATACTTTGTGACCAAGGCATAACAAGCAAATGATTTTTATTTTTATCTGTACTTGTTTTTAGGGAGGCACTCCTTCTCTGTGAAGAATGTCACTTTTGCAGATTATCAGCCTGATATGTGCACTGAATGATGTGTGTTGAGGGCACCAGAAGGGATTGGAGTATGCAAGTGCTGCTGAGACAAAGCTGAGGGACTTTGTGTATGTGCACTACAATACAACAGAAGTCCAGACAGTTGGCCAGCCTGGAACTAAGTGTGCTCACAGCTTTCCAGAGGGAAGCCTGAGTGACACATAGCTTGAGCAACCTAGACAACCAGAGGGCTCAAACCTAGAAGTAAAATGTGAAACAAACCATCTAGGCAGATATAAGTGCACTGTAGCATGCATTTGCTTTGGTATGTCAGAGAGAAAAGTATATTTGAGTATACTTTTTTCAATTCCAACTGCAATTTCTCTGGAAAGTCTTGCTGAAGCTGATAGCATTTTAAGGTATGTTTTGCAGCAGTGCACTCAGCAGTCCAACAGACCACTTCTAGTTTGGTGCAATCTTTTCAGTTCTACATATGCTTGAACTGATGTGCTCTCTTCAAGCTCACAGTCCACGTCTGTTCACAGCCTTTCATCGTGGGCTGCTAAACATGGGTGGTTGTGCTCCTTGCAGAGGGTGGAAAGTCCAAGCACTCTGCAGTGTAGGCAATCCCTTCACATAATTCACAGCATAAGGGGAATTCATGATCTCAGATCATCTTTTTCCCAGGTGCCACATCACATCTATCATGATAGATCCTTCTTCTTGTAGCACAGGGAATGAAGTAATGTGAGGCTAGTAAAACACAGAATAATCTGTGAAAGCAAAGGAAAGTAGGCAAACACAGACTTCTGAACCTAAAGTTATCGTGCAACCCACTACTTGTCTTCAGTAGTTGCATACTATTCTTATATTTTCCACACTTTCACAGTGCCCAGTAACTCTGCCTGCTGGTGCTAGAGGGGAAGAAGGAGTCTTTTCCTTGTCAGTGTCTGTTATTTGGCACTGAGAAGAATTTAGAAGTATGGCTTTTGGAACATGATTATTCCAGACTCCCTCAAATAATTTGTATTTGCTTGAGGAGTGATCTTCTCTCAGCATGGAATACATGAGATATGCCTTCTCAAGAGCTGAAAACCATTAAGACCAAATCCACCAACTTCACCACTGTGAAGACATTCCTAAACTGTTAACTCGCCTCTGTCACCTCACTGTCCCAAGAACTGGAATCCTTTTAATATTTGCTTAGCCAATGAGACGCTCATCAGTGTCTATACTGTGAGACAGACCAGGTCTTAAGGCAAGACTACTGCTACACTAGCAGTAGGGTTTGGCCTTTCAGACCGAAGGGAACTGCACTAATGCTCCTTTGCAATGATGGAATAGCATGGGATCAGAAGTGGTAAAGATGCCCGGCTGAACCAGGATATTGCTTTGTTTCCTCTTCTTTCCTAGAACTCAACTTGCTCATAAAACTAATCTTAAAATTTTTTTCTGTGTTTTGTTTTGTGGTTTTTTTTTTTCCCGATAGGTCTCATATTTTCTGATTTAAAACATGCTTGAATCTAAGGAGCCTGAAAAAATTTTTTCTACTCTTAATGAGGTTCAAAGTGCCAGGCAAGAAAGAGACTGATGAAAAAATTTTATGAGCACTGGGAGACTTGCTTTCAACTGCTGAGCCATCCATAGTCTCTGTAGGTGAGTCACTTAATCTATCGCACTATCTCTGTTCCGTATATTTTTAATAGCCTTTAATGAGAATAGAACTCATTAATGATTGTTGGACAGGGAGGCAGCAGGAAGGTGTGGGCCCACAAATGCATAGATAACAGGGTAGAGGAAAAAAAAAAAAAAAAGAAATAATATGCTGGTTCAAACCCATGATCCCCAGCAGTGCCTTCAGGGGGAGGCGGGTTGCGGGAAGGCGGGGGGGGGAGGGGGTGAGAAGGGGAGTGGGAAAGAAAAAGACAGTCCTGGAGCTCTAAGCTTGTTCTTCAGAGTGCCTACATTACGTGTTCACAATCATCATAGACAAGTTATTCCTAAAGCCAAAAGCCCCAAACAGCCCTGCGTCTTCCCTCAGTATCAAACCTGGTGTGCAACCCTGCACAAAAAGCAGTCACATGCAAATTGTCTTCCCACTGCTTTGGCAGGAATTTGCCCGAAAGTAACCTTTCTCCCCCCTCAAAGCAGTGGTATTGTTTAATTCCCTTCTCATGTTAGTCTCATGGTGGGCTGCTTCACTGTGGCTGTCAGGCAGCAGCTCTCCAAGCGAAAAGTGAAGAAGAAAAGGGAGCCCGGAGGAGTCAGTATGCAAATAAATATATAACTCCTGTATAAATATATACATATTTAGGTATATGTTGAGATTTTAGAAAGAAGTGATGCTGGAGGCTGCTGTTCTCAGAGAGTTCAAGTTTTGCTTTCCTCTGGAGGCAGGAGAAAGCTTAATTTCTATGGTGGTACTACCCAGAATGGAAATCTGTCATATATTTTTACATATTCTTCTTTTCTCCTCTCTGATTTCTCCCATGCACCTCATTCTGAGAAGGCATCTGCAGAAACTGAACAGCCTGAAGATGTAAGGAGTCACACTGTGACCCACAAGCCACACAAGAGAGAGAGAGGTCAGGAAAGGGTCTAGAAAGAGCTGTGCCCTTGAACATTAATCTGGAGGCTGGGGGCAGGGGACAAATTATATTTGGGAGAAGGCGAGTAACGTGACAAGGATGCAGTGAGTAACTTCTTGCTGCCCACTCATGCCATTTGCATGCCATTTCTTTCTAGTCTGTATTGCTTTCATACTGTTTCCTCTTACAGCAACTGGTTCCCCTCTCTGTCTGCTGGCATTACCTGCTCCGTGCCCACCCACATCAGAAGAGGAAGGGCACATTCACTGACACTGTGGCTTTCCTAGAATGTGTTGGGGTACAACTCATAACGACCCCTGTTGAAGAGAGGAAATGGCCCATTAGCTCCGCCTACCTCTCTCTGACATCTCCCCGTCCTTCAGTCGAGATTCCCTTGCTTCTAACTGAGCCTTCTGCTCCTCTTGCTGACTTATCTCCCTACCAAGGGGCCTCTGAAGGAGACAAACAAGTATCCCAAGAACTGATAATGTGTAAGAGCCATTTTCAGTGCGCAATAAGAGGGACACAAAAAGCCTACTCACAACTCTGTGAGAATATCCCAGACTCAGGGCCCTGTTTTCTTTATGAAACATGTAAGCAGGATCTGGTTTTCAGTGAGCATTCAAGGATATGTCTCTCCAGAAGATGCAGAGGTTCCTAAACATCTCCATCTGACTCAGCCTTGTACCAGGAGAGCACAACAGGGCATTTGAGCCAATCCACTTGCTGTTCCATACACAACATGAAGAGCTCACACACTGGAAGTTTTCTTCAGCCAGAGCTGAAGAAAAGTTAGAAAATGTGTGTCTGTGTGCTCTGTTTTATAGCACATTGAGCATAAAAATAATAGACGAGTCTAGAAAAGGAGCCTTGCAATCAATTCTTCTCCTATCAGCAGAACTCAAATGTCCATGGTGAGGGTACAATGCCAGATAGCTATCCTGCCTGCAAGAGAGCCTTCACGCACACATCCCTCAGAGCATTCTTGGTAGTGTCATAAAAGGCCATTCTCACCTCCATCTTTATTCTCAGGCATTTTCCAGTCAAAGCTGAAAAACATCTGAGCCTATAAACACTGCAAAAAACAGAGGAAAGAATGAGATTCCTGAGCTTACTGTTGTATCAACCACACCACTAAGGAGAAAGGGTTGCTCTCATGCCTCCTGGAGAGAGAAGAATGTGGCCACTGACAATCCATGACAATGTGTCTGGTAAAGGATGCCATGGGAAATTGAGTATATCAGACCAAGATGTGGCTGAGTAAGAAGGACCAAGCCAGCTAACCACCGCAGTTTCACAGGGTGGGAGGTTGAGCACAGCTGGTATCCTTGTACTGCATGGCTGTGACTAGCTTATCTTCAGCGCTCAGTCTTCAAAGTATCGAGTTACTAGGAAAGCTTCTTTTTCTCCTCTCTCTCTCCCTCACTGGTTTTTAACAAATGTGAAAGGTACTGATAAATACTGCAAGTGAGTGATACAGTATTTACTCACTCATGCTCCCCATTTGTGAAATTATTTGTCTCAGTATTGTATGGTAAGGATCCTTGGATCATTCTTAAGTTACCCCGTCCTTCACACAGCAATGGCTGAGGCCTGAACACTGACCAGCCTCTTCTCCTCTGCATCAGTCTCTGCTGCTTCCAGCTGCTGGGGTGCTATACTGGACCTTTCTGTCCTTTGGGAAAAGTTATTCTCAGAGTTTCTCCCAGACGCTCACTTTTTCCTCTTACCATCTATTTTCCACATGACATCTGTACCAACATACTTTCATAAAGACAACAGAAATATTTTCTGACAGAAAGTGCTACGTGATATGATCTCTTGTAACAGTCCTTAACCAAAAGATCTATTTTACTCTTGGTCCTGGATCCTATTGGAATGTTCCTATTCTCCATGTTTCACTTCTACTGTCTCCTTTCTGGCTCAGCTACTGTCACATCACAGATAACTTTCCTTAAGGCAGAGAGCTCTTCCAAAGTTGCAACATCTTGAGTGCCAATAACAGTAATATAGGTTTCCCACAGGTCAAACAGGTCACTTGTTCACTGAATACATTTGCTGGGCAGTGAGAGTTAGGGCTCTTTCCTGCTTTGGTGTGATGGTCCTTTGCTGCCTTGATATACTCACTTTTTGTTAGGACCACATGCACCGTAGACCAAGTTTGGCCTGTAAGAAGCAGGCTGTTAATACTCTTCTCTGGCAATCAGACTGTTTCTTACATACTTATGGATCTTTCTCAGATCCTTTTTCTAACTCTTGAAGCATGTCTTCCACAAACAACTGAATTCCATTCACTGTTGTTTTATATAATATTACAAATACTGATCTGGCACAATGCTAGGGAAATCCTGAACTCAGTGCAAACAGACTTTCTGTCAGTCTCACACAGACAGTGCTTCTTACATCAATGATTAAAATGTTTGTCTTCAAGGATTTGATATCTTTTATTATTCTATTTCTAGAAATATTCAACACAGTACTCAAACTCAAGTATGTAAAATATGTATGTGCTGGGATTTTCACCTATCTAGCCGAGCATGTAAGAGTCAATCCCCCTTGCAACATACGTACAACACTGCATAGAAATAAGTGTATTTCTTCTTAACAACACTGCATGTACATCAACATTAATGCTTTAGAAACAAGACATGGAATAGACAGGGATGTGTATGGGATATAGAGTCCATAGTCCTCAAAATGCACAAAGTCCAAATGAGAGACTACTGCTACTTATTTAAATGAACATATAGTGCAGTTGACAGAGATGGTTTCACAGATAGGTACTTCTATTCTGTTATGTTAGGTAGCCAACTCACCAAGAACTTGGAAACACCTATCTTATTATCTCAGTATGCTGTTTTCCTCTGCCTATCTGCATTGGCTTAAGCCAGAAGCTGGATGTGAAAGACGTGTAAGCAAGATAGGTAAGGAAGAAAAGGCAAAAGAGTGTTGCAGAGACCTTGTTAAAGAATCAGCTGATGTAGGCTTATCTCCCAGCTGACTGGAGGTAGGTAGTCTCGCAGAGAATAATAGACAAGTTCACTGGGCTCCTAAGAGGTCAATACAGGGAGACAGAGGTGCTGGTATCAAGGCAGGATGCTGAATTCAACAAATTTGGTCAAAAGGGAAGTGAAAGGAGAAATGAAGAACAAGATTCATCATCTACCTACTGCAAGTTTAGGGAGAAGGTCAGAGAAGGCTTAGTCATTGTTGCTTTCCAGAACTCTTTGGCAACTTGGCTGTACTTTGTCTGGAAGAAAACATAACTGTGGTTATTGCTACCCTTAAGATGCCCAAGAAAAAGTCTTAAACTCAGTTGTCCTATTATATTACCAGCTAACAAGATGTCACCATGGGAATTCTATCAGAGAATGGCTGAAAACAAAAGAAACATGGCAAATCCTGCAGACGACTAATGTAAATGTCTCAGCGAGGGCTGCTTATGAAGGAAGACTGGAAAAGGTGCTCCTAACAAGTCATATACAGGAGGGACTTACTCTCTTTTGATGCCTCCCCATGCATATTCAAAATGATCCTTCGAAATGCAGAAGGAGAGAAATGACACCACTTTAAGTGCAATTAGATGCCTAAATTTCAATTAAAGAACATCCGGCCAGAAAAATACCATTGTTTTTTCACTCTAGATTTAAATCAACATGCATTGAGTAAGGGATTGAAGTTACTATCAAAAGAATGTTCCTCAGCATTTCTCTGATTTCTTCCCAGGGTTTCTAAATTCACTGACATTAAAGAAAAAGCAAAGAACTACAGCTCTGTAAAGAAAAAGGGGGTGAAAACCCAGAAAGTAACTTGCGGGTCTCGAATCAGCCATTGTGTTTGTATTACTTAGAGATTACTTCCTCCATCATTGTCCTGTGATCCCCAAATGAAGAGAGGACTGATACTGGAAGCAGTGTTTCTGTTGCACTAAGTCTGTTCTGTGTCTTCTTTTTAAGGCCTCAGAAATAAAATCAGAGAGATTAAAATCTACTTTTTACCCTTGTACTGAAAACCTTTCTAAGCAAAGGGCAAAATTTTGCCAAGATAAACAAGAAATTTTGGCTTAATTTTGTGTCTGGTTATAAATACATTTTAAAAAGGGGGAAAAATTAGTCATATATAAATAATAGCTCAATTACATTCAAGAATATGTGGGTGGGTGTTCTGGGTGGAATAATTTGCTAAGGCAGAACTCTTCTTTACTTTTACTCTTCCTCTTAATTTATTCCTCTTCCTTAGTAACTAACGAGCTGAATATGTACTTCTACTTTTCAACCTTTATTTATATCTTGCTCTTTGTTCTTGGTTATTTTTCTGTTATGGGTCTTGGTATATCATTATCACCCTTCTTTAG
The DNA here is from genome assembly GCA_037305975.1 of Chrysolophus pictus. NCBI lineage: Eukaryota > Metazoa > Chordata > Aves > Galliformes > Phasianidae > Chrysolophus > Chrysolophus pictus. The sequence goes on from CM074614.1 coordinate 13,493,245, forward strand.
GATTTGTTTTTATGGGCTAAATGTTTTTAGTAGAGATAACACAATAAAACACAGTAAAGCACCTAACTGTGTACTTAACCTGAGGAGAACGCTTCTATTTTCTTGATGTCAGGAGAATGTGTATTTAAAATCTATGGTATGCTAAACAGCTTTGCTGTATAGGTTTTAGCATGGCTGATTTCACCACATAACAGTACAGTGCAGTAAGGTACAGGCTGCTGTAACACCGAAGATTCCTTCCCTCTTGCATCTTCTTGGGTACTTTTAGTCTTTCTTTTTTCTGTGTTTTTTGTTTATTTGTTTTCCTTTTCTTTTTCCTTCTGATATTACTCTCAAAATGGACACTGTCATGTAAGACAATGCTCCAAAATTTAGACTTAGACAAGCCACCTGGCAGGTTCAGATCAGGAAACCACATGCTCCAGCTATACTACATCTTATTCTGCAGCTTGACAGCAGTAAGGAATTTAAAAATCACTGTGATCATGCCTGGGAACAGAGCAGAGAGCTGGAGTGAAATGACAGCATCCCTGAGAAGGCTTCTGTTCCTTAGGGGAATGTCTGGCTTGCCAGCGAGGAGTTCAAGGCAAACTGTGGGGTTTGCTTGGCATCTTCTAAGTCTCTTACGCCCTTCTACAAGAGCTCCTAGATGTTAAGTGGGGTATTATGTACCAGTTTTTCTTTCTCTCTCATTTATTTATTTATTTATTTTTCAACTGAGTGCTACTTGCAGCACTGTAATTATGCCGCTTTGTTCGAGTATCCCGTTAATTTTCAAGACTGTATAGACCAAGAGATGCTGAGAATATCTGTAGGAATTCAAAGAGAGCTGGTATTTAACCTATTACTGGTTACACTCATTTTGGTAGCCACCTTGAAATGACCAAAAGCAGGAAAATTTGAGCTGCTATTTCATTTTAAAACTAGGGTATCACTCCAGGTGTTGGAAATGCACTCAAGAGCCCATGGAATCAAGTTCTTTACTATGAGAATGGTGAGGTGCTGGAACAGACTGCCCAGAGAGGTTGTGGATGCCCTGTTCCTGAAGGTGTTCAAGGCCAGGTTGGATGGAGACCTGGGCAGCCTGGTCTAGCATTAAATGGGCAGGTTGGTGGCCCTGCCTGTGATGGAGGGAGGTTGGAGGTTCATGATCCTTGAGGTCCCTTCCAACCCAAGCCATTTTGTGATTCTGTGTATGATTATGAGTCAGAAAAAAGACTTTTCTTAGACTGTGGGAGTTGGATCAGGCTTCACATTGTAAGGACAGTCAGCATCTTCATCAGAAGCACAGAGCTGGTAGCCCTCTCCTCACATCCAGCATCAATCATGGAAGAGGTTTTTAACCCCAAGGATTAAGGGAGCCTTGTATGGCAGCAGCCCTACAGGCCACAGGAAGAAGCCCCAAAACATGCTATGCTATGGAACGGAAACAAGGGCTTCAATAAAGCCCAAGTATCTGACAGCAGCAACAAGGAAACCTTTCTTTTGAATCTTTTTTTTTTCTTCTAATACTTCTTTTGAAAAAAAAGTGTGGCCATTTTTAGCCTTCTTTCAACCTGTTCTTGCATTGGAATCTGTTCCTGCTGCTCCTGGTTTCCACAAAATGCTTCTACATATGAAGAAGCAAGGCTGACACTGGCAGTACTCTCTGTTTGGGAGTGTCCTTGTTTCATTACTTGGAGTATTCTAGGTTTATCCCTAATCATGCGTTAAAAAAAAGCCTCTGGTAGGTGGAGCAACAGAAGACTTGTCCTCACTTCTCAGCACTTTTGAGGGCAGACACACAGCCAGCCATCCTATCTCACTGTTCACCAGGTGCTTTGACACGGTGGGGTGATGAACAACAACAGAAACTCTCCACAGTCATTGGCAAGAACCAGGTCAAACGATATTGGGTTACTTCCCACGGGAAGGCCCTGCAATGAAGATAAACTGTGTTTATCTGACATGAATGGCTGGGAGATTACATCATTGGACATACAGAGCACCCACATGCTAACACCTGCTACACCCAAAGTGGGCCCTGTTTAGCATCTGCTTTTTTTATGTTGATGCATTGTTCTGGCTGAGCTAGCTTGAAACAATTTAGGAAAGCACCCTGAGCATTGCTGAGCAGAGATAGCACCACATACGGATGTAGAGGCATTGTTGAGTCAAGCTCTACATGGGATGTTCTGCCAAATGGTTCCCTTCCCTTCCTTTTCTCATTTCCTTGTTCTCCTTCACTGGAGAATGCTAATCCCTTTATTTGTTTACGCACAAACAACTTTCCAGACCTGCTATAAATGACAACTTGCCATTAGACTTTTCTGGAAAGGGACAGCAAGAGAAACTGGTAATTGACTTCCTGCATGATGACTTGATGGCAGTTCAATTGGTCCCCTTGGACATGTAGATTTTGATTTTGCTGTGTTTGTTCAGAATATGGACCAACACTGCACTAATAGCTGCCTTATTGCTAGCAAAAAGGAAAATACTACAGCTACTTTAATTCTTCTCTTTTACTGAAAAATTGATTTCAATACCTATTTCTGTCCTACTTCAACTCTAGAAACAACATATTTGCAATGTCTTGCTCATCCAAAGCAGCAAGCTTCTGATGTTTCATTCACAACACATTAAAAAAAAAGCAGCCACACGACTGCCTGGAAGGAGAGAAGTGCATTCCATAGTTTGTATTACAGTCTGTAATAGATAAAAAATGCGTTGATTATTTACGCATGTCTCCATGATGTCAAAGCTCATAGAAATCCAGGATCAACCATGCATTTCATAAATGTGGAAAAAGGAGTAGCTTTCTCACTGACGGATTAGTTGAGTGCTCTCTCAAGAGCACTATAGAGGAACAAGAGGAACTCTTAGAGGAATTCTTCTTGGACTTAGGAGTTGTGGTGCATGAAAAGCTGTGCATGAGCCAGCAGTGTGTGCTTGCAGCCCAAAAAGCCAACAGTATCCTGATGCACTGCATCAACAGAGGGGTAGAAGCAGGGAGAAGGAAGGAATTGTCCCTCTCTGCTCCTCATGCACTGCGTGCTGCATCCAGATCTGTGTTGTCAGCACAAGAAGGAATTGGAGCTGCTGGAGCAGGTCCAGAGGAGACCATGAAGAAGCTCAGAAGGCTGGAGCACCTCTCCTATCAAGAAAGGCTGAGGGAGCTGGACTTGTTCAGCCTGGAAAAGAGAAGGCTCCAGGAAGACCTCACTACAGCCCTTCAATACCAAAACAGAGCATATGAACAGGAGGGAGACCAACTTCTTACGCAGGCTGATAGACAGGAAAAGGGGTACGGCTTTAAACTAAAAGAGTGTCAATTTCAGTTAGATGTTAGGAAATCCATTACTCAGAGGGCAGTGAGGCCCTGGCACAGCTGCCCATAGAAGCTGTGGTGCCCCATCCCTGGAGATGCTCAAGGCTAGGTTGGTTGGGGCCCTGGGCAGTCTCAACTGGTGGGGGACAGCCCTGCCCACAGCAGGGGATTAGGACTGGGAGACCTTTAAGGGCCCAGTCAATCTAAGCCATTCTGTTGTGATTCTATGACTTGAGATGGTAAGCTGCAATTCAGAAAGCCTTACACCCTGCAATCTACTTTTTAAACTGTGTACTCATTGACATGAAAGCATGTGCACATTTCAGACACCGCTGAAGAGTGTGGTGCTTTGGCGCAGGAGAAAAAGCAACTATCTGCCACACTGCTAACTAAGCATGGAGGCACCAACAGGCAGCACTTTCATTGTTGGATTTCAAAAATTCCTCAAAATTAAGTATGTAGGAGTAAATTCCAGGCTTTAGTCAGGATCTCTGCCTTGTAGGTGCATTAACTGAAATTTTTTTTGCCAGTTTCTTTCCAAGCTAGCATGGCTTTTTCTGCTTGTTCACGGCACTAACTGGTGAGATTAATTAGTTAGAGATGGTGCTCATCTGTCCCACATAACTCCCCCAAAGGCTGTACTCACTGCCATGAGCAGCAATAACCCCAAAGACCATCACCTTCCCTGATGCAGCTGGGCATTGCAGAGCAGACTACTAAAGTTATACCACCAAGTACAGCTGCAAGCATCCAGAGGGTTCCTGTATTCTTGTTCCTTCACAGAAAACAAATTCTCTGCTTTATCTATTAATGTGCTTAGTGATGTTACTGTGGGCTTTAAAAGAATAGTACCATAATGTTATTACTGCAAATGAAGCAGTATGTGTATATATTCATATATATATTATATATAGGCCTGACTTATAAGGAGTCCTTCCAGTCCCTTAACCTAGCATCTGACACATGGGAGCTAGTGCTCTTAAAGCACTCCCATTCATTCCTCTGCTGCATTTGGGTTCCTCCCTTGCCTGTGTTCCCTTGCTCATTCATTTAACCAGGGTACTTCTGTATTCCCACTTCCTTTTTCCCATTCATCCTTCACCTTTGTTGAAGGTTGAAGGGATGATACCCATCCCTTTTCCATGACATACTTACCCTCTGCTTACAGTAGGAGCAAATTCTATTCCTGGTGAAGAGCTGTTTGAAACCAAGTTGGGGGTTCTTTAATTACTCTTAATAATGTCCCACATATGCAGGTTGCTATGACCCCCCACAGTTCTACTGCTAACCTTCAAAGAGCTTTGCTATAGCCCCACTTTCATCATAGGGTAATCGTGGTTGCTGGAGCCCACACAAGTAAAATTGCTCTGGTCACAACTAGTCCTGATTTTAGCTGGGCACATGAGTATGTGCCAAAATGATTTTTCACTATTACTCTCTTTGGAAAATGGTGGTGTTAGGGATCAGTACTGCCTTCTGTACACACAGGGTCAGAAGCATGAAAAGCACAGCACATTTCCATTCAGGTGAATTCACTTTCCACAGGGAAGTGCAGAAGCATAGTTCAGCTATATGTTTCAACACGAAAATAATATATATATATTTTTTAAGTAAAGGCTGTTTTAGAATAGCATGAAACTTAGAAACCTCAAACTCCAGCTGCCTCGTTGATTTACTTGTGAGCAACACCCACAGGCATGCAGAGATTCTTCAGTATCTTGACTTGTGATGCTACCTCTTGGAAGATGTAAGTATAAAATGTAAGTATAAAAATGCAAAAAAAAAAAAGTAAACTTGTATTTAAAAAAAATTATCCCCATCTTCTTATTTCAGAATCCAGGTAAAAGGTTATGGACTTCACATACGGACATACAGTAGACTATTTCATCAAAATGAAACTATCGAGTTTGGCATCAGTTTGAGAGTTTTATTAAAACCACAGGTCTCCATTTTGTACAAAACTGAGGAGCTTTCTTTTTTTAAAAGCTTATTAATCACACCAGAAATAATGCAGTGTAAATGGTTTGTTAATAAAAATCTTTCTGTAAGCTATATACAGGATGAATACCACACAATTGTATAAATGTAAAGACTCTTGGCAACTTCAGCAATATATACAAACTACCTTTAAACACATAAATATGGTATTTACAGCTAATAAATAACATTCAAGGCTAAATCATGTGTCCCCATGTAAAAGAATCTTCATTATTTTGAATCCAAGTTCCATATGTATTTGTATTAGATCCTGTATTAAAGGCATACCTGTTTACACACATTTTATTTCCAGAAAACTTTCACTCTTAAAGAGAAAACTGCAACAGAATGTGAAGTCTAGAGGGAATATATCATTGTATTTATTTTTAGAGGCCTCAATAGCAGTGGCTCAATACTCAGCCCCACCCTCAGTGACTCATCCTATCTCTGCCATAGTGAGGAAATCAAATGTAAGCAGTTTTGGAGTTATTAATATTCCAACGTATTGCACTGTTTATAACTTGTATCCCCATATATACTAGCAGCCATGGCTAGGAAGAAAACAACTGTGCACATACATGTATTTCTGTTGGTTTTGTATCAAATATAGGATCTTAGAGGATCACCACCTCCACATTTTGTCTTGCACATGTGGGAAAAGACTGAAAATCAGCACCAATAGCTCACATTACACTTCTCCAAATGCCTATCTTCAAACCCTTCTGCCTCCCCAGTTTTTCGTTTATTGCCTAGAAAACTAAAGGCTATTTTTTTTTTTTTTCCTAGCATAAGAAAAACTTTGCATTACTTAAAGAAAGAAAAAGCAAAAAGTCTTCAATACATCTATTTTTGGCAACTCACAGCATGTCCAATTCAAGTGTTTGTCAGAGCATTCTTTTTCGTGCATCACAAAATCAGGCTCCTTTAAATGTCACAGCTTCTGTTCCCTGTTGAATTCCACCTCAGATCGGAAAACCAAGCAACTCCTAGGATGTACCATTCTATCACAGCCAAGCAGCAGAAGCTGGTCACTGGAAGTCACAATTCCAGCACAGGGAAGCAGGAGTATATTTGTCACCTGGCAACTGGTTTCAGTTGCACCAAAGACTGGATACAGCTGTCATTCAGCTGAGTGACTGACATTCAGTTTTAAAATGCATTTCTTTGTAGCTTAATTCCATTGCAGTTTCTTAGTGGTGGAAGTTAGATGACTCCATTCTTGAGGGATGAAAGCATGAATGAAAAGTTGAATGTTGCAGAGGACACTGGTATTGCTGTCTTCTCCTATTGCTATTTATTCCAGGATAAGCTGCATGGGATTACATATCTTAACAGATCATAACTATTGCTAAGCAGCATTGGCATCTACACCCAGTAAACCACATTCATAACCACAACCCAGAAGATTCATCCCCATATTGAACCAGTCCCTGACATCTGTTATAGCTTTACACACAAGGGTATTTTTTCCATGAGAAAACTACTCACTTGCCAAACACACTTGAAGACAATGAGTTCTAGCCTCTGAACTGTCTGAAAATTCAGTTAGCAAGGCCAGGAGAACAACAACAACAAAAAAAAAGATCTGCAGTTCCAGAAGATTTCTTAAAAAGTAAAAATTAGAAACAAAAAACACTAAGAAGAGACCAAGTACAGAAGCTTTCTGTCTTTTCAATAAATACTACAAAACTGATAAAGAGGAGTTGACATCAGGAAATTGTCACAAGGCACCAGAATTAAGCAAAATTACTTATTTCTTCCTAACACTCAAGCCTTTGGCAAGTTGTTGCAGGGGTTTCTTTGTTTTTAACTATTCAGATAATGTAACTTTATGGTTAGTAACTTTGTACGCTGAGACTTCCTTACAAGAAGCTTCCTAATATAGCTAGATATAGCAGGCAAAAAAGCCAGCAGCAGATAAATACTTCTATATATTCAGATCTGAACATCCACTTCAGTGATGAACAGACTCCCTCCTCCTCCCCAGTGTGGAAAATCTCATTCTTGACACTTTTTAAGCAGACTCATGTGCAGAATTTTCTTTAGAGGCTTTCTTGGCACTGTGGAAAGAAAAAAATAAAATACAGATTTGTTAAAGAGAAGGACATGAGGTGCTTATTTCATTTGTCTTATTGAGGCTTAGGTTTTAAAACTACTACTTAGATGGAGAGTTGTGTTTGGGCTTTTCTTGGCCACCTGGATTTTACAAGTGTGTGACAAAAGACACACCTCTCTCAAGGGCTCACCAGGTCATTGCCCTGGAGTGAAGATCCAGACACGTGCTTCAGATCTCAGTCTACAAACGCCCCCGTGAGACCTTTCACTCAAAGCAACTGCACTAAAATAAATATAACCACTTCTTCAGTTCAAACTTCAGTGGATAAAGTCCAAATAAAATTGGCCTCAAAGTTGAAAGTTTAATCTAGGTCAGAAAAGTTACTAATCAAAAAAGAAAAATGCACTGGTATGTATCTGCTTTGCTCTGTACCAGCCTCCAGGTGTGTAACTGGCTTGTGAGACGAAAGGGCTTAATACTGACTGAGTGCAGATGCCTGGACATCCCTGATTTAGTGGTGAATCTCAGACATCTTTAGATATAGGAAAGCTTTCCTCTATTTTAGTACTTGGTCCGTAAATCCTCTTTGGCTGCTGTGAGAGTGTGAGAGATAGTGACTTGAACTTGCTTTGCAGATGTGCTAACAGCTACACAAAGGAGATGGTCAGTAGAGAACGACAGTTGGGGGATTTTTAAGCTGCCTTAGGTCACCTCAGGTTAGATTGAGCTGGGATGCTTCTGAATTTTTTAGATGAGTGCAGAAATCAGCCAAATCTTGAAAGTTGTATGAAATCCTCCCACAGCCTTAAGATAATAATGCTCACCCTTACCCTCCCCTCTTCCTGCTGACAGGCTGCTCAAGGCACTTCACAAATATTGCTGCCTCTTCTCCTTTACCAAGACGTGAGCTGCCATCTCGAGAACAGAATACCACCCTGTGGAAGAAATACTGGACATTCAGATCATCCTATTTTAATTGTAGAAACACAACACCAAACAGCAGCATTCACACTACCGTGTGGGTACTACTACTTTACCAGCCTGTGAGAATCACTGGCAGAAAACTATTAGAAAAGAATTCTCAAAGAATCCCTATGCAAGAAAAACTGGGAAAACACATCGGAGACAGACTTCAAACCACAGTCTAAGTTTCATTAGTCTTCTGCATAAAAATCTTTAGGCTAAGAGACCAAAAGGCTCAACCACAACCTTCTGTATCTTCTTTATTTACTACAGTCATATGACTTTTTTTCCAGGTTAATGATCTTGGAAGAAAGCCTTGCTTCCTTCAATATTTGCACTGAGTCGGTTGCCAATTCCAGCAAACCGAAGCAGTTGCTTTTCCATTTATCAGTACTTTCCCAACCCCTATATTTGTTCAGTTCTGATAACTGCTTTTTGATAAAGGGACAGCCTTGTTTATTTAAAGGAGTAACATACTATTCATGACGCTACACAGGATATGCATATTCTCTGTTCCAGATATATTTTTTGCGAACAGATCTCACATCTAATGAATCTAAATACTTAAAAAGATTCAGGTGAAAGCAGTACTGATTCAACTAAGTGCTGTTTTAGCATTCGTGTATTAGCAACATCCTGCAATATTTATGCGTTTAAGCTCCCACCCAGCCACTCAGCTAACCCCAACTCCCAAGAAAACCCAACTTATTATCTCCCAAGCAAATGCACTTTTTAGAAACCTTTCTGAAATCTCCATCTTTGAAAGAAAACCTGTACAAACATCCAGCAAATGAAAGGAGGAAAGGAACTGCAAACATGATCAGAGCTGCTCGCTCATGGAGATCCTCTCTTGCATACTGTAAGCAATCTGAGGCAAGTGAGCAGAGGGATGCAAATGAATCTTGTGGGAGTGAAATTACAGACTGCAGATCCTAGTGGAAGAAAACAGCTGAATCTGGCTGAAATAAATGCAGATTTGCCACTGCATGAGTCTTGACTATCAGTGCTGCACTCATTTGTAACTGTTTTCCATGTTTTGTCCCGCCCTGTGAGATACCAGGATTAAGGAAACACTGGCAAGTACAATCAAAGCAAGTTACTTTTTCTGAGTTTCGCCTGACTTCACTCTGACTCTCTGGATGGTGAATGCAAATGGAGTCCACCAGTCTGACCAGCTGAAGAAGGTATCTTTCTCCCACTGCAGTTTTAGCATAAGCAGGTCACCAATGTCCACTTCTGTGTAGATCAGGAAGGAGAAGGTCTTGTTGGAAGAGACTTCAGGTCTGTAAGGAATCAGAGAAAAGAAAAAAAATTATTGCAGAAGTCTTAAGAGCCAGAAAGGCTAAAAGTCTTAAGTAATCTACCTGAAAAATTAGAAGGATAGTAGTTTTCTAAGCTAAAGCACAGAAAACTTGAAGAAAAAATAAAACCCAGGCCTCTTGTACTTCAGAGGGGGAGAAAGAAAACTGTCCACCATAATTCCACTGGATGGAACAAGATAAAAACACCTGATGATTTTGCAGAAACACACTTGGAAAAGTTTCTGCTGGAAGCTAGAAAAAATCCTGGGGCAGATAATCATGCAAGAGATATCTTCTCCATTGCTGGTGTTTCTCAGGCATTTGTTAGACAAGCAACAGCCAGGAACAGTTTTGGTAAAGCATTTCCTTGTTGAGGAAACACACTTTGGTGCTTCCCAACCCCATCCCCTTCCAGCCCACATACAGAGTGTGTAAGCACTGATTTATGCTTCTTAGCAGAGCTTTGGAAACATGCCTCCCTCAGCTTCCACCTTGAGGACATCTAACAATTAATTCTGGGTCACAGTCTAGTTTGGAAGGAGCTTTAACACAGGTGGAACGTTATAAAGATTCAGAAAGGGAGATGGGGAAAAAAAATCCACACTACAAAAATTCTTACTGGTCCGACCTATTGTTGACTTTCTCACATCCATGTTTCAGATCTCTTATAAGGAATGGTGTCTACAGAGCTTAGACCCTTACTTTTTTCAGTAGATGAATAATGCATCTACTTGATTAAAAACAATAACAGATTTTGGGACCCTGTAAGATGAGCTTCTGGATCTGGAGCTAGAACCTTGAGTACTTCAGCAGGGGCTTTTAACTGATTTAAGCTAGACTAAGCAGTGCATAGTTGTTTTTTTTGTAGCTACTCACAGTGTGAAAGCAATGTTCTCACTCTCATCTAGAGTGCCATACAGAGAGATCAGGAATGGCTGGTCTACCTTGGTCACATTGGTCTTTCCAAAGAAATGTATCTTGACCTGATAATGGAAGACTGAAACAAGAATACAAAAGAAGAGGCTATTATGAAAAAAAACTCTCAAGCTCCAAAAGTGACAAATACACAAAAAGCCCTGCACATATCCTATCATGGTATACATAAGTATCATTAAACCAAGCCCTGTGGGCATTCAGGACAGCGCACAATATTTGCAACCCTTTACATGAAGCAAAAGAGATATGTCTTCCTAGTACAGGAGTTTTGGTGAAGAGAATTCAGCCTTCTGACACCACAGATTAAGACTTAAAGGCCAACAAAACATTGCTGTTGCAGCTATTCTAAAACAGCGTTCTAAAACATATTCTAAAACAGGAGTGTCCTTGTGATTGCTGCTTCATCACAAAATGCACACAGCAATAAACATAGCACATGGCACAGTCAAAGCTACAGAGAGAATAAAGAGAAAGTAAAAAAAAAAAACCAACAAAACTCCAATTTGCAGTTATTTTGCTAGCTGAAAGCCATCCAGTTCTTTCCGTAATGTCCATTGCAGGCCTACCACGGTGGCAGTAGAAGACAAGAACTGCTGTGAGATTTCAACATGGGAGTGGTGCTCATCTGGCAAAAACAGTATGAGAATCTGACAAGTCTGATGGCTGCATATCTTTAAAGAAATTACTCATCAGGCTGATCTCTTCTGATTATTTTCCCAGCAGCAGGAAAAATTCAACTGGATGAAAATAGTGAAAAATTCAGAAGATTCAGTTGTTCCAAACTGAGTCACTGTCTGGGGTGCATTCTGTCACTTAGAAGTTTCTTCCAGAACACTCTTCATGTTGTATTGTAACTCTACCACCACATCTTGAATAAAATGACATTATTTTCTAATTCTGAACTTTAGCTTGCAGATAAGCTAAATCAAGCAGTCAAGCTTGACCCCTGCTCACTGTAGGCATCAATACAGCAATACTACCCAGTTGCAGCATGATTCAGCGTGCACAGTGGTTATAAGGTAATAGTTGGACTTCATTATCTTAGTGATCTTTACCAATCTTAAAGACTTTATGCACCCACCCTGGTTCACAGCTGAACAAAAGCAGCAGCAGTGCTTACCAGTAAGCCACAGAACCTACCTTTGTAGGGCATCTGAGCGCGGGTCTTCAAGTACATTTTGGTGTTTCTCTTTGTTCTCACTCTATTGACTTTATAACCCAAGTTATTGCAACGGTTCTTCCGGCAGCTTAGGCAGAGGCCCTTCTCAAAGGCCTCTTTTGTGTTGCAGCGGTAGGCCATGCTGGGCTTCTCTTCATAGAGGAGTGAGTCAATAAAGAGATGGATGGATCGCTCATGAGAGCACTTCACCAGCTGATCCACATCTTCAAAGAAAAAAATATATAGAATATGTACGCATACATAAAAAACTGTAAGCAGTGACATAAACAAGCAAGAAACACTAACTGGGCTTTATACCAAAAGTTTTGAAAGCACTTAAAAGAGCAAACCTCAGTCATCCAAAGTAGAGATGTGGATACAGATCTCCCTTCAGATGTTATACTGTTTGTTTCAGAGCAGCCTCACCTGAAAAGCCTTTTTCAGCAATCAGGCGGAGAGCTTCTCCCAAGTTGCAGCCTGGCTGGAAACCTCCACCATTAGGGTAGATATCGATGTGTCCAACAGGTTTCTGAATCCCAATGCTGCGATCTGGAGAGCCTCGAGTGTAGGTGTGCAGAACATCCACAAAGTCAGCATCATCCGGGGAGAGGCGGATAGGGGCATCAGCATACTCAAAGGTGGGACCAGCAGGATCCAAACCTTTATTGCAAACCACAAAGAATAACTGAGATGACCATCTGTCAAAACACTGACAATGACAGAAAATGCCAAACTTAGGTATATGTTGCACTGGACTACTCATATGGCATCACTGAAGACATTACAGTCGAGTCATTTAAGTAACACTGTGTAGGCGGGAGAACTAAATACACTACCTCTGTGTGCTGTCACTATTTCAAACATAAGGTATATGTAAAAACATACAAAGAAGCACAGATATCTTCCCTACAGTAGTGTTTCCAGTGGACAGAGAAATGCTAGTAAATATTTTCCTTGGTGTTTTCTTCTCTTGTCGAGAAACAAAGAAACTGTTAATTTCTATTTGAAGTATATGAAGTATGGAAAGTGTCTTGCTGCTCTCTACTAGAGAAACTGGGAAACGTAAATGAGAGCTTCACTGTCCACACATCTAGGGGAAGTGACATTCTAACATAATAGTGTCAGTAATGCTGCAGCTTGACATAGAAAAAAAAAAACAACCAGATCCATTCTGCTAGTGAGCAAGAGCTCCCATTCATAAGGCACGCACAAACAGCTTTTGTTACAGTGCCATCTCTGGCATCCAGACAAACTACTTAAGAGATGGCTGATAGAGCTGTCCCCGCAAGACATTTCCTGCACCCAGCTCTGCCCACCCAGATCAGATGAACATACTGTGAGCTGCCTCCCACTGCTGTGAAAGCTTCAGGGACTACATTCCATCATTTCCTGTGATTAAAGGCAATGCTGTTTCCCAGGAAAAAGTCCACCCTGGACACCAAAGGACAATTGTGAGGGCCACTGGTGTTTGAGTGATTTGGCAACCTCAGCGAAACAAAAAAAACAGGAGGCTGAGAGGAAGGAAGGGTAGAGGAAATAATGCTCTGGCCACCTTATGTAATCCGCTGCCTCTTGGGAATCAGTCCTTCCTGAAACTACTGCTACCTAGGCCACCCTGCAGCACCCCCATGGATCTGAGATGACAGTGGGTCTTGTTGAAAAGGCCCTTGATGCTAGGAAAAAGGGAGCTGGGCTCTGCCCTGAATGTGGCCCTGAAGCTATCTTGGCAATGAAGAAATCAGATGAGTGATTTTCTTAGCCTCATTTGCTGACACTGGCACTTCCTTTCTCACTGAGATTAGTGCTGAGGCAATGAAGAGCTCAACTCTCCAGGCACCAGGCTGCAAACTAGTCATGCCACAGCACACTACCTTATCTAGTATACTATTCAGCCTCCAAAATTATGAAAATGACTCAAACCAGACATCTAAGTAATGCATGTGAGCAGATCAAGCATAAGTGTACTTCCTTACCCTTCCAAAAACTCTTCCCAATACTATTTTCAAGATTATTTGCACCACGTGTTACAACTTATTTTTCAGTAACCCACAGCAGATTTCTTCAGAACATTTATCCAGTCTCCCCTTGAACTTACATGGACCTCTTGCATGTACAGCTTCCCTCAACAATAAGCTCTGCAGGTACTACAACCACTGCAGGTGGATTGACCTCCTGCTCTTCCTGAACAGGATCCCAGTATCTGCAAAGGATGACCATCTGGATGAAGACAACTACCTGAAGTTCTGCAGCTGCAAGAGATCTTCCTCAGAACGCACATTTGGCAAGCTACAATCCCATTCCCCCAAGCTAGTTTCTTCATGGCTGATAAATCCACCTACTTATTTCTTACACATAAGCAGAGTAAGGCTTCTCACTCACTGCTACCCTGTGTTGATCTTTTACAAATCTTTTCCATCTCTGTTACAAAAATATCAGATTCTGATTCAATGTAGAATGAACACATAACCTAAGTACAGCCAACAAGCGACAATTATTGCGGCAATATTTCAGTATAAAGAGAAGACTTTCCACTCTGCAACCACAGGTTTTCTTACCAGTAATTCTGTTCACCTTCTTCTTGGTTAGACTCCCAGCAATCCCAGCAGCATGAGCACCCAGACTGTATCCCAGCAAGTGGACATTGTTGAGAGGGTAATTGAATTTCTCCTGCAGAAGAGAGCTTCATTTAAAATCTGATATCAAACAGTACAGCATCAGATGACAAAGAAAAGTATTTTATACAAACCGTGATTTCTCTTTGGGCCACAAATAACAAAAAAAACACTAAATATAGTTGACATAATCTTGCTTTATATAAGCTTGCTTGAGTCTACTGTCTTAAGGCAAAAAAAAAAATCTACATAGAGAAAAATGCAGAATTACAGACAGAATATCTAAGGCTCTGTATTATAGACAATGTTTTCAGCCATCCTTTCTCCCCAGCTTTTGGATCACCTAAATATTTCCCAAAGGCAAGTCACATTTTTAAGTTTGCCAAGTGGTGGCTGCTATATAATATGTAGGAACCTGTCTTTCATAGCTACCTCTCATAGAGCCTTCAGAAATTTTCTGTGGACCCACAGGACTCCACAGACCACAAGGTGAATAAATCTCTGGGCTGTAATACAAAAGGCCTCCTTGTCAAAGGGACAGCCTTAGATTAAAGCTAGGATTTTACCAGCCCAGCTGAACACAGTCTGCTACAGCTTAACTCAGTCTGTGCAAAAGGAGACAATTAACTCTTTATGTCTGCTGCATCAGTGGCATGAAGATAAAACTGTTGCATTGTTGTTGTGTCCCCTGGGAGATTACATGTGAGACACACATGACTACATGCCTTACCTCCATCCAATCAATAAACATAGCAACATCCTTTCCCACCAGCTTCGTGTAAGCAGCAGACACTGGGTAGTGCTGCTGAGCTCGAACCAGCCAGTCCACAACTATAACATTTGAATCAGGTTCCCTCTTGTACAGAGCATCCACCAGCTTTGGGACCCAGCTTTCATACATTCCTGTCACCTGTTACGTTGTGATGATTTAAGAGACAAAAAAGGGAGACCTTGATATTATGTATGGCACATAGACACCAAAGCATCTAACAGAGTATCAGGGGTGCAAACAAATGCCACCCTTTTCTTCTTACCGTCCACCCATGGATCACCACAAAGGTTTTACTGGTCTGGTTGAAGTTGCACTGTGCCAAGCTGTCCATCTGCCCAGGAACCAGGTAGCAGACATCCTCATCAGGCTCTGCAGGTGTTCTTAAGGAAAACTTGCTCTCAATCCCCTCAAAATTCATCTCAGCTTCTGCTGGACAAGATCATAGTAAACACAGAGCAGTGGTTTAGAAGTCTTAGGACAAACAGAAGTCACAGTCTCAAAGCTGAAGAGAGATTAGGAACAGACAAGAAACGGAACATGCTGTTTTAATTTCCTTCAGCAGCCATGTAGAAAGGAAACCAAAAGGTGAAAAATCGCTCATTCTCCAAAACCACTGCTAAAGCAGTGAGAATCTGCCCAGCTGTCCAACAAACATAAATTCCTTTTAGGAATTTTAGGAGTCACAGTACATGAAGGAGAGCAGCAGGTTTCTCACCATACTATCATATATTTTGATAGCATATCTTCTAACTTCATTACAATGGCTTTACCATGGCTTCTTTTAGGACACAGTAGTCACAGCTCACTAAAAATATGAGCTGCAAATGCCAAATCTTATAAAACACAGGTATTTTACCAACAAAGGATCAAAAGTAGGCATCAGATGCACTAAGGAAACTAAACCAAGAATGCAGAAGCCTGCATTTTGGAAGCAGTTTTTTTGTTTTTTTTGTTTTGTTTTTTTTGTTTTTTTTGTTTTTTAAAAGATTATCTGATGAACAACACTTGAGGGGAAAAAGAAAAAAGAAAAAAAAAAGTCTTCCTTTGCCTGAAACTATTTTGAGTCCATTTGGAGGGAGAAAAAAAAAAATCATGTACTGGCAGTAAGAAAACATGTGGTGGTCTCAAAGGATCACATCTCAGAACTTCCTCCAGCTTCCAGACCCAAAAAATAAAAAAAAGAAAAGTTATAGTTTTGTTCCTGTCAAGGAAGAAAAGTGACCTTAAGTTTCCTGCTCGCTTCTTCCTCCGTCTGGGAGGAAAGGTAAATGAATCCTCCTTTTAGGTCTGATTCAACATTTACACACCTCTATAGCTAGCTGACCCTGTCATTAACTGTGGGCTTAAAACCCAGTGCTTTCCTGAAACCAGGCCAAACTCTGGCAACTTGCTTTTAGCAAATACTGATGGCCTGTTTTCCAAGTGCAGCTGAACTCAGGCCAGCTCCATCCTTCTCAGTGCTGTTTCCTGGCATCATGACCACAAAGCTCTCAGAAACTCCTACGCACCCGCGCACACACACACAAATGGTTCCAAGTCACCAGGAAAGGTTAGGCATGCCAAAGCTCTTCTTTTGCCCACTGAAGAAAAGGTTTTTCCTAAATCTGGTACATCTCTCTGTCTCCATAAAATTGTGCCTCAACATGCAGAAAAACTGACCATTGTTTCTAAGACTTGTTTTCTGGTCTTCACTTTCAAGCCTCTGCAGGGCATGCAGACTCCTGCCTGACCTCACTCAGCCCTTGGGCAGCTGTACAAAGACTGTGAGGATCCTGCTGTCCTTGGAGGACCACAGAAGTCAAGGTCTAACCAAGCTCTGCAGCACAAGGTGCACAGACAGCACACTGGCTGGTAGTAAATGCTAATGTACAAGTCGTGGAGGGACTGCAGTTACCTGCAACCAACTGCTTAATGCTGCCTGTGTTCCTGCACACCTGATGAAAGCGAAGCGTGCACAAAAAAGCTAGCAGGAGCTGCTCACTGAACAGAGGCAGAGCTCAGCTTTACGTTTGACCTTGGCTGTGCTAGGCTGGCCAGCTAATCCCACATAATTACACTGTGGGCCCCCTTCCTCCTCAAGAAAGGATGCGACTCAGGAGAAACATTTTTCTCCCAGTATGCAGAATGATTCATATAATGGTGAAGATAAGACTTATCTAAGCCATAGGAAACAAGCAATCTATGAAGTTAAATGCTGGTTTTCTCAGCAGCTGACCACTTCTAGTTATTTCTGCAGACTCAAAACTTCATTTTCTCACAACAAAGAGATCATAAATAAAAAAAAAAAAAGATGTGAAGACTGATTGGTTAAATATCAGCTATAATTTTTCACTTAGCAGCAAACCAGTAAAATCTTGAAAGACCAGGAACAGCTTCCAAATCTAAGACAACAAGGCAAGGACTTTCAATTATGTGTCTTCCTGTTGCACACAGGAAGGCAAACAACAATAGTCCACCTGCTCTCTAGTTAATAGTGCTTCCCTTCATATTTGGAAATCATTTCCTTTCTGAATTAAATATATCTGATAATCAAACAAAACCCAAATTAAATCCAAATCCCATTGTGTGGTGTGTTCTCAATTACAAACATATGCCAGAATCTGCACTTAGGTTCAGAATGCATCTTTTCTAGAAATAAGCTTCTGTGAAAACAAATTTGCAACACAACATGTACCTCACCTTGCTATGTTGTGGGAGGATTTAGAAAGTCAGAAATTACTGCAGCATCCATTCTGCTCAAAAGAAATATAATGGCGTGCAGCATTCACACATGTTCAAATCCAGGCAGCAAGATACCATCTGGATGAGGCAAGTGTGTGTTGCTGAGTTTGTTACTGACTTCTCAGTGACATACTAATCAGAAGCCATCCTCGAGAGCTGCCCAAGTTTGGCACTGCAAATTCTGTTTGGGTGTCAGAACAAGATCACTCTGTTCCTCATTCTGTGCTGCACACATTGCAGCACTGCCTCATTTCCCACCTGTGGTGTATTAAATTTTAGAAATACAGTACAGAGGCATGTACACAATAACAGATACATACTTACAGTGCATACTGACCTCAATAAATACTGAAATAATTTAAAATCATGGCTACAAAGCAGATTACTCTGGAAAGCAAGCATTTGCTATTTCAATTTTTGTACTTCAAAGTACAACTCACTCATATTAAAAGACTAAGAACCAAACTGTCATACATGGACTTTTGTCACCGACCTTTTATCAGCTTGCTTTAAATCAACAAGAAAAAGAAGTCTCTTTAATCACATCCTATCTGAGTTGGTCAAACATTGTGACAGGGGGTCTCATTCCTGCAGTCTTACATAAAGCCAAAGAAATCCAGAGACAGACAACGCACACAGGTTTGTTAATGATGTGTTTCAACTTGAGTTAGTTAAACCAAGGAAAATCCAAAATGGAGAGCCTTCAGCGTTTTTCTGACAGGTGGACAAGAATTTAACTGAATTTGCATCAAAGTTTTACATAATGTAGATGGTAGAAGTTAGATGAAGAAATCTATGTGTATTCTTACTGAGATACTGAAGTCATTTTTGGGATGAGACTGCAACTCTATTTCTAGAAGAGGCATCGATGAGGAACAGAGCTGGAGGTTAAAATTAGTAGATGAAACAAATCTATGCTTTTGCTAGAAATCACACTTTCTCAGGCTTAGTTCAGCAGGGGTATAAAGGCAAGTGCTGTGTCGCAAGAACTTCCAGGTGCACAGTGACAAAAACAAGCCCCCATTACAAAATGAAGCTTTCAGGTCACCTTACTGACCATAAGCCCACAGCAGAGCCCAGAAAGGGTTATTTACCTCTTAAGGGAACTGGAAAGGGAGCAAAATTAAGAATTAAGCCACCAGTTTAAGAGTGAAGCTGGCTTCACTTACAGCAGTGCTGCCAAACTTCATTTTAACCTACTCCAATACTTAAGATGCCATCCATCTTAAAATTTCCCTTACAAAAATCTGTTTTCATCTTGTAAAAAAGCTGCTGTCTACATAAAGGTATAAAGGATATTTTAGAACTCAGAAGTGCAGAAAAACAGCTAGTAACTAGAAGTCAGTAATCTCATTTTTCTGCTTAAACCTCATTTCACTGACTTGGCTTTGCAATTTCTCAAATACCGTTCAGCCCATGAATCCTGTCAACTCTGAAAACATCCCACAGTCTTAAACATTCTGACTCAATATAAACACAGGTTTACTCACTAATAACAGATCCAAATTCAAATTTCCTTCATGAGAAGCTGCCAACGACAGCCTGGCAAGTGTTTTAAACAAAGGAAACCATCAATGGTCTGATGGGTGAAAATAGTGAATTTTGAAGAAATGATGGCATCTGGAATATGAATCAAAAACTCAAACAGCCAGCATCAGGTGCAGGATGCCAAATGCAGTAATACTACATGTGCAAGAATCAGTGCAACTCCAATATGTCTTAAATGGGAATCTTTGGTAAACAATATCCTGGCATTACATACATAGAAATTGGAATACTATTAGCTAGGTGCAAAGATCATCAGAAGTTATACTGCTAGCCTGTGCAAACACAAGTCCACACACACAGAGGCAAACATCTGCACATAACATTAAACATTTACATAACCTGTTGGAGTTAAACAGACTAACTCATCCTCCCGCTGATAACCAGCATTAGGACAAAACATCCACCAGTTACACTGAACTCCTAAGTGAGCTCTGAGGCAAACCAATGGTCAGCTGTAATTAAGAGGCTATACAACAGGAAGCATGATTGCTTCACCAGACCTACACTATAAATCGCAAGCAGACTACCGCACTATAATATGACAAAACCTTTCCCTTCAGTAAGGTTACAGTTTAACCTTACTGTGAAAGAAGTTCCAGCTTTCCAGATAGCAGAGCCCTGAGCTTTAGTTCCTCGCTCACTTCCCAGAGGAAGGAGAACACCTCTGGACAGCACAGAGCAGGTGCCACACGTGGCCCAGCCCTGCAGCTCGGCAGGGTGAGGGCATGCTGCGGCTGCTGTACTGTGCACATGGGTGCTGCAGCTCACTGAAGAGCTCCCTACCGAATGGATGCTTACTCAGCTGCAGCTGGGAGGCTTGTAACTCAATCCAGCAGCAAAGATCCTGCTATCCATCAGCTCCTCTGGGATATCTGGAATTAGCCCAAGACAATAAAACACAATCACTGCCAGACTGTACAGTAATATGGAGGAAAGGATGCATGAGAAAGCCACAGCACAAAGAGGTTCCAGTGAACTTCCTCAGGAGTTTGATCGCCATTGGTACGCCAACATCATCCTCAGTCCTAGGCCATCTCAGAAGGGCATTTCTTCTGCAGAGGACACACCACAGCTGCCCTGGCAGCTCTTCCCCAAACATGGCCACAGCAAAAGCCAACAGCTCATATCACACAGCAGCATTGAAAAATGGTGTAATCCCTGACTCCTGATTTACACTGGTAAAAATAGAGATCAGCACGTGCCCCAAGCAATGTATTATCTTTTCCTGGAACACCAATGTTATCTGCACCTACAGTATCTTTTTCCATGTTGTTTACTAAATACTCTAGATTACTGGCAGGCTGCATCATGTATTTTCCATGGGTCCTAAATATCTTTTTACCATGGTGTCAAAGACAGTGTCAGGCTTGAGGCTTACACAATTTTAGGACAACTACACAACCTGTTTTCATATAATTTGTTCCTATGGAGAAATAATGCAATCGTTAAGTGTATGGCAAATCAGTTCCTAGTGGGGTGAAAGCCTGCTCTGGGAAGAGTTATTTTAACATATGAAACTTGGGCACTGTGATGAAAACCGCTTTTGATGCCTTTGATGGCACAAGACTGGATTCAAAGTGAGAATACATTCCTTTGGCTGTGCCATAGCACCCCATCCTCTTTCTTGTGAGCAGTTCCTTCCAGTTTCCTCATACACTGTGGAGATAAAGGCATCTGCAGTGAAAAAGCAACAGCTTACATACTACACTTAAGCTTCACCCAGCAGTTTTGCGAAACTTTTAAGTATGTGGACTATTAAAGGATGCACTTGTCTGTCACACAATCTCTAAGGCAGTAATACCATGACACAGCACCACTAACATAAATTTGAAGAGTTGTAGTATAACGAAATCAGACTCATTGCTTGCTATACTTGTAATCATGTTGTGCATTAACCAGAGAGTATTAGGAAACACCCAGTAATCAACAGGCACACGTGTACTACTTTCTCTGTTCTGCACAGAGCCTACACAAAAATGTAGATATTATAGGTGTGTGTCAATACACAGTGGAGACATCCTTCCTCTGATAACATTTTTTCCTAATGGATTTTGTTACATTAATGGCACTAACTGCTGCCCAAATGCATTATTATGACATTGATGACATTCAGCCTTGTCTTACACACTGCGAGCCCGGGCAAGCCGGGACTGAAGACAGGGCTCGAGATGCCAACGATGTTACGGCTGGGCCCGCGTGCCTCTAGCAAAGGACTCTTAGAATCCACCTCGTTCTGGGTTAAAAAAAAAAAACAAAAAACAAAAAACAAAAACACACACACACAAGCAGATCCCAAACGCCCGAACCGCGAAGCCGCTCCAGTACTTCCCTAACGGGATGCGACTCCCCCCGTTCCTTCTCCAACCCCACCCCACTAACCAGCAGGACTGGGAGCTGCAGCCCCGCAGGACTCTCCTCAGCACCCACGCCCCAGAGCATCCAAAGAGCAGAGGGAGCCCCACACACCCCTGCTGCTCTCCACCGTGCCCCGCCCCGCGCACGCTCCGGCTCCGCCAGGGATCGCCCCGCCCCGCGCCGCACTGGCACTCACCGGGATCTGAGCCGGCGGCCGCGCGCACGCAGAAGCAGAGCACGGCCAGCAGCGCCGTTTTCCCCATCCCGTGTCTTCGCTCCATGCGTTGTTCCGCGGCGGAAAAGTTTCAGTGTGAGGGGTTAGCAAACAAACAACAACAAAAAAAGAATATACAAATTCTAAAACTTTACACGACTGTAATGTAAGGAAAAATAAAAAATAAAAACAAAAAAAAAAGGAAGAACCGAGTCGCTCCGGGACAAACCCGCAGCAACTGCGCCCTCTAAAACCTGTAAGCAAACGACCCTCACTACTACTGTTAGTACTGCTGCCGCCGCTCCCTCCTGGCCCCTTAAGTCCCCGCCAATATGCAAATATGCAAATGAGCCCCCACGCCCATTGGCGCGCGCCGCGAGGCGTGGCCACCGCTGGCCCGGGCACAGGCGGCGGGGAGGGGGAGGGGGAGGGTCGGGCCGCTCCCGCGGGGCCCCGCGACCCTCACGCCCGCGGGCACTGCTGGGAGCCGTGAGTTCCGCCAGCGTGTGCGGCTTTCTTCCCGGCCCTGAGCCTGCGGACTGGGCGCGCTGCCTCCGCTCTTTGCCTCGCAGCCCGCCTGCAAGGCCTTTCCCCTGTGTTCGCCGTCCTGGCTCCCCGAGCCTCGAATGCTAGCTCCTCTCTTTCCTGTGCTGTTATACCAAGAAGCAACTGGTGTTCAGCTCGCTGCTTGCGAAGCACCTTTTGCTGCTTGCGTGAAAAGCCTTTGCCAATACTTTGTCTTTCCAGCAACCAAGGGGCTTCAAGCTTGGAGTGCAAGTTGCTAGAGGTTGCCATGTGTACTCTGGAGAAATGCAGACTTGCCTTTCCTAGTTTTTCAGCTCTCTGTGCCCCTCTGCCAGCAGTTTGCCATCTGTCACCTTTTGCTGCTGCCACAGGATGAAGGATCAGTTATGTAAGGAAATGTAACAGAGAAATATTAAATTAATAACTAGCCTTGCTTTTATTTTGCATCGTGTTGTCGAATGCTTGGCTCCATGAAGTGTTTTTGGTGTAGGGAAGGAGGACTCCTTGGTTTTGGCAGCATGGAGCAAACACCATGCACTTCAAAGGCAGTGGCTTCTTAGAGTGGAAATTAAAACACACCTGGTCCCCATGGGCACAGCTGTTTAATAGGATGTGGCTCAGGCAGAGCAGCACTGGGTCACCTCTGCAAAGTGCCAATCTGATAAAAGACCAATAAGATCCTAGTACAAGTATGTATCTCAGGTTGGGTGAGAGGAAAGACAGTTCTGACAGAGTGCTGAAGCACTGACACAGGCTGCCCATGGAGGTGATGAAGTCGCTGTCCGTGAAGGTGTTCAAGAACCAGGTGGATGTGGCATTGAGGGATGAGGTTAGTGGGCATGGTGGGATTTATGGTCTTAGAGGTCATTTCCAGCCTTAATGATTATATGATTCTGTGATGTCAGCTTTTTATATCCAAAAGGCAGAATTTAATGAGGGTGCAACTGAGACAGAGACTTTTTTCCAGCCAAGATGAGGTGGGTGCAGGATATAGGTGCACAGGAGGCAGGGGCTGGGAACCAGGGGCAGGTGACAGGCAGAGAGGGGCTAGGAGTGAGGAGAGGGACCAGAGGATGGGCGTGTGGACAGGAGAAGCACAGTGTGTGCTCACTGCTTTGAGTAAGTGTTGAACATATCCTCTGACTGGTGGTTGCAACTCTCTCATCAAAACAATGGCAAGAATTTTCTCATGTCTTTTTTTCTTTTTTTTTTTTTTTTTCCTTTCCAACTGTGGTCTAAACAATGCATTTGCTATTGATTTAGTTTAGTTGAAGCTCTATAGTGTAATTTCCCCCCTACAAGTCAACCTGGCTCCATCCAGGTTCAGACATCCTTCCTAGAAAATTCCACTCCCTGCAGCCAACATTTAGCAAATGAAGAGAACAATGTAAAATAAGGCTCCATAACACAGACTGTCAGGCCACCATAGTCACAGGTGATACTTCCAAGCCAGTGGAGCAAAACAGGGCATGAAGGCTGTCCCCCATATCCTTCACAGCTATGCCAATGGCTACCACAGAAAAATAGTGTTTTAGAACACAGTGGTGAGAAGACAACTGGTGCAGTATTAGTGGCAGGTGTGATGAGGTAGAACAGAGCCCTGGCAATGCCTGGCAGGCCAGCCCAGGGGCAATGCTGGCCCCCACAGCCCCTGCTAATCTGCTGTAGTCAGAATTTCAGTTAATTCCCAGTTCAGACAGTGGATTCTATCAATAGCCAAGGGCTGGCAGCAGATCTGCAGGCTTCTTGGAGTAATATCTAATTTGTTATACTGGAAATGCCTGTTCACATAATTTTTTTGTTCCATCTCATGGCCATGCTTCATTTTAAGACATAATCTGAAAGAGTTATGCAAAGTCTCCATCTAAAAAAAAAAGAAAAAAAATTGCAAACAGAACATTAAAAGCAAATTTTGATGTGATGAAAGAGAATAGGCAGAGTGGGAGGGGAGCAAATCAGTTTTCTCAGATCTTGAACGAGTTGCCTAAGTCTGTTGTAAACACAGCTGCAAAATACTCTGAAATAATGGGCCTTCGTAAGGGCAGGACATGCCTGCCCACCATGCAGTTGCACTGCTCTGACATAACACTTCTCCCAGCATTTATAAAGCACTCATTTCTTGCAGATGATCATGGTCAGACTGTGAAGGAACTTCATGGCATCAACTCAACGTGCTTCAGTGCATCCATCAGCTGGATTTGAGTTTTGCTTCCTCTGTAAAATACATAATCCTGTAGAGGAAGCAATCTATGAATCAGAGCCTGATGTATCGTACTTGGGGATGCTGAAGTAAGTGGAAGGTAACAGAGCTGAAACATTATTTCCAATAGGGGTGGGTGGGAAGTGTGGAGGCAGGGAGATGGGAGTTGCATAACTGGGCTGGTGCTTGGACCCACAGACCATGTGCAAGGTTAGAGTCAGAACAAGCCCACGTGTGTCTGCTATGCAGTGTGAGCAGGCTGGGCCGTGTGGTGCATTTGGGTTAGACCTCAAGCAAATTTGCTGCGTCACACAGCAGCAAGCAAGGGGAGAATCAACCCCAGCACTTATTTCCACTCCACCACACCTAAGAGGGCCTGAAACACAAGGCAAAAGCCCATGTGTAAGAGAGAGAGCTAACACCATGACTGTGATCGTTGCTGTGCTGTTGTAGGTCTCTTCACGCAGGTGATTAGATAGCCCAGGACAAGAGGTCTTCCAACAAGTATTATTTTCCTAGAAGCAAGCAAAAGCCTTGTTCTGCTTTCCTCTTTGTGAGGAGATGTGAGTAGGCAACAGATCTCTGTTTTCACCCTATGAATATTTAAGTTTTCCTTCTGTGGAAGAGGAAAAAGGAAATTAAATTCAAAAAGAGTGATTTTCCATGTAATATATCCTCTAGTAAGCTAAGTTCATCAACAAGGAATCCTTCCCTCCTGCTTAAAGTTTGTTCAAAGATAGCAAAAGAGGTATTTCTGAAGGGAGCTTCAGAATTCAGCCACCTTATAATAAAAACATGGCTTAGAGGTAAGAAATGGTTTTCTCCAGCCCGTGAGCAACTGCTCCTTCAGTCTTCAGTGCCTAGAAGGAAAATGCTAAGAACTTTTTGTGTTCTTCACTCCCTTGCCTTTTCTAGGGCTGTGTTGTGGCTTGCTGCTCTCTTCCCATGTAGCCTTATCTTGCGGACAAGGTCCTGGCTCACTGATTAGCGGAAGGTTTCATTCCTCTTTGCCTCGCTCTCTGATTTTCTGTTCAGTTAAGAACTTTTCAGTTCAGAACGCAGGCTGTCCACATGCTCTCACAGAGAGGCCTGGGCTCCGGCACAGCTTGTGTGGTGGGCCTGTGCCACTATTTTCTCAACTACACTTTATTTAATTATCACACTGCAGGCAGTGCCTGCCAAAGCCAGCATGCTGTCTGGCCAGACACATCTTTCAAAATGCAATGCCAAGGGAGAGACATTCCCGCAGCCTGTTTGGCGTGGCGGGCAGGGGAGGACAGGCCTGCTTCACATCCATTGGCCGCAGGCTGGGCCCCTCACTGCCCCTCACACAGCTCCCAGCTCTGCCTGCAGTAGGGTAAAGATGACGTTGTCTGAAACTCTGCAAGATTACGCAAATGTGTGAGGGCAGGGGGGAGAAGGAGAAGAGAGAGCTCGTGTCTGAGTGGCAGTGCTCTGTCCCTGCAACACATGGGCATGGCAGGGCAGGGGCAAGGCCCAGTGAAGTGCCTGGTGGGCAGCCTTCAGCCTCCCCTGTTCCTTTTACACCAATTGCTAAGTTCTCTAATCATGGGAACAGAACCCTCTGCTTGGGCCCCAGCCTGGCAGCCTGCATCCTGCTTGCCTTGGGGACAGCGAGGAGGCTGAGGCAGAATGCATGTTGAAGCCAGCGTGGGAAAGCATGCGTGTTGTTTCCATCTCAAGAAATGTATCAGGGAAGAGAAGCCACTTCTCTGGCCTCTGGGCTCCCCAGCGAGGAATAGGATAATCGCTCACTTTCTGCTTCCCCTTTACTTTGCTCTGCAGCGCTGACAGATGGTGTGTGGTGCAGCCAAAACTGGATTCCAGCTTGTATCTCCTCCGGTCGCTTGCGACTTACTCAGAACAGATTCCTCCTTGGGTTGACATTTCCATCTCATCCCAAAGGGGATTTGTTTTTAATTTTCATTTAAAGTTTAGGCTGAGCTAGCATTGCTGCTCTGGGCTTTTGCAACTGCTGTGTAAAAACTCCCTCCTGGCCTAGTGCTGCTGATGTGGACATCTAACCCAAGCGCTCATGGAGAGAGGGCTGTGCTCCCCCAGGATAGGTCGGCACGCCTGCGGTCAAGGCATGCTCATGGTGCACCACAAGGGACTGTTGAGGGATCTTGCAATGATTTTGTGCTCCTGAGTTTCACATGCCTCAGTTCCATGCCCAAAGTTACAGGAGTTTATTCCTCTTCACACGCACATGTGGGCACATCCACGTGCATGTGTACCCTCCCCATTTTTCTCTTCCTGCCAGGTTTGTACATAGCTAGCTTGGTGTAGACTTAAGACTCTGATATTGGTTCCCAGTTCCTCTGTTCAGTATCAGACAGGCAACTAGAATATGCCAAAGAAAGGGGGGAAGTTAATTTGAGAATATCCCAAAGATTGAAGTGCAGGGCAGCGGAGGCAAGAGGCTGAGTATCTCTCTCTCCAGCTCCTGTTCAGTGATTCAGAGTCACAGAATCACAGAAATGTAGGGGCTGGAAGGGGCCTCTAGAGATCACTGAGTCCAGCTCCCCTGCCAAAGCATGCTCCATAGACCAGGTTGCACAGGTAGGTGTCCAGGCAGGTCCTGAATGTCTCCAGAGAAGGAGACTCCAGAACCTCCTTGGGCAGTGTGTTCCAGTGCTCCATCTCCCTCGCTGTGAAGAAATTCTTACGCACATTTGTGTGGAACTTCCTTTGCTTTGGTTTGTGGCCATTTCCCCTTGTCCTATCACCATGTACTGCTGAAAAGAGTCTGGCTTTATCCCTTTGCCTCCCACACCTTAGATATTTATAGATATTGATCAGATCCTCTCTGAGTCTTCTTTTCTCAAGGCTGAAGAGACCCAGGTCACTCAGCCTTTCCTCGTAAGAGAGGTGCTCCAGGCCCTTTATCATCTTCATGGCCCTCTACTGGACTTTTCCAGGAGATCCCTGTTTTGTTTGTCCTGGGGAGCCCAGAACTGGACACAGTACTCCTGGTGAGGCCTCATCAGGGCAGAGTAGAGGGGGAGGATCACCTCCCTTGACCTGCTGGCCACACTCTTTTTAATGCACCCCAAGGTCCCATTTGCATCTTGGCCACCAGGGCACACTGCTGGCTCATGAGCAACCTGTTGTCCTCCAGGACACCCAGGTCCCTCTCTGCAGAGCTCCCAACCTCTACTGATACATGCAGTTATTCCTTCCTAGGTGCAAGACTCTACACTTGCTCTTGTTAAACCTCATTTGGTTCCTCTCTGCTCAGCTCTCCAGGCTGTCCAGGTCTCACTGAATGGCAGCGCAGCCGTCTGATGTGTCAGCCATTCCTTCCCAGCTTCATATCATCAGCAAAGGTCCCCTCATCAAGATCATTGATGAAGATGTTGAACAAGACCGGACCCAGCACCGAGCCCTGGGGAACAGTACTAAATACAGGTCTCCAACCAGACTCTACGCTGCCAAACACAATGCTCTGAGCTCGGCAAGTCAGCCAGTTCTCAACCCACTTCTCTGTCCACTCATCTATTCCACAAGATTTAGCTCAGTGAAGTTTTACCAAGTCTGCATATGCACTGTAAAATTTCTTTGTCTGGTCTATCCTATTTGTGACATGTGAAAAAACAATAGAATCATAGAATTGTTATTTCCGTCTACTTCTTTATTCATGTAACTTTGCTGTTCTCACAAGTATTCTGACACTATGTAGGAACATGTACTGCTATGGTCCCAATCCCAGAGGCAAAACTTTCCTGACAAAGACATGGCAAACAGAAGAGGATATAAACAAGCCAGAGGAGGAGGAGAGAGAAGGAGCAGGGGCTATGGCGACAATATCCCACCACCCTTTCAACAGCACTGATCACCATGTGAACTATGAGAGGGACTGGAGAAATGGCAGACCTGCTTCTGTTGTAGAGGCCTTCAGAGACTGTAAACTAGCTCTCCAAGTTGGAAAGGGATATTTTCCTTTCACCGAGAGCCACTGAGGGAAGTACCTCATCTTTCCATCAGGGCATTGTATGAGGCCAGCACTGTCACGTGCTCAAGGCAGCCACTAATGCAGGGGACCTTTTGCCTGATTTTAAAGCCCTAAAGTGCTCAGTCTGGCATTTTTAATGCAAAAGTCACACGCATGTCACTGAAGACAGAGAGGACGTATGTTCTAGCTCCCACTGGAGTCAAGGGGCACCTGCTCTGCATGAGGGCAGCCCCTGAAACAGAAAAGACAGTCAGATCTCATCAAGGTAGTACAGATCTTTTCACTAGGCACTCACACGTGGCAGATGAACGTTCAGTTTTTTTAAAGTGTCCAACACCATCTTCCTCCTGAGTCATTCCTACTGTGCCCAGTGCATCCTTGAAGCTGTAGGAGACAGCAGTGAGACTCCCATTGTTGCTGCTGGGAAACTGCTGTTGGTGACACCACATCTGAAGTCACCAGTTGACCTCTGTAGCTGCTGAGACTTTGTGTCAAAGCTCTACAGAGAGCAGGAAGCCAAGGAAAATTTTCAAAGTGACCTGCTCCAATGCTCTGTGTAGAGCAGAAGGAGACACAGAGCCCAGACCTCCTTTGGCAGGGAAGCCATGGCACAGTCCTAAGTGGGTAAAGCCAGAGGGCTACTGAAGAGGTAATGGAAAGCAGGAAAATTGTTTGCTCTTTGTCTCCTTTGGGTGCCACTGGTTTCAGGCTCCACTGAAGCCATTATCTCCTCCCCATTTATACCACCCAATGTTTCCATGAGGTCCTTGGGGGAATTTTTGTTTTTATGTCTAACGGTGAAGAAAGCCATCTTGTGTGTTTGTGCACAAGTTTGCAGTTGTGTGGCTGGAATGATGCCAATAAAAAAAAAAAGGCTATTCTTATAAACCTTCCTGTTTACTTAGTATAGCAGCTACCTCAGTAAATGTTCCTGTGTTTAAAGTTATAAAGAGGCCATTCAAAGAGCCAATAAAAGGCTTAGAAATCTCTAAGGATCAGACTCCAGGCATGAATTAGGTAATAGTGGTATTAGCATAGCCTGTTTCTCCAGACAGCTGATAGCATTGTAACTAACCAAACTATGACATAAATTTGCCAGAGGAAACAGGCAAAATAGCTCTGTGGGTTGTTTCAAATTACTTATCCTGCGGGAATCCTAAGAATCCCAGTTAAATAATTAGGGACATGTGAATTTTGTTTCCAATACTTCTGATGCCATGAGAACTTTGGGAAGGTGGTTTTTTTAAGGCATATCGGTTCCTTTGTTGTTAAGTAAACTTCTTCCTCAAATGTCCTGGGGTCATGATGCTCAAAATGATATATATCCTTAAGGATTATTTTGTGTTACAGCAAGAACTAGGGGTTCCAGAGAAGTCCCTAGCACATAAACTGTCCTGGTCTCATTCCTTGCTGCCCTGCTGCCTCCAGCCCAGGCTGAGCAGCATTCCTCCACACAGGCTGTAAGCACAGACTGTCATGCAAAAGATAGTTCCTGTCTCTTCTATGTGCTCAGACTATTCTGAGCAGCAGTGGCATTTTCTGAGAACACCTTCATTTACTATTCATG
Source organism: Chrysolophus pictus (assembly GCA_037305975.1). Classification (NCBI taxonomy): domain Eukaryota; kingdom Metazoa; phylum Chordata; class Aves; order Galliformes; family Phasianidae; genus Chrysolophus; species Chrysolophus pictus. Next base: position 13,523,434 of record CM074614.1, read on the forward strand.
GGCTACTTCTGGATGTGCTTGACTGCATTGTGGCTAGGCACCATAGAGGACAAAATGTGGGATTCTGTGGGAGTAGCCCTGAGTGAAGTGTGTAATCTTGAATTCAGGTCTTAGAAAAGCCACCTAAACCTCTTCTAAGTGCCACCATAGAAAATGTGAGTAGATACTGCTGCTGCAAAGCAGGAATGGGATGACTGTGCCCTTTGAAGCAGCTGTGTATAAGCCTACACGGGTACCTGTTCCACCACCTGCAGAAGTGAGGTCATCCAATTGCGTACACATTTTTTAAACTTGTGGTTTTCTATAAATATTGTGTTTGAGGTAGAGGGCTGAACAGACAGCAGAAGATGAGAAAATACATGCAGCCGAAAAATGAACTCTACTCAGCCTAGTTTAAAAACTGCTGGGCTTTCTTTGCTTTGTTTCAAAAGACAAATGGTGAGGCATTTCTTATTTACCTTCTGGTTTTTGAGGTTTAACCTTCTCCTTGTCAGATTCTTCTCTGTGGCCATGAAGGCTAAACATTCACTCTTCTGTAATGCAAGCTGTGAGTCCTGAGTAATTGCAGAACTGGAGAGAGATCTTAAATAAACTATCTGCTTCCACAACACTCGCTGTGATTCCAAAGAGCTTCTGCCTCTTTTGGGGTTGATGACCAGTTCACAAGGTGCCCCAGGTTTTCTCTTGATTGTCAGCATACAATCAAATTTATTGAGTAATTATTATTTTGTTGTTCACTTATATTTGCCTTCAAGCTGGTGAAAAGTCACTTTACCACTCCTTCAACATCTCAATGTTGTAGTTTGTTGTCTTGGTAGAGCAGGTTTGTTTTCTTTGTTGTTGTTTTGGCCCATGGATTTCTTTTCCTTAACAGTATGAAGAGAGGAAAGCTTTGTAAAGGAGAGAACCAGCCTCAAAGGAAGTTCCACCTGTGGTCATGGAAAAAACGGTTCCTACTTAAGTATTTTCCTTACACAGGGGAGAGCTAAATAAATTCTTTCTTTGTGTTTTCAGGACATTAGAGGACTGGGATCAGAAGGGAGAACCATACTGTGAATTGTTTTGCAGGCAATTGAAGAGGGCAGTCACTGCCCTGTTCTCTGCTTGGCTGTCACCTTGATTTGTCCCAAGATAAAGCAGAGACAGACAACAGAGCAAACAAAGCTAATGGGATAAGGCAAATTTGGGGCTGATTAGGCATGCTAAAGGAAGGAGTCAGTGCTCCATGGATAATTCACGGCAAAACAGCTGCAGGCTTCTCTTTCGAGGCAGAAGTAGAGCTCAGCAAAGTATTTTCAACCTAAGTAATTTCTTGGCTTTGAAAACTTACATTATAACTCAATCACAATATTTTGCAGTTTTATGCTGAATTAGCTGAATTGCTGAAGATTAAGCAATAATTCTATCAAAACTCTTTGGTTTTATATTTTTAAAGCAAAATGCTGCCTTTTAAAACTTTTCATTTTGGCATCTCCTTTCAAATTTGTTCTTACAGTGTAGAAAAGGAAACAGCCATGCAGCTCTTGAATACAAATGAATATTGATTATTGATCCTGGTTTTAATAAGCAGTTGTGTTGCCTCCAACAGGTAGTTAAGCTGCAAGCTTTTTGGTTGCACTAGTTCTCTTTTTGCATACAACTACTTTCCATTCAAATATCCCATGTAAAACTGCAAAGACAGATTCAGCTGTTCTGTACTTCACATGAATGCCAGTTTCTGAGGTGCTAAGCAGCTATAAACATGGTCCAGCTGGCAGGGCGATACATGTAACATCTCCTTTGCTTTTGCTGGAACAGTACTAGCCAGAAGAGTACACTACAAACATGCTAGCCTGACTGATCCTGGCAGAAAAGTATCACTGCTAATGATAACCCATATCCATACATCTTGCTCTGCACATTTGGAATCTCTGCAGAAGTTAAGTTGTGCTTATGCAGAGAAGCCCATTATGGCAAATACTGTTAATTAGGTGTGTTTCCAGATATCTGGGGCCTGCAGCTTGCAGGACATGCTGCTTTTGGACTTGCCCCCGCTGGCATATCTGCATACAGATCAGTATATAGAGATGAGTGGCTCATACTCTGAGTGAGTGTTGCAGGATGAGCCTTCCTGATTTACCTTGCAAGACAGTAGAACAAAAAGTGGTTAATTGTCCAGTTTTCCTATTAAGAGAGGCAAGAATGAATCTGTATGTATACTATATATTTGGTATTAAATTTACCCAGACATTTTAAATACCTGCCTCTGCACTGCTAGTTTCCTTTCCATTACCAATTTTCATTTTTTTTTTCTGCAGGAAAAAAACCATAACATTTTCAAATGTTGGGTTTCGTCCAAAATAAAACACTTCCATCCCCAAGAAGTAATTCCGAAAACTTTATAATAACAGCATATATCCAAAAATCTGGGGAAAAAAATCTGAAAACATAAGTACATGAAGACTTTTTGTAATTTGACATCTGTATAATTGTTGGATTTGTTCCAGCTGGAAAAGTATTTTCTTCTGGAAAGGCAGACTAGATGCTGTAAATCATCTCTAACCAGCCGCTAGTAACTTCACAATAGCTGGCAGTGAAGGGTAAGGTTTCTTTACAGTGAAAGAAGACCTTCTATTAGATAGCCTTTCTCCTGAACAGATTATCTTATTTCTCTGATAAAGGGCTTATGCATGTGGAAACAAAACCAGGTCCCTCCTCAAAGGGAAGAGCCACTGTGCATCCCAACACAACTTCCTGTGAAGGAACTGGCTAATTCCTGCCAGCAGACCACCACAGCAAACCTTGGTCTTGTTAAGGCATAGGGCTGGGAGCATTGATTGACTTAAGCAGGGGACAGTATTAATTTCCTTCCAGGGGCCAGCTGAAATATGTCAGTGTGTGTATTTATGCTTAGTTACCCCTGCTGCTGCACTCCCTGTTGCTCAGTGAGAAATCCCCATCCTCAAAACTTTTGCCATTGTTGGATGCCAGTACATAGAGACAGTCTTACAGCCATGATGTATTACCTTGCCACCTGTCATCTGATGATTACAGCGTGTATTGCAAAAGATAAATTTCCAAAACCCCTGTAAGCTGGGTCGCCCCAGGAAGGGGGGAAAGGAAAGAAGGTAGAAGCTTAGAGGAAGAGTTTTGTAACCCAAAACTACACATGAAGTTTGCTTGGACAGACATGGAGAAAGCCATAGCGTCAGGGAACCATGCACAGTGCCTAACAGCTGATGAATGCTATAGACAATGGCTGAAGGCGTTTATTTCTCAATGTCAATCAGCTTACTTCTTTTAGTCACCCAGATTGGTGTATCTGTCAGCGTCCCCCTTAGCACCTGTTGTTGAAGCAAAATCTGGAGCCATAGGGACAGAGGCCTGTCTCGGTCCAGCCACTGGTGCACTGCTATTCAGAATTCATCCAAAGGTCCAGAGCTTAAACACCAGCCCTTAGGAAAAGTGTCATAAAAACACACTCTGATGTTCCAAAAACTCAGCAAAAAAGCCCCAGAATCCTATGGAAGTTTGCTGCTTTCCATGTCAGGTAATCCTCTCAATTCATGCAGTTCATGGAAGGATAGCATGAAGGAGGCCTCCCACTTAACAGACATGAATTCAAGCAGAATCCGTTGACTAGCTTCTTCTGTTATGACTACTTCTGGCCTTTCAAAACATTTAGGATAAATAGTAAAACAACAAGATTGAGTGTTTTCATGAAAATACTTTATTTCTTGATTATGTTCAAAATCCTGCTGAGAACACAACTGTATAAATTGTATGATCCATGTATTAATTTATTTTTCTGATCAGTTCATATTTTTTTGCTGCTATTCATTCTCGCACCATCACTACACACCTTCCAAAGACATTTGCAAACTGTAGAGTTGAAATAGATACTGGTAGTATGTTTCTACTGATAAGGTCTCATTTGACGAGTCCGTTCTTTCAGCAGTTCTTGTATAGTTTTTTACTGCATGAATACATCTCTTTCCTAAATCTTTTTTCTTGTGGTGATCAGTTGTCTGACTTGTTTTCAAAACACAGCTTTCTCTCTCATGCCACCAAAATCAAACTTGAGCTCAAGGGTCCTCGCACTTGGGTAAATCATCTCAATAAAATCAGTGCTTAACAACCCATGAATAGGCCTATTCAGGCCTATTCCCCTCTAGCCTCAAACTTGCTTAAATCCTAGCCTCATGTTTTGTTCCAAGATGTTACACCATCCTTTCTCTCTCTACAACCACACAAACCCATTGGAAAATTAGTACATTCCCCAAGGATGGAGAAGGGCAATCTAAGACCTATGGGAGACCAGCCATGACCTTTTTAAAAGTTACAGGCCTTTCCTGTCTGACACAATCCTCTGGAGGGAGCACACAGCTGAAATTGCATGAACTGAGCTTGCTTTGCAACCACTCTAGACAAATGATTGCTAAATGCAACTCAACATACACGGCAGAGAATTGTCTGCAACCTGCAAGTACCATCCCTTTACAGTAAATCTGGGGGTTGATGCAGATTTGGGGAAGGTATTTGATGCAAGGTTGATGTGCACACCAAGATCTGGAAATATCACATTGCAAAAATTACTCCTTGGATGCAGATGCATCATGACCTCACTATCTTTGGAGACTTTTATTTCATTACTTGGGTTTGTGAATTTTGAGTGTATGAAGTATATATATTTAGCTCCCCGCATGAAAATATGAATGGAGAGGGGTCTTATGCTGGAGGTGAATTTATTATTTGATACCTTCACTGTGAAACCTTATTGTGGATTTCAAGTAAGGCCTCTAGTGCGAACAAAGCCTTTATGCAGAAATGCCCGTATCCAGCACACAGTTAGCTTTCAAGTGTGTACTAACTGGAACACATCACATTTACAAGTAAGACTTCAGCTGACTGAAGACCCAGCACACAGAGAAGCCTGAAAGAAACAAGGAAAAAAGTGTTTATGTATCATGTCTTCAATGGTTGTATGCTTACTGTCCCCCTTGGTAACAGAGCACCACTTACCACTTTAATCCTCTTCAGTCCCTAGAGAAGTGTGTCATGGCAGAAAGCCAGCATTGCAGCTCTTCCTACTCACATGTTCAGCCATGTAAATCTCAAGAGAGTCAGCTGGGACAAAGATGATGGTGTGCTGTTCTTCCACATATTCAAGTCCATACCACCAACTTTTGGCTCTTACTTATTACATTTTTTTCCCTTGCTCCTTATCCCTCAGGAATCCAATTCAGCATCTAGAAAGTCAAACAAAGGCTATAAGGTCTGTTCAGTTAATTCGGTGAGAGGAAAGTTCCAGTCATTTTGTTTGGATGACACCCAGGATTTGATGAACAAGAGAACAAAGCAGATTTAGTTCCTGATCCCAAAGAGTAGCCTCACTTCATGCTGCCTGTATAAGGATGTCAAGACCCACATCTCATGCTACTGCCAGAGATTTCAGACTTTTTTAGAAGATCTGAAACCTGGACAAGAAAAGGCTCCAAAGAGACATAATTGCAACCTTTCACTATCTAAAGGGGGACTATAAGAAAGAACAGACCTCTTTAGCTGAGCCTGATGTGATAGGATAAGGAGAAATGGTTGCAAACTAAAAGAGAAGAGATTTAGGTTAGATATAAGAAAAAAAGATTTTTATGATAAAGATAGTGAGATATTGGCAAAGATTGCTCAGACAGGTGTTGGATGCCCCATCCTTGGAGACATTCAAGGTCAGGCTGGTTGGGGCTCCTGGCAACCTGATCTGCCTGTAGGTGTCCTTCCTGGGAAGTTGGACCAAATGACCTCTGAGAGTCTCTTCCAAGTCAAATAATTCTATGATTCCATCCTCTGATCACTTGACACCCAAACTGGTGCCAAAGTGGCCACCCAAAAACATTAAGCATTCTGGAAGAATTCAGCATTATTAGGCAGTACCAAAGGCAGACAACAAGCCATTAAAGAGAGATCTGTCTGCATGAAAACTGTTGGAGTTCCTTCATGTTCCAAGTTGAGTCTAAAAACTTGAAAGTTAAAAATATGCACAAATCTGGAAGTTCTTACACACATCATTTGATATTAAATATAAAGGAGCAAGTCTCTTGAGAGCTACTGAAAAGAAGTAGAAAGTTGAAGACAAGGAAGTTTGGGTTATTCCCTTAAGTCTCTATCATAAGGAGTGAAATGCAAAAGAAGGAACAAAAATCTCCAAGGAGAAGCCCATCATTTTACTGCAGAAGAATCCAAACTCATGAAAAATCAGGAAAGATCTGCATGAATTGGTTAATTATGCAATAGGACATTAACTTCTACCATTCATCCCTAGTGTACAGTTAGGAAAAAGACAATATTACGCAAATTATGAAACATACTGCTATTTTAAATTTTCTTCATTATTCACTGAAATTAAATGCAAGCTAAGAAGTTCAGAAATATTTCTTAATACAATTTTGCCTCAGGAAAGGTCACTTGCTGCAGGAGAACTTATTCCAGTGGGGATGATCAGTGCCTTTAACCTGTAGCACACTCTCAGCCACCAAACTCTCCCCATTATCTCTCACCATAGATAGCTCATTACACTGGAGGTAAAGCGTAGCTGAAGTTTTAACACATACCTGAAGCAAGAAATCGCTATCTTGAAGCAAGTAATCCATGTTTTTACCTTCAGCTCAGGCATCACGCTCAATAATGAGTTTCTAAAGATATCTAGAGTAATTTTATCTTATTTCTTTTCTTAGAGGCTTCCTGTGCAGGCCACAGGAATGGGCATTTCAAGTCTACAGGCAGGAACAGACCTGGTCTGTGGGTGAGTATCTACCTATGGTGAGCTGTTTAAGAAATTGTGATACCCGGATCTGAGACATGATTATACAGTTCTAAATAGGTGCTATAAAGATTTTACAATGAAATTCGTAGAAGAAGAAGAAGGCATGGAGTGAATCCCAAATTCAAACTTCAAACAAAATATATCAGTCACTTAACACCCTTGCACACTGAGCTCAGCTAGCTGGACTAAAGGCTAGTATGGGCAAAAGATCTTGTAATGATTTCTCTCATTTTATTACTGCAAACACCCTTAGAAAAGCCCAAACACTTTACTATGCCTCATTTTACTCCGATGGGTGTTTTCCAAATGATGCAGAAGCCTGCAGGGGTGCATCTGAGGATCCTGGCCAATTTGTTTTTCTAGAAGAGCAATCACTGGCATATACTATGTGCTCTCATACTGCTCTAAAACATACGGCTCCTTGCCAAACACAGTGACGGCTACTCTTAACCAATAAATGACATGATCTTGGAAGTGCTCTCTTCCAAGATCTGAAGAAGAAAGCCCAGAAATCTGAAGAAGAAAGCCCAGAAATCCAATTTAAATATGCTGGAAGAGTGGTCTGATGGGAATCTGGGTGTCTGGTGGCTGTTTTTGTGCCCAAGGAAAGTGGACTTCATGCAGACCGAAAACCCCCTTCACTAGTGCTTGATACGTGCCTAGAAAGCTGGATTTTGGTCTTAGATGGCGCCTGCAAGTTCCAGCCTAGCACAATGAGCATCCGGCACACCTCAGTTTGACGCCGGTGCTTGCTCTATAAATAGAGGACTCTGGCATTCATTGACTGGATCTGCAAGGAAGCACACAGCCATTCCGTCCATAACATGCTCTGACCAGGTTATTATTCCAACTCCTTGTTAATGAAGAGATATCCATTGACACACAGTGTTGTCACACAGTGTTTCAGGGACACATGCAGAAAGTGTTAGAACAGTATGTTACTTTACGCCCTCTTGTGCTCCTGAGTTGTTTTTTCTAGCTTTCGGGTACCAAGCACAGCCCTAAGGAGCTCTATATCCTGTTTTTCTCCTCCTGCTTCTGACGGGGTTTTGCAGGCAGTATAAATAATTAGAAACAAAATAAATAGCCCAAAACTTGCTTACACACCTTATCTCCTTCATGACAGAAAGTTCTAAGTCTCTCCAGCACTACCATCTTTCCATCGCTTTGCATCGCTCCCTTCCTTTTCTGTGACTGTTCATTTCTGGAAAGTAACATGCTGCAACCCTGTCTGTGACAGAATCCAAAATCTCCCAAAAGCTACTGGACAGATGATTAGTTTTGGTCCTAAATCCTTGGTTTCACTTGTCCTTAGCACTGTAAGAGTCAACACAGTGTCATTTTCTTTCAAAAAAGTTATTTTTACATTATTCAGGAAGAGTTCTTCTCTGAATACAGCCACATGGAATGTGAGCAAGAAAAGAGTCCTCTTTTTTTTCCCTTTTCTGTTGGACTCCTTCCTATAATAGAGCCAGCACCAACTAGGTACTAGTACTAAACCAACTAGGTTTAGTAGCAGAGGCTGAAACACTCCTGGAAGTTCTGTGTCTGCGCGTCAGTGATTGACCTTCAGGTTGGGATCTCCACATTCACCAGCAGTTCCACACTCAGGCACCTGAACCATTCCCAGTTCTTGGCCATTTCAGGGCTAATTCTGTTCTAACGAGTGTATATCATAGCAGTGATGACATACCATGCAGTGCTAAAAGCTGACTTGGGAAAGGGCTGCCAACAGCAGAACAGGGCCGTAGCCAAGTTCAAGGAGGAGACACCATATGTTTTGTGCCTCTGCTACTGATCTGTACTCCCTAGAGGACTCTTCCAGTCAGAGGCACTGGCCAGGTCAACCTGTCATGTAAAATTTGCAGCCAAGACCATCACAGGTAAAGGAGTGGGATTTCCTAACTGCTAGAGAAAAATAAATAAATAAATAAATAATCAACCTGCTGAAGCATGGACTGCCTTTTACTTGGCTGTCAGCTCCTTGATTGCATAAGTGAAACAGAGACTTCAGTTATTTCTTATTATCAAAGCAGACAATATCACAGTCGCTAATTTATTTAAACCAGTTGGTTTCCTACATACAAGCCTCTTTGTTTTCCATTCCCTTTCTTATGCAAGTCTCTCCTGGCTAGGATGTTCTAGGCATGACATTGAGTAAGCGAGTGATGAATTGACTATTAACCCAAGGGTCTAATTTCCCCTAAACAACTCCAATGTTAGTGAACAATGCTATTCTTCCATTGGCATATCAATATGCAATACATAATCTGTATTGCATTACATAGGAGCCAGCTACTGGAGTTATGCCTTGCAGTCAACTATCTGTGAACCTTGTGGACCAATAGGTTCCGTACTGAATCTGTCTATTCTAGATAGGGGGTTTGAAAATGTCAAAGGTCTAAAATGGTACTGGGTAGATGTGCTCGGGAAGCTGACTTGCCCTCAAATTTTCCCTACAATGCTGCAACCAAAAATGGTAAAGCTGCTGCATGAGAAGGCAACCTGACGCCTTCCACGAGAACATCCCACAGCTTGTTACACGTCACTTTCCAAGAAGAATAGACTCTAGTGCTTTGCAGCAATTTAAAAATAAATCGTGAAAGAATAATTGAAGTAGACTCCATAGAATTAACATACAATGGAATTGAAAGTCTTTTAATTCACAGTGAGCATTGTCTGATGCTAATTATATTCTTCATTCAAGAGTCTTCATCCTGGGACAAAGGAATATTATGATACAAACTGTAAAGTATTTAACAGTGGTCACCTGATAAGGAAATGTATTCCCCAGACCTTGCACTTGCTACATAGCTCGTGTTCAGAAGCCAACTTATTCAGCTCTGGTCAGCAACCAGGAGGAATAGGGTAGAAAATAGAACCTTTCAGATGTGGGCATAGAGGGAAGTGGCCTAGAGTCATCATCTGTGCCCTGAGGTCTTGGCGACAAGGTGCCTTCTTTGTGGCACAGATTCCTGAGCCTATGCCATCAAGGCCAAGGCTGGCCTCTCTTCGAAATAGATCAAGGTTTCCAGCTGTAAGTTGGAAGTTTTCCATGCACAGTTTGGTCCATTTCATTTAACTCCTGAAATGGTGAACACAAACTCCAATGAGCCTTTTCTAAACAAAATATAGGTACAGTTCTTGATAGGAGAGGGAAATCACTACAGAATCAAGAGCAGCCTGTTTGTCTTTGCCATGGCCAGCTTGTATAAGGCATCAAATGCATTTCATACCTGAGTCAGATTCTATGCATAGCACAGAAAATTGTGGCCTACTTGCTGTGCAAAGAAAGGCATAGTCGTATTGACCTCTGGAACTAGATCAATGGCATATTCAGCATATCATCTTGACAGCAAGAAGCAGAGAGTTCTAACAGACAGCAAAACATTGGTTTTTGACCAGCTTGCCAAACTTTCCCCATGCCCCATGATTATGGTATGTGGTTCTCTAGGGCTGAACTGAGCCTGCTTTCCCTTCAATCAGTTTTCTACAGGCTGTTCTCTGCACAGAATCCCCTCAGAGGAGGCCAGTGAATCACACAGTCTCTCATCATTATCCTTGAGACACATCACCTTTAGGTAGGTTTAGATGCTCCAATGGGACACCTTATCCTATTGATCTGGGCAGTGATACAGAGACAGATAATTAAAAAGTTGTGCTACTTCCCTGCATCAAGATGAGTAACATGATAGCCTCTTGTTTCAGAGATAGCTGCCCAGGGTGATCTCAGTCATGTCACTTACTGTATCCTGTCTGTCCATATTGGTGTCCCCTCATTGGTGGGCTGGCAATGGATCTTCTGCCCATAATCTAACTGAATGGTACCAGCTGCTGGGACAGTGCTCTTGGATACTCCCTGACAACAAAGACTTGAATTTTTCCCTGAAGTAATGCATATGTCTAAGTGTTTTTTTCCTGCAGGACAACATCTGGAGGTTTCACTATTCAGACTTCCAATTGCCTTTGTGCTGCTTGACTTTCTCCTCATATGCCGCTTCTCTCCCAGTAGCCAGTAGGCACTCGTCTCCTGTGGCAGCACTATGGCCAACACTACTTAGCCAAGCTCCCTTTCCTGGAGTGCTGATTCTCAGCAAAGTTGCATTCGCAATGTCAAAACCAGGAACTTTCAACATCCACTTGAAAAACTCTTCCAGTTTATGATAGAGAAATGATGTCCCATGTGCTTTATTTCCAGGACAGGAAATGGTTATCCACTGGGGACAAAGATGGCATAGTCACATCCTTGGCAGTCTGTGACTGTATTAACACAGGACATGATTGCAACCACAGCTGCAACCTAGCGCAAGACAGCACTGTAATTGCTGGTGGCACAGCTCCATTGTGCAGACTGTCTTCATCCTTGGTAAGCCACTGTAGCAGTGATAAGGGCATGTACTGCAGCTCTACAATAACACAAGTAACGACACCACATTACCCTGTTTATAAATTTTCTTACAGCACAAAACTATCTTGATTCTGCTCCTGTAATTCCAACAGGAAAGTTCTCACAGAACTTCATTCCTGATAGATAACAGCTTGATTTCAGCCTAATTTCAGACACTGGGCTTGAATGTTGTAGCAGTGTTGGGAAAGGCCATGCCACTTTCTAGCAGGGTACCTCTGAAGGCAAACAGAATGCTAGCTTAGGTTTGAGACATTTAAGAGAGTAAGCAATGCCACCTACTGGCATGGAAACGGAAGACTTAACTCCTCCAGTGGGTAGGGTGATGGAAAGAGCATAAAGGAAATGTCGCTGTTCTTCAGGAGGTCTTTTGCAGCTTCATCTTCAGCTGACTTTGAGGTGGAGGCAATCAGGAGCTTTTCTCCTCACAAGTATTATTTGGCTAAGCTCTGTAGGAAACGCTTAGCAGCTAACTCACTGGATTTTACTATTCCTTTTGGAATGAATAGTGATGAAAGGAGCAACTTGACCTGGCACTGATGAACAGCCTGCATGCCAGGGTGGTACCAGAATATCCTCAGAAGTTGAACGTGCAGTGATGATGTGAAAATAATACACCCTTGGCTAGCAGCGTTAATAGGTAAAGAGGCCTTTGAGAAAAGTAAGTATCTCATACCTGCTCAAGGTCCAAAGGATTAATTTCAGAAAGAGAACTTATCAATGGAACTTAAGGCAATGCCTCGAATACTGAATGTCTTAGTGGATGGGCAGCTGGGTAATTCTGCCTTCATAATAACACATGAATGTGGAAACATTTGCAAATAATAGGCTTTAAACACATAAAGGGAAATAACAAAGGCTGTAACTCAACTAAGGAAGTCCCCAGGATAGGATATTCATAAACTGCCACTGTTTGTTTGGGTTCCCCTTTCTTGTTTCTAGAGGTGGAGTGCACACTGAGGTACGTGCTTACACAGAGCATCAGCAGAGAGCATTTCCAGAGTATTGACTATTTTTCTGCTCTGCTCCTTCAGTTAGTGAGGTTTTTTACCAGCAGTTTCCACAAGGAGAAACACAGGATGCTGCAGGGCGTGTCCGCAAAGCCCCCACAAGCTTCAGAGAGTACGCTAGCCACCAAGGAGCTGCCTCCTTGGGGAAGGAGGGGAAGCAAAATCCTGAGACCGGTGCTGGGGGCCAACACAGAGAAGGCTAAGTGTGTGCCCTGGTGGGGGGAAGGAGGACAAGAGCTGGTAAGTCCCTGGGAATGAGAAACCCCCTTGGCTGCCCTGCCCTGGCCCTAAGAAAGGGCAGCTGTGGTCCCTTGTGAGCATCGTTATTGCTCTAAGCGCTCGCCCAGAGCCAGTTCTATGTCCAAGACTGCACCCAAGAAGTGCTTTCTCCTTGGCTTGCCTTTCTTGTCCTCCCATTTCCCAGAGCAGGGAATTTTGAGTAGCACCAGTGGCATACACTGAGTATGTATGCGTGCTTATGACCAGAATGGGTCTTCCTGGAGGTGATGGTGATTACAGTTGTGACACAGGCCATATGAGACAAGGCTGAGGGTTTTTCCCAGCAATGTGAGAGAGAAGGAACATTGTGGTAGCAAAGGTGCAGTAAAACCTAGGACCAGCCTCTGGGATTCAAGAGCCTCCAAACCAGCCTTCCTTCTCAGCATCTGCTCCTCCTTGTAGCAGTATAGGGCTTAGAGTGTCATATATCTCAGTCTTCTCCTGCAGCCCTAGCTCTGGTTTCTAGCAACATGGCTGGGTGAAAGCATACAGGTATCCAGATGGTCTCAAATGCAAGAAAATGTGTTGGGCTCACAAAAGTGGCTATGTATTATCTTATTTGCCATTTCCCAGGAGATGCTGCTCCATGCCCTCCTGCCTTTTGACAGTGAGGAACATTTGTTGGAATAAATATCATCAGAGAAACTGTTGTCCCAGTAAACATCATCAGAGATGTCTAGAATAGCTGGACTAAAGCAGCAGCCAGTGCTACCACCACCAAATGTGGAGTCTCTCTAAAGTTTTTCCATATGGTGGGCACTGAGAGCCTACAGCCTGAATGCCAATGCTAGCAAAACACTGATCATGTGTCTTTCAGGTCTGCTACACCTTTCATGTTGTCTTTCTGGCACATTCTCCTTACCCTATTTTTGTGGCTGGCCAATAGCATAGATTGGAAAAATCAGTAAAGGCACTGCTATGTTCTTCGTGTTACATTTAGGACATCCACAAAGAAGTGTCAGCCCTGCAGCATCCTGCTAACACTTTCTGGCATCCAGAGCCAGTGTAGCAGAGACATTACAAGGAAGGAGTCAGAAGCACATACAGCAAAGTAAGGTGCTGAGCAATGGTGAAGAGGTACCACCAGACAGCAAAGCAGAAGAGGAAGCAGGGCATAAGAACCAAGCCAGTGTGTGCATCTGACTGCAGGTGTCACTTCTGAGTCCTGTCTTGCAAAACCACGGACCGAATCAGACCCTGATTGTTCACAGTTGCACGTTTTCCTCTACCAGGGACCTACCTGAATCCTACCCTGTGTGTCCCCGTGTTTGGGTTTGTTTTTTTTTTTTTTTTTTTTTTTTTTATGCTTGTCCCTGGCATGAGGAGTCAACACTTCACACCTGAGCTGTGAAGTGAGAATAGTCCCAAGGAGTGAAAGAAAAAAACAGAACAGAGAGTCTCCAGTGACTACAAAGCCAGAATAAAATATGCGCAGTCACATCAGTTTACACAGCAGTGTATTCACATTGTAGTACCATTACAATCTAATAGGCTGAAGTAGCTTTGTGAGAGGTCCAATTAGAAGCATACAGATAAACTGTTGCTGATGAACTCCCTGTCCAAGTCTTACTAATATGTTGTGATGCCAAATCCTGCCCAAGTTAATAAATTAGGAGAGACTATAACTAATTGCTGCTTAAACAGCTCAGATTGAACATGTCTCCATAGATGCATTTGCCCTCTCCCCTGCCACCTGTTCTTGGAATAATTAGCTGAAAGAAAAGAAAAGAAAAAACAAAAAACAAAAACATCTGAAAGAGTACAAATTACAGCTTTGCTAAGATTATTACGTGTACTGGCCTCAAAGGACATTGAGGTATGGAATTTTTAACAATTTTGATTTGGCCAGTGCTAAAATTGCACTGCAGCCAACGAACCTCAAAATCAATGCCAGTAAAGCATTGTAATGAACTGTTTTCTCTAAGACAGAAAGTGGATTTAGGCAGTGACTTGGAAGAAACTGGTTCATCTTCCACCTCTGTATTTCCTGCATGATCTAACATTCCAGGACATAACAGAATGTGCACCTCACAGCCTGGTTGTTTTAGTGCAACTTCAGGTGCATTGGTGGTGTGTACTGAATTATGAATCCTCTGATGAAATACAGATGCACTGTTTCATTTTGGTGCATTAGGTTCTTTTGATGAGATGGATCAAGCAGCTGACTTCCACAATATTGTAAGTCCCCTAAACTAACAGTATCAGATTCTGTGGGATAGCAAGGTGCTTGCCTATTGCCACAATGAGGACAAAGCTAGTCCCATACAGGAAAATCCTCTAACTGAGACCTCCCTGGGCAATAGAAGACAGCACTGCATCTGAGAAGGAACCAAGAGTTCTCCCTGGACACAGGAGGAGGGGCAGAACAATTCCCACTTCTCTGCCCACGCTGCATCCTACCAGGGCTGTGGCTCCATTGAGCTACTGTAGGGCTCTCACAGTCACCAACAGGACCCGGTCAATTCACATGTGCTGCATTTGTCCCAGGGCAGGGGATGAATCTCATCTGCATGTAGACACAGCTGAGGGCATTTAAATGCCATCTACTTCATCAGAGCACTGTGTGGATGAACACCCAGGACCTTCCCCAGATTTGACCTCTGTGTACCGTGAAGCCATCCATTATGTCTCCGTGTTGGGCAGATGCTTATTGGTGACCCACCACCAACCTGACAAATTCACACCTCCTCTCAGGGCTGTTCCCTGGATGTTTTGTCTTGTTTTCCATGACAGTATATCCCATAAAACAACAATATAACATGTGGGTTGCGAGTCCTGATTTTGGCTGGGGTCACTAGGTTCTGCCTTTGGGCATGTGATACCTGATGACACAGAGCCACTCATACCACTTTTAGAAACAGACAAGCATGGGCTCCTACTGATACATGTTTCATCATGTATTTCCATTGGGTTTGGGAGAAGGTTTTAGTTACAATGCAAGAACCAGCTCTTCCAACCATAATGCTTGGGCATGAAACAGAGAACAGCTGGTTCAACACAGAATCAGCAGAAAATACCACCATCACCTGTTTTCATAACCCATGGCACAAAGAAGCTCAAAGTCCATCAGGCCTTTCAAACATAGGAAACTCACCCAGAGACCACTGTGGAGTCCAGAAGGAATGCAGGGCTGTGTTATGGCTGTCAGTACCACATACTACGAACAGTTTCCCTACCAAGTCTCTGCAGAGACAGGACAAAAAGTGTAACCCCGCATCAGCCCACATGAAGGAAACCGAAGGATAATATTGCATCTGAGTGCTCAGTCCTGTGAAGGTGAGTAGGGAGAGGACTAGAATGGGCTTTCAGTGCCCATCAGGATCAGAGCAGATGCCCAAAACTGAGAGAAATGGATGGTTTAGGAGTAACCACAGAGCCCACGACTGCAGTGTAAAAGCATCCCAGTGAGAGAGAACATACTGGACCCTGAAAGGCTGTTTTATCAAGCAGAAAAAGGTGCAATGAGAACCAATGGCTATAAATTGATGTCTGACATTTGCAATGAGATTAGAAAGATTTGTAAAATTAAGGGGGAACTAGCCATTCAGTTGGAGTTATCAAAGTATCCCTTCTGGGAGAGCACAGCCTGACCCTATCCACTGCACTGACATGCACACTACTGGGGCAACACAGGGAAGTCCCCAGCTGTAATGTAAAGCTAAATGAGAGAACTGCATCTGCTGACACTGCTCCATGGGAGGCAAGACAGACCAGGCTGGTCAGTACCAGCAAGCCTGTACTGGGCCATTTGAGCCTGGTAGAGGACTTATTATTTGTACCATGCTACCTCCCAGAGGAAAATCTTGTTTTTATCTTCTCTCTCTATTCTTCTTCTTCTTTATTTTATTATTATTATTATTATTTTTAATAAACAAAAAACAACAGCTCCTAGAAGCAGACTTTTTTTCCTCACAGCTCTTAGAATGCTCTCCACACCTCTGCCCTTTGGGGACCAAACCTTCATTCCCAATTCAGTTCTACAGTGTGAGAGAAGGACACCTTCAGCTAATTTACATCTAAGTGAGCATTTGTCAGGGTAAAGAATTAAGGTCTTAGTGTGCAAAATGGTTCCTGTGGCAGTACTAATCAATACTTGTTTGATGGATTGCCTGCCAGGAGTCTTTCAGGCACATCATTTCAGCTGCTAGACTTTCTGCTTGCTCACTGCTTAACAAAATAAATAGAGATGAATCATGGTATTTAACATAAAACTCCAACCCAGAATCAAAGCTGTTTAAAATGCATAGTGGTTTGCCCTGCTCCATCCTTCCTTTCCTTTTGCTCAGAAAGAATGCTAAGTCTCAGCTCCCCTGGAGCAGGCACAAGGTTTGCATGATAACCACTTCACCAAGGACGGCCCTTTCCTCTGCAATCACTGACCGCAGTCCCAACACAGGGCTTCGTTTTTCTCTGCCCCTGAAGCAGGAGCTGGCTGAGAAAGAAAGAATTGAATGTATTCCTGCGTGGCTGATGGGAGGGTGATATTTCACATATGCCTTTCTTAGTTGCTGTGATGCAATGTACAAACTGTTCCTTCTGCTTCTGTGCCTATTGTGCTACTAATCCACGTGAAAGCTCCTAGCACTGAACCGTCCCCACCCGCAACTGCATCACACTCAGAACTACAAGCAGCAACACAGGGCCAGGTTTGCAGAAGTATTCGGCTCCCCTGTAATAACAAATGTATGTTTGGCTCTCAAAGAATTCACATTTCTATTCAGAAACATAGCTAGTAGCTGAGTTCTTTATCTAGCTTGAAAATAGATGATGCTTTTTTGAAACTCTGTACGCCTACAAGCCACTAATAGCCTGGGAAAGGGTGAATAATCATAGCAGTGACTATTTTGGCCAGAGAGGAAAGCCAAACTTCATCTAGCAGTTTTGTCCCCTCTCATATCTCACCAACCCCCCTCACCACCCTGCAGCAAAACTCAATCAGTCAGGTGGTAAACTTGAAAGGGTGCAGGAGCTGTGCAGCCAGGAAATCTAGAAGCAAATGCTGGGGAGTACAGCAGCAAAGACAAGATGCACTTCAGGGTCCCAGGGCAGTTACCCCAGCACTGGGGTGCTGTGAGATGTTAGGGCAGCAGGAGCACACAGCACTTGAGCTCATGGGTGCACAAAGCCAGGAGCAGAGGTGTTTGGGGAAGAGACAAAGAGAATACTTGACTTCTGGAAGCTGGTGAGTTTCAGACAGAGTGCAGCTGCAAGAAAGTCCAAGAGGGGCTTTGAGATTGAAGGCTTCCACTCTGCACCCCCACCCCACCATTCTCTTCCCACAGTGCTCGAGGTAATCAGCAGGAGAGATCAGAAGGTTTGGAGCTGTTTTTGACAATGGTATGATGGGATATTTTTTTCCAAATGACACACAAAGTAGATGCCCTGAAATCCTTCCAGTGGGACTTTCCTAGCTCAGATCTGTGGGAGCTGCGGAGTGACGCTCTGTGGAGCATTACCGTGGAAAGCTGGGACACACTGCGTCGAAGCACAGAGAGGTCAAGCAGCTCATCTGGCACAAGGACAGCTTAGAGCCAACAATAATAACCCCACCCAGTGCTTTGCAGAATGCCTGTAGCACTTACCAACAAGGTCCTTCTGGCCTTAAAACCAGGGACTAATTCTTGTTTTCAGTATCCAAGGAAAATTCTTCATTCACAAGTTTTTGTCTTAGTTTTGGTAACTCCTTCAGTTTTCAATATCCTTCTCTCTCTTCTACAGCTTTCTTGTAATCCAATATATCCATGGTTAATAATTGCTGTGGTACTGAATTCTTTGAATTATACATAAAGGATTCAAAAACAATCAGAGAAGAACTTGAATATTTCATATCAGGCCTAAATGTTTTATGATTGCTTGCAGAATGAAATTAGTAAGGACACTTGGCCAATGCTGTATAATTTATGCTGTGCTTAAGCAGGAAAATTACAGAATTGAACACACAGAACGGCTGAGGTTGGTGGGGACATCTAGGTTCATCTGGCCCAACCCTGCTCCAGCAGGAACAGACAAGCAGGGTGCCCAGGCCCATATCCAGGCTGCTTTTGAAGTTCTCCAAGGAGACATCATCACCTCTCTGAGCAACCTGTGAGAACCTTCCATGTTCCAATTTGTGCCCATTGCCCCTTGTCCATGCACTGGGCACCAATGACTCCATTCTCTTTGCACCTTTCCTTCAAGTATTTATACACACTACTAAGATCCTCCCTGAACCTTATTTTCTTGATGCTGGACAGCCCCAGCAATCTCAGCCTTTTCTCACTCATGTGAGGAATGAAATGGAATGGAATGGAATGGAATGGAATGGAATGGAATGGAATGGAATGGAAGAGGCACTCCATTCCCTCATCAACTTAATGGCCCTCTGTTGGACCCTCTCTTGCAGTGGCCCCAAAACTCCAAGTGTAAACTACAGTAATTTAAAAAAAAATCTGTAATGTTATTTAATATTGGGTAGGCAAATGTTTCTATTAAATAAGAGGTATCCTGAATCTTAATTTGCAACACTATCCTTCCAAGTTCACTGAGAGAGCAGAACTTCCATTCTTAGTTTTGTAGTTGTGCTTTCCTCCTCCCACCTGGCAGGATGAAGGCTCCTGAACAGGGCAGCACCAACCTCTGCCCTCAATCCAAGCTACTGCTGTTTTTGTTTAGTGCGCATAATAACAGTTTTATAGGACAGTAAACAGTAACAATGGTCTGACCGTGGGCAAAATGATCAGTGTGCCTGTTTCTTTGCCTTCCTTTATCTGTCTGTTCTAACTACTTTGTCTGCTAATGCTTTTGCTCTGCAGCCAGACAATGCATCCTGACTTTACTGCAAAAAGCCCAATAAAGCACTTACCTCTGAATTTCAGCTTTTGAGAAGAAATGGATTGAAATAACAGTGTGAAGCCATGGGGGGCTTGAGCTTGCGAATTGCTTAGCATAACAGTTCTGGGGTGATGACCGCAATACAAGAGACCACTAATAAATCTGTCTGAACTTTAACTGGGGTTTTCAGATAAGAGAGGTACAGATATGCTAGAGGTGTTAGCTATAATTGCAGTGATCTGGTCAGTTGTGAAGTTTTCTCTGCTGGCAATTCAGCAGAACTAAACAAACTGAGAGTACCAGAGAAGAGTAAGACCAAGATGGGATGATGTTCATAAAGGAGGTAAAGCTGCTGAAGAACTCGAGGCAGCTACAAGAGGAGCTACAAGAGATGGGAATTCACCTCGTGTATATGCTCACAGATTCCCAGGTGAGCCAATTACTTGGACTTTTTCTGCTTCATTTCTGGCTTGAGGACAACAGCACAGGGAGAAGATAAAATGTGGTGCAACCAGAGCAATCTAACAACTGGGGGGCACAGACCACAGGCTATCCCAGGTTAGAAGGTATCTATAGGATCCTCCAGTCTAACCCCTGGCGCCTCACAGGATCACCCAAAATCCAAACCCTACATCTGCAAGCACTGTCCAAACATTCTTTGAACTCCAGCACTGGGGCCGTGCCCACTGTGCATCCCATTCCATGCCCACCGCCCTCTAGTGCAGACCCTTTCCCTGACCCCCAGCTGCCCTCCCCTGACGCAGCTCCATGCCATTCCCTCGGCCCTGTGGCTGTCACACAGAGCAGAGCTCAGCGCTGCCCTCCGCTCCCTGTGAGGAGCTGCAGCTGCCATGAGGGCTCCCCTCAGCTCCTCTGCTCTGCGCTGAGCACCTTGAGGGACCACAGCATCCCCACACACTGTCCTCAGACCCTTCCCCATCTTTGTAACCTTCCTTTGGATGCATGCTCATAGTTTTATGTCTGAAGTACAAAGGCTGAGCAGAATCTATCATGACTGCTTTGCATTAGTCATTTAGAAAGCCTTATCCAGTAGGTGTCACAGCTGAGACAGGCTGCAAAGGAGGATTTTGACCCCTGTAGATATGGCTGTTTTCTTTTAAGGCAATCACTGATTTTTCTACACTCTACGATTACTGAAACCTGAAAGATCCAAACTGTCTCTCAGAGAAGACCTCTGAGATCTCAGATAGGGGCTCCATGCACGGTGAGCATGAATCTCTTCAAGAGCAAATAGTACAAAACCAATGGGTCGTAGGAGAGAGGCATGGCACAGGAGAAGGCATTTACTGGGAAACCTTCACATGAAAAGATGGGAAGGAGGAACAAAGGTGACAAACTTCAGCTAAACAACACTACACCTAATACAAGTAGCCAAACAAATGCATTGCTTTCTCACATCCATCGCAACCCCAACAGAAGCAACAATGACCATTAACTACGGCAGCCTTTCATCATTCAAAGTGGAATAGACCAAGGGCTGCAGAAACCTATAGGGACTCTTGGTAAATCTGCTGAGGAAATGTAGAATAAAAACTGTACTGCAATGGAAGGAACTGAATGGATAAGGGAGGCTGGTCCCTAGACAAAATCAGGATTCCCAGGCATTGAATGGCAAACTTGAACAGCTTACTGCAGAGAGCTGGATTAGAATTTGCATGATTTCTTCATTTTTTTGTTATTTAAAGTCTTTTTTTTTTTTTTTCTTTTTTCTGTTTTTTAAACCTTTGAGAAGAAAGGCAGATCAGACAAAATTTAAAGGGGAAGTTTTCTAGGTTTGGCACCCCAGCAAATCTGCACTTCATGGCCCACAGAGGTCAGCTCTCAGCTGGTGAAAGACAAGGACATGCCCTCTGCCTTTAGCATCCAAGCCATCTTTCCCTGACCTTGCCAGAGCCAGAGTCAGAAGCAACAACTGTGGTTTTGGAAGGCAAATTTTTTTTCAAGCCTATCTCCTTGAAGTTTGAATTGAGTCAAATGGGTATTTAAACCCCTCAAATTCAGAGAAACAGCCTTGGTGAGTCAGAAGGAAAGGGCTGCTCCTTTGATTGATCACATCTGTGACTCAAAGCCAAGTATGCATTCGAAGAAGTTAAACCATCTCCAGGGTTCATAAAACATTGTGCCAGGTCTTTTGTGTTTTCTATTAAAGCCATGCCAGTACCCAAAAGCCTTGCAGTTTGCAAATCATGGGGATTAATATTTATTACTGTTGAATGTACATGGTCGAGGCCCCTGCCCTGGAGAGTTTGCATTTAAATAGTACAGGAAGAACTGGCACATGCATTCAGCCTTGGCCTTTGTCTGCTCCCAGCAAAGCTAGGGGTAAAACCTTTCTGGCTCCCAAGCACACAGCAGATCAGGCTGGGTTGGGCTGGAGCCTGTGCTTCCAAATAGCTCTTGCCTGGGCACCCTCTGAAATCAAGAGTGAACAAGCCCCAAAATGCGTGACTGTCATACGTCCCCTGGAGGACACCTGCATCTCCTAATGCCTGGCAAGGAGGCCCTGTCAGTCAGACTACACTCTGAGCTAAACATCACATCAAGAGACATCTGATGAATCATGAGCACAGCAAGAGCCCAGAGGGCTGTAAAATACCTCTAGGGACTTGTTTGTGCCAGATCTCTTAGAAAGTTCAAGAGGAATTAGCTAAAGATGTGAATCAAATTGCTGTGGAGAACGTGTTCAGATTTTAAAAGCGACTCTGCAGGATGCAGCGTGCAACACTCCAGAAGCCAGACTGCACAGGGACCATCTGAATCAGAGTGAGTGCCAAAGTGTTTGATGCAGTACATCCCATGCATTTTAAAGCAGTTACCTCCCTTCAGATGCAGCTATCCAGCCAAACCCTTTGTGGTGGCATCACCTGCCATGGGGAAGTGAAGAGACTTTGAGTTACAGTGGAGCTCTATCATTGTGTTCCTGAAAAGAGAGAGCGTCCACGTGATGCATGCTGTGGTCACAGAGGCTTCATCAACTCATCTTACCTTTCTGACAGCATGCAAATAGCCCCTAAGAGAAATGATAAAAGAACAAACAAGGTTAGTGAACATGCAAGCCAATGTAAACCAAGGGATCCCACCTTGTCAGATAGAACAACACTCTGGGAACAGTGCAAAGGTCCCCACTCTACACACACAGTGCTGTGGAAATGCCACGGTTGTGAGATTCAAACAGCAGATGAGCTAATGTCTGAAATTTCCCAGCACCACTGCTTCCTGGGTGGCTGCCTGCGGTGTCAGAGCCCAGGACCCTCATGGACAGAATAACCAGGGAGGCTGAAGCTGGAGCAGGAACACATTCTTTCATGTCCAGATGGGCCACTGGAAGAAAAGAGTCCAATCCACCTGTAAAAATTTCCTTTTTATTGCTGTAGTCCAATGCTTTGGGTCTCTCCAGCAGTTTCACTGCACTCAGAGGTTTACCTGCCTACCTGTCAGCGAAGGTTATTTACCACAAGCAGCTGCTGCTCTGGGTTCATTGATCTTCTCAGCACCCAAAGTCAAGAGGTTCAAGACTCAAAGCAGAGCCAATGAGGGATGGTCAGAAAACTATCCTAAAAGGAATTTGGAGGGAGAAAAAAAAAAAAGCCAAAAAAAAAAGCAGCAAATGAAAACAAGGCTCTCTGAGGTTTCACTATACCAGGTCCCCATCATCTGCCCACATTTTGCCCACACACCGTTTAATCAGCATGCCAGGGAGTCTGGTTCCCTGCGAAACAGGATGGGGATTCTGACAATTTGTCTGAAGTGCAGTCAGAAATTGCAGCTGAACAGAAAGAGCACTTCTTTCTTCATGGCTTTTTTTTTTTGTGTGTGTGTGTGTGTGTGTGTGTGTGTTGTTTTTTTTTTTTTTTCCAGAAACAATTACAACCTCTAACTGCCGCCCACACCTCAGTTGCCTGAGAAACGCAGCGTGGGTACGGCGGCGGTAGCAGATTCAGGTTTTTACACCATAGTTGCCATCATTGGCTTGCTGTGAGGCCCCCACAAAACCATCCCAGCAGGATGTTTCAGCCCAGACAGGGAGAGTACTGCCACCCCAGGCACAGCCCACTTCAAGAGCCTACCATAGCAAGCATCACTCTGGGAGAAGACAGGGGTGTAATAATTGCTGTCTGCATTACTCCGGTAATTATTCTGGCTCCATCCACCCCAGTCTCAGTACTTTATGTTCCAGCACAGTACAGCTCTGGATGGGATGGAGAGCAGCATGCACTGAAAGGTGGGTATAACATGTGCTTTTAGCTCATTAGAAATGTTTTCCACACCTGCCCTCACAGCAGTGCCCCAGTCGTCACCTTATCCCATCTACTTCCCAACTGACAGGGCACACACCTGTTCTGGAGGTTCTTTCCACCACAAGTTTCTAGAGACACGTGTCCACGTGTCCACGGGCCGTGGCTGGAATTCACCTGAAAAGGCAAAGTGGTCTTCTTTAACACTGGACATGTGGGCAGAAGGGTGAAGCTCACTCAAACCAATTAAAAATATTCACCTTCTCAAAGAGGTGATGGAACGTCTCTACTTCTGAGATCAGAGTCAAAGGGTGAGGGGAATGGACAGAAGGATGATTTATGTGTGACAAAGACTGTTCCTTCACGGAAGAAAAACACACAAACTCCACTTTTTTTCTTTTTTTTTTTTTGGAACAATCTCTGCATAGTGATACAGGGGGACGTTTGCTTTCTGTGAGTGTTGGGAAAAGCAGGGAAACAAAAAAGACATTCCATATCCAGCAGACAGTGCACAGACCCAGGGATGCTGCTGTCTTCCAAGCTACAAAGCACAAAAAGGAGTATTTATCTTGGCTACCTCTGAGCAGTCTTCTCTGAAGGCCAGCACACAGCACCCTCTCCTGACCTCATGGCAGCCCTGACAGTGTTCAGATCTCCCCTGCAAACAGTGGGGGAACATGAACTTTTTGCCAGAAGACAAAGGAAGGTGTTAGGCAACCTTCATAGGTGGCTGCTCCTTTCTTATTAATGGATTGCTTTTTCAAGTGATAGATGGATCTGTATGCAGTTCACTTGCCTCCCATGTTATTTCTTTACACTCTTTTTCAGTTTTCTCCTTGCTTTCGGCTTTCAACCATTCCTTGTTACTTTCCCCTACTGCAAACCCTCCCTGCCATTTTTTCCCACAGAGCTTCCTATCCCTGATGCTATATTCTGCAGTCTTCTGCAGTTTTCCAGCCATCTGTACAATACATTTCACTTACATTACAAGACTGCACCGATAAAGATCCACCAGTGCCTTCACATATGCAGACAAATAGCATTTGTTCTTAGAGAAAACACAACGCTTCTGCACTACAGAAGTCTGTCACTGAGATTTTAACTCACAGACCTTGATTTCTCAAAATGTCCTTTTAATGTCATTTTTGCATTCTCAGTATTCATCCTTTTTACCTTGTTGTCACTGGCAGAGCTCCTGCATAATTCAAATATTTCCAAATATTCTTACGAACAACATCTTTTTAATTGTCTGAGTCATTAAACTTGTAGTGGCTTGATCAAGTTTAGATTAGGTGGGAACTGTCCTGGAGCCTGTCTCCCCATTCAACTTATTTCAGAAACCAACTCAAACCGCTACTAAGAAACTGGTCAAGCTGTTAAATAAGGAACATATCGATTATCCAATAAACACAAAACCCTCACTTGTCTACAATTATACTGTTTTCTACACTATTATACAATTACAGAGCTTGTAATCAGTACTTTTATATACTATGCATCACAAAGACTTACCACTCAGTTACAAATCCACCACCCTTCCCTCTCCACATGACCTGTAACCAGGGTGCAAATCTATCCCTCTGCACCCTACCCCCACACCAATTTTTTCAGACAGAGTCCTGATGGAAAGTCAATGAGTCGTCACACAGGAACTGCCTCTGGCTTGCGTCTGTAAGTCAACAGCACTATCATTTGTAGGCACAGGCACTCCTCCCCTCAGAATATTCCCACATTCTTCGTTATTCACCTGATTTTCTACCTTATTCATCACTGTTTCTATTTCTGGCAACCTTTTTGACTCTTTCATACCTTCCTTCCTCTGCTTCAAGTGCTCTGTAAGACTGTTATTACTTGCCCATGGCTGGCACAGTTCTGCTACATCTGTATACAAGCACATTTTTTCCAAAGTTCCTTCTGGGGCAATGTCAGCTTCATATGGTACTGCTGATAATCTTCTCTAAGAAGAATCGGTGTGCTTTAGATGATCTACAAAAGAAAGATCCACATCATCTGTGTACCCCATGCACCCAAAAATTAGCTGTGGAATGGTGACCAGAAGAGACACCCTGTAACAAATACGATCATTAGAGCAGTCCCAGAGTGGTGGCAATCTGTTGTGTAATAGTCCATTTTTTCTAGCAGGGCCCAATATTAGGGAGAAATAATTAGTATGGTGGGCGGTATAATTTCTTCTGAAAAACATCTGTTTAGCAGCAAACAGAAAGACAGGAAAATGCGATGACACAACAGATGAAAACCTGGGTCATCATCATATCATTCTCGCATAATACTCCAGGCTCTTAAAAGCCTCCAGGTATTTTTGCCCTTGCCTTGCCATTTAGGAGGCCACCACAGCACATCAGTACTTTGCTATCTTAAGAACTCTTCCAATTTCAGATCTAGAGATATCCATGACAACTTTAGACCTATTTGTGCTTTACTTTGGGGTGAAGTCACTCTCTCATGCTAGATTATTTATAAATAGCCAAAGACATCTGTAGCTTCTGTGGACTGTGGAGATTTTAGATGTATACATAACCTTCTGGGTTCACTTGATAGCTTTATTACTTACTCGGAAATGTAAACTGAAAATGGACAATGAAGAATAAAGAGAATGTGCTCAGAGTTGACTTTGTCAGCTATGAAGACAAAACAGAAAAAGATGTAGTGATTAGCACTGGCATTATCTTTTACAAGCAGTTAAACATTCATTTGGACATTAAAGGAGGCATTTAATACATCTTCCTTAGTATAACTCCCACTCCTCTTCACCATCAATTTTTATAGCCCTTTCTTAGAGGACATACTAACCCATGAACATGTATTATGACCAAAAACTCTCAGAGCTTTGAAGTATCCAAAGTAACCAGGATAGGAAATACAGGAACAGCAAAGAAAGAGTCTGATATTCCATAGAATAATGTGAAAAGATAGCATAACTACCTCAAGTCGTGCCATTCCTCTAATGTGCCAAGTTTCTAGGGGGAAAAAAAAACCAACTCATCTCAAGATGGTCATTTACAGAGATCTTGGTAAAAAAAATACCTTCCTTACCACTGTTTCCAAACAAAACCTCACAGACCTGTTGTGAAGGTTCTCTGTGCCCAATCTGCTATTGAAGGTGTCCTGTTACCTGTTCAACAGTCTCCTCCACTCCCACAATGAGCCACATCCAGTGCAAGAACAGCAAACACAAAATTATTTGTTTTCTATGCATTGTGCAGTCTCCTTTCCTTCACTCTGGTGAACCCACTCTCACCTGTACTTCTGTGTTCCTTCTTTCTCTTTAGTGTCCTGCTTTTCTGTCTGTCATGGGTCTTTGTTTCCTTCCATTCACTAGGCCATCAGCAATTTCCAACCCAGCTCTCAAGCAAAGTGTTCTGTAAAATGGTTGAGGTCATTTTTGAACAGGTGATCACTGCAGCCTCCCTCTACCAATCCATCTGCTTGCAAACCCATTTTTAATCACTTATTTCTCTTCCTGATGTCTTTTCACAGCTAAGTGGAGGTAACTTCATAGCTTATACATTCTGTAACAGCCCATAAGTAAGGCCACCTGTTGCAGAGGTACAAAGAGAGATACTCCAGCTGTCCTCACTTAGGACTAGTGCACATGCACTACTGCTGGCCCCAGCCACATCTCCTCAAGATTCCTGTGATAAGGAGCATTTGCTGTACATCTATGCAGGTCCATAATGCATTCTGCCAGAGATATGCTGGTCCAGACTGTGTTTCTGTAAGATATACAGTACCACTCTCCAACTCCTGAAACTTGGAGTCTGCTGATTGCCAGAGGTGAGCAGGGTGTTCTGGGGAACAGCTGTACCAGCTGGTGCGTGCACATTTTCCCTAGGCAGGTCTGCCCAGCTAGGGGTTGCTAAGAGCCCCCAGTACCACCTTCATGTTCCTATGCATACGAAAGAAAGGTAAAGGCTCCAAAAGAAACCATTCAATTGCAGAAGATGAAATACATTTGGTTTATTTCTTTCTAAAGTTTGTACATATACATATATCATTATACATATGTGAGATCCTTCACTAGGGTTGCTTGAGTTCAATTACATAAAAATTATTGGGAAGCTTGCAGGCTCTCTGTTGCCCGTAAGCAACACTTATTCCAGCTTATAAAAACACAGAGGAACAGAGTAATAGTCAGGAACATGGACACAAGAGAGAATTCTACTTTATATCTCACAGTTTCAATACATCAAAGGCAAATTATTTGTCTGTATACCATAGGCTTACTTTATCAGCAATGATAAAATAGAGGAAAATATTTATATACAGTCACCTCAAGTGAAAAATAAAGCAATGTAAACTTAAATTCCAAAATATTATTTCAAATGATATAACAATATCCCCAAAAGTCCTTCTTCCATGGAGAAGAGGACTGATTAAGTGCCTTCATTTATCAGGAAATGATCATTCTAGTACCAGTTACATGAAGCAGAATAAAGGAGGGCATCCTGTGGTACCTGTAGAAAAGAGTGATAACTCTGCTTCAGGAAACCATCTCTGTGTAAGCAAGTACATGTTTGAGTCCTTGTGGACATCAGCAGCACATGGAAATGTCTCCCTTGAACCAGGATTTGATTGAAGTCTGACTCTGACCACCAAGGAATAATGTGCTTTTCTGGCAATGAACGCACCCAGGGACAGGAAGGAGTGCCCTGGTGATAAGATAGCCTCAAGCCTGACCACACCAAGAGTCAGAGCAGCAAATTTCATGCTGCTGGAAAAGATACAGTGATTACCTCAATGCCGCCTCACAGCAGAGCCAAGAAGTACCACAGAGCAGTGAGACTGGGACTGCATCTCTAGTGTGTCATATGAAGAACACTCCATTGAGTCAGTGATGAGAGTAAAGTGAGTTGAACAGTATTAGAAAGAAGGTTCCTACACTTGGCA
Source organism: Chrysolophus pictus (assembly GCA_037305975.1). NCBI lineage: Eukaryota > Metazoa > Chordata > Aves > Galliformes > Phasianidae > Chrysolophus > Chrysolophus pictus. Next base: position 13,551,898 of record CM074614.1, read on the forward strand.
AAAGGGACAGGAGGCCACTGAGAGGAAAGATCTTGCAAGGACTGCTGTTTGGCCCAGTAAAGTTAGGTCTGCACAAAGGAGATGAACAGTGTGCAAACATGCATGTGCAAGATAGTCTTTGCACTACTGCTGCTGAGGGTTACTTTTCCCATAGGGGTACTACACCATAGTAACTGTTAATTAGGCAGTTTTTCTGAACTGCATCTTCTCAGTCTGAGAAAAGTGCCAATTCCTAACTCTGAACTCATCTACTCACTGCATCACCAAGGAAGGCAGGTAACCCAAGGGAGAGCTTGTTGCCTGAAAAGGATTACAACTGATCCAAAGGAAGATGATGAGGATGTCCCTCTTAATTTCACCCTCCGCTGCAGTCAACTTGCATCTCAGTCTTGCAAGACACTAACACCCTGGCCATGGTCCAGTGAAGCATACAGCCATGATTTCACAAGTACTTCTAGCTAACTGCATAAGATCTGATAAGACTTTTATGACTCCAGATAAGAATCCCACCCTCTGGCTTTGCTCCTTCTTTCCTAGGATAATGCAGATAGTCCTAGCATTGCACTAGCTAGAGCAAATGGGAAAATCCACTAGAAAATCCTTCCTTATGCCTTTTCTTAGTCCAGCAACTTCTTAACAACTTGTTTAAATCTCACAAGGGAAACCTCTGGGAGTCAAACAAGAAGCCTTATAGTGATAGTTCCCTCCTGTTGCTTTTCTTCTCCCCATTGAAGAAACAAACACTCTTCTTGAAATCTGTACAATTGCAGAAAGAAACCCTCACTACTGCTGCATGATTCTGTCTGCAGGAGACATCACAGGCACCTGTCCTGCTTGGACACAGTTTTGGACATGACACCCTTTTGTTGAATTTTCACAGAGACGTCAACAATTTCAGAAGTAAAGCTGTATATTTGATCTTCAGAGTGTGATTTTCAGAAGCATGCATTGATGCTCATGGTACAGGCATCTGCTAACAGAAATGGGGAGATAACCCATTGTTGAGTTAGCAGAAAATAGAACCCTGTGATCCTTGCTCAGACTCTCAGATATATGCCTTTGCTTTCAGCTACACACAGCCCCTGGTGGGCAACACAACAGAGACTGAGGCACAGCTCAAGGGATAGCCTAACTCTGCAAAAGCTCTGATGACTCTTTAACTTATTTTGAGAACAATTAGAACAAGCATCCTAACAAAGTTTGCAGCTTCTTAAGTGCTTTGACAAAATAAGCCTCAGAAAAGAACAGCAGGCTCTGGAGTGTCGAGTCACAGAAGCCATACTATACCTATGGAACACATACACACATCTATAGGCATCACTTAAACACATTCACCAAGTACTGTAAGCCTCAGATTGTACCTCACACAGAAAGTATTGATTTTAAAGTTTTCAAACTGCCAGAAAACTGTTCTTTTAGCCTCAAGTAAGAGGACAGTTGTCACGAATATGTACACATTAAAAAATAAAAAATAAAAAAAAAATCCACCACCGTTCTCATCCCACAATTTTTCAGAACTTCACAGCACTGAGCACCAAGTTTTCCTAAGTGTGTAAGTGACTTAAGACTTTTACTGTCAATAGCATGTGCCTTGTGAAGCAGCACAGACTGGGAACCACAGATCACTCTTTTCCCAGCAAGAGGCTCTGGGAAGACAAAGGACTCTGTGTCCAACATGTCTCCATAGCAGTTGGCTAGCTGCTAAGTGGTTAAACAAGGATATTCACATTGCCCAAGGCAAAGCTGAAACTTTGTCTGCTTGAGCAAAATGCATCTTGCTATGCTGGTCTAGTTTAGGTGAATTACAGACAGGACCACTGCTACAGAGTGGCTGCTAGTTGCAAAGGTTTATGTCAGAGAAAAGCTGTGTCATTGTAATTTGTGGCATTTCTAAACCATGCATTGCCAAGTAACGCATTTTTTCCTCAGGCCAAATACACCTTAGGCATGTACTCCAGCTGATTCCTGGCACAGCTTTAACAGCAGATGCCATGGTAGGTCCCTTATTGTTTAACAATTTATAACTTTTACAGAATACTTAATTACTCAAAGGGAATGACAGAAACACTTTGTGCTGGCTTACATTTGCTCCTTTTGACCACAGCAGCGAAGTCAGGTCAACAGTGCAGCCTCTGGGAAAGCTGTAGCTTGGACTTGTTAAGGAAAGTGATCTAATAAATAATTAACACAGAGCTTAAATGCAGCTAACAAAGCAAATGAGGAAGGTACCCACTTGCAGGCAGGGCCGAGCTGGCCTCCTTTCACTGTTGAGCTGGATACTGCCAACAGAGATACGACATTCACAGAACGCTTCCAGACACATCTCTCCAGGGCAACCTCTCCTCCTAACTCTTATTTAAAGTAGCCCCTTCCCAATGAAGCCGTGACACCCCAAGATGAGGTTGCTGCAGACACAAGGGAGAGAACCAGCCAGTGATAGAAACTGAGGGCAGTCTCCCAAGCAGTACAGTGTATGTGGAAAAGGAAGCCAGCATCTCTAGTTTTCCCCAGCACTAAAGGCAATGCTGGAGTACAGTGTGCCCCAGGATCCAGGAAGTGAAGAGCCATGGAGGGTGGCACTGGCTTTTTGAATGTCTTCAGTAACATCAGCCATATGGGAAATGGTCCCATGTACTGGTCTATAGCTTGGGAAATACAGTTTCTCTCGAGGTCGACAAGCCTCTTCTTTCTGGAGCAAATGCTCAGAAACCCCAGGTGGAACAGTTCACTAAGCCATATCTATGTTGCTGGGAGAGCTCAGAGAGGAGAAGCGAAGGCAAACTGCAGAAATATACACTATAAATAATACTTTCTATAAAGCATAAGCCAGAGATCACTTCTTTCAAAGACATTTCTGACACAGCTTCCTCAGCTTGCCCTTTCTGGCAGCCGGGGCGGCTGACACCAGAAGCACATGCTGAGCAGCTTCAGTAATGCTCTGGGAATACTGGTGAAATGTGGACTTCAGAACAACCCTTTCAGAGAAAATGTGGCACTCCAGAGTTTCAGGAGATCCACACTGATAAAGTTTCAACAAGCAGCCACCTAGAAGATTGCTGGAGATAAGGTGTTTATACTGCCTTTGCCTCTGCAAAAGCAGATGGTGTTTCTGGACATTGTCTCACTGTGCTTGGGACACGGATTGAAGATGATGTCTTTTTTTCTTTCTTTTTTCCCCACACAGCTCCCTGAAATTTATGACCTGGAATTTGGGAAAGTACCCAAATCCTTGCAAAAGAGTGTGTCAGAAGACTGCCTCTGCCTCTGAGATTTGTAGAGAGGTGACTAGGAACATCACAAGTGTCTGGTCTAAGTGTGGGAGGGGGACCTTGCATCCATGCAGCGCAACACAAGAGGAATACAGGAGTCTGAAACTCTTGTCTCACACCTTCCAGCTATAAATGTAGCTGGGAATACAGGCTACAAATGAGCAGAATGGGAAAGCTGCTCAAAGGGTTATCTATTCAATGCAGCACTGCTTCAGAGCAGGTTTTCTCCAGGCAAGATGGGACAGTCAAATTTTCCACATTTCTGCAAGCATGGAAGGAAAGAGACCTGTTACACAGAAGCAGCTGAGGTGCTAAGATGACAGACAGGAGCAGCTTGACAGAAAAGGAGGAGGAGCTGTCAGACTAACTGTGATAAGGCCAAAATTGATTTAGCAATGGAAAATGCAGACACTGTAAGCTACAAGCCATCTGCAGTAAAAAGCCTTACCCGCTTTCGAGAAGCACACTGCAGAAATGCAATGATAACCCTGCTGCAACTGACTTTCTCCACTGCCACAGACACCTATTCACCAAAGTGACTACTCTCATCAACTGGGTGCCCAGTCTCGTTGGAGCGAGCCAAAAGTTTGGTTTTTCAAGCCAGATGGACAACCAGCCTCAATAGAGGAATGTACCAGTACGATCCAGGTCATGAGGGGCCTCTGGAGGCCAGCTAGTTCAAATTCCTGCTCAAAGCAACACTCTGCTGTGCACTGAGCTCCAGAAGAGCCTGTAAACTTGGACAGGCAGCACCCTGGGAGTGGGCAGGATCAAGGAGAAAGCACTTAAGGGATGAGCTGTTACAGCCCTTAGAAAGCTTCTGGTAACCATTTACAAGTGGCTGGCTGTAGATGAAAAAGTGTCTGAGTTGGCGTCACAGCTGAACAGTGTTCCCCCACAGCTCTGCTACATTAATCACCCTGCTGGCTGACTTATCTCTCTACATCAATTAAAGACACAACATAAATACTGGATTAAAAAGCTGCAGTCATGCTCACTGGTCCGTGTGTGATTTATCTGCAAGAAGCATACAAGCCAGCCTAGAGATTTTCTTTCACAGCACTGCTAACAAAAATCTCAGCATCCTGCTGCCTTACAAACGAGAGCACAATTTTGGCTTTGGGAGGCTATCTCACCTTTGGTTGCAGGAGAGGAGGGAGAAGCACAAAGATGACTTCCCTCCCTCCCCTTTCTGCTGTCATGTCCGGACCCAGTCCAAACCTTCCTGCCTCTCCTCCGTCAGCCAGGAGAGGAACCCACATACGTGAGCAGCCAGCAGTGCTTCAGAGAAGGATGCTGGCCCAATCCTGCTCCCTTCTCCACATCCCCCTCTCAAGACGTGGGCAGAGGCTTTGCCTGAGTGACAGTTTCCAGGCGGCATGCTGCAGCAGGGAGGATGGCAAGGAAGAACGATGCCTCCCTGGAGGCATCAATGCAAAGGCTGCCTTGGGGGCTGTACACTTGCACACACTGGTGGTGATCTGTCAGTTGCAGTTGAAGGAGCTGGTGCTGCAGTGTCTTAACACTGAGCATCTAGACAGCTCCACCTGTGCTGAACAGGGCCCAAAACAGGCCCCATGTAACTCCAGCTCATACTGAACATCCCCAGAAAGCCATACTGAGATCAGATGCACGGTGGGGACAGCCAGGCATGCAGGGGAATGCTGGAACTCAGCAGTATACTCTTACACATTACAACAGGAGTTCCTGAGTCACTGAGGTCAAACATTCAACAAAGAGAGGCAGGGTATTGATACCATGCAAAGCCATCTGGTCAGACTCCCCATGGTACCACCCAACAACATGCATCACTGACGCCCCCTGAAAGTATGTGTCCATCCTTTACAATAGCACTGGGGGAAAAAAAAAAGCAAGCAACTGACAGTACTGCTTAGTAGATGATCCTGTTCCTAAGGGAGTCCAAGAAGCTTAGGCTTTCACGACAGCATCTCCTTTTTCTCTTGGCCTCTGAAATGTGCATTTTCACTTGGGTGCCTGGGATGCCTAGAATTTGTAAAGCAATGGAGCAAAATGACATTAATTAAAACTCAAGCAGAACCTGACAAATTCTCAGTAAACTAATCTGCACGCCTCAACAATCTCACCAAGAGTGCTCCAAGCTCAACAAATTTTTAATCACTAAAACATAGTGAAAAACTGCATTTACTAAGTACAGATGAGACTTAAAGCTTACACCCTAATCCATTTGCAAGAGTACCTGGAAATGGAGAATAAATAATAAAAACTGAAAAAAAAAACCATTTTTGCACTTCACTTTTTGACTCCCCTATTGCTTCAAATCATCTCCTCTGCAACAACTCTGAAAAGGAATTAAGCAGTTTCTCTGTCAAAGCTGGGAAATACATTTTACAGGAATCATTTCTTTTTGAGCTCAGCAATTTGACTGCAGCCTACAGCATCCAGAACATCTTAAAAGCTGAGAAAAAAAGTTAAATGTTGCCTCTTCACCTTTTAAAGCTATGCACTCTGTATTCACAAGAGGTTTGTTGTGCATATTCCAGGCTGCATTTGAAAAACTCATATAGACAACCCCCGCTCTGAAAGTCAAGCAGGGCCCATTTACAAACCTGAGCCCTTTTTCTATTTCTGTTGTGCACTTTCTATGAAATGCCACTATCTACAGCTGGGCAAGTTTTTTTCTCAAATATGCATTCAGCATCTCCCATATGTCTTTTTTCTCTCTCAGCATAACTTCTCTCTCCACAGTTTGTTTTAAACCACCAGGGTATGACAAACAGCTGCAGGGATCTCCTCCTGGCTTTGTTCCTCCCCCCCCCTATGAGCTCTTTACCTACCAGATATGATTAATTCGAACAATCCCCTCCAATAAGCACTATCACACAGTGAGTCTCCCAGTGCAGCACACTGCACTCTGTCCCTCTGGCTCCAGTAAAAGAAAGCATCTTTCTTCAGTAAAAGGACACATGCTCCACGATAATCACACACAACTTCTATAGCCATAGCACTAAACAAGCACTGACAGTTTCTACTCAGGACTGCAGTATTTACAGACATTGCCAGGGCTAGGTGCTGACCTCCTGATTCCTTGGACAGAGCAACCACACTCAATGGCAAACTCCAAATGTGCACATCACATGTGTCATGCAAACATCACACGTGGAATCAGTCCCATCTGGTTTCACTGCCAGGCTGCAACTGCAGGGATTGGCTGAGAGCATGTCATCTTGGTTACAGCCAACAGTGAGCACACTGGGAAAGCATGGTGGTCCTCAGTGGGGGAGACAAATCAAAAGGCACCTGTTAAAGTCCTTCTATCTTTGATTGCTCCCTTTTCTGTCCATGGAACCAGCAGTTCAACAAGCTAGACTAATTGACTTGGACACTTTGGGAAGTCTGGCAGAGTGTGCATCCAATCAGACTGTAATTTTTCTTGATGTGTGACCCTACATTATTTGGGTTGAAAATACCATCACATTCCTAAATAGTCCTTGTATTGATCTTGACATTTCTCTATACATTAAGAATTACATCTATCAGGACAGCTGCCATGTGCCAGGCATAGCAAAAATACTTGCGATCAACATTTCTCAGCTGGCCTCAACCTCACCTCTCAAGATGCTCTGTGAAAAGGGCCAGAATGGTTATACTATTCTGTATATGGAAAGGGTAAGGTGAAGAGGGAGAGACTTGTTTGAGCTCACCCAGCAAGACAGTATCAAATCAGAGATTAAAACTCAGAGTGTACAGTACCAGGCAAGCCAATGCTCTTGCTTCCATGAGGCAAGAGGTGCTGGGAAGCAGACAAATGATTTCTGCAACATTTCTGTACTCAAGACTGCTGAATACTGCAAGGATCTATAGGGCAAATAAGGTTTGGAAGTATGTAAAGCTCTACCCATGGCAGCCTTTCCCCAGCCTCTACTTCCTTCCAAAAGCCTGAAGCAGGATGTGCTGGAACAGCAAGGTGAGCTGGCAACTGGCAGGTGAAGGATAGGATGTGTCAGTCAGGCTGCCTTGTGCCAGCCTCCAGCACAGAGTAGCCAGGATTGCATCAAATCCCGGCTCTGAGTGAGAACAGGTAAGTGCCATTCTCCAGTTGGCCCCAGCCTCTTCCACCTGTATATCAGCTAAAGCAGAAAAATGAACAGCTGCGGACAATCCTTTCCTGAAGAGAAAAGGCAAAGTACTCTGTAACTATCACAGAAATTGCATACATCTGCACGTACCAACAAGAAAACTCCTGGAAAGTGGAGCATCAGGAGACAATGTATCATAAGGCTCTATATAGCAGCTAAGTGAGTGAGAGTGTATAGTTAAAAACTACACAGAGGCCCTTTGTCTTTAGAACACATTGGTAATGGCTGACATCTACAGCAGCCACCACTGCAACCCAGCGGCTCATTCCGACTTGGTAATTCCTCATCTCCCTGACCACAGAGACAGAACAGGTTTGGACACCTCACAGCCTGCTAATTCAGGAGAAGACTTTTTGCTTGGAAAGAAGCAAACAAATGATTCCAATGCTGTCAACCCAGCACTACCAGAGATTTCCAGGTTGCAGACCTTTGCATTTGTGGGTCCAGGGTCAATTCAATAACAACAAGCAACAGTGGCTATTTACTACAGCACCCACTCCTAATTACCAGTACCAACATGCTCTGCATTGTCAGGAAACCACTGTTCCCAGTATCCTAGACTCTATCCAGCCCTCTGTAGCTGCCTGTTCGTACAAATTTCTCACAGCTACAGCTCATATTCACAATGCTGCAGCATTTGTCCAGTTATTTTTCCCACCCACCATGTAAATAAAGTGACAAGTGACTTGAAAGATGAAAGCCACATGCCGATGGGAGGAGATAAATGGGGAAGAGACAGAATATACGTCACAGCGCTCTACCCTTCCCCCAGCTCCTTTAGTAACAGAACACAAAAAAGTCCCGATGCTTCAATTGCTAAATGATAAAATAACAAAGCAAAGCAAAGCAGGAGCAAAGACATCTCCCACAATCTGCACAGAAACAGCAAAATATACAATAGAAAATGTCACTAACACCCCATTCAGGCAGATGCACTTATTTTTATGTATGACAGGTTTTGAGCTGGAAAAAATTTGACCACCGGTACTTTGCTGCATGGCTGTTCCCCTAGTTGTCATTTCCACCCTAAGTGACCTTCTGCTTAATGCTGGGTGTTTCTGGCCTGTAGTCCTTCCTCTCTGAGACATTGCGTTTCACCTTGGCACTAACTGGAGACTCCTGATTGAGCGACGTACTCGAGTGGGATTTCTTCAGTCCTGACGCATCATTCTCTCCTCCACTCAGCAACTCCTTCACCCCTTCTTTCAGGAGGCCAATGTAAATCTCATAGCGATTTTTCTGGGAAATGAAAAGAAAGGGCTGAATCAGTCTATGGCAAATTCTGCAGAAACATCTGAAAGATTATCTAGGTGACATAATAGCTTCAAGTTTCAAGTGACGTTGAAAATAAGGAGTCTAATATGGATATGAACAATGGTGGCTAATGTAAATTACACTGCACAAAAAGGATTTCGGTCAGGCTGTACTCAAGGAAATGCTGTGCAATTGAAAACACTCAGTTCCGCAGAATACAAATCCCAATCTGAATGGTGGCTCTCAGCGAGCTAGAATGCGTGGTTATTTCTGAGTAACAGCACCAAGAAGGAGCTTTCTGACCTTAGCCACACTGAGTCACCTCATATATACTGAGACACTGTGTGCTCAAAGAAAACATAGAATTATAGAATCGCAAGGTTGGAAACAACCTGCAAGATCATCTAGTCCAATTGTCCTCCCATTATCATTGCTACCACAAGCTGCTAAACCATATCTCATAGCTCTTCATCCAAACGCCTCTTGAACACTGCCAGGGACCGCGACTCCACCACCTCCCTGGGCAGCCATTCCAGTGCCTGACCACTCTCTGAGAGAAAAAGTTCTTCCTTATGTCTAACCTAAACCTCCTCTGGTACAACTTGTGGCCATTTCCTTGGGTTCTGTTTGTTGTCCTGTTTGTTGCCAAACCCCTCTTCACCACAATCTCCCTTCAGGAAGCTGTAGAGTGCAATGAGGTCTCCCCTGAGCCTTCTCTTCTCCAGACTAAACAATCCCAACTCCTTCAGCTGCTCCTCATAAGACCTGTGCTCCAGACCCTTCACCAGTTTCGTTGCCCTTCTCTGGACATGTTCCAGGGTCTCAATGTCTTTTTTGTAGTGAGGAGACAAAAACCAAATACAGTACTCAAGGTGTGGCCTCACCAGTACAGAGCTGAGTACAGAGGAATGATTACCTCCCTGCTCCTGCAGGCCACACTATTTCTAATGCAGGCCAGAATGCCATTGTCCATCTTAGCCACCTGGGCACACTGCTGGCTCATGTTCAGCCGAGCATCAACCAACACCCCCCCAGGTCCCTTTCCTCTTCACAATCATCCAGCCACTCGTCCCCAAGCTTGTAGCGCTGCATGGGGTTGTTGTGACCAAAGTGCAGGACCCGGCACTTGGCCTTGTTGAACCTCATCCCATTCACCCCAGCCCAGCGATCCAGCTTATCTAGATCACTCTGAAGGGCCTCCTTACCCTCAAGCAGATCAACACCATCTCCCAACTTGGTGTCATATGCAAACTTACTGAGGGTACACTCAATCCCTTCATCTAGGTCATCAATAAAGATATTAAACAAGATGGGCCCCAGTATTGACCCTTGGGGGACACCACTTGTAATGGGTCGTCAGCTTGAAATAGATGGATACAGTGTGTGGCAAAATTAACTAAGGGACAACAAAAATCCCTACCTGTATGGCTAACGCTGTCCCTTGCAATCCTCCATTCCCATCAGTGGGTCCTGCTTTTCTGGCTTTAGCCCAAGGGGCAGAAACCAAAGCCAGGCCCATTTAAGCTCAGACTCTACCAACCTGGCCACCTTTGAGCCCTTGAGAAGATGTCACACTTTGAGAAGGAGTAGATGAGAGAGCAGCAGGGCATATTCCCCTGACAGGACAACTCATGAGAACAGTAAAAGCTGCTCTTTGTCCAAACACTTGCATTTTTTTGTATGGAAGAAGTTCGCTTTACCACTAACCATTCCTGCTTGCTCTGGATTCTCATCTGAAGTGAAGCTTCCCCTTTCAATGGGAAGCTTTTGTTCTGTTGTGACAACATCTTTCTGCACAGAACACCTTGGCAACCAACAAAATGAAGGTAGATTAACGGAAGGTCATTGCAAGGCCTCTAACACATTACCTGTGGCAGGAGGTGCTAAGAACTGATCAACCCATTTTTTGGCATTTGTTCAATAGCCTGATCCTGATAAAACCACTAAGGTTGTAAGCAAGCATTGTAATCAAGGTGACCTCAGTGGGCTGCGGGCCAGAGAAGGAGGCTGTAAGCATTTTCACTGAAAACAGTTGCCAAACTGTTATTTTCCTGACTAAGGAAAAAGCATTTAGTGAAAATTCTTCCAATTTGTAATAAAAGTTCAGGTAATAATACCTATTTGAGGGCAGAAAGACTAAAAGTTTGATAACTACAGTGAAGAGCAGAATATAAAGAACAAAATATGAGAGAATGTGATAGTGTTTCCAGAGAGCCCACTGAATAAACAAGACCTAATAGGCAGAATATACCTAAAAAGTAAATTAAGAAAAGACATTCTTATAAATTCCATTTTTGGAGCTCCAGCTCCACAATGCAAAAGACAAACACATTAAGCAGATAAGATGTGTCATACAATATAAAAGGAAATGTAGAAACAGCAAGCAGAATTCAGACAATGCACTGGGCTGATGGATGATTCATCGCAAAATGCATGGGACATCGCTGCAAAAAAAGAAGCCAAGAAAGTGCTTTAAGGCTAGTATCAGTATAATATTCATCAAGGGTGAGGGAGACATTACCACCATATGGAATTCTGCTTATTGTTGGTGCGCAAAACACCACTAGGGGACAAGGAACTAGTTTCTGTCTTGCACTTTCATCAGTGGCCATTTTGTGCTGGATGTTGTGTGCTTACCATTTCTGTATAAATTAAGCTTCTCATTTGATTTCAGCTCCAAACTTGCTCTATTAATGTTCTGACATTTGAAGCTAAGTATTCAATTTTGTGGAAATTTCCTTTTAAAAAAAAAAAATCTAGAAAATTCTGTCAAGAAAATAAGGTACAAAAATTAAAAATGGTTATCTCTGCAGCCTGAATGCATGTAAAGAAGAGATAAGGCAGCCATCTATCAAACTTCTAGCTTCACCTCTCACCTAACAGCACTCAGAAGATGTCTTGCTCATATATTTGCCATACTCAACAATCACAATCTGGAGTACTACTTCTACAGACAACAAGAAAAGAGAAAATGCTCTTTGCTTGGTTTCTACAAGCAAAGACACCAGGTAGGAAGAAATGCTTGAAGGCACATCCCTGAACAAGGAACAATCAATTCCTTGGTCACATCTCACAAGGAAATCCCATATCAGGAACTACATCAGGAATAAGAATGATGGAAACTGAGGCAGAATGAAGAAAAATTACAAGGGCCTAAAGAAAATAAATTTGGCTTCTTCCTCCCTAATGGGACTATGTTGCTTCCTTGGGAACTAAGAGGTCCTTTCTGCAACTCTTCTGGGGATGTATCAGCCTGACCCTTTGTACAGAGATGAAAGGTGTAGTCAGCCAGCAGGCTCTGCCTGAAAGAGACAAGTATAAAATATCTTCTCACCTGCCTCTTGCCATTTTGCAGGGACCTCATGCAGCAAGGTCTGCTACTAGTTCCTGCATGACACTGACAGCACTCTATTCTGAAGGGAAGCTGAGGAAATTCCAAAACTGGTGGAAAGTTCCTGTTCTGCATGTTCAGATAGCTCACTTCTTTTTGTTTTCCCTATAAACTGTTGAACTAATTGTTCAATACTCCCTGTGAAATCTGTGTCAAATGCATGGGTAATACAGTATTACACAGAAATACCTTGAATCACCATCTTGCACACACAACTGAAGTACCTCCATTTGCCTGCTTAGACACGCATTCTTGCAGTGCTGATCACACTTCTTAACTGTGCAGACTGAACCTGTTCAAGGCTCTCACTAGGGAAGAAGATATCTTTTGTTTCCTGTGCTATACTGGTTTTTCTTTGTACAAAGGTAACTGAGATATACTCCTCAAAAATAAAATTGACAGAAAACACACACACACAAAAACCAACGCAACCACCTTTTTTTCCATCAGACATTGCAAATCATCATACGCTACAGCCTAGTAGTGTATCATCATCAATACTCATCATGCTTCTAGAGTCAATAGAAAATAAACCTTGAGTCAAGAGTCCCAACCCAAGGTACCCTTTGCCCTCCCAAGTTGCAAAACACCCCCATATAGGGAAAGTGTGTGGCTTGACTGTGCACAACTGAGTGATGTGTTCAACACTGATCACAACTGTTTGACCATCAGCTTCCAAGCCACTTCACTGCCCACTTTCCCAGTCTACTCATTATCAGATTGTCTAAGGATGTTAGAGAAAGTAACATCAACATCTGTGTTAAAGTCGGGATAAACCATTTCCACTGCTCTCCACCTATCAAGCCAGACATAATTGTAGAAGGCTATTGTGTGATTAGGCATGATTTCTCCCTCATAAACAAAAACTGATTACATCCAGTCACTTTCTTGTCTTCAGTCCTTTTGGAAGGGGTATCCTGGAGAATGTACTCTACTAGCCTCTTCTGGATGGAGAAGAATCTGGCCAGCCCATAGTCTCTTGGGCCTTCCTCCTTGCTCTTCTTGAAATAGGAATGACATTGACTTTTCTCCAGTCCTCAGGAACCTCTCCTAGTCACCATGATTTTTCAGAGGTAATTGAGAATGGCCTCCCAATTACATCATTCACCTCCCTGAGAACTCCACTCATGGGTGAATCTCATCAGATTCCATAGACTTGTGTGCTATCCAATTTATATCGTTTCCTAACTAGATAAATCTGCTTTGCTCCAGATTTACTCACTGAGCTCCTTGCTCCAGACTTATTCACTAGGCTCAGGGAATTGCAATGAGTGAAGGTTGGTCTTACCAGTAGAGATCTAGACAAAGAAGATATTGACTACTTTGGCCTCTCTCTGTCCTCTGTGACCAGGTCTGCTGCTCCATTATAGGCTCCAGCTAGGACCCATATGTTCCCTGGCTGTTCTGCTGCTAAGGTGCCTATAGAAATCTTTCTTCTTGACCTTACTACATTTTGCCAAATTCAACTCCACATAGGTTTTGGCTTCCTTAAAATCAACAACACAAACTTGATACTTGATCAGTATCTCTATATTCCTATTACTACAGCTTCCGCTTCTGCGTACTTCATTTTCAGGAGCAGCTTCTTCATTCACAAAGGCCTCTGCTACCTTTGTTTGGTTTCTTGCTTTTAAGTGTGGACCATTCCTGAGCTTGGAAGAGGTGATACTTAAAAACTGACCAGTTCTCCTGGAGCACTCTTCCCCTGAGGGCCGTATCCCATAGGATTCTTTCAAGCAGTTCATTGAACGGGCCTGAAGTGCACAGTTGTGATCTTATTCTTTGCTTTGACTTCTCCTTACAGGATCATGAAGTCCACATCTCATAGCAACTTGCTGCCATGGTTGTCCCCAACCTTCATGTGCCTGAGTTCTTTTTTATTCAGACAGGAGGTCCAGAGAAGTGTCTCTCCTTGTCTGCTGCTTGATCACCACATTAGGAAGTTTTTGCTGATGCACTCCAGAAACCTCCTGGATTGCTTGTGCCCTGCTGTGCTGTCTCTTATGTGGTAACAAGGTGGTCAAAATTCTGCAGGAGGACCAGGGCCTGCAAGCACAACTCTTCTTGCAGATCTTTGAAAGCGGCATATCAGACAGACAACACAATGCCCATCTTGCACCATATGCTAATACTGATCCACAAACTCTCAGCAGAGCTTTGTGGAGTGAGCAGCAAAATCACATAAAAGATTATTTTCACTGTACTTGTCTTTCCTAAAAAGCCTGTATCCATTCATGGCAGCATTCCTGTTGTCTGAACTACCCTACTGAATCTCTGCAGTCTCAATGAGATTGTAGCCCTGCAACAGCCCAGACCTCTAATTCCTTCTGCTTGCCCAAGAACGGTATGAAAGCTTTCCTTATAATGTTGTTGTATGAGCACTTCCTTAATTATATACTATGTTGAGATGACTCTGCTTTAGTTCTCTTTTATTGATGATGAAGTCTCTCTTGTTCACATCACTGCGTACCCTTTGCTTATCAGCCACTTCCTCATTTGATTGTTGGTCAGATCATTTCAGATATGTAGGATGTAGAAAAGCAAACTGGCCAGCCACACTCCTTGAACAAAACATCTCAAACTCACCATATGCAATGACACCAACGCAGTGCTACAGTAAAGTCTCATCACTCTGGACAACACATGGCTTTGAAACATGAGACAGCTCCTGCCTAAAAAGCTTGTCATGTTTTCAAAAAAGATAAGAAAGGCAAAGAGGGTCACATTTTTCCATTTTACAGATAAGGAGTTAAGCCCACAGCCAAGGTCACAGGAAGTCTTTATCAAAAGAAGGACCCACACCCAGACTTCTGGGATTATTGTGACTTTTTCGTTGAGAAAGAACATCCTCCTTACTGGAAGAAGGTGAAAATTGAAGAAATACAGGATTATATCAAAACTATGAAACCAGCCTCATCCATACACAAAAAGTAAAAACAATAAAGTTTCCCATCCATACCTCAAATTCCAGATAGTGGTCCTTCAGTTTGTAATCATCTACTTCCTTGCCTTTGAGCTTCTTGTCAGGAGGATAGGAGCGATGTTCAGCAAGTTCAGTGGAGATCTGCTTCAGTTTAGCTTCATGGGATTTCAGCTGTTCATCCTTCAGAAACACATCAGTTACACAAATTTTAGAATCTAAAATATTCACTAAGTAAAATAAAAAGAGAACTTTTGCTTTATCTTAACTAATCTTAACTAGATTAATCAGACCTGTTTTCCCAAAGCTCTGTCCCCAACAGCATTCTCAAAGGCATCCAAGTAAAGTGGCCAACTTTGCAGAAAAACTCAGCAGTGAGCAGATGCCACTGGGAAGGATAGCAAACTTGTCATCCCTTGCCTTGCTGAGAGCAACGGAAGCAGCTTGCTGTAGAGCGTTACTGACAACATGACACTTCTGCTCTAATACATTTTTTGGCAAATTAATTAAGGCTGTTACATGGAGTCGGACCAAGGGCAGAATCAGAAAAGCAAAGACCCTGCCTCAGGTCTTTGCAATATATAGGCAGTTTTTTCCAGGACAGAAAGGACATGGAATCAGAGCCTTCCTTACATTTTCACACTACCAAATGCTCTTCATTCTGTGGCTTCCATCTGTCAGAACAATGCAATGCATCCAGAAGAAGAGGGGCTGCCCTCTCCTAAAAAGTTATCTCATTTTGCTAAGTTGCTACTAGCGGTTATCCCACTGTGCAGTTGGAAAGAGTGAGGAGCTGCTACTCTCTCCTTTCTAATTTCCTTTATCATAATCCCAGGCCCACTCACTTCCTCCAGTCCATCTGTCAGCTAACCTTCCCTCAGCTCAGAAGGTTTCCAGCTCCTGCTGCATGGCCTTCTGGACATCTCTACGCTTGGATTTAAAACTATGTTTGATTTAGGTAAATCCAAAATATAGATACTACTGTGCAGACCTTAATGATCTAGTCAGTCATAACAGCAGGTAACACCTAGCTCAGTTACCAGACACTTACCTAGCCTCAGAAGAGAGGACTGCTGCCAATAGTGTCCTAGTGGTGTGCCTGCAGCTTCAAGCCTATCTCAGACATATCTGCAATACACTATGAGTAACACCAAGGACTAAGACTTTCAGCTCACATAATTTGAGCAGCAGAAAAGAGCAGAAAGGGGAAAAACTTCTACATAGAATGATAGCTGAGCCCCAGCTAATCTTGTGTTTCACTTTTTTATTTTCCGAGAGGACTGTAGAAGAAAAAAAGTGGGATAATTTGCCTCCGCTTATACATGGGTGGGCTCAAACTGATCCCTACTGGCTTCCAGAAATTGTTGTTGCTATTAGGAACTATCGTGAATCCACTTTTCTTTCCGTAAGTGTCTAACCACTCTTTCTGCTAAATTGCTGGTCTCAGGGACATCCCATTGCAGCGGGTTCTCTACTCTGATAACAGGAGGTCTTCGAGAAGCTCTTAATTTGGCAATTGTAATTTCCAGGGTAGCAGTCCTTTGGTGTATTTGTGTACACATTCACACCCCCAGAAAAAAAGGAAAACAAAGTTACTAAATCCTTTCTACGCTGGTGTTCCTTTATACGCAGTTTTGTCACATCCCTCCAGGCTAACTGAGATCAGACATTAAAAGCAAACTTAATACAGTGATTGCATGGAAATTATCATGTCCATCCTCCCTCCCTCAGCCATGTTACATTCCCACTGCATCTTCTGCCTGACCAGGAAGAGGCCCTTGAAGAAGTACTGTGTACCATGATTCAGTCCAGAATCATGACAGAATCCTAAAGAGCAACCAGAGGGATTTGACAATTCATATTTTTTTGTCTGCCAAATAAGTAGCAGCCCGCTGGCAGCTTTTCCACACTGACAGATAAAAGCAGACATGCTTCTGCTTGTCTTTGAATTTATCTGCTTTGAACACTTAACATTCTTCTGCCGTTAGCTAAAACAGCTTATCTTATTCCACTTTTTGTGCCTCTCTTTCTTCAAGACACAAACCACAGGGCTGTGTTCTATTTTATCTCTTTCCAGATTAAATAGAAACAGTGAGACTGGGAAACAATGTGCTAAATGGAACAATCACACAGAACAATGAGTAAAAATGCTTTTTCTGTGTGTCTGGGGAAAAATTATTGAAACCCCAGATAGTATATATAAAAAAGTATGCATGAGCAAAAGGACAAGTTATTATTATCCTGTATGAGACATGATTTAAACTTTAACCCAGAATAGAAGATGGAAAGTCGGTCACCACATCGTAAGAAGAAAGGCTACTGCCACAGAGCAGGAAAAAGCAGGGACGACATAAAAACACCCCCTTAGAGAAATGCAGATTATGAGATAATGGTTTCTAGGGAGTGTTGCTAGGCTATGAAGATGGCAAAAATGCATTTAAGAAGCAATCCAGCATGAGGAGATGACTTAAAAAGTTATAGCAGCTTACTCATAAAATTATATACCAACAATTGGGATCTCTCCCTTCTGCCACCTGATCAGTGCAATCAGCAGCAGGTTCCTGCCAATGCAGGAGAAATTGCAGGCATGTATCATATCAAAGTACACAGAGCTACAGGTGCAAGCATCAGGCACGGCCAGGTTGAAAGAAGCAGGAGATGTTTATTCATGCAAGAAGTATCAGAGCTGTGAAACTTCCCAACACAGGTTGTTGCAGAAGGTAAAAGCTTACATAATCATATGGGAAGACCAAGAACGTTCATGTAACAGTTAACAAACAGGTAAAAAGAATTTCTTCAGCTGATAAGGACCTCCAGAAAAGTACTAGAGGAGAAATAAAATTGATACTTGCTTGATGAATCAGCTTTCACCCTTTACCATCCCAATAATCCAAATAATCAGGAATATGTTTATTTCCTTTGAAATCGGTGGTAATAAACACATTCATAAAAATAACACCAGTTTGATGGTATTTGAAATGTCCTCTATATTCATGGGATGAAAATCCTATATCTTGTACTGGTTACACCAGTGATTCTTTCTTTTCATGAGAAATATAAAGGAATTATATTCAAGTATGTTCCCTCAGAGAATCATAGAATTGTTTGAATTGGGAAGGACTTTTAGAGGTCACCTAGTCCAACTCTTCTGCAAAGAACAAGGATATCTGCAGGTAGATCAGGTTGCTCAGAGCCCTGTCCTGCCTGACCTTGACTGTCTCCAGAGATGGGGATTCAAACAACTATGACTTGTCATAGCCACCACAGGTCATGTTTGAACCATGACTTCCCCTGCTTGTTGAAAGGCTCCAGATAGCACCATATCTCAAACTGTCCCTCTAAGCCTAGATAAAGGGAATAACAAGCAGCACTCAGTAGTGTTTTCTGCTTTTCTCTTTGGACTGGGGAGCAAAAAGCTTTTCCAATGTCCTCTTTAGGCCAACTTAATTATTCTTTCTCTCTACTTAGAATCTTGACTCAGGAAACAAACAGATGTACCTTCCTAGCAGATGTTCTATTTTTCCTAGAAATACTAGTGTTGACAGGAGCAAAGCTATGTTATGGACCACTTTCCAGACTCCCACCAGTCAAGAACAATCTCCATTACCAACCCTTTAGACAACAACACACCTGAGATAGCTTTGTTGTGGTGGCTGGCAGGGGTGGGCGACTGAACTTCTTCTGGGAACCAATTGCTGCTGGAAATGGTGGTGCAGAGAAGACAGCTGCCACACAGTTAATCTTGTTGATCCAGGTCTGCATTTCTTCTTGGCTCCTGGGGGAAAAAACACATATCAAGCACTTGTTGACTCAGCCTCCTCTCCCTCTTTCCCACCCTTCCACTGGCACTTTCAAAGTGAGAGTAAGAAGAGTTGAACAAGTTTTAGAGTCTGCTGAGTCTTCTGGCTTTTGAGAGCAGTTAGTTTCAGATGCCTCATTCACAGGTTAGCTCATGAGTAAGTCCATAATTCACCCTAGTATGCATCTTTTCCTATTCCAAACCAAGTGCAACGAGAAACAGAGCCAGTCAACACCCTGATTCAGACATTTGTCTAAAAATCTCATCTGTTCTGCAGCCTGATCTCCTACGATCTCTAGGAGGTTCCATGTGGATCTTGGTAGATAAGGGCTAATGCAAAAAACCTCTGCATCAGTTTTCAATGCCAGAAACAAAAAGAAGGTCATCTGTTCTGTCTGCATGTCACAGCCTGAAGAGCTTAATCAAATTATTCTTGTATTAAGTACTAACTTTGTTTCTAAGCGAAGTGTATCTTCTAGAAAGATATCTGGCTAAGTCCTGATGACATCAGGAGACAGAATCCAAGACTGCCTTCGGTCATCTGTTAAAATGATTAATCACTCTGACTCTTCAAAGTTTGTGCCCTGTTTCCAAATTGAATTTCCTGCAGCTTCAGCTTCCAGCTGCTGCATCTTGTTATGCCTTTCTCAGCTAGATTAAAAAGCCTCTTAAAGCCTGATATTTCTTTCTCATGAACTACTTGTGCACTCTAATCATATCACTACTTAATCTTATTTCTAATCATATAAACAGATTGAACCTTTTAAGCCTCTGCTCTAACCTGTCCAGGCATGAATTTAACCCTCCTTTAGAACTGCCTTCTTCCCTCAACTATTGGCACAAATCAGAAGAGAGCACTTACTGGGCTTGAAAAAGCAGGACACTCCAATCTGCTGTTTTAAGCTTGAGGACATTGGGTTTCTTCTCATAGTCTGTTGCCTTGGATGCCAGTGCATGATGCACACTAACTGCATTCTTCAGATCTTCCTCCGACAAAGCCTTTTCTGGCTTGTACTCATCCTACAGAAATTAGCAAAGAAAAATGACATCTTATTTCTCCATGTGCTACTCCTTTTTCCTTAATCTAAAGAAAAACCTTGTTGCATAGTGATGAAAAGCATTATTAAAGTATGTGGTCTCTTTGAAAGGAAGAGAAGTAGTTCCAAATCAGCAGTGGACTATTTGTCCTCACTTCAGGAATCCTTCACAGCCAGCTTTCCACCTCCACTACTCAACTACTTATTCATGCTGGAGTTCTCAATTTCCACAGCTCTACTTGTCCTTAACAGTGTAGAAGTCACCCTACCAATCTCCACAAAGCAAATACAGCAACATTCTTTAAATTTCTCTTTTACTATGATGCTAGAGAGAAAACCTAGCAATGGCTAGTCTGTCAACACACTAACAGCCTTAAGGATCCAGCACCATCACACAGTTCCTTTGCACATTTTCTTCAATCTATATCTATCTTTAGTCTTTATTAAAGAGAAAAAAAAAAAAAAAAAGAATCCCTGGGGTTACGGGGGCAGCTTCTAGTTACACCACATTACACAATCTCTTTGGAAGCATAGAGCTGTATGACCCATAGGAGGGAATACCTTCTCCGAATGGCAAGCACAGGATTGTTCAGGTTTGCAACATGGTACCACTACCAGCAAATAATAAGAACAGTGAGTCAAACTTCTCTGCGTTGCAGTTGTCTGCTGGGAGCAGTGTTTGATCTCCTGAGCAACAGGAGGTGGGCAAGTGCACAATAATTGCGTTGCCAGAAGTTCAATTTAAAGCACACTCCACTACAAATGGCTTTCTGAATATAAGAAAAGCCAGAAACTTTTTAAGGAAAAGTTAATCACCAGCATTCTTGTACAAAGTTACTCAAGGAAAGCAGCCAGCAACTGATTCTACATCTTTCCTTTGAAATGACTATGACTTCACCAGAAATCAGTGTCACCTGAAGCATCCACCAAGGGAGCTAGTATGATAGCCGCAAAACAGAAGAGTAATTCCCTGCAGGTGTCATAACTATTGATCCCTTCACTTGAACATAAGAGTTATGAGATGGTGTTTAGTGGACAACAGAGTACAGGACACAAATCATACAGAAGGGACAGCATTAGCTTAAACAGCCAGCAAGGTATTTCTCTTGGAGAAAAGCTGCTTAAGATGCACCTTTTGAATTAATGAATTAATTTACATGGTTTATCTGCTGGTATAAGACAGGAGCTTCAACTGCTGAGGTCATCTGTGCTCTCATCAGTGAGGTTGGGTTTGTCTGGGGCTCCCCAGGATGAGTTTCAGGGAAAGACAGGTTACCACCTGTGGTGACCATCATTTCTCAGAAGGGAGGGCAAAACATCCCACTACTCTGCCAGCTTCCAGGCTAGTCCAGCAGCAGTAGGCCCAGAACCTGCTGCTGGTTAGACACTCACCAGTAAGGCAGGGAAGAAGCAGCAGCTAAGCAGCAATATCATCACAAACAGCTCCAACTGTGTCAAGGCAAGAGCACAGAACCCACCACAGAGCTGTGGCAGAACAATCAGAAAGGCAGAGAACTGCTGCACTGATGTCCAAAGGTAGCCTTCAGCCTAATAACCTGTGACATAAGGAGTCTGCAATGCCTGACAGCGAGCTAAGGCAAATGCTCCTTTGCTCTCTTGGCTATAGGTCCTGCCTAGTCCCAGCAAGTACTGGATGGACTTTCCTATCATGAGGTACTCTGCCTACTCCCACTCAGGACACTCTCTACTCCTTCTTCATGGCAAATTTGTGAAGGTGTCTAGCTAAAGGGCAAGAACTAGAGAAGGATGGCCAACATCTTTCCTAGCTCTATCTTGATGATGAAGGAAGCAAGCCTCCACCTTCAAAGGTAGAAAAGTTGATTTCTTTGGTGGTTGCTCTGGAGGAAATGACTGGCTCCACTATCCAGGGAATGAGAAAAAAAATCAAGGCCAGGAAATGAACTTAGACCTCAGACGAATGATATTCTGGCTTTCCTCAAATTATGCCTTGAGACAGTGCCAGCTACCACCATGCTTGGTTCCTCTCAGCTTTCTGTAAGATGAATCCAATGGTCACAACTTACTCTGGTGTCTAAATCTGTTCCAGAACAACTCCACATTTGGGCAGTCCCAAAAGTGGTACTGATTCAGAGCCCCTCCTTACTGACAGAGAGTTTTCATTATAATCCTTGCTAATTCCACTGGATCAGCTGGTTGCACTCTACCTTGACAGATGGGTCCCTACCAGCTTCTCCAAAAGCAGTCATCAGCATACCACAAATGTCTACCAGTAGTTGACCAGCCTAAGAGAAAACTGAAGGGACATGAATGTGCTGTCAGAATTCTTCCTTTAAGGCGTTCAACTCTTCTTAACTGGCAAGCAATGCTAGGGGCAAAGGAACATCCATATTTCATATGCCACCAAGGACAGCACATGTGCGAGCATCAGTGTGGAGGTGGAGCAGCAATGAAAGGCAGCTCACTAAAGTTAGACCAAATCAGTGGCAAGAAATACATAAGGAACCAGAAAGGAAATGTGACCTCAATATCAACTGAAATCTGCTGTGAATGCTGCATACAATGTAATTACATGCTGAATTCATCTTTCTCAGACTCCTAACAAATGACTTTTCTACACTCTGCTGACCCAGTTTCTACATGGACACACATCCCTGCATCCATTTCTGATACACCCAACTACAGCAATCAGCTTTTTATCAGCCAAGGTATCTGTGAGTGGACACCTCTGGTCAACTCACATAATGGATGCAAAATCCTTTCAGAAAATTTTGTGTCTGATCACTTTACACTCTTACAGCCTTTCCCTTTTTCTTTTTTTTTTTTTTGTAAATTTTGACAAAGGAAACATACTTGAGAATAACTACATAAAAATACCTGAAATCCCACAAGATTATAAAGTATCACATCAAAGAGTGAAGATTTTGCAAACCTCAGAATCAAAACACAAGGTCTATGTCCTGCACTGCCTGCTCATATGCAATTTCTATCAAGGAAGCGAGGGCAGCCTTTTGTCCTCTCCTTATAAGCCTCTTTTCTGTACACACATCACATCCCATGTCTGTCTAACGAAGAGACATTCTGTCAAGCTCCTACTCTGCAATTTCCTCTTGCTATAAACAGAGGGCAGGAAATTAGACTTGGCCTGAGGATGTCCAGAGTCAGGGCCAACAGCCGAAACATGTCAAACCTCTAATTTTATATAATATTGTGCAGGCATGTTTAGTTGGCTAATTGTGAATCCTTCCACTGAGCCCCTCCAGTGGCCTCTGTGCTTGCTAATTCAGAAACTCTCCCTCTCTCAAATCACTCATTAAAAAATAAAACAATATGCAGCACAGTAATTAGCACTGGAGCTGTTCCAATGAAACAAAAAATAAAAAAATAAAAAATGGGCACAGAGACAAGATTGCCCAGATAAACTTCCCTGTAAATCTCAAATGACCGCCGTTTAGGAACCACTCTATAGACTTTGACAGCAAAATAAGAAGAATTAGTCCGCTATGCAAACAGAATGGGAAGAGAATTGGGATCACGCTACCCACTGGGAGAATCACAGCTGTTACAAACTATTAATGTTTATATTAGAATAATGTCTTGAGGGAACAGCTGAGTTACAGATGAGCACAGAAAGCAACAGTGCATAGGCCTGTACATTTATTTGTGGGCATACAGTACCTAGAACAGTGAGATTTCTCTCTCCTCTGCTTGAATAGCACTCAGTGCAATGAAACTATCATCACAGCTTTTTCCTCCACAAATATACAGATAATGAGAGACAGAGGGAAATCTTGTAAATGCATATGGGTATGCATCCTGCCCTGCAGCACTGCATAATTAGGAGAGAAGGGAAACAGAGAGAAGGAAATCCCATGCCCATAACTACTACCACAGTTCTTCATTTCTACACAGAAATCAAGCTGCTCTAAAATCCTCCTCAACTTTATGAAATTGGGATCATTTCTGTCTCCCAGTATATTGCAGAAGGAAGCAACAATTCATCAACACTTACTACCTCTAAACTTGGTCTAGCCATATATTTTAAAACCCTACCATTACCAACTTCCTCAATAGCATGTTCCTAACAGTGCAAGATTTATTTCAGGGCTGGAGCAAAGCCCTGCTGGACTTTCTGGAGCTGAAGAGAAATCAGAGGATGTTTCACTGATGCTGCATGAGGCACTGCTGCTGAGCACGGGTCACAGGCACCCTCAGGAGGCTCGTAGCTGCCCTATCACTCAGGGAGTGAGTCACTTCCCATCAGACCTCTCTGTCAACCTTTCTAGTGCTGAATTAAAAGTCTAGCTTGTCACTTGCTACAGCTTCAGTGAAAGTGGATTCAGGGCTATGTGGGAGAGCACTACTTTGCAGAATAACCATCTTGTAATCACTGAATTCAAGTGCCATGACAAATGCAAGATACACAACTGAAAAACAAATAAGAACAAGAACTCCACCAATGTATTTGTTCTGCAAAAGTTAGCCAGATGTGAAATCACTCTCACGCTTAGCAAGAGATGGAGGGTGACAGTGGAGAGAGCAACTTTCTGCAGAAAATCTGCATGATACATCAGCATCTGTAAATTTTGTCTAAGTGTTTTTAACTAAAATTACAGTGACACTTAGAGAAGTTTTCAATTAAGACTCTAAAATAGACAGCACCTCCACTTCTTCCCCTTGAAAGCTTATTAAATTCTCCTCAAGGATCAAATAAAAAATTAATTCATATGCTATGGACAGGAACCTTCTTACTTCTTACGGAACCATCCAGTCTTTTCAGATAAATGCTAAATATGACTCATTTCAGAAATCAAAGCAGCTGACTGCAATCCACTCAAGAAAGTGAAAATGCAAGCCTGCCATATAGACCATTTTAATAAAATCTGAAGATGCTGCCAGGAAAAGAACCAGAGGGAAGGCTTAGCTGCAGTTCAGGACACTTGGTTCTAGTCTCTCAAACTGGCTTTGGAGCATGTAACATACTTTCAGCCCAAACCTTTCCTCCTGCCTCCAGATTTTTTGTCTGTTTCGGCACTTCAGCCCTGTCAAACAGGCACTGAGCACAGACCAGCCACCTCATAAGCCCTATGCTGTAAGAAATGGATCCAAGCCATTCTCATTTTTCTTGAAGACCATATACCATGCTGCCTCTGAAGAAAACAATAACTTCAGAAACCCAGAACAAAGAAGGAGGAAATAACAGTATGCACTTGCACTCCTTACAGTTGCAAAACACAGTGGAAATGCAGAAACACTTTCAGCAGAGCATATTTCTACAATGCAGAGCAACATGGACAGAAATCACCTATATCAAGAACATTACACTTATGGCAGGAGACACAAAGGCTTCAAATCTACAAACTGACAAAATTTGATTCTCTCAGTTCTTGCTCATATATTCCATCTCACTTTCCAAGAGAAGTTTCAGTTTAAAAAAGCTTATAGTTAAAGCTGTATTACAATCAAGCTTGCGCCAAAAGACTTGAAGAATTTCAGCTGACGTTTTTTTTTAGACTTCTTCCTGGCAGAGAGTAAAATTTTTTTAGAAATAAGTGTTTCTATCTTGCTTTGGAAAAAAAAATGGTATCCTCCAATTCTGCAATGGAGCATAAGCTGCAGATTCCTACCAAGATCAAGCTGTTGTTAGATTGTTTTGCAGCTGCTCTTGCAGTCACTGCAGAAAAGTATACTGTGAAAAGACTGGAAAGGAGGACAGCCTTATAAGAGGTGAAGTCATACATATCAACTGCAGTGTTAAAAGCAGCCCAGAAGAATCTGTGCAAGACACAGAGAGATGATGCTGTCTTTGCTTGTGAAGCTAGCTATTTTGTCAGCCATGAGTGACAGTGATGGCATAAACTGGAATTGACAGGGTGCACATCTGGATAGTAACAACGAGACTGAATTTGAAACTGAGGAATGGAGGAGCATGGTAATGAAAGAATTCACATCTCAGTGTGTGTGTAAACAGGGTGGGGCACAAAGAGAGTAGATACACTGCTGGTCAGAGAGAAAGGAACCTGGAGATGGGTCATGAGAGTGGAGAGGATGCCTGCTGCTTTATCCCCCTTTAATAAGTTTCAAAAGATAGTGATTTCTCCTACCTTCTGCAAGTACAAGACTGTTCCCTTCAGCACAGCATAAAAGGTTTTCCAGCCTCGCTTTCCCCAGGGAGCTGCAAAGAAAACAAATGAAAACCCATTTAACTCAGATCCATTTTTACACTTTGTCTAGGCAACAGAAGAGTTAGATTAGTCCCGTGTTAAACCTCCTTTGTACTCTTCTTTTCAAAGGACAATGCAACTCAGCACAGTGCCTGCACAGTGCCTGAAAATACCTGCTGTGAGGTAGAGTAATAAAACAACCCTGAAGACAGCACTGGACTGGATCAGAAGGGAGCAGGAGCAATGCAGAAAGCAGGCCAGAGAGATCTGGTCTTTCTGCTCTGGCACTGACACTGCCCCTGTACTGTTAGGTCTGAGGTCTGTACAGTGATGTTTTTAGTAGGAAACACCCTTTCTCCATGTCAAAACAGGTCGCAGCCACTGCTCAGAATCAGTGTGACATTGCCCAAAAAGCAATGCCTCCCAAGAGCATCCTTCCTTTTTGCAACTGCTGTTCACCCAAGCGGGCACTGAATGGTCAGATGCCTGCTTCATTCCATCCCTTCCTTCCATAGTTGTTGTGGAAGCCAAAGGGGAAGCAGAGAGGAGCCAAATCAAAAATCACCTCTCTAGAAATCTAAAGTAACACTGAAGAGCATCACAAAGGCAACACATCCAACCCACAGATCCCTAGGAACGAGAGAAAAAAAAAAAAAAAGAGAGTTGCAGGGAGATAAAGTATGAAAGCCCAGTCTGAAATTCAGCTGTGGTACAGGGAAAGAAGGCATGTGTCACAGAGACAGAGACCAGAACCATGCATCAAAGTTCACTCTCCACCAAGTACACACCAGTGACCAACATCCATTTGTATATATAATATATACTGCAAATTAATAGCTTGTACATGACCAAAGTATCACCCTCAAAGAAGCATCCCATTCTGATCTGACCAAGTGGCAGTGAAAAAGTTATTAGTCACTTGCTCCAGAAGTTAACCACTCGCATCTCACACAGTGGGCATTATTCCTACTTGTATTATGCAACAAATAGAATTTCACTTTAAAAATCTCTACATAAATTAAGCTCTTCTGAATTACAACAGTGTGCTAGGATACTTTTAAAGACAGAAGGTGCTGTTGCGAGCATCCTGGTTGGGCAGATTTCTCACATTTTCATAAAACTATATCACAAAATAGCTTGGTTTGGAAAGGACCCAGCCCCAACACCATGCTGTGGGCAGGGCTGCTCCCCAGCAGCTCAGCTGCCCAGGTCCCCCCCCCAACTTGGCCTTGAACACCTCCAGGGATGGGGTACCACAGCTTCTCTGGGCAGTTGTGCCACGGCCTCGCTGCCCTCTGAGTAAAGAATTTTTTCCTAAAAAATCCAACCTAAATTTCCCCTTTTAATTTAAAGCCATTCTCATCCTATCACTAGGCCATGCAAAAAGTCACTCCCACTCCTGTTTATAAGTTCCCTTTACGTACTTGAAGGCCACAATGAGGTCTCTGTGGAACCTTCTCTTCTGCAGTCTGAAAAAGCCCAGTTCCCTCAGCCTTTCTTCACAGGAGTGGTGTTCCGGCCCTCTGATCATCACTGCAGCCCTCTTTTGGACCTGCTCCAACAGATCCCCACCTTTCTTGTGCTTGGAACCCCAGGTCTGGACACCGTACTGCAGATGGGGCCTCCCTCCTCCTCTCTGCTGCCACCCCTCTGCTGATGCAGCCCAGGAAACTTTCAGCCTTCCAGGCTGCATGTGCACTCTGCTGGCTCATGAACAGTTTCTTCATTTATCAAAACCCTCAAGTCTTTCTCTGCAGGGCTCTTCATTATGAATTCTTCTCCCAGTCTGTACGCATATCTGGGACTGCCCCAACCCAAGGGCAGCACCTTGCACCTGACCTTGTTGAACATCATTTGTTTCACATGGGCCTACCTTTCAAGCCTGAAGACATCTCTGTGGATGGCACTCCTTCCCAATGTATTACCAACAGCACCACTCAGATTAGTGTTGTCTGCAAACATGCTGAGGGTGCACTTGATCCCACTGTCTACGTCATTGATAAAGATGTTGAAGAGCACCAGTTCCAAGACTGACCCTCGAGGGACACCACTCATGACTGGCCTCCAGATGGACATTTGTTAGCCACAACCCTCTGGCTGCAATCATCCAAACAATTCTCTATCCACTCTTCAAATCCTTCTCTCTCCAATTTAGAGATAAAGATGCGACATGGGATCACATCAAAGGCTTTTTAGAAGTCCAGGTAGATAATATCTGTTGCCCTTTCTTAGTCCACTGATGCTGTTTTTCTATCACAGAAGGACACCAGATTGGTCAGACATAATCTGCTAATGATGAAGCTATGCTGGCTATCAAAGATCCCCTGTTCATCTTGCATGTGCCTTAACACAGCTTCTAGACCTGTTCTGTGATCTTCTCAGGTCCTAGGATAAGGCTTACAGGTCTGTAATTTCCCAGGACCTCCTCTCTACAACTGGCTTTTACTCATTAAAGGATTATCTCAAAACTGCCAACATTCAGTGAGCTGAATAAAGAGTGATTCTGAATATTTGTAATTAAACAAATTAATCATGGCAACCATCTACAATTATTTATTAAGGTTAAATAAACAGAAATTTAATAAAGAAGAACCTACTCAGAACATCCACTCAGAATGAGGTCAGTTTGATTACATCACCACCACTTGAATTCAGCTGTACTAGCTTCCAGGTTGAAAACAGAGTCCTTCAAACGTACTTTCTAAAATACACTAGCACAACATGAAAATGCAAAACCGTTTAGCTTAACTAGATAGAGTTGCAGTCACTGAAAACTAATCACAAAGTCAGCTTTTCTCTTCAGGATTCACCCCGGCAGTATGAACCATTATTAGCTGATCTTCAACAATAAATGGGAAAAATATAGGTGTCCTGAGTACCCTCTGCTGTTTCTAAGACTCTTAGTGGAAAGCAAGCAACTTGAAGATACCCAAACAGCAAAATGCATGCAGGCAAATCAAAGACCTGTGATAATTAGTGCTCCAAGAATGGAAGTAGGACAAGAAGGAAAAAGGTTAATTAAAAGTAAATAAGAAACACAGCAGGATTATTACAAAGAATATTTACAAAGATTATTTATGAAACTGCATGGCATAATTCTTGCTGTTACCAAACACCGCTGGACTTGACAGATATGTGACCCAAGAGCAGGAAAGTAGGCAACACTTATAGGATCTTCCAAGCAGAGATGAACAACCTTTTTTTAAAGACAGAAGTAGAAGGGAGGGGAGATTTGAAACAACCTGGTACCACACAAGGAAAAGGAGAATTACCACAACACTATTGAATAGCTGTAATTCACTTGAAATTGTTTTCTCTTCTATAAACCATGAGATTCATTTTCTTTGAGCACAAAAGATTCATGCTGCTTTGCTGTACCACATTACTCACTAGGCACATGCATTAGAGCTGATGCAAATGGAACTGAACATTGTAAATCCTGGCCTGATAGTGAGAGTGTGATAATCCAATTGTTGGGTTGTTTGTTATTGCTGCAATTTTCCTTAATGAAGCAGCACTATTCACCTTGAAAAGCAAACAGTCTCATCCTAAGTGGTACAGTGCAGAGATTACAAGGAAGAGAGATATGATGTTACACAAGAAAGAGAGATATGATGCTACATGTGAAGGATACTTACTTTTCTTTCCATCCATATCTGCATGGATTTTCCGAGCCAGAAATCCAGTTTTATACACAGCAGCATTGGGGTCATGAGGGATGTCCAGGAATGGGTTATTAGAGTTTCCAATCCGACTTATAGCCTTCGTCTGGTTCCCATTATCTTTTTCATCTGTACCATCTGAATGAGGTTTTTTTTTCTCTTCTTCATCCCTTAATGAGTAATGAAATACGAGAATGAATGAGCAACTGACCAACAAGGTTTCATTTTAGTAATTCTTGCACGCTCCTTGTCAAAACTTCTCCTCACAGGGGGCCTCTCCTCATAGGGGACCTTATTTGAAGAGAACCCAGATGTACACTATAACATAGACAAATTATAAGCAAAGCATCAACATCATTATAAGCAAAGTTAATCAACTTCACCAGAACAGCCTACAGAAGCTGAATTTTAAAGAAAGGCCTGGTTTACCTTTTTATTTCCAAAAGACAGGCTTTCAGAAGTGCTCTATGTCCTACAGCTTCACTTGTTTTTATTTCCACTTATCTGAGTGCTGAAATAGAAAACAGTTGCCTGCAACGTTCTCCTGAAAAACCTTTGATTTCTTCACGTGTTCACATGTAGACGAAAAGCATTAGATTACTAGAGATCACCAAGACTTATTCCTTAACTTCACACATGTTACACAGGCTCTACTCTCTTTTCTTCAATTTCCTCCATAGACTAGCATAAAAGCATTAACTTAAAAATAAAAACTACAGTAGGTGAATTGCCTTATCTGTATCTCAGGAACAGAATGCTGCTCACAACATTACTTATTAGTACAGTGTACTCAACACAGCCCTTGGGAATAACAAGGTGATCTATTTTAGCAAGTCACAAGCACTGCCCAGATAATGAACGCCTTCTTGCTTGTCAGCCAAGAGTGAAAAGGATAAGTTAACTTAAAAAACAAAGGATGTCCATGTTGTTTTCAGAGAACAATCGGTCACTGGATCTTTGTGGATAGTGCATCTGGAAGAATCATAGTTAGTGTTAGATTACAGTACAGCCCAGTCTCTTTTGAAGTCCCTGCACGCTTCTTTCCAGTTGACTGACAAAGGTACATCAAGTAGGCTGAAAGGTTGGTAACTGAAGGATATGGCAGCAATGTTTCTCCTAAATCCAGCACCTGATAAAAATAGTCATTAACACTTGAGTGCAATGATAGCTACTTGAGAGGGAAAGTGAAAAGTTGCATTTCACTGAACCCAAATGATTAGCACAGATGGCAAACTACATAACCCAAAGCAGAACTTCCAAACATACATATGTTCACAGTTGTGCATCAGACAAGGATTAGCAAGACATGCATCAGTCTCCTTCTGGAACATGCTGCAACCACATCTGCAAACAACCACACAGAGAAACATCCTCCAAGACACTGCAGGATACAGCGGTCATCTGTGACATCCCAA
This sequence comes from Chrysolophus pictus, assembly GCA_037305975.1. Taxonomy (NCBI): domain Eukaryota; kingdom Metazoa; phylum Chordata; class Aves; order Galliformes; family Phasianidae; genus Chrysolophus; species Chrysolophus pictus. The sequence continues at coordinate 13,582,906 of CM074614.1, forward strand.
CCCTTGCTGAAGTGGTTTCCTAGGGAATTGAATCTGAAGCGATACCTAGGTAATGGACTGTTATAGTAACAAGGAAAACAAATCCAGAGGTACAGGCGAGATCTATCAGCAGCATGGACATGAGTGCTACACATTCAACCAGAGAACAACAGAAAGGTCCTAAATATTTGATTCAGTTGTAGAGATGTAGGTGGTGGTGCACTATATAGAATCATGATGATGGCTGGCAAAATTTTCTGATTAGTAAGGGGAATAAAACTTTTATTGGAAAACCAGATTCCTGCAAGGTACACCAGTTCTTCCGTCTTCTAGCCTATCAATACATGTGTTCCTACTCCAGAACAGAGAGAGATGCAATAAACTTTCTGTCGGTCAAAGCAATAAGAACTTCTTTATGCAGAGTTCTGCTTAAGCCCTGTCCTACATTAAAAAAATCTAGGAATTCCTGACAGTTTTGACTGTCCCCACCTTTCCTTTCCTGTTCCTACTGCTCTGACTAGCTGGTGGCAAGGCCAGACCACTGTAACAAATACTTCTTATATCTGTCCATTTCAGGAGAACATTCTCTCAACACAAGTCTCTGTGTACTTCATAGTGCCTAATCTAGACTAAAATCTTCCATAGGGCACTAGCACTCAAGCTTGTGAATTCTGGGATCTCAGATAAGGATAAAGTGGATTTCTCCTTGTCAGCTTACAATTTTTTGGAATGCACTATCTTCCCTGGGTCCACGGGAGCACATTGTCCTATATAGATCCTGTCCTGTGGGAATGTGCTTGCACCCCTATGCAAGGAACTACAGGAGTTGTGACCAGTAGGGATCCTAGCCAGTGCTATTGCTGGGAGCGCTCTCAAAGTCAGCCTCTCTAGGGCAGCTAATAAGCAGGAATTCTTTATAAGACAATTGAAAATGGAGACAAGGATAAAATAGTATCTGCTGTCCTGACTACTGGACAGGGAACAGGCCTTAAAATGGTCCTTCAAGCTGTCACTGAAAATGGGACATCTTTGAGACTCAGAAGCCTATCACACACCTGAGGGCTGGATGTTCTGATTGTTTGGAGGTCAAGACACATAAGCAAGCCTATAAGGTGCAGTGAAGGGAACCAGAGAGGTAGAGGGACTCATTACAGAGGACATGAAAGAATGGAAGAACAGATGATTATCCTCTAATTCTCTCTGATCTTGAATACTAACAGTAGTAGAAATAAAAAAGTGGGCTCCAGGACTCATTTCTTCAAATGTTTCATGTTACTTCAGTGGTTAAGCGTAAGAAGAAAGCAGAACTGGGAGGGGTTTCAAAGCAGTAGTACTGTTCAGGTAATGTATTCAGTCATATACTCTCAAAAATCAGAATAGGACTGGTCAATAATGGAGTCATCTGGGGACTGATACAAACATGTACCCTTACATAAAAAAGGTGATAAATAGCTGCAAAAATCACACAGACTGGTAGGGGTTGGAAAGGACCTCTGGAGAACACTGAGTGAGTACAACCCCCCCACAAGCAGGTTCTCCAAAGTAGGTTACTCAGGAAATCATCCATGTGAGTTTTGAATACCTTCAGAGACAGAGACTCCACAACCTCTATGGGCAGTCTGTTACAGTGCTCTGTCACCCTCACAATAAATAAGTCTTCTCATATTCATATGGAACTTCCTATATTCCAGTCTGTGCCTGTTGCACCTTGTCCTACTGCTGGGCACCACCGAAAAAAGATAGTCCCCATCTTCTGACTCCTGCCCTTCAGATATTTTAAGTGTTGATAAGATCCTTTTCTCAGCCTTCGCCAGGCTAAAGAGTCCCAGATTTCTCAGCCTTTTCTCATACAGGAGATGCTCCAGGCCCTGATCATTTTTGTAGCCCTCTGCTGAACTCTCTCCAGTAGCTCTCCTTCTTTCTTGTACTGGGAAGTGCCTAGAAATGGATACAGTACTCCACATGTGGCCTCCCCAGGGCAAAGCAGATGTGGAGTGTCTCCCCTCTCAACCAGACAACCACACGCTTTTTAACAATACCATAGTCTTTCTTGGCCACAAGGGCACACTGCTGGCTCACAGCCAAACTCTTGTTCACCAGGACACTCAGGTCCTTCTCTGCAGAGCTCTATTCCAGCAGGTCAGTCTCTAGCCTGTACTGGTGCATGCAGTTATTCCTCTACACTTGCTCTTGTCGAACCTCATCAGGCTCCTCCCCACTCAACTCACTAGTCTGCTCAGTCTTGCAGGATGGTAGCACAGCCTTCTGATCCGTCAGCTACTGCTCCCTGATTTGTATCACCTACAAACTTACTGAGAGCAGACTCTATCTCTTTGCCCCAGTCACTAATGAAAATGTTGAACAAGACTAGATTCAGTACCAATCCCTGAGGAACATGCTAGCTACAGGCTTCCAACTAGACCCTGTATCACTGATCACAACCCTTTGAGCTTTGCCAGGCAGATAGTTCTCAATCCACCTCACTGCCCACTCATCTATACCACACTTCCTAAACTTATCTACAAGGATGTTGTGAGAGACAGTGTCAAAAACCTTGCTGAAATTGAGGTACACAACATCCACTGCTCTACCCTCACATAACCATCTGGTGATGATGTTGTAGAAAGCTACCAAGTTGGTCAAACATGATTTCTGCTCGATGAATGTTAACTACTCCTGATCATCTCTTCTTCCACTTGCTTGGAGATGACATCCAGAATAAGCTGTATCATTACCAGTAAGGTAGTCATAATGGGGAGAGATTTCTGGATTTGACCTAGAAAAAGTTGAGCTTCAACACAGATGTCATTACAATCAGCCCAGTCTCAGCATTCCAGTTTGTAACAAAAAACTCAGAAGTAATTTGGCAGAAACCTTTTTCCACAGCCTTGTTCTTCTCCAGCATTACCGTCTCAAACACCCATTTCTGTCTAGCTCAAAGGAGTTAATTTTTCAGTGCAGTTGATTAGTGTTTTCATGTCTAAACTTCTGTGGAAAGAAAAGTGTGTCATCAATTGGTCACAGACCATGGAATTCTCTTGAAAACTGTATTGTCCTGATTAGAGGAAGCTATCACAGTACAACTAGCTCAAATGCAGCATTTGGTTACTGAGATTTTGTAAGCAGCAACTTGGGATTTCATGTATTAATTCTAGATCACTACTCTGTCTATTTTAAGATGGTTGTTTTATTACTTCTATTGTCTGCAACAGGAAGCAGACATAATATTACAAATAAAGGAAAACAACAAAGTTCACTGCTGCATTTCCATGTAGACATCACACAAATCAAACATATTCAGCTCTGGCATCTTTGAAATCAAACTCCTTTTTCTTACCTACCTTACAGGTGGCAATAGCTGGTGCAAAAGCCAAAGGAAGAGAAACACCTACAAAACCTGGGCTGTAAAACTTAGACAATGGGACTAAAGGGATGTTAAAATATCAACTAATCCATCTCTTTAACTCCAAGGTTGGACCCACCCTTCCTAATTCATTATAGAAAGATATTTGCTCAAATGGGTCATGAAAACCTCCAGTGAATAAACATTCGTAACTTGTACTGTCAAAGCTATTTCCAGGGTTACAAGGCTTACTGATAGAAAGTTTTTCTTAATGTTAAACCCAAACTTCCTTTGTTTCAAATATAAGCCCACCCACAATAGGTATGAAGAATAATTCACACCTTTCTCCTTTGCAACAGCCCTTACAGCCTGAGTAGAATACATCCAGGTCTCTCTTCTCAGTGTTATCTGTTCTCAACATAAATGTTCACAGAGTCTTGAATTTACTTAGCCTTAGAGGAGATGCAAAGCAGAACAAGAGGTAATCATGAAAAATCTTATGAAAAAAATCACAAGCCTTGGGGAAGTTTAAGACGCATGAGAATTACAACACAGTAATCATGGCTAAATTGCATCAAACTGGGGGGTTCTTGTGACGTCGGCACACTGAAAACAGGATGTATTAGACTAAATGGATGAAACAATAACTAATGGTAACTAACTAGACTCACTGCAGTAAGTAGGAATTTCTACCAATGATTTCAGTGATTTCTCCTCACAACTTTGTGCTTGACTTGTGATCGAGGAAATGAACCACAGTACAACACACAGGAGAGTTCTAGAATGGTATTCAGTACAGAAGAAATATGGAACAGGATAAGAAACAGAAAAGTCATAAATCTGATGTGTTAATTTTCCTATGCTGCTTTTATAAAGGCAGATAGGCAAGAGGAAATAGCAAGTAATCAAAGTAAATGGCAGAACACTTCTTGGCAGTTCTATTGTGAAAAGAAAACAAAAACTCTGGGATCTGGAGGAGAGTGCTCTCCAGATCTACATTTACTTGATGAACTCAGGGTGTGATCCGTTTGTTTTACAGATCATGGCAAGTGACTCGCTTTTAACATTTTGGAGAATTCAGAACTAGAACTACTGCAGAAAAAGAACTGCAGTGCAATTTTCCAGAGCTGTCTTCATGTTTCTTTATTCATAAAGTATGAAAAATATTCCTCCTACAGAATGCCTGAGGAAATAAATAAGGAGCACATCTGCTGATTAAGATGCCACTGCTGTTGACTACAGAGTTGGAATCAATGGTAGCCTTTTCTCCTAGGGGGCTTAGGACCAGACTGTAATTCTACTAGAAAGGGACAGTGACCCATTTAGGATGATGATATGTCTAGCTTGTAACTACTGAGATAAGGATCAGGTGACAGTTCTACCCATCACACTCAACACCATTAGGCTCCCTTGCTTAAGGACTTACTGACCGTCATTAATCCACCAGCAATGCAATGACGGTTACACTCTTAAACTGCTGCCTAGCTCATAAATAAGAGCCTTAGAGTCTCAAGGTTATTCTCGCTAGAGGAAAGGTGTTTCTTCATCACACCAGGGTCATGAGGCAGCTTCTGCTGAGGTTTTGCAGCCCTATTTCCACATTGTCTCACTTCTCTGCCAGCCAACTCCATCAGGGAAAGCAAAGGGATATTCTTTGGAAAGGACAGCGAAGATCATCCCCAGTTCTGTCACAGCAAAACTGATGACATCTCTTTCCCACCATCTTTCTCTTCAAGAGAAAGTAATGTGTCTTCTCCCTTCAGTTCAGGCAGTCTTAAGGCTCAATGGAGTTACTTTACATCAGCAAAGAGCTGTCTAATAGTGAGGAGAGACATCTTAACACGTCCTCTTTCAGACAGAACTCTGCTGCCTAAGGCTAAAGGTACTACCTCTTTAGCTTTGTCAAGAATTAGCTTCATTTCTCACCACAGAAAGTAATTTTCACATCAGTTCCAGCATCCTTCTGAGTTGCTTTATATCCATACCCCAGAGTTTTATTTAAGATTCTGTTTTCCCCTTCTTCTAGCCTGCTTTGCATTTTTTTCCTCAAAATAATTCATTATCAAGGGATATGTACTGGGCTATGTAAATGCCAAAGGAGTTATTGCCTGAACAAGACCAGGCTATCTCATAAATCACCTTGACTGAGCTAATGGGAGCAGTGCCAGGTATGAGCCAGTTCCTATCTGGAAGCTGCCCAAATGGATTGGACACAATACTGTCTCCTGCAAAGAGCTGAAAATTCTGAGATCGTGAAAGTCATACAGCAGATTCTGCGGGGTCTAAAATATCCTGCAAAGAGCTCTGATGTTGTGAGAGCTAAGACTCATGCACTCACTCTGCTTCTTGTAAGGCTCATTAGACATCGCATTTCTTGGTGACTTTCACTACCAGTACACCTTCCTCACAACTCCGAAATCACCCAACAGACTTCTAAACAGGGGCTGCAGTCTCAGTTGGGATTAGCAGCCCCGATAGGCGTGGTTTTATGCCCTGACAAGAGAGCCATCTGAAAATTAAAAGCTTCTGGAAGATCAGAAACCAGTAGGCTTGCAGGACTTGTAGCAGTGTTAGGACTGCTAGCACAAAAGATGCATATACAAATACTCTCAGAAAGGTGAGGCTTCAGGTAAATTCACGCAGGCAAGTATTTTGTACAGCCAAAATAAATAAAGATGTCATTCCTCTATTTTACACCAAAATCCACTGCTCTTCAAGAGGCAAGATCTAAAGCAGACTCTTCTACTCACTGCTGGTATACCCAGACCACACAAAACCTAATCACAGAGGAATGTCAATTTAACATGGTCAGAAACAGAAGTCCTTTCTTAGCCACGGTATTTCAGCAATTAACATGTGTTAGCCTATCACAATCAGCTAATATCAGCAGATATCAGACTGTTCAATTTATCATCTTTCGTATCAGATTGTTGTCAGGTTATCCATATTTAATCAGAAGACAAACCAAGACAATAAACCAACAGCAGGAAACTCAATCCAAGACGTGTGTTTCTATTCAGTGGTTCCGACACAATGTACTGAAAGATAAAGGGTGAAATCAACATCTGTTTTATTTATGCAGACATAGGACAATGGAGGATTTAATTTCTCTCTTTTCAGGCTGCAGTTTTCTACTAAATGAAATGTCCTCTTTCCTTACAAATGCAGTTGGATCCTATCACTAACTCTCCCCACACTGGAGAAACAGATGAGGCAGTATTGCCAGGTCATTCATTAACAGAAAAGCAAACTTAGTGCATACACTGGCTATTTTCTACAGGTTTTGGAGCCTACTCAGATACTGAAATAGGAATTATAAAAGGATTACTAAACGACTACTATTTTTTAAATTTCTAAATCCCATGCAGTATACTTACAATGCCCATTCAAGCTTCTCATTCTTGATTGAATTGTAGAGGGCCTGCAAAGGGAAAGAGAGGAGATGTAATTATTTTTACCTGTGCCACTCATACATTAATATGCTAATAAAAATTATTTAACTCTACCAGCAAGTGAGCAGTCTGTGATTAAGAACCACATCTGCTTATGGTAAGACAAAAGTCTTTAGCAGAAATTGTTAGAGGAAAAGATAACAAAATAAAGAGTTCAAGAATACACTCATTTTCTAGAACAGAATCATTTTATTTTTTATTCTTAAATAATCCCATAAGTTTGCAAAATGAAAAAATAACACACACAACTAGAATCCTACATGTCACTATGAAATTCAAAGTCACATTTAATTCCTGCTGAACCCAGTTAGACATTTTGGCCGTTGACATTAATGGAGACAAGATTTCACCACATGGGCTTTCCCATAAAAATACACCAGGATAACTATCCAAAGCCTCTGAACCTCAGAGACACCTGAATACTTTCTCCCATTCAAATGTAAATATATTTAAGTGTAAAACAGAAAATAAACTATATGCAGTTTTTCTATTTGAAGATCAATGTCCTAGACTGCTATCTGCTAACAAAGTTACTCTTTTACATTAAAGGACAGAAGCTAGTAGGTTTGACAACAGGGATCCTAATTCTGTTGTTGATAACCAGCCTACAATGAAAAGGGAGGGTGACTTAAGCCTGTCTCAAATAGTTGAGACAGATTTCTTTTGAGAGGAAGGATATGCATCACTTGGATAAGAATATCTGATTTCAGCTCTTCATTAGATGATACATACAATGGATAAAAGCCTGCAATAACTATAAGCTAATGGATTTGTTCAAATAGGGCACTTGACTCAAGTAAAGTATTTTGGTATGGAATGTCCCTGATTCTCGCACTTATAATCCACATTTGTGATTTACCTTATATACATAGCTAGATTTACTCCCTCTGGCACATAACTCCTACACAACCTTGAAATATGTTAATGTGTAGAAGAACTGTTGATGCACATGATTACCAAAAAGTAGCACATCAAGTACGAAGAAGTCTGAAAATCACATACTATAATAGCTATGACATGCTCAACAGAAACGTTAGCACTTAAATAGTCATAAGTCTGACCCAAACCAAAAATAATTTGGAAGACTACAGAGCTGAAGCTAGCCTTGTGTCTTTATTACAATGGAATTCACAATGGGAATCCCATGAAAATATTCCACTGCTCATCCTATGATCCACTGACTCTCTTCCACATATTGCACGATCTATTTGAAGATCCTTAATATTCAGCTTTGTGAAAATCTGGTCTGCTTGAATCATACAGAAGTAGGTCAAACACACTAGTAAAACTTGTTTCATGCTGATGCTGCATATTTAACAAGTTTCAGGCACTGTGTGCCATAAAAGTAGGTTCCTCAGAGCAATGGAACAGATATGACCATCAGGAAGAATCATCCCCCATGCTGCTCATACTACTGGAGAGGTTCCCACCACTAAAGGCTTTCCTGCACTACCCATTTTAATGTGATGAAACATTTTCAACTCCTGAGTGCTCACTGTCTATTCATCCAAATCTGTATGAGAATCTCTGACCCAAAGGCAAAGAGCCATATCAAGGTGAAGGAAAGGGATTTGCTGGCATTTTGTAGGCAACTTGGTTAACATTCAGATGTGAGTTAGTAAGAGATTATAAGGATACTCTGCAGGAAAAAACAAACAAACAAAAAAACCACAAAAGGCTTACATTTTTCCTACCACGCAGCCAGCAGTCTTAAAGAATTACATGCACTTCCATTTTTCTGCATAAGCAGAAAAGCAGCACTGACTGGCTGGGGTTGCACAGTACTTTAAATTAGAAGCCACAACACTTCCAATGATTCAATCAAAGCATTGTTATTATTTTTGACTTGGCCTTTTTCCTCTATTACTATTAAAGCATTTTCCTATGGTTTGAAGACAGAAAGCTATTTCTCAGTACAAGTAAAGAGACAGAATTTTCCCCCAGTTGGCCGGACAAGCTTTTACAACATAGCCTGCCCTCAGGTATTAGAAATGCTTCTTGTTGCTCTCTGGCCCAAATATCAGATTAGGTCACAGTGTCTGAAAACGAACACTTGCACTGTGCAGTATTGCTTTTTATGGATTTTGCTGCTAAGGAAGTCTCAAAGGATCATTGCAGTCAAAGAGCAGGACACATAAAAGCAGATCTCCAGATTGGTGAAGGAACAACAAATGCCCCAGGCTTTTGCCTTGTGGAAAGTGACATGTGTTTGTCTCAATCTTTACATTTAAGCCAGACTCCATTTTTCTTCTTTAGAGAGTAACATAAAACAATCCAGTCATATGGCATACACTGGAAAAAGGACAGTGTCCCCCACGGAGCATCAAATACAACCTCTCAGCAAGTGTCCACTATTTGCAAGATGGAAGAGCAAACCTTAGAAAGTATTGACAGCCCAGGCAGCTGTGTACAGAGCATGTTCATTGAGAGCAGACTCTTAAGGGATGGCGATGCATCCTCACTCAAACTTGACCCCTCAACCCACCTCTCTAGTAGAGATTGCTGGATGCACAAGCCTTTTGGAGCTGCTTTGCATTCTTTCTCCGACAGTGTTTATGCATTAGCATATTCCCAATATCTGCTGGGCTCTCTCAAGATACAGAGATTACTTTCCTTCTCCCATAGTTTGCAACCAGTAGCAGATGTGAACAACCCGGCACCTGCTCTGTCATTTCATGGCTGTTTCCCAAGACCCTAATTCAGACAGCAGCTCCTTTCAGAAGACATCTCTCTGGAGTATGATTAAATCAAACAAAATTGAATACAATCACTAAAATGCTTCACTAAATTGCAACAAAGCTGATCAGAGATTATGGTAGGGACTTGACTAGGTTCAAGGATAGGTTTTACAAACTCCTATCTCTTTTTCTGGAATATGAAGAAAAGACCTTGATTTAAAGCACAGTTACAACTTGACAACAGTTGGAGCTTCTTACCTGCTACCCTGGGAAGTGTTTAGCTGATTTACCACCTAAGCCAAAATCAGGAGGCTGAACCACAGCAGGGAATGTCAGAACTAATATTTCATTGGTGTCACCTTCCAAGCTGGTCTGATACCACTTGGAGAGATTCTTTCTCAGCACCCAAGGCAACTGTAAATAAGATCCAGACCCCCAGCTACCAGCAACTCAGCAGTGTCCAATATCACTGTTTCACCTTCTAAGCCATATTAGAAAACCCAAAAATCTATGGCCTAAAGTTTTTCCTTTTCTGAGAACTGCTAACCTCTGGGTCCATCATACTCAGCACTTCTCTGAGCTTCCTCGAGAAACAGGAGTAGTTTTCAAGGGAGAATAAAATAAATTATCTGGTATATAAAACAGAATAGTACAAATTATTCTCAACTCCAATGCTGTTTCCTTTAGTTACAATTTGACCCTTAACAACTCGTAGTGTCTAAAAAAAAAAAAAAAAAAAAGAAAGAAAAGAATAAAGTGGAATTTCTTTGTTCATAAACTGCACAACAAATGCGGACTTTCTTTTTTTAAAAGAAATCAGAAAGCTTATAGCTCCATCAGAAGTCACTAAATTCCATCCTCATTTACCCTTTGGTAGTAGGTAAACTAGAAATCTAGATTTTAACAGTCTTTCAGCAATCAGTAACTTTATTGCAATTGGAAAAAGATGCAACACTAAACAGATAGCCCTCCTGAAAACTCCCATTTATTTACAAAGCTGACAAGAAACAAAACATAAAAGGTCACTTTGCATCATTACCTTCCTCAAAACCCTGCCACACGTGAAAACCTGAACCCATTTAAGCAGGCTGCTCTCAGCACCTGCCAGCTGCCTGCTGTGCTGTGAGTCAGTCTCTGCATGCAAAGCAGAGGAAGACACAACCAGGTGTGTACACAGGGACAAAGACATTGGGAAATGCAAAAGTACTCATCAAGGTAAACTGTTTAGGTAACAAAGCCTACCCAATAGACCACAAGCAAATGAAGATCTCCTGGGGCACTGCATAAGCCCTTCCTTCAAAAGGCCAAATAAGATAGGCTCTTGAAGCATATTTTTTGTAATTGCCAGTTTATGGTCATGCTTGCATGTATCCAGAAAAGCCTGTTAAGAAGAAAATACACCACTGATACTTTTTTACACCTGCTTTGTGCACAAAAGGGAAGGCAGCAGAAATGACTGCCAAATAGGTAAACAGGCAAAACCAATTCCAATTTTGGAGAGTCAGAATCACTCAGACCTGTTTTGCATTTGTCAGTCTCTTTGCTCACTTCCAGTTTTGCCCTGATTTCTACAGTCATTCCTGGGAAAGAACTATCTGACCACTACAGGAAATGGAAACATAGCACATGGAAAATATAGGCGAGGTGGTTGGTGGTAACCAACATGGCTTCACCAAGGGTAGGTCACATCAACAAACTTGGTGGCCTTTTATGATGGAGTTAAAGAATCACTGGGTAAAGGAAGAGCAACCAGCTACCTGGACTTGTGCAAAGCACTTCACACTGTCCTGCATGACATCCTAGTCACCAAACTGGAGAAAAATAGATTTGATATGGACCACTCAGTGGATAAGGAGTTGGCTGGGTGCTTGCACTGAGAGAGTTGCAATCAATGGCTCAATGTCCAAGTGGAGACCAGCGACAAGTTCGTCAGGGATCAGTACTGGGACCGGTGTTATTGAATATCTTTGCAGGCGACACAGACAAAAGGATTGAATGCACTCTCATTAAGTTTGCAGACAATATCAAGCTGAGTAGTGCAGTTGACATGCTAGAGGGAAGGAATGCTATCCAGAGAGACCTGGACAGGCTTGGGAAGTGGGCCCATGCCAACCTCACAAAGTTCAACAAGGCCAAGAGCAAGGTCCTGCACCTGAATCAGGGCACAGATTCAGGTTGGGCAGTAAATGGCTTGAAAGCAGCCCTGAGGAGAAGAATTTGTGAGTGTTGGTTAATGAAAGGCTCAACATGAGCAGGCAACGTATGCTTGCAGCCCAGAAGGCCAACCGGGCAACATTCTGGGTTGCATCAAGAGAAGCATCAAAGGAGGTGATTTTGTCCCTTTACTCTGCTCCCTTGATACCTCACCTGGAATCCAGTTCTGGGGCCCCCAACACAAGCAGGACATGGAGCTATTGGTGCAAGTCCAGAAGAGGGTCACGAAGATGATCAGAAGTCTGGAGCACTTCCCTTGAAAGTACAGGATGAAATAGCTGGGGCTCTTCAGCCTGCAGAATGGAAGGCTCTGGGTGGACCTTATAGCAGCCTTTCAGTATCTGAAGGGGGCCTACAGGAAAGCTGGGGAGGGAATTCTCATAAGGGAATATAGTGACAGGATGAGGGAAAATGATTTTAAACTGAAAGAGAGTAAATTTTAGACTAAACATCAGGAAAAAATTCTTTGTTTCTCACTGTGAGGGCTGTGAGACACTGCAGCAGACTGCCCAGAGAGATTTTGGATACCCTATCCCTGGAAACATTCAAGGTCAGGCTGAACATGGCTTTGAGCAACCTGGTCTAGTGGGAGGCGTCCCTACCTAAAACAGAGGGATGGGAACTAGATGATCTTAAAGGCCTCCTCCAACCCAAACCATTCTATAATTCTATAAGATGTACCAAGTGATCTTTACAGCTTCCATCAGACGCTCCAGCCAGCCAGGAGATGGAGGATGAAGCTGCAACTGTGTTCTTAGAGGCTGGCCCACATCACCTTGCAGCTGTCACAAGTCCTGTCTGAGGACATTTCTTCTTCATTTCAGGCTAGTAGCAGAATGGTTGATTTCGGGCAGACAAGTGAGCCCCAGACACACTCTGGACAAAGATCTCCTATTCCTCAGCCTGGAAGCAGGAAAGCTTGCAGGATGTGGGAAGGGGCCAGCTAGCACTGGAAAAAGCAGTCTGTGCATACCTTCAGGCAAGACGAATTCAGAAGCATCTCCTCCATCTTCTTTGTGTTCCATAGGTGAGAACAGAGTGAACCTCACTCCACTCCCTCCCAGCCTGCATGCCGATGCAGCTCTCTCTCAGTCATTCAGAACCAATCCATCAGCTCTATCCCGATGACTACAGCAGTTAGCCAGGCACCAGCCCAGCTCCCACCATCATACACCATTTACTGGAGGGAGAAGCGCAACTTAAGAAGCAGACACTACAGGAACAAAGTAGATTGCAGAAACAACAAACACCAAACATCACAGATGTCTATATACATCTTGACAGTTGTTGTACTTAACATGCCAGCCCTTTGGCCCAGGGTCTCTCACTGTCACTATCTTCTAACAAGTTTGAATAGAGTAAGATACATTGCTATATGCAGATAAATACACCTTGAAGAATGACCCTCTCCCAGTAATGTTAGCTGCATTTGATCTACATTTCTTCACCATTTCCTATTCGCTACCTTCCCCCAACATTCTGTTCTTACCATTTTCTCTTCTCTCCATGCATGGATCTGTAACACCTCGTGAGATAAGTATAAGGACTCAGAACACTGAGTGCCTGTAGCATCTTGCTAGCCTCAAAGTCTGCTCATGTCCGAAGCCTTATGCAGCATTTCCTCCTTCCTGTCAAAGGAGTACAGTGAGGGTGCCAAAGCATTACCCCAAGAAGCCCATAGGTTAGTGCACAGCAAGGCACATCTGCTGATATCACTCTCAATTTTAAATTCAACTGGTTTGTACAACAAACATTCTTCTAGCAAGCCGGCATACATTATTCATAAAACAGCACAGAGCTGTTCAGCAGCATATGGAACCAATGAATGTTGTTTTGGTGTGGGTGGAGATCGGGTTGATAGAAATGTTTTAGAGAGAAGGAAAAGAGATCATTTCACCCAGGGAATTTCAAGTGCGTCACCAACCGGAGAACATTTCTAAGAGAAACTCCTCTGTTAAAAAATCTGGTTTATGTGAAGAAGATGGGGAATGGAGGAAGGGAAAAAAAAAAAAAAAAAGAAAGATTGTGTCAGATACGTCATCATAAAACAGAGAAGGGTGGTTAGCCGGGGCTCCCAAGAGCCAAGAAATTAATGCCATACAAGAAACGCTTCCTCTGTAATCTTGACACAAGGGGGTTGCTACAAAGATTTGTCCTGTACTAGCTAGAGTGCTTCTTTAATGATATTGGTAAAGGCAGCATACTGAATTATTAAAAACGAACATAAAAATGCCAGGGCAATGTTTCTTGATAGTGAAGCACCCACACTGCCAATTTCAGACACTGTTTTACTAGACTTGTGCATTTGCAGGCAGGACAGGTACAGGCTCTCTGCAATTCCATCCATGGCTGCAGGAAATCAGTGTCTGTCAGGAGATGAGATTGCTGAGCATGCTGGATCACATAGAAGACCCTGAGGTCCTCCAACTCATTTTGCCTGCAGGTCAGGTTTGAGACTGCTCTCCAGAGAATAAGAAAACATCAATTTACAGTATTCTTTTCACAGGTTCTCTTGCTGGCCTGACTGTAATACCTGCCTATAATATACACCCAGCATGTATTACCTAGAGAAGCCTATACTCTTACATACAACTGTACGTGCATGCAAGTTCACAGAAACATTTCCTCATTTTTAAGGGAGACTATGGGTCTTCGGGCTATCTGACTTCATTGATACTGGCAGCAAGCAGATCTCACACACAGTCACCATGCTCATGCCTTGTTCATACTGGTTGGAGCACAAGGGTATGTAATACTCCCTAGATTAGCAAAATAGACTGTGATCTAAGAGCAAAGGCATCAGTGGAATATGGAATATGGTCATTAAATCCGTCTCCTAACCCTGGCAGCTAAAGCAGTTACAGAAACAGGTCTTGAGTACTGTAGTTCCTTTGTACTGGGAGCAGATAAAGTACAAGGCAGTACACACAAAGGGGAAAACAAGTCCAGAGAGATTTGACAAAGGACAAGCTTGCAAACCAAAATCTCTGAGACAGAGGGGATCAATATGGTACCATCATCCAAAAAATAATAATAATAATTCAACTCAGAACTGAAGGCATTTTGTGAGAAGTGACGTACAAGCATGTACACATGGACTTTATCAATTAAAAGACCTCCTTCACAATGGTACACATAGGCAATAACCTCCAGTGATACAGCAGTAGAGAAGAGCTAAAACTCAACCATTAATCAAGTCCCTAAATCAGTGACATCTGAATAAAATAGTTGGTCAGACAAAGAACAGCAGGGGGAAAAGGATCCATGGAAAGAACAGGGCTGTCCAATCAGTGACAGAGCCAAAAATACAAATCTCACTTGCAATCCTGTCTACAAGATATGTTACAGCCTGTAATAGAGACAAAAGGAGGAAAACAGACAAGAGGAATAAATTCCATGCATGCTTATGATCTTATCTGCTGGGCAGGTACCAGTGATGGTCAAGGAAGGAACCTTCTCAGCCCTCCATAAAACAGCCTTTACAGGTTCTAGGTACTTCACAGATACAGATATCTTAATATGAAATAAGGCAAGAGAGCCACAAACAAAACTAAACCTGCAATATACTTTAAACCTCTTGAGCCAGAAGCTGATGCGGCTGTATCCCTCACCACAACCTTCTGTGCTCAGCACTCAGGAGGGAGAAATGGGAATCTTACAGAGGGATGATCACAGTGATCGCCACTGCAGCAGCAGCTATCAGAGTCAGACATCACCCGTGGGAGAAAGTCTCCGCTCTGAGGACATTACACCATGTGTACACAGTGGGCACTAAGCCTGGGACAGGAAGCAGAGAGGTACAGAGATTAGGTAGCTCACTCTCTGCTAAAGACCCAAGTTTTTCTTACATGCAGAAACTTCACATACAGAAATCTTCCCAGCAAATAGACTAGAATTATTCTAATAATGTGAAAGCACTTGCAAGATCCAGCCCTTATTTTGGCATATGCCAAGGTAGCAGTATTTAAGTAGGAGATGCTGCATCAGCAACAGACTACAAACGATGGCCATGCTATTCCTCTGCCATAACCGTTACTGTTAACACTGTTTCTTAGTTATGGTGAATATGTCTCTCAAAACAGAAATTCCTAAATCAAGACTGAATAAAATATCAGATATTTCTGTTTTAATCATTCTGATTAAAGCTCTGCAGTTAAGCCTCTGAAATATCATATAAGTTGTAATTTGGCAGAGTGTGATCTGCCAGGAACTCTTGCACAGCGTAAGGATGTTTTCACGATAGCAGAGGAGGTTTCTCTCAGGACATACAGAAGATTTAGAAAAGGGACAGTACAGGGAGATCTGTGTTCATGCCTGCTTCTTTGCATGTATGCAGACTCAAGACATTAAACATCTTTATCTGTCCTGGAATACTTCAGCCTCATTCAGCATACCTCACCAAATGATTTTATCTTTTAATCCCAAACAGGATCAATTTGCAGAAGGAATAAAATTAGAGGCATATCTGGTCACTGCATAAAGTTCACCCAATCCTTAGAATCTGAGCATATCTGAGAGGGAGACAGGTGTTAAAGCTCTGCCCAGAGGTTCTCAGGTACCTCTCAGTAGTGATGGCATATGGAAAGAAGCGATACTGCATGAAGTGAGGGTTGTTCATTTAGGAAATAAACAACTGCGCTGGGCAAGGAAATGCTGAACACAACCACTGTAGCAGCTGGGCATAGCCCGTGCCACTGACAGACAGGCAGTCGTATTCCTATAAGCACATAAGTGATGCATTCCTAATAAATACTCGATGGCAATGTTTAATCACGCATGCAAGTAAGACGATGTTTTTATCTAGCATCCATACCTACTATAATATAGAGCTGCAGAGAAGGAGCAAAAACTATTTTTTATAATTCCCATTAGATGGATAATTGCAAGGATGTTGCTTGCTAACTCAGTCTCCTTTCCTGAAGCTCCAATTAGCATTCAGTAGCAAGTTTTCACTGCTTACTACTGCACCAAGCTCAGTGACAGGGCATTCCTCTAAAGCCTAACCACTACCACCACACACATCAGACCTTTTCCACTTTCAGTCTCTCCTCAAGCCCGGAGATCTTTCTGACTTGACACCAACTCTGTGATCACTGCAGATTATCCAAAGCCCTTAATTCCTGCAGAGCATAACCTTCTCAACATCATCACCTCCATTCTTAGCAGAAAGAAACACTATAAATATTTAGTTATTTACCTTGCTTTCTTTAGTAGAAAACTCAGAAGAGTTGGAGATTTTCATAGATTTTGACCGATGGGATTGCCGCCAGAGGGATTCTTCTCGGGAGTATTTCACTGAACCTGTGGCTCTCACCCGGACTTTGCTGGTGCTCTGAACACTGTTAACTCCAATCATTTCCAAAAGTGATGGGATGGGATGGGGGAGAAGAAAGCTAATGGCACTTCCCAATCCCCTGCAGAGGAATTGGAAAAGGTTGCGTCTGGAGAGCCCAGGCTCAAGCAATCAGTGTTTGCTTAAAAAGCACTAGGCTGTTTCCTCCAGCATCTTCAGGCACACTGTTTGGAGCCAGCCTGATTGTTCCAGGCATTGCTCACGTCACTGGATAGGGGAAAAAAAAAAAAAAGAAAAGGGATGACAGAAACTCCACCCCTGCTCCACTCCCCTCTCCAGCACAGACGCCCCCTTCATACACACACCAACGGCGAGAGGGAGAGGGGAGGAGAGAAAGATGCTGGAACAAATGCCAGCATACCAAGCAAGAGATTCATTTTCAGTTCACACAGCCACACTTCCCTGCCTGCAACAGCCTGCCATGCTCATTACTGTCTGAAATAACAAAGGACACTGCAAAAAGAGTATTTAATCACCTGCCAGCTACAGGCTTCTGGGTGTTAAAATACTGATGGGTTCTCAAAGCACTGGAGGAACAAGTGAAAGCCCACAGCAAAGTCTGAGACACACACAAGCCCCATGGAGATGCCCCCATTACATCCATCCTCAGTGAATTTGTTCAGCAACCCAAGGTATTCTTAATCCTTGGCCAGGGCTTCTTATTCCAGCAGGGGCTTGGAAAAAAGAGATGCTTTCTGCATGGAGATCTGCAGCAGGACTGAGAGCAGGCAGCTGCAGGTCCAGCTCTCCTCCTGACATTGGCAGCTGTGACCACATCATTCTGCTAGAAAAGCGTATCCTCCAGCAGCCAATCCTGCTCACAAGCTTCACCTTGCTCCTCCCCAGCAGGAAACCCACAAGGCTCTGTGGCTGTGGGGCAATTGCCAGCATCCATGTGCGCAGTTGGAACTGCTCAAACACCTCAGTGGGTCAGACATGCTGCTAGCACCTAGAGCTGTGCTCTCCCAGGCATGGGATAAAGGGAGGCCGGCATCAACTGCAGCCAATGCTGTCACCGGGGTGGATGTGCTATATAAGGGAAAAGGGAGATGTTTACCTTGATGTTGCAAAAGCACCATCATTTCTGGCTCCCGGAGACCCAGAGCGCAGCAGATTGCGCATTGCCATGGCAACATGCTACAATAAGAGAGAACTAACTCTACTATGCTCAGCATGAGGTAGCAGCAGCTGACGGACACATGCTGGGACAGGTGGAGCAGCTCCTACAAGTGCCAAGGCAGAAGCAGTCAAATGGGACATCGTCCCGAACTCTAGAGGGGGAAGCAGATTGTTGAAAAGGCAGCATGAGAAACCAGGGTGTAGGACAGCACGAGGACCTCACCCTGGCTAACACTGGCTTTGGCAACCTGGCCCACGACAGGCAAGGCCAGGCCAGCAACAGGGTCACAGGTCTGGAGGATCCCAGAGCCTGTTGTCCCATCGTAAGGCACTTACCACCACATGCTCAGGTTCTCTGGAGAAGCCCACAAAGACATCCATCATTCTGTCCTCTCCCCAGTGAATCAGCAGCATTCTCCAAGAAGCCAGGCCTTACATTCACCATGTGGCACGCTCACATGCCAGGGATGACTGCGGCAAAGGACAAGAGGCTGCTGCCCTGGCACAAACACCTCACACTGAAGCACATTTTCCAGCTAGGTGGATGGCTTCTGGCCTTGCCTCATCCTCAAGTCCCACTCAGACTCAGTAGAGCCAAGCCAAGAGCTTGCTTAGCCTCCATCTGTGCTGCAGCACCAGGACTAAATAAGAAGCAGATGAACTGAGTGGGTGTTTTACATAGTTACACCCTCCCACCCTCTTGCAATCAGGCCTGAGAGGACAAATGACTAGACAGCCACATTACGTTCGTAGATGTGTTTTTGCTTGCAGAAGACACCACTCTTTCCCCAGCATGCACCAGCAGTCACCCTTTGCTCGTGTTACACTAGAGATGCTATAAACACAGTTGCTGACTGCAGGCCATGATTGCTGTGGGCTATGCTGAAGGGCAATGCTCACTGAATCAAGGAACAGGGAATGAAAATATCAGAACAAAAACACTCCCTGAGAAATTCCTGATTCTCCACAGGTCCAGCCTTTGTCCTGCTTGACTACTGACTTTTCCCATCTAGCAAAGAAGCAAAATGCATTTATATTCCCATGACAGCCTGGTCTAGAAGAGCCATCCCTATCTCACACATAAGCATCATGCTGCAGACGAGCTCCAGCCATTCTACACAAACTGACCTTGCAAGGAAGACAACAATCAACTGCATGCTCAAAGCTACTTGCACCACTTCCCATAAAGCATTTTATGCTACTTAAGCCAACTGAAATTATCCACTGCTAGTGCAAAAGCTTTTCAAAGAAAATCTCCTTAGTGGAAATACACTGCAATCAAACAGCTCCAGAAGAGCTAAGCAGCAGGTCTCGACAGGTGCTACATAAAGGCCACAAATCACTCCCTAACCTACCAGTCCCCTGCCCAGGCAGAATAATCTTCCTCTCAGATTTATAAGGCCACCTCCCCAAGCACCTTCAACGCATCTGAAATAATTATATTCCTTAGATACCACAAGCAGACCTAGGCCAATTTGCAGAGCAATTTTATTATTAAACACAAGCTAGACTGAATCACCGAAACACTTCTCTTCCCTTGCCAACATCAACAGCACCTAAGTGCTGTAGTTCACTATCTAGCATTCTCCAAGCTAAGGTCAGCAGAACCTCAGGCAGGATGGGAACCTGAATTTACAGGAAACCA
Organism: Chrysolophus pictus; assembly: GCA_037305975.1. Lineage (NCBI taxonomy): Eukaryota > Metazoa > Chordata > Aves > Galliformes > Phasianidae > Chrysolophus > Chrysolophus pictus. Next base: position 13,602,689 of record CM074614.1, read on the forward strand.
GGTCTGGTTCAGCAGTAAACAAGAAGTAGTCCAAAACATCAAGGGTGACAGGTTGCCTCATGTTCATTTTTTTTTTCTCACCTCAAGACAGGCATGCGAAACACTTGTCAGCTAATACTCTGAAACACAGAGAGCTCCTTGAGACAATGCTTTTGAAACTTTAAGTATCTTTAACCTAGGAATTCAGCTATTTTATTAGTGTCCCTAGTTTTCATCTGTAAATTTTAGTAGTCATATAGTCCTGACTGAGCAAGTAGACCTGTGTACACAGTGATTGCTTTTCCTCTAGGGAAAGATCACTCTTGAACACTGGAGTTCCCAGCATTTTAGAAATATCAAGCAGGACTGATTTGCATCTGTAACTGAACAATAGGGATTTCTGAGGGAGAAAAGAAGTGGGTTGTTAATGTAAAGGTGGATAAAAGTAATTTCTTTAAGAAGGGACTGGTATGTCTGTGCAATACCAGAAAAAAAAAAAATTTTGCACCCAATGGAATTTCCAGTTGAAGCAAGAAGCCATGGTCTTCTCTTTGATCAGAAATCAGCAAAGAGGTGGTAGCCAAGGAGCAGAACAGAGATGCTCAGTTGGCATTGAGCCAGAACAGCAATGTTAACATCACTTGGATGATCTTAAGGACAGTGACCCCATTCATAGATACCTTCTACCAACATCTCTAACTTGCAAACCATAAGCTTAAAGGTGAACTTGAAACTTTGGGCTAAAGCAAATGAAAATGGGGTAGGGACTGAGAGGCAAAATCTCTACCATTCTTTCCATCTCACTTTTTTTTTTTTTAAGCTATACAAAAGCTTTTCACCTGTCACAGGCACAGTAGCAGACTACACCAACCATATACACAACAGGCAGTCGTGCCAACATACTGTGCAATAAACTCTTTCCCATCTTTTCCTCCCACCAGCCAGGTTTCCCTGGCAGGCCAAATTTACTCAGTCCTTGCTTCGTCCGCCTAATGTTATTCAACAAAACAAAAGAAGAAAAGCCATGGAATTCAAAGTGAAATTTAATACTAGCTCTCAAGGACCAAGTTATTCTGTCTGAAGAACTTCAGTGTCCTTAGACAAACCCACAAGAATCCATTAGTATCATTTAAGCCTGATCCCAGTGACAATACCATCAACAAAAGCTAATAAAACACATACACACATCAATTACCTAAAATATACTCTCAAGAGTTGGTAATCACATATTTGTACAGCACAGGAAAGCAGCACTATTTAATACTGCTTTTATATACTGTTGTTTGCTAAATAAACATTAAATCTTTCATAAGATTGCTTTTCTTCTTTCTTCATGCCTGTTTTTTTCTTCTCCCCAAAAACAGATGTGGAGGGTAAAGTTAATTTTACTGGATAAACTACTCATATGTGATGGCTACAGAGCTAAAGCTCAACAACTGATCAACAGTGACACTATTTAACTGACATTACAGTATATTAAAATAATGATCTCTGAGGTCTGATAACCAAGGGGAGCTGACAACCAAGATTAAATCTTAATGTCTCCAACTGCCATCCCTGTTAATGGCAGAAATATTAGAGCAACAACTTTGTTTCTACATGCATAAGCAACAAGGTCAACACGGAAATCTAATGGTAACAAGTTTTATGTACGGCGAGAGAACAATGGACATCGACTGAAATGTTCAAAATTATCCACCTAGTTTCCTCCATAAGATAGTACTATTTTCCACTATCCACAGGAGATTATTACCTAACATTTACAGAGATGCTTGGTTTTACCTCACTGTCAGCAGATTTACTAGCAAAAAACACTTGCTGATGTCCTCAAGAAAGAGTCTTTTGCAGGTCATATTGTAGTACTTGTGTGACATACTCTGAAGGAATCCCTGGAGATGACTCTGATTTCTCATACAATATGGAAAGTAATCCTTACAATAGCAACCGGTCAAATTACTACAGCCTAAAAGGCTATCCCCTGTCAACTAAGCTATTGTAACTGCACGAGCACATATTTTGAGACCACCTCAACCATGAAACAAAGCACATAAAGTCATAGTACCATAAAAATACAAGCATTGTTCGTATGAGCCCATGAGGGTAACTTAAGGTTGTATGTTTTGCTTTATACAAGCACGCTAAAAGCACATCTGTGACAGGCTGACTTGCAGTCACAGACACTAAGGTTTACCACTGACTTTTTACATTACTAAGTCACTGAAAGCAGGCTGAGTGATTAAACCATGTTGGCTGGTGGAATAACCAATCAATTCTAGTACCTCTGTCTCTCCAGAATCCATGCTATATCTTGAGCCAAAATAAATTGTTCCTAAGATGTCCTGTCTTGCTGAGAATGATGGAAAGCACAAGTTTAATGGAAAAAGCTCTTTTATAGTAACAGAAATGCAAAGAAAGCATGCCCTCTTTACAGTGATTAGCATTACAAGCAAAGGGATGCAGTTACCCATCTTTAAATTCTTCACAGTATATCACGAAACAGCTCAGTGTTGCAGACTGGGGTCTCACTGAGTTCCTTGGGCAAGCAGCATAGTCTTAAGAGGAAAAAAGTTTATCTTCCTGCATCATTCTTTTGGAAACTAGGATCTACTGCAAATACAGCTGGCAGAAATAAATGGAGCCATATAATAAGCATCAACTCACAGAGACCACCAAATTTCTTAAGTTAAAGCTGTCAAATGTAGCTACAGAAGAGAACAAGGAAATCTAGAAATCCCCTCTCCCCCCCCAAAAAAAATCCAACATTCCTAAGTGGCTGTAACAGAAAACCCCAGTAAGGCAAACCGAACACCCTTGCAAAGCCAACTGACTGTCAGCCACAAACAACTGCTGCCTCTATAGCTGCAGAGAGCACACTATAGTCAACAGCTTAAATAAACCCCTCAGCACTCCCCCGGGGACTGCATTAAAAAACAGCCCTTCTCCAGTGCCTCCCTGTGATTCAGAATTCAGACAGGGAACACAAAAAAAAAAAAAAAAAAAAAATCCAGGCCACTTTGAGAGCCACAAAAGTCTCATGTGGGTGTTGCCTGCACTGCAAGCCTTTCGCTGTGGAAGGAACAGCTCACAGAGAACAAATAGGCATAACCTCCAGCATCCCTGTCTTCCACCAATGCATACACCTATGAAGGCATGTCTGGCTTGCCTCAGCTGCAGGAGCAAACAATGACAGCCCTCACAATGCCTGCCAAAGCCAAACGGTCAGCAAGGCAGAAAACAGGTGCCTTGGATTTGCCTTGTATTTTTACCAGGTTCTTAGAAATATGTTGTCAATCAAAGAAGTAAGACCTCAGTAGGAAACTAGATGTTCCATTTAATATCAAATGAAATAAATATTATATATGTATATACATAAACACATATAGAAAGTCAAGTGGCAATATAGTACATTTGCCTGAAAGGAAACAGTGTATCTAGGTCACAAAGAAATCCCATGTCATTGCAAAAGTGTGATGACTAGCAGAAGGTAGGAATGCCAAAGATTTATGGCAATAATTCCCAAACTGGTGGAAGTAATGTTTTCTCCTGTTTTTTTTTTTTTTTTTAAATATGGTATAAATTATATTCCTACTCCTCCTTCCCTTGAGTTGCTGTACAGAACTAAAATTTCAAGCAGATCAGTGGGTGGAAGATCAAAGAATGTTTTTCAGAATTTGTTTTCTACCTACATGGAGGTGGGAGTAATATGTCATAGGGACCAAAATGTATGTGTGACATTGTATTAGAGATTTCCCAGCTCAAAAAGAGCCTAAAATTCCTTCTTTAAAGTGGCAGAGCACAGCACTGCTGAAGACTTCCATTCTGTATCCTTCACAATGACAGCACAAGAAATGAGAAGCTCCACACAGAGACATTTGTGCTCGGAGCTGCAAAGCATTTTGGTTAAACCAGAGAAGAACTGACATCCTTGGCTACCCAAGATGGAAAAGCTAAACATGAAATGCTTCACTCGCCTGGTCAACTTGTACAGGATACTGAGACATTACCTCCACAGATAAAAATCCTTCCTCTCCCTCCCCAACGTTCTTAGGAGTCATGTAATTGCAGCTAGTCCTAGCAGAAAACTCCTAGCCAACTGCTTGGATTTCACTTCTTGCTGACATAAAAGGCTGGTGCGCTAGGTGAAATCTTCTGAATAACAATTTAAAAGCACAGAGATAAAAGGCTGGGGAGGAAAAATAACTCAGAGAAATGCAGGCAGAAGCAGACCATCTCAAAATGCCCACTTCCTAGCAGGATAAGCAGTGCCTCACACCACCCCCAGACCACACACAGGAATCATCATTCTTGCCTCGTCATTACAAAATTTTACATTTTAAGGCCTTCTGAAAGCTTCACCTTCCCCGCTCAGAGGCAGAAAGTCAGTGGAGAGCATCAGATTTCTTGCTATCTTTCGTTGCTTTCCTAGACGTAATACCTGAGCTTGTTTGGGAGACACATACAGTTTTTGGATTTTTAATTTTATATGAATTGAAGCAAATTCCAGAAACACAAAATTAAATAGATGTGCATGTCGCCTTGGGCAAAGGAGTGTCAGAATCCGTGTTACTAGCAGAACCTAAAGCAATGTGCACATCACCACAACCTGGCTTAATTGACAGTTCTGCAGAGGCATGCTTGAGCTGGTTACTATCCTACAGATGATAAGCTACAACACCCAGTATTACATGCCAAAGCAATCAAAGCTAATCGCTGCAGAAAGGTCCTGACTGAGGATGGAGGAAAGCAAAAGCAATCCAGGTGTTCCCTTCAGTCACTGTTACTGTGGTTCTTTGGTGATTGAAAGGAAAGTATGTTTTCACAAACAACTGTTAAAGACAAGGATTAATGGTTTTATCCTGCATTCTTTGACTTTTATACTGCTGGATTAGACTCGGTTGCCTTCTAGCAGCTGAAAGAAGCCTTCAGTAACAGATCATTCATTTCAAACATAAGAAATGGCTGCCCCAGAAACATCCCAGCAGAAACATTTTAAAAAGGAAAAACTTCGTTCTGGAGAGGAACAAAGGAGGTAAGTCCTGATTCCTGCCAAGGAAAATTCTGGCTCTTCTAGCAGAGCACAGACATTTTGTCCTTTCCACCCCCATGCCTTGCCCACAGCTGCACAGTGCTCCAGCAATAAACACTGTCCCTTCTGGCATATGTTGTTACATACTCTCTTCCTGTGAATTTATCAGGCTCCCTCTTCCATTCAGCAATAGCAGGAAGGTGGAAAGTCCTTGCAGAAGAGCTTTAGCCATAAAATGGAATTGTAGAGACTGCAGATGAACAATTAGGAGTGTACACAGCAGTTTGATTAGTGTGATTTCCTCTGAGTAAACAAAAGGGGGACAAAAAGTTAGCTTATTCTTCATCACAAAACACCTGAAATGCTGGGAAAGGATCAAGTAAGATGCCTACAATTGTCTTTTAATTGAGCGTTTGCCTTGGGTGATTTTTAAGCAAAGAAAGAGAGGAAGAGAGATAGGAGAAAAAGACTGGCAAAAAAAAAAAAAAAAAAAAAAAAAAAAGTATGCCTTAATTAAAGCACAGGGAACTGACAGTAAAATGAGATAAACTCTACCTTGCAGCTTCTATAGGAAATTGCATATCCCAAGAATCCTAATCAAGAATTAATATCATTTAGGAAATTAAGGGAGACTGGTTCTTCAGAAGAGTTCAGCACCAATGACTTCCACTTAATTTGGTCACTTGATTACAGAGCTTCTCTGGGAGATAAAGCCCAGCCAAAAAAATAGCCTTTGAGAAAAAGCAGGTATTTTATGCAGGACTGGAGTCTTATCTCCATCAACAGTCTCTACTGGGCCCTAGCCAAGTCCCTGTCAAGCATCCCAGCCCCTTCAGCTTGGTGATACTGCCTGAGACCTTGGATAAGAGCCACCACCTCCACGCATCCAGGCACACCTGTGTTCAGTGTTCCTCCTGGGGCACAACACAGCCACCAGAGTCGGGAGCAGCAGAGGTGTTGCAGATGTACAGAAATGAAGGTAGACTCCTAGTAGCTCCTTCCAGCACAACCCATGCAATTGTGTCACAACAAACAGTGGTAATGTGAAGACGGTTGGACTAGATGATCTTATAGGTCGTTTCCAACCTTGTGATACTATGATTCTATGATTCTGTGAAACTCCCATGATTCTCCATAAACAAGTTATCTTAGACACCACAGATGCCAAGGACATTTAGACATATACAGGACAACACAGGCAGGTGGTATCTTAGCACATGGCCTAACAACCGAGTATTTTTCCTACAATGGAAAGCATCACACAATCTAAGTGTGCCTAACAAATGCTGGGATCTATCTCTTCAGAATGACTCTTGGCACACTCTGTGGGATTGGATTGTCATTTTTCTTCATGTAAGAAAGGTCTTGTTACTGCTTCCCTTTTGGAACAAGATGAAAGAGGAAGACACAGTGGCCACCATTTTACCAGCACAGTATTAGGTAGGACCACACTGCCTACTTCCCCACACTGTGGGAAATGAAGCATGGCCAAAATTACACTATTTTGTCTCTATTAGCCACTCTCTCAAAGTGGAGGAAGACAATAGTTACATAACAGTACAATCAGTGGAGATGGTAAGACTATATCAGGTTAAAGCTGGTGTGAACATAAGGAGGAATTAGGCTGCAGTAAGCTAATCTTGCAGCGTAGGCACGAGATTCCTGAGGTTCCCGATATTCCCCTAGAGTGACTTCATTTCCCTTCAAAGTGGCTGGATACTAACCATGGCCTGCCTCTCTGCAGGAATAAACGAACAATGATCTGGTAATGGATTCCCTCTGGCTAACAGCCCACATATTAGATGCAGTTGTTGCTGTAACTATTTCTGATGCGTTCAGCTTACCCTCACTAATGGAGGTGCAGAATGTCTCCTGCTTTCTTCACCTTCCGCAGCGGCATTAGCAGTAGCTAACCTGGGGTTTCAGGTACATCTGCTCTGAAGAGAACAGTGCTGTGGCTGAGTCCCTTTATGTTTCTTGGTCTTGGTAAAATCTGTCTCTTGTCTCCATCTGTAAATGCTGATCAGTATGCCATTCACAGTCTACTTCAGGTGTAAGCACTGAACCCACCCATATCAGAGTACTGCTGTACCAGCCAGAACAAGGGTAGTCACAATTCTTTGTACTCATAAGCCTTTGCACTCCTTCCAAGGCTTAGACTCACCATGACAAGGTGACCTTTGCTGCAGATCAAAGCTGAAAAGAAAACACTGCTAGTAATTCAGGATCACCTAACCCAGCTTGATATAAAATAAAATTATTTATATGCTTGGAGTGTGAGAGCTCAGAGCCAAAGGACAGGAGTTACAAAAGGTTTTCTTGACTTTGAAAAATTTCATTTCAATAACCTTAATCTGCCTGGATTTAAAAGGCTTGATTCACCTTTAACACGTCAGCCCCACAAAGATAGTCCTGTGATTCAGTGAATCACAGCTTGGGATGCTGTTTCTTATTTACAAGGAGTTGCTTCCACTTTGAAGGTATACAGGAACTCTGGAGTAAGTATAAACTACAACACTCAGGTCTACATGCACTGACAGCACGTAATGAAAATCAGGCTACTGTCTCTACTTCTGGTCTTTACTAGCAGCTGATGGCAGATTAATGGGATGTGTGACAGACGGTCAAACCAGAACTAAAATGGAATAAAAGGGAAGGTGCATTTATCTGTCTGCCTGGCAAAGCACTGAATATATGAATACTGCAAGCAGATCTCATGGGGAGAAACACACTGTTAATCAGAGGTTTGGCATATTTGCTATTGTGGGTTCTAGCTCTAAAGGCAACCTCAGATCCAACAGAAGGAGGCTGAAAAAGGAAAAAAGAGACGAGCCATTGTGCAGATGGGTGTACAAAAGTGAAACCATTTTCACTGTTAATGAACAGACAAAAAGACAGTGAATGAAACCATATTAGCATTTCTCATTTGCCTGCTAGCCAGAAGAAAATCCCCATTCCCAAAGCACTGTCAATGACACTGAGAATTATGGTCTGAACTACAAGGCCTGATGATATTTACCACAGTGGCCTTGTTGTTGGGAAAAAATAAAACAAAGGTAGGGCCCTTCATGGGAATAGCAGGGGGAAAAGTGCAATCAGATCTCACATCCAAAGCTTTCTGAGGCTGATCATGCATAACGGAGAACTGAATCTCTTCACATGTTCATACATGCCCTCTGAAAGCCTATTCAAAACAAAATAAACACCCAGGGCTACACTTTGCGCTCAGTGAAACTAAGGGAAATTGTAGCAACTGACCTGACTTCCGCCTGTATGCCCTGTGTGTTCTGGATATCTCAAGCACGATTTGCAGTCCTGACTGACTCTGTGTTTTGGACCCACCACAAAAGCTGCAGTGCACTTCCAAGTCCTGGATGAACGCCACTTGTAAGTCACTAGTTAAGACCTCTCCCCTTTTCTTGCAATTCCAACATTGCTCAGCTTTGCTTTGGGGCACGGCTATGCAAAGCTGCAGACTTTGTACAGTGGTGCAATGCTCATCTCAGAGCTACGAGGGGAATGCAGGTGGACCAGAGGCAGAAAAGCACAATTACTTCCCAACCACATCGTGGGTGTCAGTATCTCGCTCCCGCAGGGACACACTGCCACCCTGTGGAAATGGTCCTTCTCTCACAGAAACCTTGAAGAGCTGCAGGGAATCAGCCAGCAACCTCAGTTGCTTGTCATTAGCCGTCCTGCTAATGCACCAGCAAGCCAAAAGCACTTCAGCAATGTGCTGAAGCAGGGTTCTGTGAATTTAATTTATTGACACTAATGCAAATTTAATTTCAGCTAAATCTTTGTAATCATACAACATGTCAGGGTAGCTGCTGTGGACACAGTAATGTAGCAATTGAAATGCACGTTCACTACCATGCGCTCTGCTTCTCTTCAGCAATACATTAATAGAACAAGGGGCAGAACATCCAGAATATCTTCAGACAAGTGAGATGACAGACCAAAACTGGGTGCTAGACCTGTCCCCAAAGCATCAGGGCGGCACACAGAGAAGGGCAGAACATCTCAAATGAAGCAGGATGCTGGCACCAGGTTTCTTCCATTCTACTGCCTCCAGTACATCTTGAGTCCCATTCTCTTGCTCTCAGTGGACTGGCAAAGAGCCAGCCAGTCTCAGCATTAGTCTGAAGGTCAACAATAAACACCAAGATTCAGCCCCAACTGTGTACTTCTGTCAGCAGGAAAATAAACAGCAGGTGGAAATCTCTCCTCAATACACTCTGAAGGTTATTTAAACACAGCCTGGAGACCTTTTTATTCAATAAGGGCTGCAATTAGCTTGCAAATTAATCTCAACACATTTCTCTATGACAGGGTAAGAAATGATCTTCCATGAAAAAAAAAATAAGCGATGCTACTGACAGATGAGCATTGAATTCAGATTTAAAAAATAAAGACATGAAAACTAATAGCAAGGGGTTTGAGTTTACATTCCCAGTTCCTTACAATGAATCACAGAAACACAAAAGACTTTCAAGATATCCAGTCCAACCACACACCTACTACCAATATTTCCCCACTATCCCTTGTCCCTCAGTGTACACCCACACAGTTCTTCAACACCTCCAGGGATGGTGACTAAGCTATCTCCCCGTTCAGCCCATTTCAGCACCTGAGTCTTTGTGAGAAGAAATTTTTCCTGATATCCAATCTGCACCTCCCCTGGCACAACTTGAAACCATTCCCTTTTCATCCTATCTCCAGCTGTGCAGGAGGAGAAGCTGACCCCCACCTCACCACAACCTCCCTTCAGGCAGTTGAGAGAGCAATAAAGTCTCCCCCAAGCCTCCTCTTCTCCAGACTGAACAATCCCAGCTCCCTCAGCCACTCATAAGACCTGTGTTCCAGACCCCTCACAGCATTGTTGCCCTTCTCTGAACACATACCAAGGCCTCAATGTGTGCCTCTTAGTGAGGTGCCCAAAACTGAATACAGCACTCGAGGTTCAGCCCCCCCCAGTGCTGATTACAGGGGGATGATCACCTCCATGCTCCTGCTGGCTGCACTACTTTTGATACGAGGCAGGAAGCCATTGGCCTTCTTGGCCACCTGGACACACTACTGGCTCATGTTCAGCCAAGTACCAACCAATGGCCCCCTGGCTCATTTTTTCCACACAGTCTTCCACTCTATCCCAAGCCTGTAGTGCTGCCTGGGGTTGTTGTGGCCAAAGTGCAGGACCTGGCCCTTGGTCTTGTCCTCCTCAAAAAGCTGGAGAAATTGGAGAAACTACCAATTACCAGAAAACAAAGACTGCCACTTACAGTTACGCAGGTTCATCTGTAATTCACAATAGCCTTACAAAACCCACAGAAGAGGCAGCAGTTCTTTTGATTTACTTCAGTAGGCTTTGGGTCAGACCTCAGATGCAGCAACCTCTCATTATTATTTCCATTACAAAAAAAAATTATGAACTCTGGTGTATGCACTCCTCTCCTCATTCAAACAGACTGCTGTTTCATGCCAACAATCACACAAAAAGAGAAACGAAACATTCTCATTATTACTGACAATGAAACAAGATCCACCCTTTTCAGCCTCTTCCGCAGTTCTTCAGATTTAACTCCTGGCATAAACTTAATGAATAAAATCTGAAGCAAAGCAGTCTGTACCAGACAGCACATTGTAATCTGAAATTACATCTGCTCTGATGTGAAAACCCCAAAGCACCTTTGATGAAAAATCATTTGCCTTCCAGATACACAGCTCAGAATTAGTCCTTATATACAGAATCAACTGGCTGCTTCTCTCTGATTTAATCAAGAGACAGCAATCTGGGACTGCATGGCCACCTGAGCTTTTAAGACATATGGCTCTGAAGCTAGCCCCATTGAAGATAGGTCTTGCCTGTTCGTGCTGCATGTAGTCTCAGTCACTTTCAGGTAAAGGCAGAAGGAAAACAACAGAATATACAGTGTATGTACTGTATGTACTTTAGGAGAAGAAACACAGTCTGTCCTGTTTTACAATTCAGAAAACACAAACAGGGTGTGAGCTATCTCACTGATACTGAGATCCATGTCCCATAGTTAATTTCTTACCTTCAACAGTTCTTTTTGGAAGTCTTTACCATCGTTCATCCCCTGGAGGTTAGCAATGAATTCTTGGCAGGTCATCTTTTTTCCAATGTTCTGGAAAGGATGACAGAGAAACAAAGCACTACAGCCATGCTACTTTCTAAAATGACATAAACATGCAACATCTCAGATAAATTACATCTCCCGGCTTTAATTCAAGCCCAAGGCGTTACTAAGAAGTCATTCCCAACATTACTCACAGGCAAGCATCTTTTGTGAACTTAGCTGGAAAAGGCAAAGTGCATTAGGGCCCATCTGAATAGAAAAAAGCTAAATATTGGAGAGTAATGAACAGGGCGGTGCTGAAGCTCACTGGTATATGCAACATGCCTTCCAGCCCATGTCTCCAAAGGTTCTATCAGACTCTGAGAGAAAGTATTTACTTGATTCTGCTGTGAGGCACAAAGAAACAAAAAACTGAGGCCCTTTCTAGACCTTTTTCTGATGCTTTCCAATCGTCCAGTAGCAACTGCCTTCCAAGAGTTAGGTACACAGAAGCACCCATTTTCTGAGTCACAGCGCTGAGATTAACTTGAGGTCGAGCTGCTGTCAGTGGAGGATCAGGACTCAATGATCCTTGTGATCTCTTTCAACTCAGAATGTTCTATGATTCTCTGACATTTCCAGATAATTCTTTTTTCTACCTCATTCATTGTCTGAAATTATCCAGCTGAGTCACAGACTTTCAGCAAATGGCTGCTGGTCCAAAATCATCTCATGTGGAGGCTTGAGGCTGCCTTAAATTCCTCTTGAATCCCAGCCTCAGTCAGCCATCAGACAAAGTGCCTGTGCTAGGTCTCCCTAGTGCCCTTGAAACCCCAAACTTGCATGTGGGAAGCCTTGTGAGCAGGCAGAAATGGTAGTATCAAATTGATAAAAAAAGAAGCACAAGAAGAAACACGATAAGAACAATGGGAAATCAGGACTCTCTGATGACCACAGTATTTTTACAGATGCCAGAGAGGACAAGGTGAGTCTACTTCATTGTCAGGATGTGCCCTGGCTGCATATAATAAAATAGAATGTTATTTTTAGAATAAAAACTGACCATAAACTTCTAGGTCAACTGAGAGCTAGCCTCTGTCAGATTACCAAGCTGCAAACATCCACCTGCAGTACTGTGTCCCAATAAGCAGTGCTGCTGCACTTACTTCCTCTGACTAATGAAAGTGCATTACAAGATACCTGCCTTGTTTCTGCATGCAAAACTAGACTGCTTACTATTCCCTTGAGGAAGCAGCCTTCCAACTTTATGCCCTCTGCCCTGCTTTGCCAACAAAATGTGAAATATTGACAACCTACACTGGAAGAGCTTTCTGCAGACAGAAGTTAAAAGCCAAGAAAGGGATGAGTCAGTAACATAGATTATTCAATGTTACAGCTACATGATTGCTTGGGCTGCTCAACTACTCCCATTCCATAACAGAGGCCTAGGAAAAACTGGAAATTCACCAAACTTTGACTATCAACCCTATCTAGATGCAAAGGAAGATTCCACAGTTTTTGGCCACATAGTTCTGCAAAAAAAAAGACAGGCAGGAATACTCCTGCACAAGAAAGAGATACTTCCAGAGGGGCACACAGCGCTTCCCACATCATTAAAGATCTTACCAACATAGTAGGGCTACAACCCTGGCCCCTTGGTTGCTGGACTTCAGAATACTCATAAGTGCAGTCTTTGGGTGCAGGCTGGAGTGTTCTCATAGACTTGCAAACACCTTCTTTCTTCCCTGTTACAGATATTAGACTGTTTCTGTTTGCTTCCTCCACAGCAGTTTGTAATTCTCCACACTAAGCCCAACTGCAGTATGGTCCAGTTTACTTATTGAGATAATTAGCACTCCAAATGAATGGCTGTTTTGTTTCAGGACCACAGCTAATGTCTCCACACAGTGCCATGCACGTTCCAAAAGATGTGTCTGGAAGTCTAGAGCTACCCTGAACACAGTTACTTCTCTAACATGTTCTTACAGTCTGGATAATGGCCTGCCTGCGGAAAAGTGATCATGCATCTTCAAGACATAGGTAGCAAAAATGCTGGATTTATAAAGAGAAAGAAGTGTGGTAAAGTAGGGGCAAATAAAGGAAAAAGTAAGAGTTTGTCTACAAGAGTTAAGGGAAGGTACAGACTGGAGGCCTACAGCCTTACAAGAAGTTGAGCTCACTATGAAACAAAAGTATCTGCAGTTACTCTTATTGTGAGCAACAAAAAAAGCTCAGCGTAGACAAGCTCAAACTCATTTGTTTTCTGTAGAATCATGCTCAGGTTAGGTTGAAGCATTATGTCTTTGTTAGGAAACAGGTAATTAGTATATTTGTGCAAGGGGCTGCATTCCAAGTCAAAAATGCCCAACTTACCACCTATGCAGAAAAATGCAAAACAGTAAGAAGAAAACCAAAATTAAAGGAAATCCCAGAGGGACAGAGAGAAGCAACACACATGCAGAAGTCTGGCAAACATTAGAGCTCCATACATGTAGCTGCCAGTAGGATAAGTCTCCAACGTTACGCTGTTAATCACTCAGCCGTTCTAGTTTCAGCTGCAAATCAACAGCAGCAATGAAGGGCCAGAGCACCTCTCTCCCTCCCTCCAGTATCTAAAAAAAAGCCCACCAAAGCATCGTAGAGAGCAATATGCAACACTACCAGCTCAGACACAATAATCAGTCTTCCCTCCCTGATGTGCCTGTTTGCTGCCATGTGCAACAGGATACCTGTGCAGGCAGTCTGCGATGCAATCAAGGGAAGCAGAGAAGGTTGAGAGTTACACCAAGGCATGCTCCCCAAATTCCACTCACTGTCCTACGCATTTCTAAGCTAAGGTAAGCCCAGCTTCCAGGGACAAAATTCTTTACAACTTCCCTTCCTCCCCTGCTCCTACTATCTTCAGATCAATGTGATCTTCAACCAATGTGAAGTGGGCGTCAAAATCCCTGGAGAAGCATACAAAGCCTTGGCTTTGTTACCTGCACCCACTACGGAGATGTGCCTCATTGGGGCTGAGCAACCCTTGCAGACAGACCCACCACAACGCAGCCCAGGCTACCCCTGTCTCCAGGAACAAGCCTCTGTCACCTGCTGCCCAACCCACATCCCTGCTGTGTCAGGACAAAAACACCTCCCACCACAGGAATACTGTGCATAGCAGCCTATTGCACCATGAGTGCTGAAAGACATGTCCTAGGGCTGCTGGCACCCTGCTTCAGTGTGACTAAGAAAATTTCAGCTAGAAAATTACTTCCCCCAGGCAGCCACTGGGGAGAGGCATTTGCTGGGAGAATTCAGGGCTTCAGCTCAGGATACCCACACCCCTCCTCAGCTTTCTTGCCTGCAGGCACACTCATAATTACCCTGGCTGAGCAGAACTCTGGTTCCACCAGATTTTCTCCCTGCAGTATAAGGCCTACAACCAATACCCTCCTCTTGTGACTTTCCCAGTTTCTCTTCACTTCCTTATTCCACTTTCCCAAGTATTTTTACATACTGGAAAGGAGAAATCAATCCCAACAGTTCCCCAGTCAGAACCACCTGCCATCATCAGGAAAGGATGGGGATCAGACAAGAAAAGAAGGAGCTCAATGACAAGGAGCATCTTCACAATCGCAAAATCAGGTGCAACACCAGGCCTAGACCTGTGTGCTCCGGGCATGCTGAACAGCTCTGCCCTATACTACAGCAGTTTCAGGGAGAGTAACCACCTCACTGTCTGCTTGCTGTCTACAACAGAGATATTCAAAGTACTTTAGAATCAGGCCATCAGCAAGGGGATTCTGTTGCCAGAAGACCGCTACCTCCAGGCACAGTTGTCAGGAACAATCCATATGAAGCTGTGCATACTCACGTGGCCATGCAGATCAGTGTTTAGCAGCATCAGGGCACACGTGAGACAGTGAATTCCATCTGCAGAGAGATATAACCAGTCACATGAAGCTCAAAACTGTATCCTTAGGAATGGATGAAACCAAGCCTCATAGTCTAATGGAGTCTGTTTTTTTAATGGTAATCTGTTTATCAATGTTAAATGATAAACAGATGAATGATGATTTAAAAATGTTTATCAAGAAAAATAAATAAGTAAATGAACAGTGAGGTCATTCCACAGTTGCCAAAACAGAGCAACCTTTCTTTCACTTTTTAATGAATGTCAAAACTATCTTGCAGCACCCATAAATGAAGCAAACTAGACAGGAAACCATGCTGACATCAGTACCACAGCTTGAATCAATTCCTTTTTATTTTATCTGTTTAAGACAGAAAGTGAAGACAGAAAACAGCTATTTTTCTGTACAGTATGATAGAACATAACAGCTGTATGTTTTTCTCCCCCTCTTGCCCTCTCCTCATTCAGTGGAGAATTCTGAATAACTTCAGTCAGATATTTTCACTGCCTAGACTTCGTGTTGGGTAGTGAGTACTCCAGCAATGTCTGAGGAGGTCCTGCGTGTATCACAGGTCCTCCACAAGGCACCAGAAGAGACACACTGTATTCCTGACTGCACCCCCAGAGTCACTGCCATAGACCTTGGAATGTCAGTAAAGATCACCAATTGCACAAGTAGACATCACTCTCATGTTCCTCATTTTCCAGGCATTTCTTTTAAATTCAATCTCCAAATGCTTAAATTCAGTTTCCAAACATCAATTACAGTAGGAAAAATAACTTATCCATTCTCTTGTTTATAAACACCAGATGTTATCTTCCATTCTCTCACAGAGGTGAGAAAAATGATCACTTATAAAGCAAAGACATCCTGTAGTGAACTGCAATTAAAATCTCTTGTAGCCAAATCATGTATAGATTCCCATGTTGTAAAAGAAGAGAAATGGTGGGTGGGGATATACATATCTTAAAAGTCAGTAAGACTGTGTGATTACAGGCCTAAGGCCTTTACAAAAAGACAACCCTCAAGACACGTACTATGTTTTATTATCATGCTTGTACAGGGCTTAGTACCCAAGCAATGTGGCAGAATTCTAGCAAAGCATGGAATGAAAGAAGTACTAACACACATCATTAACAATGGTAACATCACTAACAATGGTAAGTCTGAAGCAGCTTGAATCTGAGGCTGTGGTGCCTCTGTTCAGGCCTATGCATTTCTCCACAGCAGCTTGCCTTCCCAATTCCAAATCGCAAATATATTCAGAGGATTAAGAAGGGAAAGGAGAAAAGAGAAAAGCAAATGCAATCCTGGATTTCCACCAAAAGAAACAAACACCACATTTCTGCAGTGCACCACTTGACTACCGACAGTGGAAATCCAGCATCAAAATTAAAACCCTATGCAAAGTCTACAGGACTCACTTTAATCCAGACACAGGCTCTGAACTGGAAATGTACTTTCTGCAACTTGGACTAAAGTAAGGCAGCCACATCAAAAAACAAATCATTGTTTTAATCCGAAAATGACATGCTTGTTCTTACTTACTGCTTGTCCTGACTTAAAATAAGAAAGGCATAAGAAAGAGGACAGAGATAGCATGGGAGCAGATCACGTCTTACTGCTACCTATTCTCTTGTCTGACAGGCCAGTGAAGCTAAAAAGACATAATGAGGGCAAATACCATCTCACTGTAACAAGGGTTAACCACAAAACAAGGGGTAAGTAAACAATACAGCACTTCCAAATGCAGCAGCTCCTCCTTAGTTACACTAGAGAACCAAAGGTACAGTTCAGCCTGTGCATATTTCTTTCTCACCCCCCTTCCTCAGCTTTCTCAGTGTGTGATCAGCCAGCACTGGAATTACAGTCACATTCCACTGCTGGTGTGGCTGACTGAATGCAGGAGCCACGCCAGCTGACAGTGTGCCCTCCTTTTGAATGCCAACTTTCTCAAGTTTGATCTGTGTGCTTGTTTGTTTCTCACATCAGTTTCCAAAATGACTGAAAACACTGGCAAGGAGGCAGCATTCTGACTGATGTTAGTAAAGATGAAAACTCGCCAGGGTCTACAGCACCCAAAATTCACCCCCTTAACTGGCAAGAATGGGCATTTGCAGCATCAGTGTGTGAGAAGAAACAAGCATGGCCTGGTGTATGAAAAGTGAACTGCATCGCTTCCAGATAAGGTGGCATTCTCATTTACTGGAGTGCAGGCACCCACACACACTCAAAGTCAGTGAGACCGAAAAACAGAACTGCAGACACTTAAATCTGGAGATGCTACAACTAAGAATTTACACTGAGGATGCCTAACGCCCTTTACACATGATTATTTGTGGACAATATGAAGGGTTTCCATGCTCACAACAGGCAATTTCTAAAGCATGGCACAACAATTATACATCACCCTACATGCAACCATACAAACAAGGTGAGGACAGAAGGAGATTAAACATCTTATAAAAAGCAAAGTTACCTTTAGAAGAAATGGTGTTTGGGTTACACTGATAGTATCTGCTGGAAAAGTGGACTAAAACTCTCTCTCGTTCCTGAGTTTCTCCAATAAGTGAAAAGGCTTTAAAGAAACTCCTAAAAGAATTGCATAGAAAAGAGAAATTAAAATCGTAAATCCTTTTATCCCCTTCAGACAGGGGAAAGCATATGTAGCTATAAAGCTTAAGAAATACATAAGCACACACCCAACAGCTGGCTCCAAGAAGCCTGTCAAGGAAAATAGACTATCAACACATGCACAGTTAATTCCAACATCATAGTACATGAACCAGGAGTTACATTACCACTGGTCTTAACCACGGAATATACCAGCTAACAAGCAAATTTAATAACTGAACTAGTTTTTCTTAATTTTTAGTGTTTTTCATTTCTTCAGGGAAGACACTGGAACAGGTTATGTACAACATACATCCAGGATGTTCTCTGCCCTTTTCGCCTGCACCTTTTAACTTTACAGCCATCATTATTTCCATCAAAATCAGAGGAACTAGTCCAGGCAGTGAAGTGAGGCACATGCACTATGGACTTGGAGTTGGGGCTGAATGTGAAGTCCTCCTTCTGGTGGGACATGTAACACAGCAGCCATGACCCAACAGTCACCTTGCAGAAGGGCAGTGTGGCCATGTGCCCTGCAGAAAACGTGAGAAAGAGGACAGAAATTTCTCCTGCTGTGCATCAATAGCAGAAAGAGCAAAACCTGCCCTACTACTGCTCTTGACAGTTCTGGGCAGAGGGTAGATACATACAGGGGCACACCTGTGCAAAGAGAGGGGACATCTTCATCTGCCTCTTACCCATTCCACTATTCCTCCTGCTAGAAAAGCTAGCCTTTTGCAGCCAACTCTCACGAAGAATCATAAAATCACAGAATGGCCTGGGTTGAAAAGGACCATAATGATCATCAAGTTTCAACTTCCCTGCCACAGGCATGGTTGCCAACCACCAGACCAGGCTGCCCAGGGCCCCATCCATCCTGCCCCTCCAGGGATGGGGCATCCACAACCTCCTTGGGCAACCTGTTCCAGTGTGTCACCACCCAAGTGTGAAAAACTTCCTCCTAATATCTAACCTAAACCTCCCCTGTCTCACTTTAAAACCATTCCCCCTTGTCTTATCACTATCCACCCTCATAAACAGCCATTGCTCTTCCTGTTTATATGCTCCCTTCAACTACTGGCCACAATGAGGTCTCCCCGGAGCCTTTTCTTTTAACTTCTGCACTTGCCCAAATCCCCACATCTGCAGCCAAGAGATGACCTCAGTGCTATCAGCCTACACTTATTTGTCAAGATGCTTCTAAGAAAAGCCTGAAAGCACAGACCCTTTGGGTCTGAAGCAAGAAGGCATACAAAATGAGCACCTAACAGACAAATTTTAAGTGTCTTATAAGACTGAAACACCAGATCTGAGAAGTGAAGAATATGCTGCTGAAGCACTAAAAGTCTGTCTGACCTGGAAGAATAACTATTAATTGTTTTTCTTTGATGTAAGGTCAGAGACAGACCATACTTGCGGTGATCTCACACCCATGCAGAGTGTGATCTGCCTGGTAATAACTTCATTTCACATGCAGTGCATTGCAAATTACTAAATTCACAAGTACGTACAACTGAGACTCCACAGGGTTTCTCATCCAACCCTATTTCATGCCCTAGTGGGACTTTTTGACAACTAGCTGTCCCAGCTCTTCCAGTTTGGGCTCTCTCCAGCAATAGCCCCTGCTCATGCTTGTCACCAGAGACCTACAAGCCTCTCCTTGTTTTTAGGACATTTACCCATTTGAAAGACCCCTTGCATTAGCAAATGGTGGAACAACACTTGTTAAATAAACAAGAAAGATGCATGAGTGAAACAAGGTGACATGCAGATAGTGTAGAAGAAGAGCTGGGCAATGAATGACTGTCATCCTGGACTCTCCATCAACTGTGTTACACACTGTACAACAGCTTCACACAGTCTGGGGGTAATGTGGGTCAGGGCTGCAGCTATGGGCTGTGGTGTGCCAACACATCACCGTGGTTTAACAAACCATGGCTCATCAGCAAGCTAGCAGTAATGGCACAGCTACTTCTCACTCCTCTACATCCCCACTCACTCATATGGGGGGCAGCATACCACTGGGGTTCAAGCTGATCCTTTGACTTCAGACTGTTCTGTGCGCTTACAGTGCCTGACAGCCTCTGCAGTTTGGCTCAAGTTCTTTGAGCGTTTAAGTATCATGCCAGAGAGAGCATATTTTAGAGAAGGTCACAACTATTAATATTAACCGGAGATCCACAGGGAGAAGAGACCGCCTAAAAATGTGCTGCAAAATAATTAGGTGTTGGATTTCACAATTTAAAAGATGGGCATATTTAGAATCACGCCTCAGGGCACCTAACACCCAGAACAAGGAACCAGCATCCTCCACCCTGCACAGGGCTGGTGCTCAGCTCCTTGGAGCATGCAGCACTGTAGCACTCTCTTAACCCCTTCTGCAGGTGTGTTCCCACTGCCATTAGTGAGCAGGTCTTGAGTGCTGTTTTTCACCCTGCAGACAGAGGCATGGCTCAGATGCAGTTGCTGGCAGATGACCTCCTGGAAATTATTTGCAAGGGTACTGACAAAACCCACAGCTTTCCGGGGTTTGTAGAGTTAGTGAAAAATAATAACCCTCTAGAGTAACCCATGTCAGATGATTGAAACTCACTTTAAATCCCTCTTCTTTTTCTGTCAGCATTTAACTAACCACCAGCTGTGCCAACAGACCACTGCCACAAAAATTTGGTATGCTGCCTCCTAAGAAAAAATACTGAAAACAAACAGTTGAGGCCTAATTCCAGTGGAAAAAGGAACGAATACTTGAAGGAAGGGTTTTCAAACGCCCACCCTAGCAGCAACCAAACTCTCACAGGCATTTTCAATGCAGAAGCTTTTGCTGTTCTGCATATTTTTAGGTGCCTCAGAGGGACACAAGAAGAGGGCTGCTGAGTCACATGAAATTCTGGCCCCCGCTTTGCACTGTGGAGCCAAGCAGAGCAAACTCCAAAAGGCATCAGTGAAAAAGTCAGTGAGCACCATGCAGCTCAGCATGAGCAACACCTTCATTCCTCAGCTGCACCTGGCATTCCTCCTGTTTACTGATCTGTCATTTTTCTCCCTATCAAGGACAAAAGGATCAAGGATTATATCTAAGCAGGTCTACCCAAGGATCGCTCTCTCCAGGAAACGCCACTGCTCCAACAATGCTACAATGGTGGCACGCCAAGCCCAACAGGAGAGAAATGCTCCCTCCCAGAATATGTCTCTTCACCATCTAAAACTCCCACTATTCAATCAGGACAGCATAGCACACAGCACAGTCATTAGAACAAGAATACCAGGTTTGCAAAGAGGCATATACCTGAGTGAGAAGTCCAGCGTCATGCCTGTGAAATCAAAAAACTTAAGGTACTCTTCGGCCACAAGCTGGCTGAATTCATTGCTTTGAACAAAGAAAAAAAGAAAAGTTAGTCATTCAAGAGTGAACTCCCCCAAATCAGTAACATGAACAACAGCGCATATAACCTCACATCAGCACGTACTTTTTACCCAAATGCTTTGCCACATCAGAGCGCTTGAATCTGTCCAGATGGTAGAGGCGTTTAGCTAGGTGCCTGGCTGCTTCCAAATTGCTGCTGTTGCCATTGCTGAGATCATGGCCAAGGGCTCCAACAGCATCTTTCTCTTGAAGTTTATTGCTCCCCATTGCAGCACTGGAGTCTAACACCATATTCTGTATTCCAGCATTACTATCAGATACAAAAAACATGGGAAGAAAAAAGGTAAGGCGACAACACACAGCTTTGAGAAGGATTTAATTCCTTTTAGGATAGAAGGTAATTAATAGTACAGAAGCAAATACCAATTAATTGAAGGAGTTGTGTAGAACAGGGACATTTATTTAACCATCATCAGAGGATAACAGAGTTAAACATGGAGACCTGAATACGGGTTTTCCACCCTAGAAACACACTGTGCTCCAGACTCACCTTTTGAATATGCCGTGTCCAAAACCTGCTCACTGAACAGACAGTCTATTTGCTACAGTCAACCCACAACTATTTGCTACAACAACCCACAACCCAATAATGGCTTCTCACTTACTTCTTGAACTAGTATTTTTTAATCCAATCATCTGCAAGCAGCAGGTACCCAATGTGTTTGAGAACAGTGTAAAGAGGCCTCTGTATAAGCGAGCCATTAGCTACTTTTCACAGAAAAATGCAGCCAACCAGCTAGGGTGTTCAGCAGCTCCACGCTGACTCGGCAGAAGTCCCTTCCTCATTCTTCCCCAGTTGTCCTGGAAACAATGCTACTCCCCAAATAACCTCCCCAGAAGTCTTAGCAGCATCCATGCAGCCCACACACAGAAGGCATCCCACCAGGAGGCTCCACCAGTGATAGCAGCAGGACTTGCAGCAAGGAACTTGGTATGGAGAACTGGAGAGAGACATAAACCACTGGGCCAGCCTGGAGAGCTGCTCACTTTCCTCCTGTTCACTCATGGCAGCTGTGATTTCCCTCATCAGTTGCTCAGAGTCAGGATGTTCAGCATGTTCAGCACTCCCAGGGCACCTTATATAAATCATACATTTATAGATTCCTCCCAC
Source organism: Chrysolophus pictus (assembly GCA_037305975.1). Lineage (NCBI taxonomy): Eukaryota > Metazoa > Chordata > Aves > Galliformes > Phasianidae > Chrysolophus > Chrysolophus pictus. The sequence continues at coordinate 13,624,818 of CM074614.1, forward strand.
TTCTACTGCCGGAGGAAAGTTCTGGCTAAGCTGTGTATTGCTTCTCCCCTCAAGGAGACAAAAACCTTCCACATAAGAAAGCGTACCTCCACATACATCTCCCTGCACATGGAAAAGCCTTTTTTTAAAAGTCTGTAAAAGTTTTTCTCGGATACTTGTGTGAAAATTTATGCACAATCTCAGCTCTGTGTGTGTGACTGCATTTCTATTTTTTTTTAAAAAGTACTATACAGAAATTCTTTCCACTAAGCCTTACTTTACAGGGAGCTAATGTGTGATCAGCAGAGGCCATGTGCAGGGCAGATATGAGTGGAATGAGTTAAAGATGATTTTAAACACAACACTTTGACATGCCAGAGTTTCATATGCCACTACAATTTTCAGGCTTGACAAGCCACAGCCAGCACAACTGATCACTCCAGCAGCAATTACCTACCAATTTACTGGAAGGTCTGTTAGTCATTTATTAGCCCTCCAGTGATGAGATTTTCATGCAGTGTGAACTAAGAACAAAAATAATTGCTATTCTGAACACCACCTTCAACACATATCATCACTTGTGCCCTACCTCTCTTTTCATTTATGGTTTAACTGAGGGAGGTGTGCAGTGTTACTAGAAGAAGAAGTGCTACCTACAGAGTAACATCAAATGGAAGAATCAAACATACCTTCAGTACAACTTCTATTTTTCTCTCCCTTTTTTTCTTTTTTTTTTTTCTTCAATTTTAACTGAGTATCTAGGGAAAACAGACATTCTCTCGTTCTTACAAATATGCATTTATTTAAGTGTACATAATAAGGTGTTTCATAAGCATAAATAAAAGAGCTTCATTCTCAGTGGTCTATCATGGGATTTATGATGAAAATACAGCTTTCAGAACACTGCCCACAAGCCGCCCTAGAAAGCAAACAAAAAATACCATCCTCACACTGTTGTTTTGGGAAATATCTCTTTAGCCCTCTTCAACAAAGGGCTAGCCAACATCTGAAATTTCCTTACAAATAACTCAATTCGCTAAATTTGGTCTACTCCAATCTTGTGAAGAAAGCAAATTTCCAACTCCTCTGACATGTGGCCAAAGCAACACCTTATCCATTCGCATCTGCTACAACAGGTTTCGAACATCCATCTCTTGGCACTTAACAAGAGCAAAGGATAAACAGGTGAGCTAACATACCCATGGTGCTTTCCACACACAAAAGTTACTTCAAAAGCCAGGATAACTCGTGCAACCTCATTCATAAATCACAGCCTTGTTTCACCACCACTCTTTACTAACGGCAGTATTTATAGCCTTGAAAGATGGCCAGAGCTGACAAGGAACATCTGCACTCTGCTAGGAACCAGTGCACAGCAAGAGTCAACATTACCACAAACCTCCAGAAGTTTAGAAAGAGAAGAAGTGCCAGTGTCTGCCACTTGGTGAAATGAACCATGCAGGAGCTGCAGGCTTCTCTTCTGCCTCTCCGGCTGCCATTCTGATGCAGAACAGGAAGGAGGAATGAGGAGCATCTGAAGGACCTGGGATTGTTCAGTCTGCAGAAGAGGAGGCTCAGGGGAGACCTTACTGCTCTCCATAACTACCTGAAGGGAGGTTGCAGTGAGCTGGGGGTCGGCCTCTTCTCTCGTGTAACTGGTGATAGGACTAGAGGGAATGGCTTCAAGCTGCGCCAGAGGAGATTTAGGCTGGACGTTAGGAAATACTGCTTTTCTGAAAGAGTGGTCAGGCACTGGAATGGGCTGCCCAGGGAGGTGGTGGAGTCACCGACCCTGGAGGTGTTCAAGGAAGGTTTGGATTTTGTGTTGAGGGACATGGTTTAGTGAGAACTATTGGTGATAGGTGGACGGTTGGCCTGGATGATCTTGAAGGTCTTTTCCAACCTTGGTGATTCTGTGATTCTGTGAAAGCTCAGCAAGAAGCTGACAGAGCTGCATAGAAACCTCATCCCCCAGCTTGCCCAATTTAAACTCTTCATCCTCGCTGAGAGTCCTGGTACGTATATAATCAAATCACAGCTTCTTTCCATCATTCTGGCAATTAAGTAACACACTGCTTAATTAATAAATACAAGAAGGTGGTCAAATCAATAACACAGGTTGTCTGTAAGCCTCGTGATCTGGGAAATTGGAAAGAGACTTCAATTCTCAAGTTTCCTACACAGTGAGCAGACACTGCTTATGCCACCAAAAGCTTAGGCATACAAACACCTTATGTTCACAGCAGTGCTACTGCAAGCTGTCATTTCTGTGTTCTTCCCGGACAGATCAATTTAACAGGGCCTGGAAGTGCTACTCAGAGGAAGGGCTGACATCTCCTAGCACCCCCAGGTTCTGCAGGAATACTCTTTCCATCTGTCCGTCATTGCCAAATGCAGATACTGCCATCAGCTTCCTTCTGCAAAGTGCCTAAAAAGGACTTAAACAAAAGGCAAGGAGTGACCCATGTTGCAGACAGGCTTGTCTCCTATGGTCTGCAGCTTCTAAACATCTGGAGTCCACAGCAGCTTTACTAGCTAAATAGAGACAAGAAAGGGCTTTAAACAGAGAGCACGACTGGACGTGGATTTCTCATGCAGCTTTACTCTTCATAAAAAATGAGAAACTTTCACTGACAAAAGTAGGCTGAAAATGTATTAAATTATATTTCACTTAATTCTGTATTCAAGGCCAAACTGCAACAGTACCACTGCCAATTGCCTTCACAGCAACAGCTGCTGATCTTCATCCAGAGACTCTTGTATTGATCTCTTCTATCAGGAAACAAGCCACAGAAAAGCAGACCTCTTTAGCCTCACAGTGCATGGGTTCTGGCTTGAAATCAGGTACTTATACCTCCTTTCTGTCCCCAGCAATGACCATCCTACTGCTTCTGCCAAAGCGTTCTTATATTCTCAGGTGAGCATGCACATGCCCTAGGCCACTACTTCCAACAGAAATTATAGCGATTCAGTGAACAGCCACTACACTAAATTCAGTGCTAACAGCAGCAACCACTTCTTTGTACTCACGGATGAAACATGCAGACAGCAACATCTGCAAAGCTGCTTTCCCATAGCACGCCTCAACACCCAGGAAGGGTCTGAAACATTTCATAGTGTTTTCTTTACTTCATTATTGACCAGGTGCATGGGGATTTAGCTCCTAGCGTCAAGGTATCTCATTGTGTTCACTACTTGGCACATTTGATCTGTTTAAGAATCTTCTATACTAACTTTTATTTTTTTCTTCTTGATGTTGTTTGCAAAACTCAAACTCTCACAGTGACACTGAAGAGGGCTGGTGAACAGCTACAACTTCACAAATGCACAAGCACAAGACCACTAACCCAGAGGTAAGGGTCCAGGCACGCTGCATCTCAGCTTCTATCTCCTGGTCTACAGGACTGCAGACGGAAACCTCAACATGAATACCTGCAGTGTCAGGCACATCAGACCTTGGGATGCTCTTAATTTTCAGCAAACCTGTGGGGAAATAATTCTCAGTTTTGTCCCAGAGAAAAGCACATTAGCATTCTGCACTATGGGGAAAGAGCTCCTGCTCAGATATCAAACAGAGCAGCCACCACAGCCAACAGCCAGAAGATGCTCAGGGCTCAACCTAAATGGAGTTTTTTGGACAGAAAGGAGGAGGGAAGGAGCAAGGGGTTCGTAACACATTTTTTCTCTCAAACAAACATGCATGCCTTTAGTATCAGCCCAGCTTCAAAGCAGGCTAAGTCAGGCATTTGCCAAAGTCTATCAGAGCAAAAACACAGCAATTATTAAAAATAAGGAAGGGTGGAGAAGAGTTCTGGCTCCCTGAAGCCAAGGCCAGAACGAATGCTGTCTGCAGTAGGAATGCAGCATCTGCCAGGGAGCAAAACCAGGGCTGCTAATGCTGCACACTACACTGCTCGTTGTTTGAAATGCCTTCACCCCAAGCCTTTTGTTTCCCAAACAGCCCCCATGGCAGCTCTCACCTTGCAGAGCAGCACAGCCATCAGAAACACAGGAGTCATTGACAACAGCGTGGATTGCTGAGCCCCACTAGGCTGTGTGAAAAATCCTTCCCTAAGAGAATGAAGCCCTGCCCCACAAACTTCCAGAGGAACGCTCATACTCAGCCAGCAACACACTTCCATGCTTCAGAGCAGATGAGGAACAATTTGTGGCACTGGCTGAGCTGTGTTTTGAAGAAGCTGAAGTGCTTGAACAGGTTGGTCCTGAAGGGAGAACCCTAGCCTCAGACAGAACTGAAACCCTGGCAGCAGGAGGGCATGACGACTTGGTTCCTGTTGCAAATAACAGGCTGAGAGCTGCTCTGAACCAGGTTCTCCAGAGCCAGAAGTGAGCACAAAACCATGTCAAGCAATGATTTACCAGTCACCTCCAGTTCTAGGGCTCTTCCAAAATTAGACCATAGGAGATTAATGCTTTTTCCTGGTAGATGACTCATTGTGCAATTTCACTCTGAACTGTTTAATCAGCTTTGAAGTCTTAAGAAGGAGTTTTCTTCAAAGGCATGCTTTGAAGTAGATCACTCTTTGAGTACTAGTGCAGCTGCACCTCACTGCTGCACAAATCAGGAGGTATCCATGAGCACACATGGAGGAACATGTCACAGACCTGAGATACCAAGGAGCTGTGAGAGGTACTCAAGCTGTTTCATGTCACAAAAGGTGGAGACAAAACAGATAAATCCTACAGTCTGTTACTGGCTATCGATGAACATATATGCAAAGTCACTTTCCAGCACTGAAATGAACGACGCTGCTTAAAAATAAGCTCTTGCTCCCTATGATCAGATGCCTTTTTCTTTCATTAAAAGAATTCCTGCTAATCGTAAGTGCAGAGCTAACTGCTAAAATGTTCAGAACATGCCAGTTCTGGTAGGGTTGCATTGTAAATGCTGCCTTTACCGGATTGCAGCGCTAGGACACAAAGTCCCTCCACACAGAGACAAGATTACAATCGTTTTCGAAGACAGCATGTCCTTTATTACATTGGCTCACTGCCACCCAACTACAAGTGTTTTGCTAAAAATAATCCAGGTTTGTTTTCCTTTCAGCTTCAGGCTCCTTACAATGCTATGGTAGGGTTAGAGATGGTAAAGTGCACTACGGTCCCCATTCTTTTCAAGTGCCGCTGCCCACTGTGCCTGTCCCCCATCCCAACAGCCACACCACAGCAAGAGGAAAGGAACCCACAAGATACCTTGAGGCTTGATGGACAGCCAGATGTGGCCAATGGACATGGCAAACCTGCACTCGGCACTGGCTCAGGCTGGCAGGTGCCTGGGCTTGGGCGAACGGGAGGCTTCCTCATCTGCATGGCTTTGACTTTAATGGAGGTATGCCAACAAATGCAGAGTCGCTGACAGCTTCATATAGAATGCTTTGTGCAGTGAACTGATCAGCTGCTCCATGTTCCTCCTCACACGTTTGTTTTTTTTGTTGTTTTGTTTTGTTTTTTTTGTCTTTGTTAGCTCCTGGATATTTGTTTTGTTTGTTTTGCTTTCGGAGGAGGCTGGGAACTGAAGAGGCGAAGAGTCAGCAGCCCTTTTTGCCTAAAACAACAGTTTATTTAGGAGCTGGAGGCACTTTCACAAAGTCTCACTGAACTTGTATCACCAGTATTATGTTAACCAGAGCAGGGCAAACCCGCATTGTGCGATGAGAGCCTCACCACGGGATACCGAAGTACCTACCAGCAGGGGACGCTAGGGTGACAAGTGGCTTAACATTTCTAACGTGACAAAGGGACAAATCCCTAGCTGCCAAAACACTGACACCAGCTTCAGAAGAGCCCCAGAGAGGGGCTAAGAACCAGCAGTGTGCCCAACTGGCCAAGAAGGCCAAGGGCATCCTGGCTCGTATCAGAAATAGTGCAGCCAGCAGGAGCAGGGAGGTGATCGTCCGCCTGTACTCAGCTCTAGTGAGGCCAAATCTTGAGTACTGTGTTCATTGTTGTATCCCTCACTGCAAGAAAGACATCAAGACCCTGGAGCATGTTCACAGAAAGGCAATGAAGCTGTGAGGAGTCTGGAGCATAAGTCTTATATGGGTACCAGCTAAGGGAGCTGGGATTGTTAGTCCGGAGGAGGCTAAGAAGAAACCCTACCACTCTCCAAACTTCCTGAAAGGAGATTGTGGTGAGGTGGGGGTAAGGTAACAGCGATAGAACCTGTAGTTGCACCCAGGGAGGTTCAGGTTGGATATAAGGAAAAACTACTCCAAAAGAGTGGTGAGACAGTGGCACAGGCTGCCCACAGGGGTTGGTGGAGTCACCGTCCCTGGAGGTGCTCAAGAACTGTGTGGATGTGGCACTGAGGGATGTGGTTGGTAGGCACAGTGGAGATGCGCTAACAGTTGGAATTACTTGGTGATCTTAGAGCTATTTTCCAACCTTAATGATTCTATGATTCTATTATACCAAAGAAACCTATCCCTGCAGGTTGTGCCACATTGTCTTTATCTGGACTTAGTGTGCCTGTGCCAGGCTGTTGCACTTCCTCACATCTCAGTAACCGATGGATTCAGCCAGCCATGCACAGAAAATGCACTCCAGTATGTGTGTACTTGATGTCTGGCTGCAGATGCATTTGATACATTCACTATCCTGTAACAACAGGGAGCAACACTTCTCAGAAAAATTCTCCTTATTTCAGGCATTCTTGCACTTTGAGAAAAAAAATAATGAGCGTAACACATTCTCTGCACCTTTGAAAAGGCATCTGAGAAAGACAACAGCTTGGATGCACTCTCCAGCAGGCTCGAGAGTGAGTTCTGCTTCCTTCAGTCCCTTCAACCCTTTCCAAAGAACAACTCCTTCCACCACAGAGTTGCATCATCCTATCTTTACAAAAAAGATGAGCTCATTTCCTAATTCCTGAAACTGCAACTGCTGTGATTTGAGAAGTAGCTTCAATTTTCTAAACGGGCATTTTCAAGAGAGAACAGGTGGAAAAAGGCAGCTATGAAAATCCCCACTTCTGTGAGGTGCTGCCAGCAGCTGGCACAGCAAGAAGCATGACTTACCCATTCATCACAGCAGAGCCAGCTCATAAGCAAGCACACAACCAAAAAGATATCAGCTTCAGAGGAAGTTGCAACTGCTACACCACTTAAACACACTTCCAGACAAGGAAGAAACCAAACCAAGCATTAGACTGCAATATGCATTTAAGCATCCAGTGTTCATCTGGACCAGCTCTTATTCACTGCATCCTTCTCCACAGGTCCAAAGCAGCGAATAAAGAGTAGTGGTATTTGCTGACAGCCCCAGCCCTCCTAGGTCCTCAATGTCACTGTGATGTCACACGAAGGCCAAAACAGAGCCACTTTGCAACATAGGGATCTTGGGCAGATTTCATGCTAAATGAAAACACACAGTCAAGTCATAAGGTGAGTATTCAAAGGGGAAAAGTCCTACCAGGCTGCAGCTGGAGAGGCTAATAAAATGAATGAAGAAAGTTTATCCATTAAGTATGCAAGTCCTGCATCCCACATTTACACTGAAAATCAAATATAAGCTACCACTGGAAAAATAAAAACAAAGTGTAAACTGAAAGCCAGAAGTGCAAATAGCATTCAGAATACTGATAAGATGGGAGAGCAGATTCAAAACTGACTTTATCTATCAACAAAGTTTACTAAGGAGGAGTAAGTAGATCACCAGTAAGGAAAGCACTGGAAATGATCCATATGCAGAAGAAAGAAAACAGCTGGGAAGTACTAGGAGAATTTGAGAGGTCCAATCTGTTAAGAATAACCTGACAATCACTGGGAACCACAATCAGCATTCTTCTGCCTCTGTTCCAAAAACCAGCAGATTGCTTTAGGGAGTTTGTTTCCCACCACCACCCCCTGAATTACAAAAGAATGCATATGAGACTAAAATTGTGTTTGCATTGCTAGAGAGAAAACAAAACAAAAGACAAAAAAAAACAAAAAAAAAACAAAAAACAAAAAACAAAGAACGTGCAAAAATTCCTGAGCAGCAGCAATTCTTTGAAGATGATGGCAGGTGGCAAATACTTAATCAGTATTTGGAGCCGCTATAGACATTTTTTTCTGTTCTCTCCTTGGATTTGGAAAAATGTTGGGCTATGTCCTACCAAGAGACCACACCTTCCAAGACAATTTAGGAAGATAAATGCCAGAAGTTGGATCTTCTCCTTTTTTGTTCTAAAAGTAGTACACAAGAGAAGAGGGAATGTAAAGTCTGCTACAAAGACTGCAGAAAAAAGATTAAAACAAGTTCTCAGTGTAAAGTCAGAAAACAGAGAAGAAATACAGTGATCATCGTAGAGAGAACTGCTTGCTTTGAGACATAGCACAGTTCAGTTGCTTACTGCATACATAGCAAAGACACCTGAGGGAAAAGTGAGTTATAGCTTATTGCTTTAGAAATATGTAACCTTTCTCCAACTCTGATTCAGTATGAATGATTATACCTATTTTGGGCCACACAAACTCAGGCTCAGTGTCTGGGTAGAATCTTGAAAATACTCTTCTTTATTGCCTCTGAGAAAGAATAAATCCCAGGCACTGAGCCTGGGCCCCTCTTCCTTCTCAGCACAACGCAGACACAATGCGGGAGCACTGCCCTACCCTGGCACGCAGGTGCAGCTGCAGGGATAGCTCATAGGTAAGAGGACCAGATGCCACCCAAATATAACGTTATTGCCACACTGCATGCTGTGCCGTAATGTTCTAATAAGATGAAGGCTATTTCCAGGTCCAGAACCTCACACAACTCTCCCTTCTCCCAGTTCAGCCCAGCCAGCTGGGGAGACTTAAGCCTATCTCAAGAGCAGAAATTTGCTTTTCCCCATTGAAACATCTCATAAACAATTAAGAAAGAGATTAAACCCCACAATAATGACGGGAGATGGAGTAATTCCCAAAAGAACATAAATTGCACACGCATCTTCCTTGAGGTTCCCATTCTCCCCACATCTGAGCCAGATGCAAAGGGCGAAGAAGCTCCGCTGAGAAAGGACTGCTTCTGCAAGGGACTGCACGGCTTCCCCTGGCCAGCTGCAGCCTAGGGCAGCACCACGGGCCCCTGCCAGGGGAGCACGCTCAGCCCTGCACAGCTTGCGCAAACACTTACTGCATTCAGCTGGTAGGGATGAAGTATCCGGACGCAGAGGAGCGCATAGGAACTAGCAGCCCGCAAGCCTTTAATCTCTCTCTCTTTTTTTTTTTTTTTTTCCTTTTTTCAGTTCTGAAGGCATGTGACTGGCCTTCACATACCAGGGCTGACCCCTCCCAGAGCCAGTGATTTCCTAAGAGCTGGGAAGGATGTTATCCTCCCGCTCGCTCAGCAGAACACGGAGTCACAGCGGGCTGTGCGTTACAGCCTCACGCCACCTAGGGTCCGCGTGCCATTAGTGCCCGCGATCTTCCCCGAGAGCCGCTCGGGAACCGCGGGCCGGCCCCGCTCCCAGGCAGCACGGCCGCCAGGAGCCCCTTTTTGCAGCAGGGACGCCGCGTGCCATTTCCAGGCGTAAAGCTCTCTGCTTCCGTACGCACCCCCTCCTCCCATACAGAACCGAGAACTGTCAGTGACTTACAACCTGCTCCCTCACTAACTAATGCAGGTACTGGGAAGCGTACTCCGCCTACACGCTTTCCCACACGCTCTATATGTCATGGTAATATCCGCGCGCAGGGAGCTGCTGCGTTTTCGCTTTCGGTTTTTGTTTCCCTCAGCTGGAAGCGCGGCTTCGGCCGAAAAGGAGAGGCGGGCAAAGCAGCGCGATGTCAGCCCGCCCCCCCTTGGGAATCCCCGCCCACCTCTCGCTCGCCTCGCAGCCGGCCGCAGGGCGCGGGGACTCCCGGCGGCTCCGCGCCGCACTGCAGGCGGGCACCGGCCGGGATGAGGCAGCCACCTGCCCACCCGGTGCAATTTGGGGCGCTGCGCTCTGCACAACCACGCTCTATCAGCCTGTTCGTGTAGGAGAGGTGCTCCATCCCTTGGGTCATTTTTGTGGCCCTCCTCTGGATGTGCTAAAACAACAACAGGTCCACGTCTCTCCTGTACTGCGGACTGCACATCCGGATGCAGTACTCCGGGTGAGGTCGCACCATACAGGATCAGCTCCCTCACCCTGCCAGCCACACTTCTTTTGATGTAGCCCAGGTTACAGATGGCTTTCCGGGCTGTGAAGGGACACTGCTGGCTCACATCAAGCTGCCACCCACCAGTAAGCCCAAGCCCTTTCTGGCAGGGCTGTGCTCTATCCTTACATCCTGCAGCTTGTACTCATAGCGGGTGCTACCACAACCCTGACCTTGCACTTGCATTTGTTGAACATCATGAGGTTGCTTCAGGCAATTCAATCACACATGCAGTCCCTTAGCAGTAATGTCTGTTTGCTTGTCAGCTGTGTCTGGTTCACCTGAGCATTACAGTGATGATCCACCTTGATCCTCACCTAAATAAACCCTATGCAACCCTCAGCACTCAAACTCCACTCCTCAACAGCATGCTGCAACACCACAGCTCTTCGGTGGCTTCAATACTACAGCACATATGCTGTATATAGCCATCTGTGCCCTGGTATAATACAACACAATTTTTGACCATCATAGTGGAGGGCAGTTAATTAGGCTATTGTCTGGAGAATTACCCATTTGGACACATCTGTGGCTGGCTGCTCTGCTGCAGCTACACTCTTTTATCCATACCCACCAAAAGACAGCAAGCTCTCAGACTTTGTACCTAACAGAGTCATGCAGATGGCAACAGCAGCTTAATCAAAAACACACTTCTGTGAAAATGTTTGTTTTTTTAGTAAGGAGAGAAGCTCTTTAAAAAGCTTCTGATAGTATTTCTCTATCTCTGAAAATTTAAACTCAAATGAACTTAATTCCTAATGAAATCCACACTAGGTGGGCAACCGGCATGTTTCCAAGCTCTGCCTGAGCTCACTTCATCCTCATGACAACTGCTGTCTTGACAAGCCAGCGTGAACCTTACCTGAGGACACTTTTAAGCACGAGGGTCACCTAAGGCAGCAATGATGGGGTAAGAGAGTGCGCACACTGCTTGTCTTCCACTATTCCAGTCTTACAGCAATCACAGGTTTCAGTGGAAGGAGCTGCAAGTGTCAGGACTTACCTCAGTTTCTAATTCTAAGCTCTTTATGAAGCTGACAAAACCACCTCTGCTCAATGAATAATTTACACTTGCACAAAAGGTCTAAACATATAAAAGACCTTCTGAGACAAATGCCTGGGAAAGCTCAGACTACAATCCCATCTAAGGGAATAGTCTAAGGGCTACGAACATAATGTCCTGTCTGTGGAAGAAAGAGACTCAAGGCACCTTTGTCACTTGCAAGATCTCTCCCCCTCCACTGCTTTTGGCAGCACCCTTGTGCTGTGACTCGTCCATCTCCCCATCTCTCTTTAACAATACCTTATGAGGAAAGTTTCTCATGATGCGAGTTTCTATAAATGTACAGAATTTTCTGATTACTTAGCCCAGTGTTTGCTTCTCTCGTAATTCTTTTCTTAATTGTCTCTCCCTTTGCCTTAATCTTCAAAGTTTTTGCAACAATCCTTTCTCAGTCAGTTTCTAGTGCACTAGTTAAGAAAATCAGCCAACCAGTGCAGTTAACTAGGACAAAGTGGGAGCCAAGCCTCATCTCAACAGAAGTAACCTGGAAAAACTCTTGCTGATCTCAAGAGAGGAAAAGAGAGAGACACCTTTAGCATTCAGATCATGAGTTTGTTTGGACAACTCATCAGCGTGCACAGGATTTTACTTTTCCTAAAATTGCTGCTGGCAAATTCAGGAGTAAGTGAAAACGAGAACATTCATCTGTATTGGGTCGCTAACTTCTCTGTGACAGATCCCAGAGATGCTACAATACAACTCATCCTTTTTCTTGTTGCAGGTATCACAAAGAAACCTACAAAAATTTGCCCATCTGTACTTCCTAACAAACAGTGGTTTGGATGGCTCTTTTCTCTTCTGCAGCTCACTCTATTACACTGGAAATCAGCTACTGTACGAAGCATGCAGGGTGCAGAATCATAATTACACTCTGATACGGTCTGCTGAAGTACACAGGGATTAAGAAAAATTAAGCACAAACACAGAAAGCCCTCCACTATTTTTACCTTCCCAAATGAGGAACTTCTGTGACATCTCCTCTGAAGAGTGTTTCGCTTACACTCCTTAAGCCATTAGCGATCCCTTCACAGCAGCTCTTCGCTTCCCCATCAGAGGGAAGATGAAAGACATCCATCTGTCCTGAGGCTGAAGTCCGCTCCAAAAACTGACTGCCCTCCTTCATACGCTGCTGGATCATTGGAGTAAGTGGCATCTCAAAACTGAAGTAGCTGTCAGGCTCCGAGTATAATGTCTCCAAAGACTCTGCGCTATAGTACAAAGAGGCATTGTCTAGGATGTTTTCAAACTGCGAGCTGTACAGATCAGTGGAGACGTCAGATTGCCTGTGTCCAAGGACATCTTCATATCCTCCCATGGCTGCTTCTCCCTCCTCCATGATCCTAGGAATGAATCACAAACAGCTTGTTTCAGTTGGACCACTGAGAAGACCTCCTCATTTCTCACCTCTGAGAAAAGAAAGGTCTGTGCTTTGTACAGGAGAGCATTCAGTGGACAACACATTAGCTTCTATCCTCATGCTGCCTCCACTTCCAACAGTACTATCTCCCTCTCTGCTTTGTTATAGTCTGGGGGATGTGAAAGGATACAATCTGCTGGGCAAGAGGCAGGAGGGGAAGCACTATGTACAGCCTAATGTAAGGTAATATCAGTTTCTCCACTCACAAATTCACAAGCTCTCCACTAGTACCACTCCCACTGGCCATGCTGGAGGCTGCACACGCCAGAGCCACAAGCCCAGGTGGGCACTCTGTGGGCCTGGAGGAAACCTCTCAAAACTGTGAAGCAAGCAAGATCCTGGGCTGAATCCTGCGAGACCACAGCTCACACAGCATCAGGTAGGCAGAGTGCACTCTTTTTTTTTTTCAAGCTTTCCCCCATTTGAGACAATCCAGCAGTTTTTGACACGCCTCATGATGAGACTTGCGTGCCCTCACAAGGCAGTAAGGGTCTGAGACCTAGGGGCAGATTTCAAGTGTTCACAGTACTCATCTGCCATCGGGGCTGAAACTAGACTGGCTCTAGCACTAACCAGAGCAAAGTGCTCAGGGACTCAAAGGGACGCATACTGGCTGGTTCACAGCCACCGGGGTACCTGTCATTCCATCACAGACACAGTCAGTAAGGAAGAGCAAGCAAATCAGGACACTCTTACAAAGAATGGCCCACACCACTCTTCCATGTGCTTGGCTCAAAACCAAAACATCTAGCAGGGTGCATGTGGGCAGACCTATGCAGTGCCTAAATTTAATGATATACCAACCCTGAATGCTACTTATACATGCCATAGTTTCTTCATCACACCATCATTACCAGATTGCAAGAGACACTTCCACACTTCCAAATCTGAGCCTCATTTCCAACTCCAGGATTGTGATGTGGACTGGACTCAGCTCAACTTCTGGTACTGCCCATAACTGTACACTAAACATTACTGTTTCCACCATGCTGCAGGCAGAAGACAAATGAAAAGTGCTGCTGATGGCAAACCAGAAGCTCCCAAATGGGCAGACACAAGTCCCATGCTTGCAGGGAGAGACACTCATCCTTTTCTCCCCATACCACTCAGGCACCATCTCACCTGCCATGGTCTCTCGCTAGCACAGTGGTCTCCTCCTTGCTGCAGTTCTTCTTGTCCTTCACAAAAGCTTCATCCTCCCCACTTTCATCAAGCAGTGCCAGAGGAGCAGCTCCACGGGCAGCTTCCACCCTGGGCTCTTCCCAGACCTCACTCTCAGCACTGTCCGGCAAGGTGACCAAGCTGGGGGCAATCATCAGTGGCACAGAGTGGCTTGGTGTTTTGGGGAACGCTTTTCTCTCCACAGATGTGGTCTCCAGCAGCGAATGCTTCTTTCTGCTCTGGTCCTCTACTTTTTGCAACCATAAAATCTCCACCCCTTGAAATTCAACATGTTTGCTCACAGCTGCCTCTTTAGAGAGTCTCCTCTCAGGACCCATTTGCATTCTGCCTTGACTATACGCTGAAAACTCTTCAGATTGCTCCCACCCCTCCATTCTGCTGGCTGCTTCCAGGTTTGTCACAGATGGTCTATGACAACTTGTCTTCTCTGCTGTGTGGACCTCCTCAGCTTTATTACTGGTGGCTTGCAAGGACTCGGACTGCTTTTCACCAGTCCATATTGCAGCCAGATCTTCTTCTATGATCAAATGCATTTTTTCCTCAGCTGTTCGCTCAGATGGAAGAGGCATGTCTGAGGGTTTTCCTTGGCCTGCTGCAACTGGTTCTCTGGCTGTCTGCACATTTTGGCAGCCAGGAACAGTCTTTTCTTCCATGTGCATCTCTGAATCAAGAGAAGTATTTGCTCTCTGTTGTACCTTTGTTGCTTCTAGCTGTCGAGAAATTTTCATAATCTCTGGCAAGTTACCCACAGGTTGCAAACCTCCTTCTGCAGTGTGCAGCTGTGCTGCCTTAACCTGAGCTCTAGGCTCATCTGCAGAAGCCAGAGACTGGGGAGGAGGCCTGCCAGGTATGTGGTAACGGTCCTGTCCTTCTGGACTGCAAGTCACAGGCTCTGGCTGACTCTTTGATGAAGTCCTCAGTGCATCTCTACTTGCCTCCATAGTGCCATACTCTGGAAATTCATTGATGATGGTGTGGGGCAGCAAAGTATTACTTCCATGGCCACTACCTGCAAAAAAAGAAAATAGAGTATGGATTTACTTACCGTACACATAAGCAAAAAAGCCTAAACTCCCCTCCCAGCCTTTTCATAACAGAGCAACTGCGTTCACTCCTGCAGGGAAAATACCATTCTGTTTAACTCACTTCTGCGTGCTCACACTGCTGTTATCCACAACTGGTCCCTCTTACATAGGAGTTTTTGGGCAGCCCTACTTTGGAAGTGTGTACTGCTGAGGAAGGAATGCCAAAAATGTCTGCTACACTTCGGAAAGGGTCCCAGTGGCCCATGAATATCTAAGGCCATGTGCCAAATGCAAAATTGAAGAAAGCAGACATTCAGAGGTTCAACATCCATCCACAGCATGTGTCATACACATCAGTTTTACTTAAAAATTACTTCTAGGTAATTTTCACTTATTAAGATGAAACACGAAGAAGGTAACCAGCCACACCTCATAGTAAACACTACAAAACCAATTATGTAAATTACATGGTAATTCAACTTTCTGCCAGTACTACCCTCCTGCTTGAACAACTCATGACTCAACTGAAGTCATGTTGCAGAAATGCATGCATACCAAGTAGCTCCCATTTTCTCTTTGAAAAAGTAAATTCACTGCTTCACAAAAAGCCTGCTAGCACTCCCTCCTCATGCTGCTTCTCAAACCAATGTAGTAAACAAAGAGGGAGAGAAAACAAATGGCATTTTCAAAGGAGCCGAGCACCCAGTGGCCCCTATTGTTCTTGGGTAACACAGATCCAGTTGTTCTTAGAGCTGGATGAATCAGCATGGATGGCACACTGACGCCTATCTGGCCACCTGATACCACAGTCCAAGGAGGAGACGAGCTTTCAGAAAAAGCAGCTGCAGCTGTGTTTCACTGTAAACTTAAAAGAAAGGCTTGGCCTGAAGTGTAAATTGCTTTAAACCAAACAACGAGGAGACTAGATCCAAAACTACTCTGAAAAACATTACGAGGGAGATCTCTGAAACCAGATATCCACTTGCATTTGGATGCTTCGCCCTGCCTGAGGTGTATCTCCGGGTGCTGTTCTACAAACACATGGCTGCTGCCGCTCCAACCTGGCCACAAGCCACTGCTGAGTAGAAACTCATGTATCTGTTTAATGATAGGCTGAGTTCAAGGTAAGAGGGAGGATAATTTAATGTGAGTTCAGCATCACACAACTGTGGCTATGTATCTGCCAGTGGTAGATACATCCATAAGACAAGAAGAAGCAGCCCATACCTGGCAGCTAACAAGACAGTAGCTCTAACCACAGGGTTAATATTGCGCATGAGGTGAGCATACACTGGATCAAACTGACAGACTCAGACTGTGCCAAGACACAGTTTCTTTCCCTGTAGGTTCTCTGGTATCTATCTCTGCATTCTTGATTTATTCGCTCCAGAACAAAACTTCAGTGGTCAGATTTCATCAAGATGACTCGGCTGCCACTGAGGACAGTGTCTGGGCCAAGTAAGGATCTCCTCTGCTACAAGATTCATGCAGCCTCAGACCAAACAGTAGGATCCCACATGGCTGTGAAGTGCAGAGCTTTGTCCACACCACACTGCTAGTCTGGCTCCATCACAGGGTTTTCAGCTCACAGATGGGCATGCACTGGAGGAGTTACAAGATAGTGATTGTCTCCTGCCCAGATGTAGTGCCTTTTCTGGGAGCTCCAGATAAACAGCACCCACTGCACACAATTTCAGCTGCACAGTCACACAGGGGATGCATTCCCTGTGTGTTTTATGGCACCGGCACCAGGTCACCATTTGGACACGCTTCTGCGAGGACAAGACTCATGAACAAGAACAGTGCTGTGTGGTTGCAGAGCTTTCACACCTGCACCAGCACTAGCTCAACGTCAAGCCAGCAAAAGGCTCCCCACAGTTGAAATGAGCCCGGAGCATCCCCCCCCCAGACCTCCATGAAGCTGAGATGCAGCCAATGCGTGTTGAAGGCCAATCTCCCACAAGGCCTCACATACAGTTCATGCCAAGCGGCCAGACTCGTCTCTGCTAATTGTTATCTTAGCTTCTGAACCGAGCTGAGGGAAACAGAAGTGGCCTTATTTCTAGCACTGAATGCTGAACGCATTGCTGCATGCCTCTTCCATCGCTGGTGGCCGCTGCACACAGCAGAAAACAGTCCCAAGAAAGTTTCTGGTTTGCTTCTCCTCCAAAATGTTTTCCATAAGCTACTCCCAACCAAACATTACCCTCCAGCAAGCTCAGTATACTCAGGAAAAGCCAGGCACGTAGAACAGGCAGGTGTGTATGCCGGCACATAGAGACAAACGGGGAAGGAGCACAGCACACCTCTCTGATGAACACGCAAGCTGCAAGTGTTTCATGTGGGCAAGAGAGAAGCAATTCCACAGTATAAAATTAAGGCATTTTCTACACTGATGTCTACAGCAGCAAAGCTCTGGCAGGACTTCTGCAGTTGCAGTATGACCACAAACAAATGGGATTCTTGCTTTCACAGCATCCTGGAGAAACATTATCTCACTCAGAGATGAATGGAAAAAGTTCATATGCGGCATCAAAGCAACAGCCTGTCCCCACTGCATCAGGTAGAGCCACACACAGCACTGCTGCAGTCTCTGCTCCATGTAGACACCAGCATCACCTGCACCTGCGAGAGGCAAAACCCTTCCCACTGCTCAGCACATCTCTTCAGGTGCAAGTGTCTGGAGCAGGCTGAGCTCTTTAAGGGAAACTCCTCCCTTATTCCCATCCACCACCACAGCATCATGTCTTGCCGCAGCTACTGGAATATCCTGTCTAACCCCATCCCCCAATATGACTGCATTACAAACAAGGCTAGAAAAGCAACAACAAAATTTAAGGACCGCACTGAAGATGAGCAGGGAAAAAAAACACCCACCACCAAACAAACAATGAAAGGACACACATTCTCAGGTAACACCAATTTCTACTTTGCATTGAAAGCAGCTTCTTTCAACAAAGCAAAATTACAATGAGAGAAAAGGCTAAAATAGCATGGGGATGAGTGGCTAGAAAACGGAGACCGGGCAAATATAATCTAACAGCAACTGGCAGCCTTTCTGATGACTAGAGACTGAAAGAATTCATGACTTACATCAGGCATAGATATGATATTTCATAGATAAATAACCACTCCAATTCAATCAAGCTTGTCTACAGCATAATAGAAGGAAATTCTAGGAAGAAAAATACAAGTTACAAGCATAGACAGGCATTCTGTTCACAGGTACATTTTACAAAAAGAATGGTGTGAGTGTCTCTCTCTATACAGAATTTATATATATATATATATATATAAGCTAGGAAGAGAAATCAGATATATTTGCTTGAACAGTCTCCTTACTCACAGAGATTACTGTAGCTCCAGCAGTTACCCATTGGTCAAAGAAATAAAATGCACAGATCATCAGTTTATCTATAGCGATACCAGCTTATTCAATTGCTGCTGTTCTAGTCAACTGGAATCAAAATAGTTTCAAATTTCCTGGCAGCTGCTGCCCTGCACTGCACACAATGATGTAAATGGAAGCTTTCTGAGTATTATGAAACTGATGGGGGAACTGCAGTCTCATTCAGTCTATCGCCGGAGCTAAGGAGTCCACCTTGGCAGCTTGCAGGGGGAAAAAGATCTCTTCTAGTGAAGGCTGCCTGACTATCTGCCAGGGAGATGTTTGTGCTTAACTGTCGCTTGCTCTAGTAGTGTTCACTGAGGAATAAAGGGGCAGAATGGTGATCCTGAGAGTGTTGTTTTAGAGCAGAAGGTGCCTGACAGCATTTCAGGATTACTGAGCTGAAGGTTTCACACAACAGTGCAGTCATCTTGCATCCTATTTCTCTGCAGCTCTCAGCACTGATCACTAGCAACGCGTGGGTGAAGCTGCATGCAGAATCACATAAGTGACCTCTTTTTGTTGCAGACATTTGCCGCCTTTCTTTGTAAAAGCCAAATCAGGGCAGTATAAACAATGTGTATATTACAAGGAAATGATCTCTGGGTGACAAAGTTGAATGAACAGATCACAGCCATTGCAGCACTATCACTGTTTGTACCCATACTGAGCGGGTGGAGGACACATGCAGATTGCCTACTGCATCCTGCACTTCATTAGTACCTAGAACTATCCAGATCTACACGGCAGCACCTGCAGACTGAGCTGGAGCAGCCCCTGCCTGTGGGCAAGTAGGGATGCTTCTCCATCGCTGTCAGCAGCTCTTTTTCCAAATGATGTCATTCTCCATGCCCTGATAGTCCTCTGCTAGCCAAAGCCAAGGGATTTACATAATGTGAGCACTGAGCTTTTCTGATCAGATTGCAGGCATCCACATACCAGGCAGCCTGTAGCCGCTCTGGGCTTTTGGACATACATGTGCTTACCCAGGTAAAGCTGAAGCCAGGCCTCCACCTGCCCAGCAGCACAGTGCAAAACACAGCACGGTGGAAATATGGAAGCTGACTGAAGCAGAGAGAGGAATAGGACCTATAAAATAGGCGCAGGTTAAACGCCACTGCTTTCTCCACACTCACTTTAGCAAACACCCAGGAATGTGGAGGGGAACCAGAAGGGCCTAAGCAAAAGAAGCAATCATGCTGCCTGGGATCCCTCACCCCAAAGAAAAGAGGATCAGGGAGAGTTACTGACAAGCCCCAGAAACACAGACCCCGTGGTGGCCAACAGCCCAAACTGATTCCACAGTTGAACTGACCACCACAAGGCAGGACTCCATCCACCAAGTTACCCCATGCTGCTCTGGAAGCACCTGGCCCACAGAACATTAGAAGACCTTACCAGAGAAGTATTGCACTGTGTAGTTCTCTGTTCCCTAAATTCTAGTTTTGGCCACAAGAGGCTGCAGGAGGTGAACCTTCAGTCTGCTATGGGATAGCTGCTCACTCATCAGATACAGAAAGCAAGAGCCTCTCCAGCTGCAAGCAGTGCTCCAGCTCCTGCAGCTTGCCATGTGGCACAAGTCATCACACTTGTGAAAAGGAGACCAAGAAGGGCTTCCAGGCTGCACACTGAAATACTGTCCATTAAGAAAGCAATGACCAGAACAGCATGTTATTAATTTCTTTCACAGATCTTATTGTTTTTTTCCCCAGCAGTAAATGGGGTTTGAAAGTTTCTGGTATAACTCAAACTGCACTGAACTACAAGTTCTCCACTGGGCACCTCGTTGTTCCCCAGGCTGCAGGAAGGATGTGGCACCTTGCCACAGCAGACTGCAGGCCCACACTGAGCTCAGAACAGGACCCAGTCCAAAACTAACACACAGCACGTGCTGGGAGAGCTTAGTGGGAGGGATTATACGCTACAAATTGCTGCATGGGCTGCAGATGGTCAATGAGATAGCTCAGTCCCCAGAGTTATTACCCTGGAAAGCAAAAGTGTAGAGTGAAACAGTTGCTAGCATGAGAGCAAATGGGAGGGAATACAAAGGGAAAAACTGAGCTTCTATTGTGACATGGGTAAGTCTAACTAAATACAATGTATTTTTCTTCTTTAATGCTCTACCCCCCACAGCGACTGTAAGAACATCAACTTTGGGGTTTAAAAAGCTGGAAAACATAAACACTGACCCCCAAATTCAAACGGCAAATCCAGAAAGAATCCAAACTTTACTAATTGTCCACTGCAGAAAGGAAGCTCCTAACAGATGATTTTCTAGGTTCAGACAGATGTATTGATATCAATAATTATTTTAAAAACTCCCTAAGAACTTCCAGCTGACAGATCAGTCTTCTGGAGCAGTGACAACCCATAGCTGCTTTGACACTCACAGAGTTTACCAAGGGAGGACTCCCCGTATGCACTTGTATTTAAGTATTTAAAATACTGTGTTTTTAACAAATCTTTTAAAAAGCTGCAAAAAATCCTCGAAACAGAAATACAGAAAAACCTCTCTAGATTTCAAGGTAGCAACGATGTCTTAAAAAAAAAAAAAAAAAAAAAAAAAAAAAAAAAGCAACTCATACAGCTCGTCACAAATATGAGAAACTCTTGATCCTCGCAGCAGCTACTGAGGAAACCAGAAACACCCACAGGAAAGGATGTCTTTTGTTGCATTTTGAGATTCAGGATCAATAAACCAGGCTAAAAGAAGGTATCCTATGCAGTCATCAACACATCCCAGGAGCTGGATATCAACTTACACAGTTAAAATAAAAATAGGGCATGGAAGGACGTATGTGTCTCCCAGCCCTTGCTGCTGAAGGTGTGGTTGGACATTGCATGGGAACTCTTCAGGAACTGGCATCGTGAATGAGATTCCCTTCCTCAGGAAGCTGAGCAGTGTTAAATAAACAACACAGGGTTCCAGAGCAGAAGCTGCTCTGTGTCAGATGGTGAGTAGGAAAAATATTTGTTGTACCATGTCATGCTTTTTCAGTATGATACCACACCAGAACTCCATCTATCCGTGTAATTATAATCTTCTGCATGTTCATTATCAAGATTCCCCGAGGAGCAGGACAACACGCTGCTACTCCTCCAGAAGCCTTTAGAGATGAACCAGGACAACAACCTGTTAGAGGGCTTGTGTCTGTGTGCTGCCTCCCTCATCCACCTCAAAAAGTGATGGGGCTGAGAGGTGCCCAGGGCAAGGACAAGCAACAACGCAGCTGTGCCCCGCTGTGCCCATGTATGACATCACATCAGCCAGAGGAGACCCTCCTTTTGTGCTCATGAGCACGGCTCTATCATGCCAGGAAAACGTTTCTGTTCAGCTGCTGCTGTGCTCTGCCCACACCACATACAATCAGGGTGCCTGAAGGAGACCAGCCAGCACCAAGGGCAGCTGGCAACACCAGCCCCCAACTATCATGCACAGCCAGCAAAAGAGGAGGTAATTACTGCTTCCATCTGGCATTTCCTAGCCACTGAGTGTTTAATTCTGTGCTTTTAAAATCAATAAACAAACAGCCCATGTTTTAACTATAATTCCTACTAAACCCCTGCCCTTCAAACAGCTTTGTTCTTTACTGAGTCAAGGATGTGGCAATCTCCTCCCTGCAGTTGTAGGTTATGATAACTTGAACTACTCAGCTTTAAAGTGCAGGTCACAAGACGTGCAATTTCCTCCTGCAGAGCACTGGGCTTCACATAATGTCTCAGTGCCCAGCAGAGACAGCAAACATCAGGGACAGCCACAGGAAAAAGTACTAATGCACACTACCATTTAAAAACTCTTGCCAGTCTTCAGCATGTCACAAACAATGGTAGGACCCTAGAAACAACAGTAAGTTAGCTTACAGATTCAAGTGCACATAACACTGAATTTCCACTGAGTGTGTGAGCACCACATTTTAGCTTTCCAGATTTCAGTCTTAAAGTGTATCCCTGCTAAATGTTGTGGAGTGGACCTCAAACATACAAATGTATCTTCAGGGGCTCTGTCTCTGCAAAATGGACTTAGAAATCTGGCAGCCCTTCAGTCCTCACAGAATGCCCTTTTGCACCTTTTCAGGAAAGAAAAGCTGCAGACGAAAACACCATATTGTGGAGGACAGACTGTCAATGCTGCCTGGAGGTGGAAAGAGTGAGAAAGAAAAAAAATGACAGAGGGTGGGGTATTGAAATGGAAAGTGATGTAGTTAAAATGCTGAGGAAGCCTACAGTTAGCCATCCACACAAGTATGAGAATGGTTCAATATGTCTGACCGAAGGGAAGTTTTGAAAGTTAGGGTCAGGAAGGTGCCATATTTGTGCAGTGCAAGGAGGATGTAGCAGAGATGGACACACATGACTAGAAATGATGAAGACAAAGAAAGCAAGGCAGAAGAGCAAAGAACAACTTACAAAGTTAGTGATATTTATTTTACTGTAAGTTACAGGTATAACTTTCTTAAGGCTGCTTAAATCAGCAATCTAGGACCACAAAAAGGATGTGCAAAGAAACAACGCCATGCTATTCCTTAGCTCTTAAAACAAGTCAAAGAAATCTACAGCAAATGCACTCATCTCCATGATTCACATTCAATACAAATATTGTCACATGGGTTAAGGTATGTATTTCATTCTCTCCTGCGTGTCAGCTCCGGCACTGTTTGACCACTTGCAGAGGTGATTCAGCACACATTGCCAGGAGAAACTATGCTTTTTGTTAGACCTTTTCTTACTAAGTTTTTGCTGGATTAAGCTTGCTAAGAAATCAAAAAAGCAGAAGAGTTAGTATGAGGCAATGCACAGCTGTGTGTGGCTGGAACCATCTCTTTTGGCAGAAGCAAGCTGTTACAATGAGCTCAGTTGCCTCATGACACCTCACTGTACACAAAACAGTGAGTGACAGGCTTTCCAAAAAGCTATTCGTTTCACCAGGAATTCAAAACCAAGCTTTTCCCAGCAGCTGTTGGGAAAGACCAGATTTGCATAGCAACCACAGTACTACTTGTACAGGGCTTTTTTTGTGTGTGTGAAAAAGAAGATTAAGCTTTCTATTACAGAGGAGGACTAACAGCTTCCCCTCCTCGAAGTATCAGAGAAAAGACTTCATGAATTTTACGACGATATTTTCTTGGATTTCTCTCCTCATATGATAGGCATTAGAAACTTCTTGGATTACACGTTTCTTTGTCATTTTGTAGGGTTTCCTACAAAAGAGGGGACACACTTTTTAGTACTGTCATTTTGTCAAGACACTTTTTTTGGCATTTAGATGTATGAAGTGCTAAGTCAGAAAAATCAATACTCTGCAGCCTACCAAGGCCTAAGAGATAGAGCTGTTCAACAGACACCACTGTTTGCATGGCCAGATCCAAGGACGATATGCTTTCAGACCTAAACAACAAGCGCCCTTTATGCTAGCGAAGCTGAGAAGACGTCTTGTGCACTCCCGCCAAGTACAGACTTTAGAAAATATTTTCTTTTGCTGGAGGCAGGAGGCTGAGGCACTGCTGACGAGTATGGTGAGGCAGTGCAGGGGCACGTGGCCACAGAGTCCATGAGCAGGGCTCTGCAGAGTCCATGAGCAGGGCTCTTACTCATGTTCCCTCATCCCGACTGGATGAGACAAGGGTGCTGGGGGCCTGAACCTGCTTCTGTGTGGATACATCTATCCACTTCCCTCCAGGAGGAGGACCAGCAATGGAAGAAAAAGAAAAGCAGCCAAACAGAAGTCACACACTGAAGACAGAGAGCCTGTGTACAGATTATCAGAGATTAGAAAGCTCCCAGATAAAAGCAGACTGAGGGTACTAAAGAGAGAAATGAGAAAGTGTTTGTAATGTGGCAGCTTTATTAGCATGCTCAATTGAATACAGCAATTAAGTATTTCTTCTACATGCATCTAACTGGATTTTTTTCTCCTCTCCTCTGTGAAAATGACCACAAGCTTGTTAACCATGTCTGCTGTCTCCAGAGTGAAACCTATGCAAACAGAAGTGCTTGCTACGCTTTCCCCCAGTCATTCTCCTCTCTTTGTAAAGTGTCTTATCCACACAAGCATTTCACTACCCAATTAAAAAAAATAGATTCTCAACAGCATCCAACAGGGTCTCAGAAATAAGGCTGTTTTTGAGAGAAAGAACAAATTGGGAGGCATAACTAATTAAGCTGTTCAGCAGCTTATGTATTGTGTTCTTGTTTTCTGAGGCCAGCCAAGGCATGGGTGAAATCTCTTTGAATTAGATAAAAGAAAGTTCAGCTTTACTGCTCACAGTGACAAGCTGTTCTCCTGATTAAGTTTAAACAGGAGCGCTGCTCCTGGCCACTATCCCTGTCACTCACTCACTCGAAATCCTACAAGTTCTGACACGTGAAAAGCACAACATCTTTCTTTTAAAAGCAACTATAGAAAGTAGCAAGTTGGTTTGGATATTCAGAATGTTGCCCCCTCTCCACAAATAGAGAGACTTCCAAACATAGCCGCTTCCACTGAAACAGTTTCCATCCCTTGCAGTTCTACCACAGCATATGTAGTATGTATTGAATCAAAGACAGCTGGGCTTTGGTGCACAAGGCCCTGACTTTGTCCTACCGCACACAGTCAGCTCCATACTCATTAATCTGCAGCGAAGAACAAACTAAAGTTCACTGCTTTAAAGAAAACAAGTAGAAGGGGCAGCGCCATCTTTGTGTATCTGTTTTTGTCAAGCATCTTCCAGAAGGAGGAGGAGGCCACATTAGCCTGTGACAGCAAGAAATAGGTCTGGGTAGGCATATTACCACATGGTAGGGAATCTGAGTTTTGGACAGGAGGAATAGCAGCCTCAAGAAGAGCACATATCCTCAACCCAGCTGGGGAAAA
This sequence comes from Chrysolophus pictus, assembly GCA_037305975.1. NCBI lineage: Eukaryota > Metazoa > Chordata > Aves > Galliformes > Phasianidae > Chrysolophus > Chrysolophus pictus. The sequence goes on from CM074614.1 coordinate 13,649,852, forward strand.
TTCACAACAGAAGGCGTATAGCTTAGTAAACTTTTTCACTACCAAGGGACAAACAGAGGATTGCAGATCCCTGTCTGGACAAACACCAGGTCTAGGCGGCTGGAACACAGGGCAAGGAGACTCCTTAAGATCTCATATGGAGTTCAGCTTCTGCCTTTCTGGCAGAAGAAACACCTTATTGCAAAGTAAGGGACCCTTTCTGAGACTGTGTGATATTTAGCACAGTCATTTGTTCTCTAGGCATAATAGTATAGAAAAAGCACTTGTATAGCAGTTTTTGGGTACGATTCACAAATATTAGATGTTAACCACTGTTAAATTATTTGCACATTCTCCACTGCAGCCATTCCCTTTTCATTAATTGTTAACCCCTAATAATAGTTTCTAATTAATAAAGGTACAGAAGGCACTTTAAATACAAGGCAAGAAGCAACACAGCAAAATTATGGTGAAGAACATACATAAGCCCATACTTCTGGCTGATATTTTGCCACTCTGTCTTTTATTGCTAAGTACTCAAATGACTCCGAATGCCTATCATGCTTGCTAATTGTTTTGGCTAGTAACAATAATAGATTCACTTGGATTTATTAGACACAGCATATTTCATTTAATGCCAATCTCCAGAATTGTACTAATGCCTGCTGACAGTACTCTCACATTATCTATTACCAAACAAGAAATGAGGTCACTGTGATTCATGTAATAATGTGATACACATTTTTGTAGGAATTTGTAAAAGTTTTTAAAATTCCTAAATGAGACATCTGCTTGGTTTTGTGTTTCCAACTACTCTGCAATTAGGATTTCCCATGTGGAAGACCTATCTTTAGAAAATCCAGGAGAAACATAATAGTCACTTTCTAAACTTCACTGATGCTTTTTCTTTCTTTCTTTTTTTTTTTTTTTTCCCTGACTAAAATAAGGGAACTCACAGCTTGTTTCTGTGCTGCCCTTCTCCGGTAGGAAGAGAATCATCTTTAATTAAAAGTGACATTCCAGAAAGTTTGCAATTAGAAGGGATCAAGGTGCAAAGAGAACAGCCTAAGGAAATACTTTTGCAAAGACAGCAGGGATTGGTGGTAATTAAAATGAAGCAAAAAAAACCAAACAGATACAGTAACAACTTTTTTTTTTTAATCTCTGCTTGGGTTGGGGAAAGGTAGGATACACCCCTCTGTTTGAAAGAACAGCACAGAAACAAGACTGATCCTTAGGCATAACAGTAGATATTGCATCTGGAGTATAATTACTGAATACAGTGGAGGGAACAGTTCAAGTATACATAGAGTATCTAAATTAAAATCTTATCTACCTCTGGCTGTCAGAACAGCAGCGTGCAGCTCATACAGGGAATTCCTGGAAGGATTGCCAGGCAGAGCTGTGTTTTGGCATGTGGAGTGCAGATGCATAGCTGAGATGACTCCACTGTATAGAAGTGCCAGGCTCCATCCACCACCCCACCACTTGTGTGTGATTGGCACATGAGTCCCCACCATCACGTCGAGGTTGCCCAGGTGAACCAAACAGAAAGGTAGGGGCTTAGGACAGAGAACTGCTGTAATTTGCCATGGCCAAAACACTGGGCTCTTTTGATCTGGCACTTACACTGTGTTCTGGTGAAGGGCAGCATGGCACAGCAAGTGAGTCCTTGTACAGCTATCAGGAGCAGCTTCTGCAAATTCCTTCCCGAGGGTCTTCAGGCTGTTTTTGCACACATTAGGGATAAATAGCACTTACCCACTTCTGAAGGTTTCTCTTCCTCCAAGCCAAACAAAAATTCATATTTGGCCTTGGCAACAGACTGGGCATGAGCTGATATATCATTATCCCACACAAGTGCTTCTGCCTGCAGAGTCAAAATAAACAAAGCTTATTTATCTTCCAGTGGAAAAAAAAAATGGCAGCAGGAACATGAGATCCATTCAGGTGGGTTGTAAAGTAAAGTTTAAAGTACCTGGGCAATAGTATCAGAAACTACAAATTCAACTAAGAATGTTATGAAACTAGAACCCCCATGAAAAACCATAAACAGAACAGGTTGTTTCAGAGGGAAAAGAGGAGAGCAGTGAAAGGGAGGAGCAAGAGCTACAACAGGGAGAGTCAGAAATGGGTAAAAGGATAGTGAGACATGTAAAAAAGGTGGTTAGAAATGTCTGAGGGTCTCTGCCAGGCAGCCTACGCCTGACCTCCACTGTTTACATCAGGACAACAACCCAACCTTTTTTTTTTTTTTTATGATCCCACCACACAAGTTAAACCTGCTTATTTAACCAGGAGGGGGCTCAGAGTGGTCCTCCTGCCTCACAAGAAGGCATCTGAGGGGATGGACAGATCAAGCACCCAGGTGTCACACAGGCTTGCATCCACCTACCACTTCCTACTAATAAGAAGCAATTTGACACAGTAAAGTCCACTTTCTCAGAGGAAAGAAAGGCTGCATGACTAACATTAAAATTAGTGTTCTGAACAGGTGAGAACAAATTAAATCTCCAAGGCACACTCCAGCAATACACTGTACTGCAAACACTGTTTGCAATCAGCACTAAGCTTCTACAAAGCTGGGCAAGACAGAGCCTGTAATTCTTGTTTTTGAGGTGACAGATGAAATAAATCATTAATTCTATACATTCTTCATCAATCTTTGTATTCATATCCTATATCTGAAGCAGACAGTTCTTACAGCATTTCTTCAAGTCATTTCATGGTTCATACTGGCAAAGGACTTCACTTACAAAAATACTCTTAAAAAAAAAAAAAGGCAGATGGAACATTCTGCCCCCCAGGACATTAATAACTTCTATGCACTTCCATCAAATACCTAAGGGTGTCAGCTACGAACAGAAATTCAAAATTTCAAAATAGGAGACACATAATTCACAATAATACATGATCTTTAACAGATGAAATAGATGAAATCACAAATCTATACTTTCCCTTGAGGCCAGCTCTCCAACAGTTGCATTTTCTTCCAAGACCATATTGGTAAATAACCACCTTGCCCCATGCCCTAGAACAGTGCCCAGCTTCCCTGTTTTTTTTTCCCCCAATTACCTCTCCCACCTCTCTGCCTTGAGTCAGTACTGAAGAATTTGGTCCAGCACACATGCTTAATAACTGAGCAGTAGATCATCTGTGACGTTTTCAGATGTATTCATCACTCATTCACTGTTCTAACTATTTACCACTACAACTCTCATAGCTACTCTGATATACTTGCTAACATTAGCCTGCCAAATAATTTGAGAAAAAAACACACACACACACCCCAAAACAGAACAAGGACTTTCTAGCATAAAGTAATAGTATCACGAGCATGATAATACAAGCATGGAAGAAGACTCCACGTCTCTCCTACTTTTCAGGCCAGCGTTCATTTGCAGGATTTGTGGCAGGAAGGACTGGAAAAGGGACAGCTGCATGCAGGAAAAAACTCTTAGTTGGAAATATCGTGGTCAGGAGTAGCTTATGGAGCCAGACAAAGACCTACTGTATCCAGACTGATGCTAAGGGATGCAATGGTTAAATTTCTAGCTGATGACAAATTCCACTCACAGATGAATTAAATGGTAAAATAAAATGGGCAGAATGGTCCAGTTCCTGGGTAGTCAGGAATTTCTGATCTACGCACCTATGCACTACATCATCTCCATCTCTCAGCACTGCTCTTCAGAACTTCACAAACATCTTCTGCTCTGAGCTTCCCTGCCAGCAAACACATTTTTCAAGGGCCTATGTTTGCCTATACCTTATCGTAAAGAGCACTGTGAACAGTTTGGTTCACAATGCTCTCTTCACTATCCAGTAACTAGTAGAAGTGAATGATTTTTCCGTGTACAGGGCAACCTTTCATAGTTAGATACCCGAGCAGGGTATGCAAGACCTTCATCTTGGCACCTGAAAGGGATAACCTAAAGCAGTTCACAGCCTCCAAAACCAGGCTTAACGATAAGGTTATGTTATTTCATCTAAACAAGAGATATTAGAGAAAGAAGAGGGAGAGAATGAGAATGCTGTGAGGTATGAGCTGGTTTTAAGACTATTGCTTTACTGCACTCCTTCCTTAGAGACAACAGAATGAAGAGTTAAAGCAGAAAATCAAGAGAAAAAAATAAGCTCTCCTTTCCTTTCTTCACTCTGTCACTCACCTAAATCTTGCTGAAGTCATAATGCCCCTGAAACCAGGAGCTCAGAGAAGGGCTGGGCAAATGTTCATGGAGCTTTCCAGGCTGCATTAGCAAGGATTAAAAGCAAGCAAGATTGGAAGGGATATAAAACTTCTGCTTAAGCCTTCTCCTTCAGCTCAAGAGCAAAGAAATCTGCATCCAGGTCAGCTCACTTCTTAATTGCTTCCCTCAAAGGGCTTTAACCACCACCTTTGATGCTTTTGGTGATTGTCACTGCCACAGAAGTTGACACTCACTCAAAGCATTAACCCCACTGAATCAGCCCAGCTGTACATACACTTCTCATAAGCCTCAAACCACTGTTTTTCAGCCCAGACTGAGCTCTAGGCAGAAGAGCAGCAAGTCCTTGTCCATTCACTCACCTCTCCAGCAGTACTTTCTGCATATTTGATCATGCTTGATCAAGCCTAATCCTTTGGGTCATGGTTCTCAGTTAGGAGCTCAAGAGGCTGCATTTGTCTCCAGCCCAACAGGCCAGATGCTGTGAGACAGACCACAGTGACTTCACAGAACAGACCTGACAACATAGCACTTAGGAAAAATCAGAATGGGAGGAGTGCATGAGCTCAATCCTTCCGGGAGCATGAGTAAGACAGACAGCAGGAGACCAGTCACATTAAAAATACCTCAGGAGGAAGGGGACTCTCATTAAGGACTGCACCAGGATAGAGAAGTGAAAGTTCCCTCAGAGGATTCCCTACAAGGTCTGTTAATAAAACACTAATAAAACAAAACCCCATTCAGAGAAAGAAACGTGATTCCAGTTCTTGGCTTACTTGATTCTAGTTCTTCTGGAGGTCCAAGAGGGAACAGAGCAGTTAGGATGAGGGGTTTACAGCTACAGCTTACCATGGGCATGTAGCCCCAGTTCTGCACTCTCTTATATGCAGAGCTCCACCTGCCAAAGATTACCACCTTCCTCTTTGCTGTGAGGCTGAAGGGAATTAAGTACATCCAGCAGCAGCTGTGGATGACTTCACAGCTGCACACACAGACCACTTCTCATCCCAGAATCCTCACTTCTTCACCACCATCTCTGGCAAGATACAAAATGCCTCTCAGCAGCCTATCGCATACCCTAACCTGGTGAGCTTATGCTTTCAGGAGCAGTTTAAATACCTGTCTCAGTGCTCTCTTCCACAGCCAAGAATCTCCCTCAGAGATTCACTGAAACACAGTAACTCAAAAAGGAACTGCAAATAAAAAGAAATATATAAGAGAGAGGCAAGAATGATGGACAGGTTTTGATAGATTTGCTGCCTTCTTCAGCAAGTTCCCAACAGTATCCACACCAAGCTGCCATTCCATGGTCAAATCTCCACAGTCAAGCATTGAGAGCTCCGCCTCTGCTGCTGTGGATGGACAAACCATCCAACCACCCGGCAACACTAATGGTCACCCCTTGGTTTTTAAGCACATTTAAAATTCCCGTGTGGGCGTGAACTCAGCAAGCCTTAGTGCTTCTGACAGGTTGTGCTAATTGTTCTGAAAAGCCTATTTCTGTTGAGCTTTTCTTAAGTCACTTTCCAAAGTAACAGGATGAAATGGGGAAAGCTTGAGCTAAAATAAACATGCTAGCTTCTGAAAGCCAATGCACTGACAGCAGAGAGGGAACTGAGAGAACACTGGTGCTCATAAAAAGACTACTGAGATGGTTTGTAGTTTTTATTTTTGTATGACCTCGTACACCATGTTCTGTTTTCCTCACACACACTCCCACATGCTAATACGTGTATTCGCAACTTTTAAATTAAAGCAATAGTAAATAGATTAAGACTGAAAAGAGCGGAAGCTCTGCAAGGCTTAATCTCACCTGAAGCAGCCAATATCAACATTAGCAAAGACTCAGGGGAGTTACAGAGAGGTCTGTGAAGAGCCAGGAGGTCTGGGAGAAAGAATAGGACTAATGTGAAGGCACTCCATATAATCATTCTCCAGCATTTTGGATTATACAAAGGGATGACTAAGTCAGGTACAGCTTTTCAACTAAAGGAAAGAGCTGGCTGAGAAATGCATGGCAGAGATGCAAGCACTCGCAAGGGGTCTGGAAAAGCCTATGAAAAGTGATTCACCACCTCTTTTAATACATCAGCCAGAAGACATCAAAAGAAAGCATTAGGAGTCAGCACTGAACCAAGCAGAAGGAGATGGTTCCTCAAAACAGTTTGTACTCAAACCACAGTGCTCCCTTCAAAGCAGTGTCACGGAAACCAGAAGCCTACAGGAGAAGAATAAGAGGGCAAACAAACTTAAGGGATACACGTCCTCCACATAGGTAGAGACCATCACATTCTCCTCGTGAAACTCCAAGACAAACCCTTCCCAGGCACCTGCTGACGTCCACAACCACCTACAGGCTCCTGGGCCCAGCTATCATCAACCAGCGCTCTTACCTGCTTATCAGGCTTCATCATGTCCCGGTAGAAGGCAGGTCTTAGGCTCAGCACTGAGGCAGGTGGCTCTGCTCCTTCATCCCCACTGCAAGGTTCTCCCAGGCACACACCCTGTGCCCTCACCCCAGGAATGTGCCGAAAGGAAGCAGGGCTTTGCAGGCTTCTCATTGCACTCAGGACATGGCAGAATTTGTTTACCAGGAACTGCCTCCTGGGAAGCGTTCAGTCTGAAGAAAGCAAAACTAAGACAGGGCAGATACTATCAAGGTTGTTCTCCCTTCTCAAAGGCAGACTTCACAAAAGTTCAGTGTCTGATGAGAGGCACAATTCAGAAACTAGGCACAAGAATCTCCTCTTAGAAAAGCCATGGAAACGGTAACTAGAAATGCATTCCTTACCAGCAGAATGAAACAGCTGCAGGTAGATTTTGTTTTCAGTCTGTTAATCTTGTTCTACACCTGTACATCAGTTTTTCTCCCCTTAAAGAAATGCTTGCTTTGTTGTTTGGTTGAAGCTGCAAGGAAGCAGTCAGCTGCTATTCTGAATTAAATGCTTTTTAATATGCAAAGGCTGACACTGTCTGAGCCGTAACTGTGCGAATGTGTACAGCATTTTAATTTAAAGTCTTTATGATTACACTTTACCTTTAAAGGTCACTCAGCATTTTCCATTTGCCAAGTCAGTGATTTTTGATGAGTGCTGTAAGGACCTCTGGACATCTATGTATTATTTCTACAGTAGGTGCGCAGCTCAAGTCAAAGCAAGCTCACTGAGAGGTATACTGCTGCTCACTGCACAAAGAACCATCTCCTTAGAAAACAGAGCAAAAAGATCTAAATAGTCAGAAATCGCAGGGCAAGTGTTTCTCCTTCGTTATATCAGACAGCATTAGGATAGAGGCCTGATTTAAGGAAAAAACTGCACAAAGCCAGAATTTTTATTTGGAGAATTCATCAGTGCATACACTAGACATCTTGTGTTTACTTTTTTTCTTCAATCTGTTCTGAGTATATTTAGCAAACTGACAGACTGCTTCTGTTCAGCAGGTATTGCACTTCCATGATAGTTAGGTATCTCAGGAGGCAGAACAATGTTTAGATAGACTGCAAGTCTGCACCACATTAATATCAGCCTTACAGAAGCTAAAATACGGCTCCTCATGAGGCTACCAGAAGTTACATCTGTATCTTTAAGCAACTAATATTTTTCCAAAACCCAGGCAACATCTGCTGAGACCTGAGAACTAGCAGAACTCAAGTGCTGCACCTATTTTCCCTTACATTGAACTAAAAAATTCTGGTTTATTGATGGAAGTAAAGAAAGAGGGTTTATCAAGAGAGCTCATCTTCCTTTCTCAAATCAGTGTCACAAACATGGTTGGTTTAAGACAGCTCAGAGTGACTAAAATATTCTTTGCACCTCAAGCTCAGGAAACTCAATAGTGGGGAAAAAAAAATAACAAAAAGCCAACCGTTCTTCAGAAGAGCTACTGGAAGAATTTACATTTGCAAAGGTGTAAAAACCTGCATTTCCTCTGCAGCAAAGACAAGCTGTAAAGCTGCAACGCAGCATCAGATCATGTAAAAATGTGCATGTATCTGCCTCTAACATAGCCAAAGCTCTTTGACTCTACATGATTATTTCATATCACATATTTGTATTTATTTTACAGCATTCACCTCCACTACTCTTTCAGAATCTTAATTAGAATTAACAGAAGTTACTCAGATCAGAAATCTGATCAAAGTTTGAGCTGATCCATCTTCCCCTTGCAGAAATGAGGCAGAAGCTGGAGGTCGAACCAATGAAATGTACGTGAGCCTCTGGCTGTGGGACTGAAAAGATGTTTTTGCAAGAGCAAAGTGCTTGCTAAGAAAGTATGAGTCAGGGAGTGCCAGCACGGGCACCCTTGGGTAGCTGTGACCCCACAGATGGCCAGAAGCCACCAGGCCATTCCAGCCATGGCAGAAAGATATAAGACACCAAAGGTTACACATTCCCTGCAAGCAGCACAAAGTGGGCCAGCTGGCACAACTGTCCCACTGGTGGAGAAGCTGATACACGTCTCATCTTTCTTTTTCATTAGGCCACAGGCACTTCACACACAAGAAAGCTGATGAAAACCAGAACTCACTGAGAGTAGAATTTGTCATCTTCTGACAGAAGTTCCTTCCTGGTTAATGGTTCTTCTGCTAAGGCTGAAACACAGCCATATTCCAGGCTTAAGTGCATCTTGCCATTGCATTTGGCCTTTGCCCAGCCTAGAAGACACGATTATTAGTGACAGTTCCTGTTTGAAAACTGTTGTAAAAAAATAATGGGTACAATTTGGAGATAAGCCACTTCTTCCACTATGCCATTTCATGTTAAGAAGGGAGAGCACACCACATTCATTGCTCCTCCAAAATGGGAGGTTTTCATTGTTTAATCTCTGCCATTTAGGCTGTTTTCTTAGCACTCCAAATTACTGCTTTGCTCACTCAAGACAGCACCTTCTTGTTCAGTTCTTTGACCAGGTGTCAAAAAAATTGCCATGGCTTTAATGTGAAGTCCTCAGGTAAGTGTGACTGCTACCAGCTTGCTTCTGCTTTGACAGCCCAGGCCCAAGAGCCTGTTCCAGTCTGGTCTTCTTAGTCAAATCCCACCCTTCATGCATTGAAAATCTTTTCCTCCAGTATAGTTTTGCAAAGTAAGCCATGGCAAGTACTGCACATTTCCAGCAGTCTGTCCAAGGTGCTTGGTGGAGGTGGTAACACAGAACTCAGCTGATGGACAGCTTACCCCAGCAGGTTTGTTTGCTTACAGCATCCAAGAAGTACAGTCAATTCGGGAGCAATTCAAGCTTCGAGGGCTAGACAATTCCTCTGATACAGCCCCATAGCAACCTACCCTCACCTGGAATAAACTCCACTCCACCCCGCACTTAAGTCCATCCATGACCCATCTTTCTTGCCGCTGTGACACAGAGCACAAGGACCCAGATGCAAAAGCATCTCAGGAACACGTGTTCTCTTGCAGGAGTTGGTGTCACAGCGAGAGGAACTTCTGACCTAGAGGGGATATGGTCACAAAAAGCATCTGAAAACACACTGCAAGAGCATACTTCAAACAGTGTCATTCCTGAAAGGAACGTGACATGTATGGCCAGGCTAAAAGCATCAGACAGGCACTTATCATTGCTCTGAAATAGCTTTTTTCATCCCACAGAAACATGCTATATCTACCCCCACCACTCAGCCTCATCCCAGTGCAAATACGAGAAAAGGACTGGAAATAATCTCTTCTGGGACCATGGGTCCCAGAACACAGAAATTCCCTCAGAATGAGATTCAGATACTTAAGACACAAACTGCTCAAAATCTACCTTGGTCTGGCTGCATCCTCGATGCTTCATACACCGATGGTTTGGAGGAGCTGTCTGATCACCGATACGCCTAACCAGAACCTCCAGAGGGAATGAAGTCTGGCTGGACATCCTTGGAACATGCCTCTCTCAACTATTCCAATATGGTCTGCAAGCCACACTGAGGAGGTCCTGCTAGACACACTGCTGCTCTCACTGCCACAGGGCCAGCATGTAGTGGGATGCTGCAGTGCGTGGCTGGCTGACCTGACCTTCAACCTTTGGCCAGCCCATGGGCTTCCCCAACCTCAGGTAGAGCGCAGCAGCATGGCAGATTGCTACCAGGTACCCCAGAGACACATCTACCACTATGCACCAGATGCTGACTTCTCCCTCCCTTCCTTTTACTTCCTTCACTCTACCCAGTGTAGCCAAGACAGCTTTCCCAAGAACCCAAGCCACTTACTCACTCAGAACCCTCACAACAGAGGAACTCCAAAAAGCAACACGAGGAGTGACTTAAAACACCTATTATAGCTCCCAGACCTGCCAGCCTGTATCTCCACAGAGCAGAAACCATTTCAGGTCACCACCCATGCTGCCCACAAGTACTGTTCACAGCCATAGCCGAAGGATCCTTCCTGCATGCTGACAGCCACAATTCCAGTAGCCACAGCCACCAATCCCAGTGCTGGAGCTCCTGGCGCTTGGACCAGGAGCACATTCATCAAGATAACCATTTGCCTGCTCTGTGGCACCAGCCACAACTCTCCCACAGACAGCTGCCTCTTCATCCCATGGGAATCAAAGCCCAGACTGTCTCTTAATTCCAAACTGCAAAACCAAAGGCAAAACTTTCCTGGAAACGTGGGCAAGAATAGAAGGACCATTCCTGGGACGAAGTAGGAAAGGGAAACACTCTGAACTACATCCAGGTCTCCTAGCCACCCAGTTTGACAATAACAAAGAAACTGTTGCTTCCTTAGTTTCAGCAGCCTTCCAGGGAGGAAGAGGAAGAAAAGGTATCAGCTGTGTTCATGAGGATCCTCAATGCCTTTCCTGCCAACCTGATGGTTTAGGAATGGCAACAGTAAGCCAGGTAATCTGCTCGGGCACCAGCAGCACAAGAGGACCTCCTTCACTCCGCTAAGTGGTACAACAAGAATTTTCTTTATCTATAAAGAAGTTCTGATTTTTAATTTTTTTTTTTTTTTTTAATGTCAAGTTTAGAAGAGAGCAATGCATAGCATACTTGGAATAGTTTTTAACTTCACCACTACCACAGAGGAGTTTCTTACACTCTTTTCTACAGCAAACCAGGGCTATAATTGAACAGGGGTATTTCCATAGCGGTTCCTACCTGATTTTGCCTCACCTCCTCTCACTCCAAAGACATACTCCCAAACCACTCACTGCATACCAAATTCCCAGTCTGTACAAATAAGAGAGCTAGGTCAGACATACAATGAGTGTTAAAATGGCAACATCTGCTAACGCACATCAACTGAGGATATGACTGATGAAAAAGCACTTAAAATAAAAGAGATTCCTTACTACCAGCTAAACCAGAATGGCTTGGATGACTATCAGCAGTATATTACAACTGCTTCCAATTCTGAGTACACAGCAAGCATTTTCATTAGAAATACTGTATTTGACTTTCCCTCCCTGTCTTACTGGCCCTTTAATGGTTTTAATGGTGACTGAAGCTGCAAAAGCAGTTACCTATTACACACCCAAATCGCTTCAACAGCACATAGATGTGCTCTGCTTCACAATGTACTAACCAGCACCCTGTGGAAGCCACATAATTGTTGTTTATGGCATGGAAATAATGCACCTGCATGAGAAGTTAGCATCTTCAGCGAGTTTGTGTAAAGTTCAAGATCATTACCACTCTACATGCTCACACTGAGAAGCACAGCTCCAGCACACTGCAACAAGGCTTAAGATAACACCTTGTGAGGATGTTTGTGCAGGAGTATCAGTCCAAATTCCATGCTGTAAAACTTTGGTGAATTTGCCTGAACCCTGCTCCCACTCAAAAAACACAATGGTACTAACTTGCTGAGTTTTGCACTAAATCTCCTTTAATTCAAGAATTTGGCATGATTAAAAGAGCCTATCAGTGCAACAAGAGGGCTGATTTGTTACACTGACAAGTTAAACGGAGACAGAAGCAAAATCAACCATGCAGGATGCAGACTAAGGGTCCCAGCCACGGGACGGAGTCCCAGCGCTGCCTCCCTGGGGCGGCTGGTGCGGCTGGGGATCTGGCAGCAGCGAGAGCAGGCAGGCTCCGAGATTTTGCTCCTTAGGGGAATGTGAGAAGAGATGGAAGAAAAAAGGAAAAAGAGGAAAAAAAGAATAAATGGTGAAACGAAGAGGAGAAAGAGGAAGAAAAAAAGAAGAAGAAGAAGAAAAAAAGGCAAAAAGAAAAAGGAAAAAGGAAAAGAAAAAAGTTAAAGCTAAAAGAAAAAAAGGAAAGGAGGGGGGAGTGAGAGAAGTAAAAGCTAAAGAAAAGTGAAAATTAAAAAAAAAAACCCGAAGAAAATTTTTAAAAAGTAATAGGAAGGGAAAAAAAAGAAGAAGAAAGAAAAAGTGAGAAGAGGGGAAAACGACAAGTAGGCGAAAGGGAAGAGGTGCCCCCGCCCCGCTCCCGCTCCGCACGCCGCCCTTACCGCTCTGCCGGCTCCGTCCATCTCCCATCGCCGGCCACGGCGGAACGCAGCCGCCCTCCCGCGAGGCCGCGCCGGGCCGTGGCGCCCAGCCGGGCGCAGCGCCGGCGGCGAAGCCGGGCAGCGCGGCCGCGGGCGGCCCCTGTGCGGTGGGCGCGGCGGCAGCAGGCCGGCGGCGGGGCCGGGCCGGGCCGGGCCCGGCGGGGCGGGGCGGGCCGGGGGCGGGCCGGGGCTCGGGCGGCACGGGAGGGAGGAAGGGGGGAAGGGGAAGCCGGCAGGGGGAGGTAGCGAAAGGGAAGAGGAACGAAAGGTACCACGTGCTCGTGGAAAAGATTAAAAAAGAAAAAGAATTTCGGGATTACCGAAAGCAACCGAGTGCGAAACACAAAACAGAACGCGTACCCATAACGACGGCGCGTGTGAGAGGCGCTTCCAAAAGCCCGCGGGCGTCAGGACGCGCTGTTCTCCCCTGCGCTCCCCGTTCTCTGAAGCGCTCCCGCAGCCGCTACAGAAATACCCAGCTCCAGCCCAGGGGCTTTTCCACGCAGCCTGATGCAAAGCGCAAAAGAGCACAGATGTCTTCTGAGCAGCCCATCTGAACCCTCGGCGCTGACTTGTTTTTCACAGTTCACTGGAAGTTGTCTCAAAGCTTCGGGTTTCTGAGCATACAGTTGCGTGCTGGGGTTCTCCAACCAGAAACTACAACCCGTCTCTTCAGCGAGAACTGAGTTTCCCCATGAGAAGCTGCATTATAAAATACGTACGGATGTCGTAGGCCTTGTGGCAGAAGCTAGGCGAGAGGCTGGCAGAGTGGAGGAAGGAGGATGCTCATTTCTTCACTTACCTACGTTTTGTTCTGTTGCAGTTGAAAGCTTCCATTTCTTTAGCCCAGCAGAACTGCTCTGGGCTTTCCACTGGGTATCTGCAGGGTTTGATGGAGGTGATCTGGTACTGGAAATACGATTGAAAGTTCTTTCCAACTCAGAGCCAGCACATGCAGCTCTGCTAGGACATCTTCACAGACAGTGACACCTTACCTATCATCTACAGTTCTGGGATGGGCGTGGGCTGTGGGCAGAATGGTGGTGCAGTATCAGAGAATCATAGAATCATTAGGTTTGGAAAAGACCTCTACGATTGCCACATCCAACCACCAGCCCGTCCCCACCATGCCCACCAACCATGTCCCTCGGTGCCAAATCCACACGGTTCTTGAACACCTCCAGGGGCAGCGAGTAGCCTGCTCCAATGCCTCAGCACTCTTTCTGAGAAGTTTTTCCTCCTATCCAAGCTGAGCATCCCTTTGCACAACTTGAGGCCATTTGCACTTGTCCTGTTACTGTCACGTGGGAGAAGATGCCAACATCCACCTCGCCGCAACCTCCTGTCACGGAGCTGTAGAAAGTGATAAGGTTTCCCCTGAGCCTTCTCCAGACTGAACGATCCCAGTTTTCTCAGCATAAGACTTGTGCTCCAGACCCTTCACAGCTTTGTTGCCCTTCTCTGGACATGCTCCATGGCCAATGCCTTTCTTGTAGTGAGGGTCTCTGCTTTTGGGGACATACCTGCTTGCGTAGGGCATAGGGCATCCCACCTCCCAGCATGGGCAGCCCTCATCACTTTGGCACTTGGTCACCTTTGTGGGCATTGTCCTTTGCAGATCAGGCCATGGGTCCGTGTACACCATCCCTTTGCTCTTCCACCCAGCCTGGAAGCTCCATCCACAGCATGGTCCTGCCTCCTCCCATCATGGCCACAAGATGCAGCACTTGCAGCACTCTTCTGAGCCCAAAACCCCTTTCCAACCACCTTCAGCTCTGTATCCACCTGGACACTGCCATGCTTGCTTCCTACCAGTGCCACCCTGAAGAAGGCAGGCCACCTGGTGCCTTTGACGCCTGGTTCCTCAGACCGGAGGTAACTTATAGCCATCTCTCTCCTCTAGGAACAGCCAGCTGTAAACATGGCTTTCCCATCCTCTGAGTGGCTGGCATGGATCCTGAGGGTGTGATGTGTTGTGCTGGAGCTGCGGTCTGCAGCTGAGCTCCGTGCCCAAAGGAGTGGGGAGGCAAGACCCTCACCCTCCCATCCATAGTTGGCAGGGAGCGGAGCTATGGGCCTTCACCCCTCTCCCAGCCAGGTCTAAGGAGCCGTGTGCCTTTCTACCCTGGTGCCATTTTGTCCCATCTGCTGTACGTTCCCCAGAGGCCCTGAGACCTTCAGGCCACAGATCCCCATCTGTGCCACATCTGAGCTGGCTATCGCAGCGGGAAAAAAAAAAAAAAAAAACCACCCAATATCTGGATCTCTGAGGATGTGATTTGCTCCATCTGGCTTCTCTCAGGCCAGGCTGAGGTAATGTTGGTGGTGGCCAGGAGTCAGCTGGAAGCAAAAGATGCTTTTTTAAGGGGTTTGGTGTGTTGGCACTATTCTGGAACACAGCTGCACGTGGCCCAGCCCTGGATGCATAGGTGGCCACTGCACTTTGATTTGCTTTTTTTCCTATTTGTGTTCAGTTGATAAGAATTTGACCTTTTCTCTCTGGCCATGGCACCTGGCCCGAGTCACTCAGACATTTGGGCTGCTGGGAATATGCTGTCTGCCATTGGGCTGGGAGATGAGAGCGTTTGCTGGCTTGGAAAAGGATGATCCACAGGCCTCTGTCATGCTGACATCTGGGTAATTTTACTTCACTGCGAAGGGGGGGTGATAGGTTCTGGCATCACCAGCCCTGAGATTTGCACAAGGAAAGGTGGTATTTCTTACACCACTGATCATCAGTTATGGCATAAAGGCAATAATAAATCCCAAAACATTGCTATAGACAAGCAGTTCTCAGGGAAATGAGATAGTTTTAGTGCGTTCATGAGGAAAATCTTAATATTTTTTTTCCAAAAACTTGATTTCAGATGGTTATATCAAAAAATTATGTCAGCAAAAAGCTTGCACAAAAACTGGCAGCTTGCTAAGCAATTATGAGGGCCATCCTATCTACAGAGTGCTCTGAATTGCCACCTGACCGAATGGCATGTATTTTAGCACAGCCCAACCTAGGTTAAAAAAAATAAAGAAGAAAAAAAGAAAAAAAGGGGTGGCAGAAACCCAGTAGTCAACCTTGATGAAAGTAGCCAGCTCAGCAGGAATGTCCAGCCTGTTCTAGAGACTAAGGTGCTGCAAATCTCATAGTCAAGGGCACTGCCTGCACCATGGATTCCACAGCAGCGCAGGTGAGTTGGAACTGATAGTAAGCATGGTGTGAGGGCAACAGGCAGGTGATCTGGTTGTCAGCAGGAACAAGCAGGATGCAGGGAACTGGAAGTGATACCAGGAGCTACTGGACACGACAAACAGTTGTGAGAGGCAGGCAAAGGCAACAGGAGGGACAGCTATAATCTTTTGGCTATAAACATGCTCTTTTTCTCATTATTCTCTCACAAGGAGATGAGAGGAGTACAGGAAACTAACTTCCAATTTATTCCTCTTCATTCAAAGGTGGATGAAACACATCGTCCAGGTGTTTGCCAGAAAACAGCTTAGGACACTGCATTTCAAATCGAACAGAAAATGCCTCTTTCCATGGGGGAAAGAAAACACTAGCAATAAACAAAACAAAACAACAACAAAAACCACAAAAACACCAGAAACACTATTATCCGCAGATGGAAAGACTGAGTTAATCATTTATTGGATTTTCTTCTGTGTGTCTGGTCTTTTCTGGAAACAGCTGCAAAAACATTTTTTTTTTCTTATTTTACTCAGAAAAACAGAGTAACCATCACAACCCTTTCACTCTTACGTAAGAGTGGAAAAGTTGCTCTAGCAGCACAAGGGGAACAGCAGATATAGAGGTAAGGTCCACAAGCTGCACATGTGTAAAGAGCGGAACCTTTCTGTTATTTCTTAAGAGACAGTAATAATAAATCGTTACAGTAAAGCCCTGAGTGACAGTCATGGCAAAGGATGGGTTGGTGTGCACATGGGCTGTCTAGCAGGCATTACTGTGACAGTGATACTACAAGCCATGCCAGGACCATTGAACTTCCAGTGATGCATTCCTTGCAGATTCTCTTATCTGTACTGGCTTTTTACGCCAGGCTGCTGGAAATCTCTTTCAGGGGTTAACTGATTCTCGTTTTGCTTCTTCCTCTGTTGACAACTCCCTAGTGTCTTGCCATACTCTGGACTCTGGGAAACATAATTTTTCCAGATTCTCCATCTCTTCTCTACAGAGATTTCACTTTGCTTCCTCCTCCATCTGATCTGTTCCTTGGGAGGAAAAAGAATGACAAACATTCCCTGCCTGTGGAGACAAATAGTGATATTTGCCCTGTAGCTAGCCAAAATTAAAACATTTGATGAAAATCTCATCAATCCTCTTTGCAGATCTCCAACCTGACATTTATCTCTGAAAAGCTTCAGAGCATAGGTATCTCCCCTTTTGTGACTGTCTCTGTCCTTTAGTAATCTCTTTCATAGCCACATTGAAATGGTACAACACAGGAAATCGTGATGAATGCCCCTGTTCTGTAAGACCTCTCCTGGATCTCTTCTGTTATTCCTCTCTTAATCATTTCCCTTCCTCATCTCTTTCTGGCCTTCTCTGTAGCAGAGTGCTGCAGAGTCCCCAAATCAGCTGATTGGCAGCACGTCTGTGCTTCTGTTCAGGTCACCAGTGACAGAAAAGAGCTTCCTTTACTTCCCTAGCAAACAGCCAGAGGCCTCTAGGGACCACAGATCCTGGCAGTTTATGTGGGAACATTGAGACCACAACAGAGGCAGATCACTAAGTCTTTCCCTCTCCGTCCTGTTGCAGAAGTTGGTTTATTTGCTCTGTCATCCATATGGCAAGGGAAGGCTTCAACCTGGAGAGGCAGTCCCATGTGTGCTGGTGACTCAGGGAACCCTACTGAAGGCTCTGAAGGGTGCAGAATCCAGGGATCAGTACTAGCCAGATTGCGGTTTTCAGTGCTCTTCCCAGACAGCTCTGGAAGTGATAGAAAAGTAGTTGGTTACCCCTGGGCTCCCAGGTCCTCCTCAGCTCTGCTCCGACTGTTTCCCGGTGCTGAGGGTGCAAAACAGCCATCCCTCTGAGTAGGGAAATCCTTCCATCTTGCTTCTGAGCAGGAAACAAGGGGGCAGATCCATGAATCCAGCATACTTCAGCAATAGGAACACCAACATTGGGGACAGGAAAAAGCAAATTTCAGCTAGTTGGATCTCAGTATTATTTCCATGGCTGGATCTGTGTTAATGAGGGGGATTTCTAAAATCACAAAAAACCCTTCCCTTCCCCAGACCTCTATATAAAGAGTAAAAGAAAGAATCACAGGTTGGTTTATTTGCTCTGTCATCCACATGGCAAGGGGAGGCTTCAACCTGGAGAGGTTATGGGGAAAGGGTCTTTTCCCCTGCCATCTAGTACAGATCATGCATCACCCCATACATCTGAAACACACAGATCCTGAGCTCTGTCCCAGAGGAAACACTAGCTAGCAGCAGAAAAGCAAAGGAAGGATATAAGGAAGAAGAAACCTTTCACAGAGTCACAGAATCACAGAATCACAGAAACACCAAGATTGGAAAAGACTTACCAGATCATCCAGTCCAACCATCCACCTATCACCAATAGTTCTCACTAAACCATGTCCCTCAACACAAAATCCAAACCTTCCTTGAATACCTCCAGGGTCGGTGGCTCCACCACCTCCCTGGGCAGCCAATTCCAGTGCCTGACCACTTTTTCAGAAAAATAGTATTTCCTAACATCCAGCCTAAATCTCCCCTCGCGCAGTTTGAAGCCATTCCCTCTAGCTATTCCCTTTTGTCCTCAGATTGTAGCACCCAGTCAGATGTTCATCATGTCAATGCATTATTTATATTCTTTATTTAATCTAATCTACCAATTGCAGGCCATCTCAAAATAATTCTGGAAGAATTTTGCTAAGCATGATCACTCTAAAGGGTCTTCTACTAAGAATCCCATCTACCTTAGATCCCTCTGGTTTCCCTGCCTTGTGTCTGAGTATGGTAACACTGAGAGTTTCCTGAGAGTTAAAACAAAGTAGCATATCTGGACTAACAACTAAGAGAAGAAAAAGTTTTGCATGAACAACAGTAGCATATTAAACAAATCTTTGGCACTAAGTAAAGTACAGAGGTGTTCAA
The DNA here is from genome assembly GCA_037305975.1 of Chrysolophus pictus. Taxonomy (NCBI): domain Eukaryota; kingdom Metazoa; phylum Chordata; class Aves; order Galliformes; family Phasianidae; genus Chrysolophus; species Chrysolophus pictus. The sequence goes on from CM074614.1 coordinate 13,668,618, forward strand.
AAGTGCCATCAGTGCAATGCACAGGGGAGGAGACCATACTGCATTTGAGCAGAAGAGAAACACTCCAGGTGGTATTTTCACAGGCTGTTCTTTTCCCTCCAGAATAACTTATTGGATTCTGCAGAATGGCATCCTTTCCAGGGAAACCTTAGTCAATCTTACATAAATCATTCTGGTCTTGACCTCCAAAAAAGGATGCCAAATACTGCAACTGCATAGTATGCTGTGATCAAAGGAAACTTACATTTCAAGCCAAGATACTGTGGCTTTGTGTTTTTGGCTTCCTGAGACACTGGAATTCTCTAAATTCCCCCTGTGTGGTTTTCCCCACGTGCCTTTTTCTTTCCTGCCACAGATTATTCAGACTGGACTGGGACTGTACTCTGTACTTCAGATGCCAAGCTACTGAGAGCTGAGGGAAAGAGTGCGACATGTGCTCAATGATTTTTTTGTTTTTTTTTTTGGTAGGGTAAGTAGCACCTTTTAACAGTGCTACCAGTGTATGAAAAACCAGAGTCAGAGGAAGATTGCTGCAGTTATAGCTATGACTTCATTGGTATGCAGCAAACAGCCTTCAGAGTCAGGTAAACACAACACTTTACTGTCCTCCAAAAAATAGGATCATTATGGCTCACAACTCTGGGACATTCATGCAGCAGCTTAGTAAACGAAATGCTGCAGCTGCAGAGATTCTTAACACCATTAAGAATGAAACTACTAAAACCAACTAAATAAAGCAACCTCACTATGTTGGAAAGGTAGTCAGAAGAAATGGGGTTGGCCATCACTGCATTTCACTGTCTGTTCTCAACATAAGTAACAGGACCATACTTGGCATGAGAAATTCTTCTACGTGCAGGTTTTTCCCCTCATTTTGCTTCTTTGGTCCAATGAGCACAATGGAGCCCCTTAGGCAAGTGAGATGTCAAGCAGTCATGCTCAGCTTTCCAGTACGGCACATAGTGTTTCCTTGCGTCTGCCTGCATACTTAGAAGAACACTACTGGCTTAGGTCCCAACAGTGTGTACGATAAAGACCACGTTTACAGCATTTTCAGTCTCCTACACAGTTCACATCCATTCTTCACTTCCTAAATCTCTCTCCTCTTCACGTCTGATATTGCAAAACCTTTCCAGGAATGCAGTTTCCCGTTGGAAGAGGACATGCAGTCACACTAACAAATTCTGCTTCCTTACACAAAATGGCAGTGGATGTAGGTAACAAACAGCTAGAAAAGACTGCATGCATTCATATCTCTCCTCTGATCTCTCAGTTTATTGAACACATGAGACACAAACAATGGATGCAAGTTTACATGCAGAAAACAGCACATTTCATTCAGACAGAGCAAGCCCAGCCAACATGAGCGAACTGGTAATGACTTCATCTGAATGTGAAAGGTTTCTGCAGCCAGTATTCTTGACATGTTTTCTAAACAAAGACACGGTTTCCACAGCAGAGAACAGGAACCAAAACCAAAAAAGACCTGAGCTGAGGGTATCATGTGTCCTGTCAGAGAGTGACACCAGAGGCACGTCAGTCTTCAGGTACGACACTATGGCAACAGCTTCCAGCTTGCATCTTAGAAGGTTCTGTTGTCAGATTGGGGGAAAGGAGAGGTCAAAATATTTATCCACTCTGAGGCTGGTTTCCTGAAGGCAGCTTGACAAACAAGGGGCTGCAGAGCCTCATGGGCTAACATCAACCTTAAAGAGTCTCATAAAGAGATGAAAAGCTTGTCCAACAAGGTCATTCTTGGGAGGATGTAGTGAGAAGGAAGGCAATATCTTTGTATCAGATGACTGGGAGTATATGCCTAGAGTTACCTACAGAAACTGCATGTAGAAAAGGAGGTTCTAGTAGAAGGCACCTGCCCTGCTCTTCCCTCTCTTCTCGTATAAGTCTCTTATAGTGCTCCTATAAGAAAGCAAGACCCAAATCGCTTTTTAAACTCTTCCACACTCTTTTTTCCCTCCCCATGTATCGAGTTCAGCAAACATCCTCTAAGTGTTTAGCCTCTCTTGTACCTCCCCATTTCCTCAATAGAAATCTCACCTCTTGCTCCTCACAGCCCTGGTCTCCTAACAGCACCCAACAGCAGATTCCAATAAAAGACCTTCAATTCCCCTGTCCTTCTGCTGTTTACCACTGCTGCCTCCTCAAAGAAGGGTCCCAGTTCCACAGACACGCGTTCCCAATCTCCCACCCCCTATCTCTCAAGCAACCACTTATACACTTCTTATTACTTCCTCCCCAGAAAGTTGTTTATTCCCAGCCTGCTCCTGCCAGCAATCAACCCTGCATCAGTGGGATGGGTACACAGTCTTGACATTCAACATCACATGTGGTGTGAGCAGCAGGAAAGCTGGAGGAAGTCCCCACCCACACTGCTCTCAATCCTGCTTACCATCTGGAAGTTGTGCCCAATGCCAGATCTTGTGAGGCCAACTCTGTGCAAAGAGAATGCTCTAGCCAAGAAGCATCACTTTCCATTAGCTTTTCTTCTACATTTTTTTATCAAATGAACTGCTATTATCTTTACGCTTACCCCACCCTCCTGTACCATAGCTTTAATTTTCCATTAGTAAATGGATAAGACACTTCCTGTCTGTTCTTCTGCTAGCTCTCAGGATTAGTTTTCATGGTTTTCATACATCTTCCTCCACACCATACGTGGCTGCACTAAAATCCAGGCTAGTAGGTCATTATAGCATCTATCTCTTTTAATCCTCTTACTTTCAGGAAGTTCTTACCTGGAATTCAGAAGGCATGAAATGAATTATATAAGCAGTTTTCTAGCATAGAGATCTGATTTTCCATAAAGCAGGTTTTATCTCTACAGCTGAGTGTGTTGGTGGACACTCTCTGTCATTTCCGAATCCGTATCAGTCACCATCTCCATGTGGATCCAGAATCTATGGATAAAACTGATGTGCTGTTCCTGGCTCCCTTGAATCCAAAAATCCTTCTTTACTCCATTTCTGAGAGTTTGAATTTTTCTCCTTCAACATCATGCTGAGTTTTTACAGCTCCATAAAACCAGCTTTACAACTCCATAACTATCTCAGAATCAAATCCAATTCCAAATTCAGCCCCAGGGAAAAAGCCACTGAATTCCATAAGTATGTCTCCCATTTCTTCAGAATTCTTTTCCATTTAAATTTTTAATTAGGATACTACATTTTTGATAGCTGATGCAAAAGCAACATTCTGTTTTCCTCCTTTTCTGCTGCAAGAGAGACTTGCCTCCTGGCGAGAAGAGCACATTGGATTCCTGTTTTCTGAGAAAGTAGAAGAGGTAGACTTGGTGATGAAAAATATCTGAGTCAGTTGCAGAAGGTAGAAACTTAGGTTCAAATCCTGTTGGAGTCAGTGGAAAGCTATCACTGATTGCACTGGCCTTTAGAGTCTACTGTGGTTCTAAAAATGTTAGGTTCTTCCCAAATGTTGGATTTCCACTGTCAGTCTTAAGTTTTCAGTCTGACTCTGATCCTGCTGAGCACAGTGAATTGCCTTGAGCAGTAGTGGCAGTCAGCTCTGCTCAAGATCTGGGTGTTGTGGAAGTGCTTTCAAGTGCAATAAAAACAGTTCTGAGTTATACTTTTTCATACTGACAGACTCCTCTGAAGTCTGTGGCACACATTTACAAATTAATCTTCCTACATTACCTGGTAAAAGGTCAAGCTCCAGCGTTCTCAGATGAAACAACTGAGGTAAACGACGCGATCAGACCACAGATGCAAGTAAGTGTTAGAGTCAACATGAAAGATCTCTTCTTTACATAATAATAAACCAGATGTCTTTCACAGCACTCTCAGCCCCTATGTGCTGAAGATAGTTAAATACAGGATGTTCACCAGGCATGTAAATGCATTATAAAACTGGAACCCAAATATCCCAGATTTATATTCACATTTTCAAACATAGTTCAAGCACAATGATAAGGCAAGAGCTGCTGCACATTTATCACATTCATAGTCCCTACAAAATCAGCTAGCACAAGTATCTCAGAAGTAAACCTTGCTCAACAGAGCCTTTGAGGAGAGCCCAGATTTCCCTATGTTGCTTGAGTCTGAGCTGTTGGAACTGCATGGAGAAAGGAGATATGTGCCACAATATGCTGCATCACTCAGGCTTGTCCCTCCTCCTTCACTGCCTGAGCAAGGAACACTTTTCCATCAGTAGCCTCAAATTAAAAATCTAACTCACATCTTGGATTTGAATTTGAAGGGATTATCTGAGTTGGATGGGAGCTCTTAACCTCTTTACGTAAGTCAGTATTTGTCGATATGTTAGCTGCTCTCTTGAAACAAAGATCAGTTTCCTATATGTCAAATAAAGAAGTACATCTTTTCCAAAGAACTTGTCATGCAACAATTCTTTAGACATACCTATGATATACAGCCAGGTTTATACTGGAGAATAGAAACAGCCAAGAAAACAAAGGAAAATGCTTCTCCTTTACATATTGGGAAAGTGCTTATTGATAAAGTTACTTGTTTAAATGATGGACTAGTTTAATTAATGTTTTTATATCCAAAGAAAACAAATATTGCAGGCTTGTGATGATGCAAAATGACTGTACCATATAGTGGCATGACAAGAATCCTTTTCCCTTCAGGAAATGCAGGTAATATGTTTTGAACTGTAAAATGAGCATTGCTAGGGGCAATCTTTATATCAAAGCTATGGGCCTCAAGCCATGCAGTGGTACTTGATGAAGCCTAAGGAATTTCAATTACCTCACCAAGTATGTCTTCTGAATTCAAAGACATTAAAAGAAGAATTATGGTATGTACAAGGTTACCTTGCAAAAAGAAGTTGCCAAAGTCTCTATTTTTTTCTTCTAGAAAGCCATCTTTAACTGTACTAAAGGCTTGAAGATCTCGGGGATCCAAGGGATATTTTAAAGAACTGGGAGGGATTGGTGTAGACTTCAAGAGTTTCCTTTGGCCAATATGTGTTTGTGGAGATCTGATAGAGGAAATCAGTGAATGTCTTCTTCTTAACTCGCTACAAATATGAGTTTTCCTATAGACCAGAGCCTGTAGAAAGCATGGGCAATGGTAATATGCAGAACACACTACCTATTGCCAATGACTAATGCTTCTCAAATGTTCAAGATATTCTCGAAAGTTGGCAAGACAATACACTAGCCAAGACTCCCTGCATGAGCTTGGGAGACCGGGAATATACTATGTAATTCAAATGATATTGTTGAGACAAGCTGGAAAAATATGGGGAAACCTCATGTTGTTAGAGTGGATCAGAGAATGAAAACTATCCTGAAGATGAACACAGTTCAAAGCTTACAAATATCAGAGCATATTGCAGTAAATAAGGTCAACAGAAAAAAATGATTAATACACCTACATTTTATCCTGCGGTACAGACAAGAAAAAAAAATACAGAATACTTTCCGAACATTTCTCCTTACCCAAGAAGGTCATGGTTCGATCTGCTGTTTTGCTGGGAATTACGTGAAAAGGAGACTTTATTTTTTGTCCTGGAAGGCAGTACTTTCTACTGCAATTTTCTGTTCTCTGCTTGGCATACCATTCAACACATTGCTTTAAATTCTCCTTCTCCTTCCTAAAGAAGCCACTGTCACAGATGGAAACAAACCCAGTCCTTCTGAAATCAATCCTGTCCCTCATCCATCGGGCTGTTTTCATCTCCTGTGCCTAAAGGCTGTTGATGCAGTAGTGACAGCAATACTGAACTTTGTGCAGAGGATATTTCTTCAGACCAACCAGACCAATAGGGTTGGGGTTTTATTTTCACTGTATGTGTCTGAGCTTGTACTGGATTAGGCTTCCTGGTTGTTGTTTCTTTTTTGAAGTTAAGACTTTCTCTTGAGTGTCAGACTTCACTAACATACAGGCAGCAACAGTCTGATTAAAGATCACTCTTTTTAGTTCACTTGTCTAAGAAAATGGAGCTTACAAGATTATGCCACCCATTATCTGTTTGTTCATCTGCCTGCCTCCTGAAGTACCTTTTGAATTGGATAGCTAATTTCAAACAGAAGTAGGATAGAGGTCTCAGGGAAAATTAGGTTAATGGAAATCAGCACTTGATTAATGCTTGTTCTGAGACATGGAAAAGCACATCCCTTGTGCAGCAGTCAGTACTATCAAGTGGTGTATACAAATTCAGGCACTTTTCTTGCTTGCTAGAGCTATCCAATAGAACACAAATGGGAAATATTGATAGAATTGTGTAAGGCAGAGGCAAAAATGCAAATCGACAGGAAATGAAACTTTGCAAAACGTTGCACTTTTTGTTACCATTGGTAGAAGTTCCACATTATTCACGTGCGCTGTTATCACAGACTCATTGTTGGTCACTAAACACCAGCAACACAGTGAAACACTTTGAAACACTGCTGGTGCTAACTAGAGGACTCCATTTTCTTTCCTGGCTAACTGACCTGATAATCAAAGCACAACACATTAGCAATTAAACAGATTGCTGCCCCAAAGCTTGATGGTGCTTAGGAAGGTTGGCCATAAGTAAATACGTTACTGAGCACTTGATCAAAGGGTTACCATTTTACAGAATTGTATCTTTACTGTTAACGCCCCCCAGTTTTTGGAGTAATTCCTCAGAGCAGAAGAAGAGAAGAGATCTGTCATATCCCTATTGTCACTGCCTGGGAGCGTGAACGCTGCACATCTCATTACTCTGTGTCAACAGTTCAGTTTAAAAGGCACTACCCAGACTAAGCAGTGCTCAAAGTTTACAAATATCCCAGAATACTGGCAGTACGCCTGGTCTTTCAAGGTCAGGTTTTCCAGCACAAAAACCTGAACTACTGATAATGCTCCCTAACAAAGCTCTCTAAGAGCAGAGAGCGAGATTCGTTCTAAGAGCCAAAAAGCAAAAAAAAAAGCAGCTATGCCCGCATCCTTCACCAAAAGGCATTCAAACATATGATGTTCAAATGCATGAACACCATATAACCATCCCTAACTTTTCCAAACTGGATATCCTACTTTGTCCCAGGCAATTTTTGCAAATGTTTCACCATCTTAAGAAGTGGAAAACATCTAATTCAAATTTCCCTTCCTGTAATTTCAGCCTGTGGTTTTTATCTTATCCACCATGGACAAAGAGAACAGATTACACTGCCCTGAAGCACTCTTGTAATTACCTGTAGAGGGATCACATGATCCCTCAGTAGTATCTTCTCTAACTTAAAACAATGCTAGCTTTTGCTCAGCCTTTCCCATAAGTCCTGCTGCCTGCATCAAGGTGGACCTACCTGCTGGATAAAGCAAAACCACAAAAATCTATGTCCTCATTAGAGGCAAGCACTGATTACTGGAGCTGCCTGTCACCAAGCATGAGGAAAATGTTCTAGTTTCACAGACCATATATTTGAGTAGAAATTGAACTAGAAATACCTAGTTTCAAACCCAAGTTGTTCTTTTGCCTCTGTCTGGTCCTAGGCAAATTGAATTGCAGTCCACAGCTCCTTCACTTGACAGACAAGTCTGTTTAACTTGTTTAACTTACCATACCATGATCAGCGTAATATGAAGTTAGAGACTGGGCAGATGTTGTAAAGTGTGAAGGATGACGGGCTTCCACGTGGATAGATGTTCTGTCTTAGAAATTATTTAATTTTTTTTTTTCTTTCTGAAATACAAGAGGTATCTTCAATAAAGATGGCTCTTCCAGTATGACTACATCAAACTGCTGAGATATCAACAACTTCCAAGCAAATATGATGAAGTACAGGACCTCAGAATACCAGGAATCCTACTGGTAAGAGTTGATATTTCAGTGAATGATTAAAATGGTTTGCCTAACACTGCTGTGACTCATGGGGTTCCTAGGAGAAAGCCATATGATTCTGCTGGGAGGATCCTCTCTAAAATAGATGTATTCTTCCACCCTCTAGAAAATGATTATGAGTATCAAGTTGCTTTCTTGTTCAGGCTTCTATTTTTATTTTTATTTTTATAACTGCACTGGAGGTCTACATGGAATCACTCAAATATGTACTGCCATTCAAGACTTTCCCTTCAGAGTGGAACTTCGCATATTGTCAGTTTCTTTAGCAATATTGGTCAACAAAGATTCCCCCAAAATTTTATCCACTTCCTAACTTAAAAGAGGACTTAGTTTGCTATAGTTTTAAAACACTAAATTGTTAGAGATACCTATCTACAGTAACAATCACAGAGGCTGTCATTTCAGAGCACTTTCTGAAATATTAGTGAGGGTATATTAAAAGACTGCAGCACTTCTTGGTTTTACTGTTTTTTGAAAGAATGAGTCTCACATGGGTTGATGTAAGTGGATAAAAAGAAGTCAGTTCTTTTTTGTAAAGGGATTGGGTGCTGATGTACTTCACAGTACCCAGGTAAGTCAAGCCTACTTGTAAACGTTTTTCACACTGTGTGTTCACTCAGTTCATACCTGCCTACCTGTAGTTTATTCAGGCTACTACAGTTGCTCCTGCAGTATTCCTCCACAGGAATGCTGTGATGTATCTCAGAGCCCTTGCTGTCTAATACCACAGGGATTGCTTTGAGGAGAACAGCAGCAGAACTTGTATGTTCTGTTCCTGGTTTTCATCTTCTTAGACTATTGATTTACTTAACCAAGTTATATCCTGCTCAGCATGTTCAACCTGCATTCACCATAGCTCTCTCAGGGATAGAAGAAGTCATCCAGGTTTCAGCTGTGCTCTCATTGCACCAGGATGCACTTGGAAGGAGTGATGTGGTAAAGAGACCAAGCTGGCCAGAAGTGGAGGTAGCAAACAAGTACTGCAACAGCTGCAAATTTCCGTTGTGTAATTAACAGACCTACAGCTTATTACGTTAAACAACAGCAATGCCTACTGAATTTTGGCAAAAAACATTGTAATACAGGGGTGCTTCTCATCCTGCAGTACCAAGATAAGCAAGTTTTCTAGGGTGTCAGGAAAGAGCAATGAGGGCAGAAAATGAAGTCTATAATCATACTCATTTCAAAGCAACTACAGGCAAAGGAAACGTTGAAAGAAGTTTTTTACTGCAGACTGAAAGAAGGAACAACTTTTACAGGTATCTGTACAAGACTTTTTCTAGAGGAAACAGATCTTTATCTAAGCGTTGCATTAAGAAAAATAGAAGGGAGAGTTGAGTTGTTGAAGTAGTTAATTCAGCCTTGCTCAGAAATCTCATCCATTATTTTGGGGTCTTTTTGTTGATTAAAAACTCTCCAAGACTTACTTCCAAACTCAGGATATGAATTAGGGCAGAGGAGTTTGCTTACAAGAAAATGACTGGCTGTCTCTAAACCCAAGGAGGCCAAACAGGCATCACAGAGTTCCTTTCATTAATGCAGCCACTGGTATTTGTGCTACAGGCTGTGTGGGACAGTGTCATTATGGAGTATTACTGGTATTACAAAGAGACACAAAGAATAAAATGCCTAAAAATTGCATGTTTGCTGTGCGCTGCCATGGATAGTTCTCCACTCAAATTAACCAGACCTATATTAAATCAGCAGCGCTCTCATCTTCCACTGGGCATTGAAGGGGTCAGGCTTAGCTGAGCAACAGGTGAAACAGTGATGAGTGGGACAGCCAGGGCTTCCCAGCAGCGCAGCACAGCAGCAAGGCTGTGAGGGGATGTGCTTCTCTGAGAGCAGCCTCCTGGTATTCATCTTGGGTCCCGGGTAGGAAAGGGTGAAACAAGCCTACCTGCCTACCTGAAGCCATCCAAGGATATATTAGGCTCTCCCACCCTGACAACATCCTTGCTTCTTCTCTGGGCTGGAAAAGGCATGGCATAGCAAGGCAGAAATGAATGAAAGGTGCTTTCCCCAGGAAGATGTCTTGTGTTGGAATTCATCTTCCTCTATCGAATCTGATGTGATCAGCAAACATGACCAGAATAAAAGTGCAACCCGTATTTGGCCAAATCCTGGAGAAACATCCAGGATTTGCACCTCCAAAAGTGAGTTTATTGTATGTAGTAAGAAAGGCAAATAACTAGCAGTAACTAAAAGAAAAAGAGAGGTGTAGTCTAAGAAAGATGAAGATGATCTGGCTTTTTTTTTTTTCCTTCCCTCTCTCCTATCCTTTTTCAGCTTTAATTTTACTGGGGAAAATGTTAACTGAGATAATATCTGTGAAGTCAAAAGTCAATCCAGCTGGGTCTTCCCCATGTAAACCTTTATCTGCATAATCATGTCAACTCTTTTCCTGCACAGACCTTACGGTTCTCAGCTGCATTGTGTTTGAAATACCCACAGTGGCAGAAGCCACCATATGTTGCCCCATCTGTGAAAATGTGCAAGCAGACATTGTTTTTTTTCTTGCATAATTAACTAAAAGGAATATTTCACTCTCAAATTTTAAAAATATCATTCACAAAGCCTGTGGAGATAGAATTAAAGAGAATTAAAGCCTGCTACACAGTTCATGATGTAGCTATTTGTGGGATGAGTGGAGACTGTGTTTGATACAGCAGAATTTACTTCCTCCTGGTGCTTATAAAGATTAACACAATGGGCTGCGATATACAGCATCAGGCTCCAGCATTTTAAAAAATGTAGCAGCATAAAGCATCTCTCTAATTCATTTCAAGACACTACGTGCGCCTATAAAGCAATCTCCAACTCATTTCAAGACAGCTATGTGCCCTTAGTCTCCCCTTTGTCTTCTTCCAATGAGGCCCTAAGAGGCTGCAATCTCCCAGCTAGATTGGACAGCTGTGGGCTGTGCCCCAGTGTAGTCAGGAGCTGTGTCAAACCTCAGCCTGTGTTTAGGGTGTGGAGTGGATAAATGCAAGCTAGACTGTGCAGACCTGCTTCCCAGAGAGGGGAAGCACAGTGTCACTGTCACACGGCCTTCTTCAGCAAAGGAAGAACATGACAGCAGGTTTCTCGTTTTCCATTCACTGCTTTTTAGGGCACCTGAACACAAACAACTGTGGCTTAAGCACATCCCCATGTGCAAAGAACGCAACCATGACTCTCCTTGATGTAATGGCAGAGATGGCACTGGTTCCAGTGGTTGCCACTGAATAAATGTTTACAAACAGTACAGATTGTTTAGATGAGGTGAGAAATACAAAGTGGCCAGGAATAACCTGGAGGAGAATGTTGAGTTTGGTAAGATGTTTCTCAGATTTTCATATGGAATAACTGGGGAGATGGAAACAAGAGGCTATTTACATGTTCAGGCCTAATGGGACTGTTCCCATTACCCAGACTGAGAGGGTACATTTCATGCAGGAATGCTGCCTTGTGTGTGCACTAGAAAACCACTGCTTGCTCACCCAGCAGCAGAGCCAGCGAGGTGATGGCAGCACGTAGCATGGAGAAGTACAGTGACAGAAAGTGAAGGGGGAACGGCTTTGAACTAAAAGAAGGGAGATTTGGCAGAAATTCTTTACCCAGAGGACGGTGAGGCCCTGGCACAGCTGCCCAGAGAAGCTGTGGTGCCCCATCCCTGGAGGCGCTCAAGGCCAGTTGGATGGGGCCCTGGGCAGCTGAGCTGCTGGGGGGCAGCCCTGACACGGCACGGGTTGGGGCTGGGCGGGCTTTGAGTGCCCTTCCAATCCACGGAGGGAGGTTTACCCTCCACCGCGCACACACGCACCGACACCAGCCGGCGTAGCAGCGCACTTCCTCGCGACGAGCTTTGTCTCCGCACCGCCGCCACTCCCTCCCGTCCCACCCCCGCGAGCGGCGCGCTGCGAGCTGCCAGCCGCTCCGCCTCCCGCCGCCGCCATGCTTTCCCCCGCGGCGCTCCGTCGGCCCCTCGCCGCCGCCGCCCGCCTCGCCCGCGGCAGTCCTCAGGTACCGGGCGGGGCGGGGGCTGCGGGGCGGCCGGCGGGCTCCATTTTTCCCTCCGGAACCCGGTGTCGAGCGGGGGAGGGCGGGCGGTCAGCAGAGATGCGCGGTTGTCGGGATGGAGGTGCGAGAGGGCGGCGGGGCAGGGCTGGACCGCGGGGTGCGCGGCGCGGTCTGGAGAGCTGCAAAGTCGGAGCGGTGCGTGGCGTCGGTCACGTCCGAAGCCGACACGCGGCCGAGCGCTGCCGTTTCCTCATCGCAGAGGCGCGTGCCGTGTCTGTTCGGCTGGGACAGTGAGCGAGCTCCGGGACTCCCGTGCGGCGTTGTGGTGGGGAAGCTGAGCCCCGCGCTGTTCTGTATCCCCTCTGTCGTCGGCAGTTTGTGTTTTCGGTTCTGACCTGAGGCTGCGACTCGGAAACGTGCTGAAGTAGTTGGTCACGCTTCCCTAGCGCTCGTGGAAGGCTAGTTTAGTCTGACCAAGTGCTGGGCCAAAGAGGGCCAGGAAGAGCTTCGTCTCCTGGAATCTGAGGGTGATGAAGGCATATTAAGAGGCATATTTCAATGGGCAATCATCAGGATGTCTGGCTTGCTTTTGTACCCAAATGCTGTCAGGGTAAGAACACATCCTGCAAATAATGACACTAAGAAAGCCGTGAGGTCAGCGCTTATCCCACTCCCATTGCTCTGTTTTGATTCTCAGCTCATTTCCTTAGCATCTTTGCTGTGCTGGAGTCTGTCTGTCCCAGCGGTTTTGGGAAGCTCCTGCTTTGGTACACGGTAATAATTAAACAGTCAGTGGGACAGGTAGAGGGCACATCATGGTTTGTTGCACTGCCGAAAGCGATTGCAGTGAATAATACACACAGGAAGTATTTCCAAAGGAAAAAGTCACAGGATACTCTTGTAGCAGAGGTTTCCAAGCATTCTCAGCCTGCAGTAAAACAGCACCTCTTTGTGAAACAAACAAAAACAGTCTAGTTGTGGGACAGAAGATGGTTTTCTGATTTGAGAATTAGTTCTACTAACTTTTCTTAACATTTTCTTCTAGGTACTCGCATCTCTTGCTACAGGGCCCAGACAGAATAATGGCATTTTCTATGAAATTCGCATGTATGACGTTAAGCCATCAAAGATGAAGGAGTTTGTGGAATTGGTTCATAAGTGCCTGCACCTGCGCACAGCTCACTCGGAGCTAGTGGGATTCTGGACAGCAGAACTGGGATCAATGAACAAGGCTGTGCACGTCTGGAAGTATGGTATGCTCAGCACTGCTCAGAGTGTCAGCAGGCATGGATGCTGAGACCTCCCTCTGCTTACAGGCTGTTGTCTGTTGCTTTAGCCATGAGTACAAAAGCTGAAAAAATCCCCACTGTAGTGCAGTTTTGGTCTATTGGATAGATTACGGCTGTTCTTGAAAGTGGTCTTTCCTCTGAGCAGGTGTATAGAATCATAGAATTACCAGTGTTGGAAAAGGCCTCCATGATCATCCAGTCCAGCCATACACCTACCACCAATATTTCCTCACTAAACCATGTCCCTTAGTACAACATCTGAACATTTCTTGAACACCTCCAGGAATGGCAACTCCACCACCTCCCTGCACAGTCCATTCCAGCTCCTGACCACTCTTTCTGAGAAGAAATTTTTCCTGATATCCACCTTGAATCTCCCCTGGCACAGCTTGAGGCCATTCCCTCTAGACCTGTCACTAGTTATGTGGGAGAAGAGTCCTTCTTCCACCCCACCACAGCCTCCTTTCAGGTAGTTGTAAGAGAGCGATAAGGTCTCCTCCAAGCCTTCTCTTGTCCAGACTGAACAATCCCTGTTCCTTCAATCGCTCCCCATAAGACTTGTGTTCCACATCCTTCATCAGCTTTATTGCCCTTCTCTGAACATGCTCCAGGGACTCACTGTCTTGTAATGGGGGGCCCAAAATTGAACACGGTACTTGAGATTCACCCTCATCAGTGAAGAGCCCAGTGGGATGATCACTTCCCCACTCCTGCTGGCTATTTCTATTACAGGGCAGGAAGCCATTGGCCTTCTTGGCCACACTGCTGGTTCACATTCAGCCAAGTGTTGACCAGCATCCCCAGGTCAATTTTTTCCATACATTCTTTCAGCCACTCTGCCCCAAGCCTGTAGCATTGCCTGGGGTTGTTGTGGCCAAAGTGCAGGCCCTGGCACTTGGTCTTGTTGAACTTCATCCCACTGGCCTCATCCAGCCTGTCAGATCACACCTACCTCAAGGCAGATCAACACTTCCCACCAATTTGGTGTCATCTGCAAACTTATTGAGGGTGCACTCAATGCCATCACCCAGGTCGTCAGTAAAGATATTGAACAGGACCCCTTAGGGATCACCACTTGTGACCAGTCACCAGCTGGTTTTAATTCCATTCACCACCACTCTCTGGGCCCAGGAAAGAGTGTACCTGTCCAAGCCAGTCTAGGTATATTAGCTAGTCTAGTGCTAGTCTAGGTACACTCTGTCAACAGCCTTTCCATCATGCACCAGGTGGGTCACTTAGTCATAGAAGGAGATCAGGTTGGTCAGGTGGAACCTGCCTTTCATGAACCCGTGCTGTCCGGGCTTCATCTCCTGGTTGTCCTGCTCATGCCATGTGATCTCACTCATGATGATCTGCACCATAGCCTTTCCTGACACTGAGGTCAGGCTGACAGGCTTGCAGTTGCCTGATTTCCTCTTATGGCCCTTCTTGTAGATAGGTGTCACACTGGAAAAGCCTCTATTCCTCTGAGACCTCTCCAGTTGGCCAGGAATGCCAATAAATGGTAGAAAGCAGCTTGACTATCATCTCTGCCTTCCTCAGCACCCTCAAGTGGATTCTCGAGGATCCGCATGGATGTATAGCAGTTCAGGTGGAGTAGTAGGTCTCTTAACTGTTTCTACCTGAATCATGGGGAATTTACCCTGCTCCCCATCCCAGACTTCCAGGTCAGGGTAGAGTACCCCAGGGACAACTGGTCTGACTTTTAAAGACAGACGTAAAGAAGGCATTGAGAACTTCAGCTTTTTTCTTATCCTTGACAGTCTCGTTTCCTGCTGCATCTGGTAAAGAATGGAGATTCTCCTTAGCCCTCCTGTTACTGTTAATACATTTGTAAAAAAAATTTGTTCTCTCTTAGCTCAGTAGCCAAGTTGAGTTCAAGCTGAGCATTTTCCTTTCTAGTTTGTTCCCTGCACATCCTAACAAATTCTTTGTACTCTTCCTGATTTGCCTGTCCCTTCTTCCACAGGAGGTAGATTCTCTGTTTCTTCTGGAGCCTCAGGAAAATCTCCCTGTTCATCCATACTGGTCTTCTTCCCTACTGGCTCATTATATGGCATAGAGGGACAGCCTGCTCCTGTGCCTTTAAGACTTCCTTCTTGAGGAGCAACCAGCCTTCCTGGAACTATCTACCCTTCATGACTGAATCCCAAGGGACCCTCCTTACAACAGTCTTGAGTAGTTCAAAGTCTGCCCTCCAGAAGTCCAAGTTTTGTTTCCACCCCCACCTCCCTACTTCGCCAAAAACCAAGAACTCTACCATTTCATGGTCATTCTGCCCAAGGCTCCCAGAATCCTCATCTCCCAGTCTCCCATCAGTCCTTCTCTGTGAACAGCATATATAGTGGGACACTGTCCCTGGTAGGCTCTCTTACCAGCTTCTGTACAATCCAGATACCCCCTAGGCTGCTTCTTCTGCACTACACTGTATTTCCAACATGTATCAGGAAAGTTGAAGTCCCAGCTTGAAGAGAACAAGGGCTGGCGATGGCACAACTTCTGCCAGCTGCTTGTAGAACACCTCATCCATCTCTTCATCCTGGTTAGGAGGTCCATAACAGACCCCCACTAGAATGTCTGCCTTATTGGCCCTTACCCTGATCCTTATCCATAGAGATTCAACCTTATATTCCCACCCTCAAGCTTAACAACATTGAAAAGCTCTTCTAACATACAGAGCCAGCATGAAATGTGCTTTGTTTATAATAGGTTCCTCTCAGGTAGGGCTAGCTCCTGAACAACACATCTTCAGAGTCTCAGAACACATGGGAAAAGAATTGAGACTTCCTCAATAGGATCACAGAGTTATAAATGACTTGAGTTGGAAGTGCCATCTAGTCCAACTGCTCTGCAGTTAACATGGACAACTATAAGTTGGATCAGGTGCTCAGATCCCCATGCAGCCTGACCTTGAGTGTCTCCAGGGATGGGGCATCCATCATCTCTCTGGGAAACCGGTGGCAGTGCCCGATCACTCTTATTGTAAAAAAACCTTGTTTACAGCCAATATAAATCTCCCCTTTTACTTTAAAACCATTTCCACTTGTCCTATCACAGCAGTCCCTTCTAATGATGCTGCTCCCTTCTTTCTTATATCCTCCCTTTAGATTATGCATATGCAAATAATTGTGTAAGTGCAGACCATATTTATGCAAATATCTGTATTTGTTTATATGTATGTATAATCACTCACAAATTTTAGAACAGCATTGCAGTCAGTCCTATAAAACAAAACAGCATGCAGTCTGTGTGGTTAAACTCCTGAAGCTACACTGTGCTGAGCTGGAAGGCTGCTCCACAAGTGTGTCATCCCACATGCATGAAGTGCTGTGTTGCTGCTTCAGCATTGAGAGCAACAGGCTTCTGACACTGTAGTCTTCAGCTTTCTATGCTGCTGGAGTCAGTGCTGACCTGGAAGGTGCTGCTGAACCATGAAAAAAAGCTGAGAAAGGGTGTGCTGGCTGTGTTCTTCTCTGGACCCAAGGGTTTATAGAGACATGGGAAGGCACACTGCTGTCATTTCTTTGTATATCTGTTGTAGGCTGGGGCTTATCTGTATACTCAGAACTTTTTTTACAAAGGCAGCAGTCTGATCTTTGAAATGAAACATTTTCACAGTGCCTGCTTAAAGTGGTGGCTTTTCCTTCTGTACTCAGGGAGGGAAGGGAGTTGCTATGTGTAGACAGGAATGAGTTTGTGTGCATTTGTGGTTCAGAAAATGTCCTGCTTCTCAGGAGTTTTTACCTTGTTCTTTCATTCCTTTCTCTTAAAAAATAGTTCCTCAGAAACATTTAAAATGGGAAACAAAGGAAAAATCCAATTATTTTTGTTTCCTATTTATAGTTAAGTATGTTACATACATATATGTTAGGTATGTTAGCATTCTTCTTCCTTGTTTCATCATCCCTCTTCTTAACTTTTGTTTAGTAGCTAAGAATAATTGTTGCATTTTTCTCTCGATTTCAAGACACTGATATTTCTTGAGGTTCTCTCCAATCTCAGATGCTGTATTTTTCACTTATTGGCTGATGTGGTAATAAATGCATTTTTTCTTCTTTTTTTTTTTTTTTTTTTCCTGTCTTACAGATAATTTTGCCCACAGAACAGCAGTCCGGCAGGCACTAGCCAATGACAAGGAGTGGCAGGGACAATTCATCTCTCCAGCTCTTCCCCTTATAGAAAAGCAGCACAATGAAGTTGCTTATCTGGTACCCTGGTGTCAGCTTGGGAAACCTCCAAAGGAAGGGGGTGAGCTTATCTTCTTTTTACTGATTAAAGCTACTGATACTCACTGACTACAAAACATGGCTTAAAGTTTAAACCAGGTATTACACGACTTTATAACCCCTTATGTAACAACACTTGTGTGTAAAAACTATCTGGAGCTCCAGCTGTAAGATTTGAAACAAGGTGTGAATTGATAAACAAAAATGCAAAATGACCACCACACAGTAGCACTCCGAGTGGTCATCCTGGCGTGGTTTGTCCACCATCAGTGAGAGGATGCTTCCCAGAAACGTTTAAAAAAAATCTTTTTCTGTTTCACAGAGGTTTGTCTCATTTGTCACTTTATTTTGTTGCAACTGCTTCTTATGCATAATAGTTTAAATAACGAAACCCCCCAGATGTACTTTTTAAGGTACACGGAAACTAAGCATAGTTAGTAGATCATGGCTTGGTCTTCCTGTCTTTATATATTTTGTTTCTCTTTTTAGCAAATGTGATACTAAGAGTATTGACTATACACTCACTTAAGAAAATTTGCAGACTTTGCAGTCTGCTGCATGAGTAAAATGTAGCCCCTGCTTTAGCTCTCAGCGCATACACAGTAACCTTTGTTATTTATTTCCCCGAGATTCTGAATTTTATGCTATGTTATAATTGAATTTAAAGCAGTCTGTTTTTCCATTAAAGTGGCATAGCTGTCTATTCCAACGCTTCATTCCATTTTAGGGTGGTTTTTTTTTTCTAATCTCCAGCTTGTTGTTGGAGAAAAATACCAAACAATACATTGCAATGGGGCAGTTGTCTAGATTTCTGCTACAATGTTAGCAGTTGTGACTCAGAGTAACTATGTGAATGGAAATGACACAAATAAGGTACCTAGTAGCAGGACTATTGTTTTTTGAGGGGGGATATCATGCAGTTTGTCCCCAAGAAATGGAGGGTTTTTGGCAGAGCAAAGATGGTAAACTAGTTCTGGTCTGTTGCTTTTGACTTCAAATCTTGCTGTGGCCAGCTGTTGAGATTCAATAGGGCTTACAAGGTAAAAAAACAAAACAAAACAAAAGAAACAATTCCAGAGAACATCACTAGTCTTAGAAAAGGCTGCTTTGCATAGTTCTATCAGCCACCTGAAATATACCATCAGGTATGAGTATTAGTGATTTCTGCCAAGTAAATGAAATTGCCAAAAATTTTCATGTGAGCACGCCCCTTTCAGCTGGGGTGTGTGGGAATCCTTCTGTACTGCTGGGTCCTGTGCTTCTGTGTACACTGAGTTGTGCTCCTGTGATTCTTTTTGAGGTGCTGTGCAGGCTGGGCAGGAGGCAGATTCTTGGCCTTCTCTCCTCTAGTAGAAAGGTTACCAGTACTGGTTTCTCAGTAATGAAAGCATGGCTGTGAAAGACTGAAAAATGGTGTTTAATTTCCTTCCTTGAGGTCTTCTTTTGTCTTTTCCTCTAGGTGTGTATGAATGGGTTACTTTTCAAATGAAGCCCGGTGGGCCAGCTCTGTGGGGTGAGGCATTTCAAGCTGCAATCAATGCTCACATCAACACAGGCTACACCAAGCTAATTGGTGTTTTCCACACAGAGTATGGGTTACTTAACACAGGTAACACTACTACTCAGTTTCTAATACAGACTTTGGTATAGGAATGGGGAGAGAAGGTGAAAAACTTCTTGTCCTGGTTCAGGGTTGGATGGCCTGATAAAAAATGTTGCTGTGGATCATGGAAGTCCTGTAAACAGTCCTTGAACCCAGCTTTGTGTATTCTGTTATATGTTTAAGCCGAGTGGTGCAATTTTAAAATATTCTCTGATCTGCTTTTAGAGTCAAACCTTTTAAAGGCTCAGCAAAGGATCATCTCAACACATTCTTGCTTGGTGAACTGTTTCTGCTAGTTACAAGGCACCTAACACACAAGGGTGAACAGCAAGGACTTGCATATTGCATTACAACATAATAGCAACAGTGACAAGCTGACTTTATTTGTACTTTTCAGTCCATGTGATCTGGTGGAATGAGAGCCCAGATCACCGGGCAGCGGGAAGGCACAGGGCCCATGAAGATGCCAGAGTGGTAGCAGCTGGTAAGAGATGATGGGTTTAGAGAACTCATTAGAGTTACTAGCATGCATGCTGAGAAAAGTATTATTATTCACTGGATTTCTTTCTTAATTAAACGTGCATTTAATTTCAGTACGGGACAGTGTCAGATTCCTGGAATCCCAGCAGAATATGCTCCTGACTCCTCTGGCATGCTCGCCACTGAAGTAGCCTGCTGAATGATGGTGGAAAAGCTGAGATGGATGCATCGTTGGCAAGTACCGTTGCATGGATCATCACAGTCATAGTCTCACAAACTGTATGGATTTTCTTCAGAGTGGATGCAAAATGCTGATCACCATCACAGTAAAATTCTGCACCCCTATAGTTTATGATGATGGTCCGACATCTCCAGAAGTAGAATTCAGGTCACGTCACTTCCAACATCAAACTTAACTTTACAGATCTTTAATTTAACCCCTTCACTTTTTAATATTTTTTCTGCATAGCTGCTAGGGCCCAGTGAATGAAATGCTCTTTTGCAAGGTTACAGCTTAGGTCAGGTGACTTTTGTAATCATTGCATCATGGGTATTACATACTGGTTTAAGGAGTGCCCCCATAACTCCTCATATCACAATTACACTTTAATCAGACTTCTTGTTGGGATGCTTTGTATTAATTCTTAGTAATGTAAAACTTCATTGTGCCTGGAATTGTGTCAAGCAGGTGCTGCAGTGTAGCTGGTTAGGTGGTGTTCTGATTGAGTCTTCCCTAACCTCAGCCCTTTAATTTTATATCCTGTAAACACTTCTTTAAGAACTGTAGTTTTGATTATTTTAATACTTCTTCAGGGTGCTAAAATTATCTATCTCAAATTCACCTCATCTATACATCTTTATCTCTTTGAAATACTGTCTGCCAGACTGTTGAAAACCAAATAAATTTGTATAAAGCGAAAGTTATGGTGTTTGCCAGTCAAGCTCTTACTGTTTTGGACCTCTAGTAAAAACCATTCTGCAAGTACAGGCTTCTGCAGGCTTTGCATTTTGGGCATCCGTGGTCATGGAGCCCTTAAGTAGTTTTTTTATTTGCTACAGCATGTAGCAGCAGAACAGAGGTTGCACAGGCTGTGAAGTTGGTTACACTGTGTGTATACCGGTATGAAAGCACCCCCTGCTGAAGGGGGGTCCTTTAATCTGATGTTAGCTAAGATTAAGGGTATTTCAAAGCTTTATGCTCAAACACAACATTTTGCCTTGTCAGTGAAATTAGGTGTTGAATATTTATAGCAAAGAGCAGTTATCAATATGGCTGCATCTCTGTGATGGAAATATTCTGGGGCAGGTACCTGACTTTGGGTTTAACATCCAGATAGGTCTGTGATGCCTAGAAGCTGTGTAGCTGAATTTGACAGTTGCACAGATTACCTTCTGCTCGATTTGTTGGAGACCTTTTTTATTAAGTCAGTGTAGAAGCTTAAAGCAGTGCTTGCCTTTCAAATCTTGGACCACCTCACTTACCTACCTGAAAAACACCTGTGCCCCATGTTAATCTTTGGTGATGCTAAAACCTGCTCATACATTATGCATGAAAGTTCACACCAAACACAAACAGGGCCACATGAACTTCTGGACTCTTCAAAAAAGTACATGCATAAATGACACTTTACACACCAAAGGTGCCAGAACAGCTTTATTTTTTACTTAATACAAGGCAATTAGAGTGCCTCTTAATACTTCACATAACAGTTATTAGCAAATACAAATATATATACTTTTTTCCTTTAATGAAAATGTCCACTTAAGAATTTAACTCAGAAATTTCAGTTGTGAAATCTCACTAGATTTTTGCAAAGTTAACAGATATTCCAGTGCAAAAATAGATCCCATTACAGATAGCATAAAGTGCTTGGAATGAAGGACCAACTACAGTTCAGGAGGCAAAGATAAGCACAAAGTGGTGGTTTAACCATGGGGAGAAAGTGTAACAACTCCGTACTGAAATACAAATGTACTATAAAGAAGGGTGCAATATTTCAACAGTAACACAGTTTAAAATAAGTTAACACCTCAGTGCAGTTTCATTATCCAGAGTGGTTCACAATTATACTGTACAAGATTCGAGTGATTTTTCCCTATGCAGAACTATTAGAGTAAGCAAATGGTTGTCTGAGGTTACTCAATGACAAATCTGCACAAGAGTTGTTTTATGCCGACTACAAACAAAACGGACTAGAGCTGTGAAACAGTTCAGGTAACATCCACGTCTTTCTTTTTGTCACAGATATCAAACTTCCACCTATGAGAGACTATGAGCAAGACACTCACAGGACACAGGAACCAAGAATCTCTTTTTGGCCAGCTAAGCTAAAAAATATACAGTTGTTTCCTGCAAAATGAGTCATTTATATGAGCAGTTGTAAAGAGCAAACTGCAACTCTTTTAAGACCAAATATGAATCCTCCTAGAACTCACTGTAGTTCTACATGCACTAGATGTGTGCAGCGCAAAACTTAAGCCCTTCACTTCAGCCTCTATGCTGAGATTTTCACTTAATTTTGATTTGCAATAATGATTTCTAGCAGTGGTAAGTATTCACTACATGCCATTTGTCTCACTGATGGCTTAACATACGAGCAGCCTGCTGTTGAAAAGTCATGGCTGTAGCTCAGCTGCTTGGTAATTATTCTGCACATAAAAGTTTGGTGCAAACATCCTCACAGGGGTAAGGGTGCCATAAAGGTAAAAACAAAGCATGTTTTATGTGAGGTATACCAATCCCCATCACTCTCCTTTCTATCCCCATAGCAATGTAATAGATAGATAAAAAATAATTAGTATGAAAAAGGCACTTCAGCAGAACATGTAGTAAGCTATTACATTACCCAAAAGCAGGGACTGGGGACTTGTGCTAAATATTTAACTGTTCATGTATTAAAAATGCTGAATTGGTCAATGTTATCAAGGACACCTAGAAATATGTACTCAACCTTCTTAAGGCTTACTCCAGCCTCTTCTTCATTGTTGGGCTGCTATGGGCATTCACAGAAGAAAATGGTCCATGACGCATTCATGGTGGAGCATTAAAAACAAGTGCAGAACTTGCACAGGTAATTAAGGCAGAGACATGACACACAGGAATTGCCCAGGAACTATGCTTGGGTTTATACCACATTACCGAACCTATTTCTGAATGCAAAAGCGAGACAGAAGGGCACATAAGTTTATTAACAAAAGCATACTCTCCCATGGCTGTTGTACAAGATGAACAAGAATTGCTTGTTCTCACTATGTAATCTTTCCTCTACTATTATTCTGGCCTTGTAAAACTTTACAACTTGATTGATGTCATTTGTAGCTCTCCTACTTTTGAACTATCTTGTTCAAGATGAGTTTTACTGACGCAGTTTCTCACATGAATTAAGAGAGTGTGCTACAGTTAGGGATCGCCTGCCAACCAACACTACACTGCACAACAGAAGCAGAAACTTGCACGTTAATCTAATACTGTATCAGCTTCCATGAGGGAAAGTTTTAGGTGAACAACTTGTAGTACAGATAGTAGCTAATTGCAAGAGGGTGATACCTGCCTTCATCATGAATATAGCTGTTGCTGAATAGAGAGAATGAAAGCACAGCATTGCAGGCATAAAGGAAAGAAATACTTGGGCTACAAAGATCAACTGAAAGCACTTTCAATCCCTAATTATGCTACCAACCTATTCAAAGTTATATAAATAATACTGTTAAAAAAAAAATATATCTACATTTCTAGTTTTATCTGGCAAAGCCAGAAATGGCAACACTCTTATGCTAAGCAATAACTATAGATGATAGGTACCTTACTGGTGCAAAGCAGGGGTTAAAGAGCAGACATTACATATCTGAGTGGCATATCATGATTTAGAATTTGCTCTTGGTATTAGCAGCTGGTACAACTACTGAGTTTGCTGCTGTGGTCTGCTTTCTCACCCACTCCCTTCTGCCAGGTGTTCATGCAGCTGCTGCAGTACCTCAAAGGAGCAGGAGAGTACTTAACTACAAGAAAACCCAGTCAGAGTAGGTTAATGGTTGTGATGCTGGTGGGACAATCCTGTGCGTTTGTAGGGTTCACAGTTCTGCATATCTCCACTCTGAAGTAGATGTACAGACACGATGACCCATCTCTTGCCATCCCATCTGCACAGCACTGCTTCGTGACCCCAGATATGTCACCAACTTACCTACACCAGCTTAGGAAAAGCAGCTGGTCAGGTATGCTTTCACAAACAAAGGTCACAATGCTGGTGACTTCTCTTGCCACTGACTGTCTTGGTGCATTCATTGCCAGCAATGGACATAGCACCCGGGAATTCCCACTCCTGACATGCATGTTTTCAAGAGTAAAACATACATGTCTTTAATATATCAATAAATAACCACTGGCCATTATTCCTTAATGAACTGTTTTTGCAACCCTAGTAAAAACGTACTGTACAGGACAAGATGCAGTGTGGTTGAAAGTCCACAGCATCTGGTGGGTGCTTTACCACAGCTTCACAGAGTTGTACTGTAATGAGCTAAATTCAAGTCTTTCACTTGAGAACAGTACAAGACGACTCCACGAGGCACTGCCCCTAAAATGGAATTTTGTTTTCATTGCATTGAATTGCATTGCAT
Organism: Chrysolophus pictus; assembly: GCA_037305975.1. Lineage (NCBI taxonomy): Eukaryota > Metazoa > Chordata > Aves > Galliformes > Phasianidae > Chrysolophus > Chrysolophus pictus. The sequence goes on from CM074614.1 coordinate 13,692,641, forward strand.
TGAATGGTTATCAGTAGAGTGTCCAGTTTCTCTCCCTCTAGCTTCTTTGGGAGTAACCTATCCCCAGGCAAAGGAAGTTTGCATTCTGCTCATTATTTCCTGACTGAAATTGGCTCACACACAACTTTCTTTTACCTTCTCATCTTGCAGAAAGGAATTAAGGATTGCAATGTCTACCACAGTCTGGTTTTTGTGCAATGACAGGTCCTTAGTGTGGTCATCGTCACTTTGGTCCTTAGCAAAATTTACAAATACCTGCAAGAAAAAGGCCATGTCACACACTTGCTCTGGATTTTCACTAATTTAGAGCATTCTATACACTGAGTCCTTTCTGGACTAGTCTTGGAATTCTGTGCCAAGCTTGCTGAAATGCCCTTACAAGATAGGTCAGGTAAGTTGGCTGATTTATTCCTACCTCACCAGGACCATGGTTTTAGCACACAGGCTACTAAAAACTTACTTGGTCAAGTGTGGTCTGAGAAACAGAGTAGTCTTCTATGTGGAGTCTCTTTTTGTTCTGGGAGAGAATACTGAATATTCTGGCCAGCGAAGACTGTGAAGACGGAAGTTGGTACTGCAGCATATTGCGATGCTTCTCCTTCAAGACACTTCCGGGGAAGGCATTCCCAAAGAACTCCTCAACTGGCTTCAAGTCTGGGTTAGCCCCTGCAATTCGCACCACTATGGTATAACCATCTCCAAACCTGTACACAAGAAGGCCAGCAGAGCAGTTCATATAAGTGGCACTGAAACAGACATACAGCTTAGAATTCAGCAGCTTTTCCCACAGCCAGAAAATCAATGGGAATGCTGCATGAGGAATTAAGTCTGACTGTATCTCTCTAAAAATGCAGACAACTCTGTGATGTAAATGACAACAAAATAGCTACCTGTTCTTTAGATGCTGGACGCTGCCCAGACACCTGAATCGCCCATTGACCATTATCGCCATTCGAGTGCACAGTGCTTCACACTCTTCCATGCTGTAGAAAGAATTAAATCCCTTAGCGCTGGAAGGAGTGTTGGAGGGCAGAGCAGCTGAGCCAAGCTTTGCATCCAGCCCCAGCAGATGCAATAGCTACAATATGACACAACAGGGTTGATACTTGCCTGTGAGACGTAAGAACCACTGATCTCCCCTCTTTGATAACACTCAGAGCACAGTTCCACAAGAAACGGCGTGCTTTGGGATCCATCCCTGTTGTTGGCTCATCCTGCAAAATACATACAAAAAAATAGGATACGCTGTTCCATGCTACCAACAAATACCTCATCTCTGAAATGACTTGGCCATTCTGATGATGCATATTGGAAAAGATGACAGTAAGCAAGTTTGACGCATTTTTTAAAATGGGAAAACAACTTATGCTCAAAAGCATGTTTGCTAATTTAAAATTTGAAGAACTGAGAAGCACTATTTATTTTGCAATTGTAACATATCGAAAAAGTCAGTTCTAAAACAAGCTAAACTCAGTTCAAGTTCAAATTGAGCTAGAAAATGCTGAAGGGCTGTAATGTTCTGCATGCATAAAAATATTTGTGCAAGTGGTGAAGATGCTTTAACTGTTGCTAGTTTGGCATCATGTTTCAGATCTCCACTTCTCCACTTTTCCACTGATTTTTTTCATGAACAGAAACCATGAGACACATTATAGTTTGAGTATACATTCAAATAGACTCAAACAGTCCCAAAGAAAGATTCCCTCTGTTTTTTGCTTATATTTAGGTGACTGATGACATTTTTAGTTTTTGTTGGTCACAAAATAGCCAGTCTTCATCTGAGCCTAATTTTTCTGGTTTTAGAGGAAAACATTAATGAGTTAAGGTTGCAGACTCACCAGGAATACCACAGGTGGCCCTCCAATGAGGGCTATTGCTGTGGAGAGCTTGCGCCTGTTCCCTCCACTGTAGTTGCCTGCATATTTTTCTCCATATTTCACAAGGCCCAGTTTCCGAATTGCCCATTCGCCAACCTACAAGAGACAGTACAATATCTTCATGAGTCAATCACAGCAACATCTACACAGTGAGATTTTCCTTACAAACTTTAAGACGATTTTTCAGAAGAGCCACTCATCTGAGGCTTTAATGTGGCATAGCTCCAGGTTTTGAAACCCTCAGATCAAGGTGTATACATACTAGCCCCTGAGAGCCCAGACAATCAGACAGCTGCAGCTTTGTTAGCATAGATTCATAGAATCACAGAATGTCTTGAGTTGGAAGGCACCCACAAAGATCATCAAATTCAACTCCTGGCCTCAAAGGATCGCACAAAATCCAAACCCTATGTGTGAGGGTAGTGTCCAAACACTCCTTGAACTACTGCAGCTTGGGGCCATGCCCACTGCACTGGGCAGCCAGTGCACGGGCCAAAAATGACCATGCAGTTCAGCATCAGCCTAGCCCTGCTAACTACTAGTGTAGTGGTCTTAGCAGTATACATGCTTTATCCAGCTTTTTAGTTACTATGGGCTTGCGGTAGGGACACCATCTCTCCTGACACACAGCAATTGGCAATACTGTGCATTTCAGCCCTTCAGATATATTGGGAGGATCTGTTTTATTATTCAGAAGTACATACACTGCAACTGTCAGCCTCTTGTTGCTTTAGTTTAGGAACTAAAACGTGTTTAGCAAAGAAATTCAGTTCCTATTTGCACCATAACCAGAACCAGGTCCCTGTGCTTGGAGCGCAGCATAGAGGAACCTGCCTGCAAACCTCAAAGGAGCTTGCAGTTTTCACTTGCCACTGCTCTCAGGGCTGTATGGGCATACTTTGGACACCAGATCTGGAAACAGTTCTACAGAACCCAAGACACAAATGATGAAAGCTGCTGCCAGCCCAAGGAACTGAAATTGAGAAATGTGCTGTATGCTACTGTAAAGCTGTTATTAATTGACTTACACTGTTAGTGTAAGCCTGTGTGTGAATGCTGAAACAGGAGCAATTTAATGATACAGTGTGATCACTCAGAAAGAAGCAGATCACTATAATATTATGTGTATTGTGGGATATGAACATGGTAGCAGCAACAGTCTGTCACTGGGGTACTCTTATGGTATTTCGTTTACCTTGCAGACTTCTTTCTCAGGAACACCTCTGAGGAGTGCAAAGAACTCCAAATGTTCTCGCCCTGTCAGTAGTTCATTAATAGCATCAAACTGTGGACAGTAGCCCATGTTCTGATGGACTTCTTGGATGTTCGACAGGATACTGTAAAATAAGAATACCATTAGTTATGATTTTACAAGTACACAACATTGAGATGATAAAAAGAGAAAGGTGAATCAATGGGTCTGGAATCAGTGGACTAATAACGATTCCTAGAACTCTGTCTTCACCAAACTCTTTTTCTTTTCTTTTTATAAATATGATATTGAAACATGTAGGTACTCAGAAGTGACTACGAGACCAAATCCACTGTTCTAAATGGCTGTAGTACTTTAGTAGACTCAGCAAAAGGCCAAGGCCCAAGAGTTGAGATAGAAAAAAGTGGGGTAGCATTTAGATTTGTTGGAAGTGGAACAAAGACCAAGAAAGTTGAAGGAGAAAGGAGCAAAGGCTCTTCTTTAAGACAAAGCAGTGAAAGATATCTTTCACCTGAAAGATCGTCTTTTACCTGTTTCCTTTGAGAAAAGCTTCTCCTCCTGTCACATCTGTATCACCAGTTAGCATCTTGAAAGTGGATGACTTGCCGGCACCATTTACTCCCAGAAGTCCAAAGCACTGGTGATATAAAAAAGCAAATAAGCACTGAGAACAAAATCCAGCCCTATAGTTTTCATCACTGAGAAGACTGGAGGCAACAGCCTTGACTCTCAAGATAACCTGGAGGAAATCAGTGCATTTTCTGAATAAACTGGGCTTTCATTTTCAGCATAAATCTTCACGCTGGGGAAAAGCAATAGCATTACCTTGGTGCAGTGCCAGCATAGTGTGTCTGTGCTAAGCTTCAGAGAGTGCCATGCTTTGACCTCTAGCCCTAAAAGGTTGCAAAGTTCTCTACCATCTTGAAAGGCAGAGAGAACCTGAGACATAAACTGCTTCAACTTCCAGGCCATTCGCTTTTGTGTAATTTGAACACCACCTGCTTCTAATTTCACTCTACTCTGTATTGTGTGTTGCTCTTAAATAGCTGAAAAATACTGAAGCAGTAAGAATGACAAAATAAGCTTACCTCTCCAGGAGGGATTCCAACACATATCCTGTCAACTGCTGGCTTTCGTTTCATTCTGTAAATCTGAAACCAGAAAAAAAACCAATTTAACTAAATTGGTAAATGAGAACTATGTACATATTTAACACTACAAATATTCTTCCCTTTTGATGCCATCAGACAGTCTTTCCCTTTTGATTCCATCAGACAGTTCTTCTCCTGGTGAAGTGCACGGTTTTGCTTAAATGGGTTTTAGAAATGCAAAACCTGTTACCTTGGTCAGCTCCTTGATTTCCAGTATGTCACTCTGTCCTCCTCCACTTATTATTCTCTGCCTTTCTCTGTTTACATCTTCATCTTCATCATTCACAGGAGGTAACTTGGCATAGACAGGCCTGTAGAGAGCAACATGGTAAAGCCTTGGAAGAAGATGACGGAGCTTAATCTTCTCCTCCTTCATGGCAAATACCAAGGAAAACTTTATCTGCCTGCCATGGGAAAGTGAAGCAGACAACCTACCTGGGTTTGATGAAGAATCTGTACTGGATGAGCACAGTAATGAGGAAGAAGACTACACCCTCCACTGCCATGGCAAACAGGTTTCTTCCCACCAGGTCCCACGACAGAGGTGACACAAAACGATTCTCGCCTGCCAAGATGAGCAGATGAGCACAGTCACCTTTCCAGAGCAATGGGAGATTGATATCATTTCTTCCTGCAGAGCTCACCAATTCAGGCAGTGGGAGAACTGAGAGCAGTCAGTTAGAGGAGAATGGGGACAAGCTATACAAGTTGTGACTGCGTACACATCTCTTGCTGTAGCAAGGTTGGGTCTGAGCATGTTCTCTTGGGAGAAGTTGATTGGACACTAGGAATTTGGTCTACCAAAGAAGAGCTGGCCCATATTCTCAAGAAGCACAAGGCTACTGACTCACACTCTCATCTGCATTCCAGAAAAAAAAAAAAAACACAACAGCTCTACAGAATCTTAGCCACTCCTTCCACATAGCCTAGTAATCTTCCCCCCATGCGTCTAGATTCTAACAACTCAAAGTTCTGGGATCTATATGCCTGATTTCTTTCGTGTTTGAAACAGCTTGAAGAGGACAGCTGAGGATACCTGCCAGTCTGATAAGCTCTGTGCTGCAAACTATGTACTCTGAATTCCTGAAAAGTCAGAAGAACAAAAGGTGTTAGGCCAGAGCAGGCTCACACAATTTCACTTACCAAACCTCTCCAGAGCATCAGCCATGGCCTGATTTTTCACCATGTCAATAAGACCCCGCCCCAGGCAGAAGTGAGGAAAGATGAGAAAGACAGACTTCAAGATGTCATTGATATTGTTCAGCTTCTGTTAAGACAAAATTAAGTTTCAGTGAGCTGTCTGAGCAGAGAAAAGCCACCACTTGCTGAATGTGATATCATGTTGTGAATGACCACCTGCAGCCAGCTGGCAGCACTGCAATCCCACAAAAAAATCAGGGATTAGAAAAATTCTGCCAAGAGACAGTCCCACAGCTCCTCCAGACAGTCAGTGTTCCTGCTTTGCTCAAGATGCTATTAAAGCAAGCAATCTACACCAAAGAAGAGATTTCTCCAAATGGTAGGTCTAAAATGCAAGGCCTGCAAAAGGCAACATGCAGAAAATCTACAGGTTGAGGAGATGGGGAACTTGTGGTAACACAGACTGGTAATCTCAGTGGCTGTAGGTAGCCCCTCCATAGCCAATACTGGATGCTGTAATCGTTTTCCAGCTGGCTTAGTTCATAGGTCAGACTGACAACAGAATCACAGAATTGTAGGTGTTGGAAGTGACCTCTGGAGATCATTAAGTCCAACCTCCTGCTAAAGCAGGTTCCCTACAATAGGTCACATGGGAAAGCATCCAGATGGGTTTTGAATATCTCCAGAGAAAAAGACTTCACAACCTCTCTGGGCAGTTTTCTCCTGTGCTCTGTCACCCTCAGGATAGATTTCTTTCTCATGTTCGTATGGAACTTCCTGTGTTTCAGTTTGTGCACACTGCCCCTTGTCCCAAAGAGTGATTGCTTTATTGTTCTGCCAGGCATTTATCTTCAAGAAAGTGCATGTTTCTGCTGAGATAAAATAGCCCTTATAACAAAAGGGATCAGCATCAAGGACTGCTGCCTCATGCCCACAGGCAGGTGGTGCAGTCAACAAGTTAATCCCACAGGGCTCCCTCAGAGCTACTTCCCACTAACATGTGTCAAACAGAGCCTGCTAAGGCATCTTGTGTTACATACAGACATGAGAGACACTTGGACCTTCCCCAGTAGGCATCTGACCTTGGAAAAAAACTGAAGTGAGATGCAAAAATTCCCAATACAGTCAGTAAGATATTTATCTCTGAAAGCAAAACTGAGGACAACTAACCAGAATGCTTGAAATGCCCTGTAGTAGATAGAAACTGCCCTCCTACAAAGAACATGCAAGCAATTCAAACTGAACGTGTTTAAACACATTTAGAACACTGCAGTAAGGGTAACAAGCTGGGAATTTGTCAGGGCAACATGGTACCAATGTGGAATTCTGCTCTGCATCAGTACAAGACAATGAAGAGCTTCTGGGAAGACTTACGTTGTTGGTGAAGAGTTCCAGGACAAAGGTGGCCACACTACCATTGATGCCAATGAAGAGGTTCACACTGGTCAGCACAACATATGCTGTGCTGGGGATTTTGAACACGAAGGACGCTGGATACATGAGAGGAGTGATAGACCAACTGCAAGATGAAAGGCAACAACATCAGGTAAGTCATTTCCAAACTTAAGTGTTTCCCTAATCATTCTGCAGAGAAGGAATCCCTTACCCATAGAGAAACAGAAGAAGAGCAAGCACAGGCAAGTTGGAGGAGGATACATAGGACTTCTGTTGGAAGCAGATGAAGATGATGATGACGAGTGTGGCTGGAACGATGTAGTTGCACTAGAAGGTGAAAAATACAGCTTTAGATTCATTTCCAGATGACAAAAAAAAAACTAATGCATCTTTCTGCTCTGCACCTGTGTTTTTCAATATCCTTCAGAGTTCCCAAGTCTACTCACAAGAGGAAATTCATAGCAGCATTACATGTGTAAGCAACAGTGTGGTATATAAGAATTCACACTTCTTGGTTCTCTAGAAGTAGCTGATAAGATTCTCACAGGTTCTGGACACAACAAATTGAAAAGCCTACTTTGAATGAGCAGAGCAAAGCGCTATGCAAGCCAACATTCTGGGGCAGATATTTTCAAGTGACATTAAAAATGCCACTGATGCTAATGCTGGAGCTTATGGTTGCCCTCCCATCCTCAGTTCAGCGTTTTTTGTCCGATCTAGGTGAACTACTGCCCAAAAGAGCAAAGGCAGAAGTAAAAGGCAGAACAGTTATCACATGATGAATTAATGTAGTGCCTACTGGCCCTAGCTACACTCTACACTTCAGCAGATACCCTGCAAACACAGGATGGAGGACAGTTTAGAAGAGCCATGGAGTATAGTCCAGTCCTTACCATATCCCAGACAAAGTTGGCCAGCCAGTAGATCACAGGCTTCACACCACTGATGAACTGCAAGTGCTTAGCCTTGCTGACACGTTCCTGGATAAGGAACACCACAAAGCTGGCAGGAACAAAGGACATGGCAAAGATCACACAGATGGAGACTAGGACATCCACAGATGTGGTCATCCTGGACAAAAAGAAGGAAAGCAAAGTGTTTGTATGCTGGTGCTATCTCCCTTGAGATGAAATCAGGCAGTTCATGTGGGCAGTGTAGAAACTCATTTTGCTGTTCTCATTTTGCAAGGTAAAGGATGACCATACCGGGCCATGTTAACTACAGGGATGCTCTCCATCTGTACAGTGAAGGCAATATGCACAGCCTGTAAGTGTCTCAAAAACAGTACCACAACCTGCAGGTCACATCAACACAGTAGTCCTTCTCCTTTCCTCACTACTGTCCTATATAACTTTGTTTCCCACATAATGTATTTACTAGGGTAGACAGGCCGTTTCATATTTACTTATTTATTGATATTTACTTATATATTGACAGTTGATCATATTTACCACAAGTTACATAATGAGAGTAAGCAACTTCAGTATCCCCAGCACCATAACTAGTGCTGACTCTTATGTTTTGGTTACTCATCCTCCTCAAGTAGTAAGGAATTAAACTAGAGTAAAAAAGTAGTGCTGATTTATGAGCAAGTGCTTAACAGTACATGCTGCAGCTTGTCCAGAATACAGACATTACGGCCAACATCGTAGAATCTCAGTGCCATCAGCTACTGACTGCCCATCAATGACACTATAGCATTTCTCACATCACCAGGTTCCAGTAATCACCAGCTGATTATCCCAAACCCAACTGTATTCATGTTAGGACTTACAGGGCCACTTCAGAGAGCTGCTGCTTAGTCAAGTTGAGTGGGTGATTGAAGGCGGTGATCCCATAAGCACTAGGGTTTTTGCCCTGCTGCAGGTTGGCCCGAAGAATGGCATTGTTGATCACATTCAGGAAGGAGGCAATGGCATGCCAACCTTTGTTGTTGAACCACACCTGCAAGAGACCACATCAGTGTCAGAAAGGCATCAGGTATACCAGTTTTCCCTCTTGAACTTCTATCTTTTCATTTCTATCTTATAACTTCTTTCTATCTATTTCCAGATATTTTGCTCAGGGACTGGAATATAGTTTGACCAATAACCATCAGAGGCTTCTGGAAGGAAAAGTATGCCCCTTGAAACAAAGCCACTGATCCTGCACAGAACTCCTTTTGGACTTCTGACTTTTGGACTTCTGACTTCAAAGGAGTAACAGATTTCAGGGAAACCAAGAATAATAAAATCTGTATTTTCTCCACTAGCAAAAAATTTAAGTGTAGAGAGCTCTAGTCTGCACAATTGTCTATGGCAAACTGCTGGGGCTTTGCTACCTAAAAATAACCCAAGGTTACCAGAACTTAAAACAGAAGGCAGAGCAGTGAGGACAGCTGATTTACCTTCACATTGTTCTTTGTGTCCAGTCCTTTCATGAAACTTGCCAAGTTGTTGAGAAACCGATCTCCAGAACTCCCCTGTAAACAGTAAAAAGAGAGTTACTTCTTCTTTAGTAGTACCTTCCCTGTTGTCCTGGACTTTGGGAATCACACTAGGTTTTTCACAGCTCTAACTGTATTCTTTCAAGTCTGCAGCCAGTATTTTCAAAGACAGAGGTGGTAAGAAGGCTAAGAAAGCACAGCTTTCTTCTTCCCCTATACCCTTCTGCAATCCCACCGGTAGCAGAGGTCAGCCTTAGGCCTGTTCTTTTTTTTGTTTGTTTGTTTTGTTTTTTTTCTTCTGACCCAGGGACAAATATTAGCCAGGACTGCAGGTAACCTCCAGAGACAATGGAGCTTAGAGGCAGTCTCAGAAGAAAGCAGTGGCCCAGATTATTTTCTGAGGTAGGACAGACTGCACAGAAGCAGTGAAGTGAGGTTTTAAAAGGGCTAGCAACAACTTGTTAATTCCCTTAAGACAGCCCTCCCCGTCCTGCCAAAAAACACTTGGAGGTGGTCGTTATTTCTATTGTTACTTCCATTGGCTTTCAGCTGGTGTCAGGGAGAACCTGTTCTTTAAAAAGAAAGGTTGTGCAAGTGTCAGATAAGTGTGGTGCTGAGCCTTTTGCTGCTGTCAATCACTCAGCCCGGAAAACCTCACCTCAGAGTTGATGGGCAGAAGCCACTGGAAATCTAACTAACATACACATTCTTCCCCTCTTATTGTTTTCAAGTCATCTCCCAAATAACAAAATTCTGTCATGAGTGCAATCAGGATTTATGGAAACAGCTACTCACCTGTGCTAGCTCCAAGATCTTCTTCACCTGTTTAATGGCATCAGTGACTTCATTGCTTGGAGGAAGCACATGGGAACTTCTGGCTCCCAAGGAAAAGCCTCCATACCTAGGATACAGTACAGATAGAGTGTGAAGCACAGACCAAACTACACATTCAGCTCCAAAAAAGACCACTTCTTCCTCTCTAGTTGTCTCCTTTTTTTGCACCATAACTGAGGCAAATATCTCCAGTCTTACAAAAAGAGCAAAGTATGACCTTTCCACACAGCTGTTGAGCCTTGCTGTCTCCTGCTCCTTATTTCTGAGGTTAAATACTCAGCTTATGACTACAATGCTCTGTCTGCAATGACACAGACAGTCTTTATTGAATGCAGCTGTCCTGCTGCCTGTGCAGGCAAAGCAGGGCATTTTCCTGCTTCCCTTGGTTGAAAAAACAGTCCCTCCTGTGGGACAGTATTGCTATTGCAAATCTTTTCAAGCCGGTGCTGCTCTCCACATAAGGCAGCAGGCTTTCCAGCAATGTTCCTTGGTGTTGTTCCAGCTTATCCTTAACAGTGCCCCCCAGACATTGAACAGTTGAGAGCCACATATAATGAACTATGAAGCAGAGTGAATCTGTCCTGAGCACGCTGCTTAGTTGTTAGTGGACATATATTAGAGAAAAAGCAGTAACTCACCTGAACTCATTCACCCAGATTTTATTCTTTAAACTGCCAAGAGAGAAAAGAAAGCAGATGTTATATATGGAAAAAGAGACAACTGCTACTTACGCTTCAGGCACAGACAGGGAAAAGAGTGCAACACTCCCTCACATCTAGCACATACCTTTAAGGTCCCTTCCCACCCAAACCGTTCTATCACTCTATGTCCCACCTGGGTGTGACTCTACATCTCTGGGTATGCACCCAGACTTATCCATCACTCTGCCTGCAAGGTTCAGGACATGTCACCTCTGTTCCCCAAAGCTGCCATGTCATCACTATAAAGCAGGAACACTTGTATGGATCAGGATAGTTTCAGCTGAGTAGGTCTGGCCATCTGCTGAAAAGCATGCATTGCCCAAGCCTATTTGTCTGTTATGCAGCATCCTAATGACAGCAAGCTGTATTTGTTGCAGATGCAGAAGACAGGATGTGTGTATCAGTTACCTTTTCCCAATGATCTGCGCGTAGGTCTTCACTAGATAGTCTGATATATTGCGGCCTGTGAGATTCTGGAGGATGTCAGCAGTGTCTTGTTCTCGCTGGCATCACCAGGGAAACAGAGATGAATTCCTCATTAGAAAATGCAGCAACCAAATCAGATAGACTGTGCTCAGTGCTGCCCACAGTAACCAAACCCAGCCACTCTGCTCTCCAGAACCATCTCTCACTTCAGGACAACTAAGATCCATCTTACCTGTGGGGGTGGCAGCCCGCCTGCGCCAGGGGGACACACAGGTAGCATCTTCTTGATCTTCTCATTGCTGCACTCGCAAGATGGAGAAGGGTTCTCCATGCTCCAGTTGCCTCTCAAGATTTCCAGGACTGAATCTGGGACTGAAGCAGTGGTCCATTCCTTCTGTCCCACAGTGCAAGGAGTGTCTCTGTGGTAGGATAGAAGCAAGGCAAATGCACTTTTGAAAACAACAATGGTGGGTTTTGCTTAATAGTAATTTAAGTAACTGATGCCACTATACTCAGGACAAGAAGCAGGCTGCAGGACAAATGGAGCTTCACTGAAACAGATAGCTCAGAACAAAAGATCAGGTTCTAACAGATTCTAATGTTAAAGTGATCGAGTCTGCTCAACACTGAGTTGTGCTGGATACTCTCCTCAATCTTACAGCAAACAAAGTGCTTTACTTCAGTCCCACTACACAATGCATTTAGAGCTGAGAGAAAATCACAGCAGACAGCTGCTCCTTGGATGGCCTCTCTGCCCAGGGGCAACAAAACATAGCTCTCCCTCAAGGCAGCCTCAGAGGGCAGATGATTTGCAGCCTTCTCCTAGAACCCACAGCCACGTAATTCAGCTCCTATGTCTGCTTTGGAAATGACAAATTACTTCTCCACAACTGGTCAATGTTTAGGGTACAGGGTTCCAACCTTCTTCTCCACTGTCCTATGATGATGAGCTGTGGTACTTCCAAGCCTAAGCACAGACTATCCCAGGCTGTATATTCTATCTGCACAAGCAACCCACATCTTCAGTTATTTGCCCAAGGCCATCCAACAAGACAGTGTCAGAGCTTGGAAGTACTGCAAATGCTGCTGGCTCTCCATGCTGTCTGCTGGCATTTGTGGAGGTATTAGCCAGGGTTTCTAGTGCAGTCAGAAATAAGATTGTGAATAGCTAGTCAAAAGCATACAGCAACACTATTAGGTCGTATTCTTCATTCAGAACCAAACAGTAATTTGAGGGAGAGACTATCATTTTTTTTCCTCCTCTGTCAGTGAGGACTCGCACTTAGATCTCACTTTCTTGCCGTACTAAGTGCCAGCAACTTTCCTGAAGGTCCCAAATAAAAAAAAAGAGGAATGCAAATACAGGCCTTTTGGTTTAAATCTGGCATTGCTTAAGTATCAAACCCTGAAGCTGGCTTAATCTACTGACCAGAAGCCAAGGCCGTGCTTCTCCTTTGAGCATTGAGTTCTACTTACGGGATGGAGTGTCCCTGCATACAGCGTGTTCCAAAGCCAGGTTTATTGAGAAGGGCATCCAAAAGCTTCTGGGTGCCTGCATCTTCTGGTGCATCATTACTACAGGTTCAGCAAAGAGATATCACCAGGTCAGTGGGATAACAGGCATACTACAAAAACAGCAGCAGAGCAAAGCTGAGAACACAGTGAAAAACCTCAGGAAAAGAACATGGGTAGAAATTTAAGTATGAAAAACACTTGGTCTATGAGCACTCGTCTTTGTTTTTTGTGTGTGCACAGTATCACTAGACTCACAGCACCATAAAGAAATTGAAATGGCTTTGCTAGTAGTTAAGACAGGTATTTAAAGGCTTAAGAAAAAAATACTACAATACCTATAAAATGTACTTCTGTGCTAATCACAGAAAGCAAGTTTAAACAATCAGATAAGGAATTCAGTACTCAGTAACTCAATTCGGCAGAGAAAAGAATTTTAGGATTTAGCATCAGTTCTGAGCCACAAGGAACATACCTAATAAAAGTATACTGCTCATCGTACATCCAGGGCTGTAATTCCAGGCTGGGATACTTCCCAAAGGGAGGAACAATCAGACTGAACATGAGAGCAATACACACAAAGACAGCTGGCAGCACAATCTGAAATTACAAGGAGAGAGTGAGCCTATTTTATTAAGGTGAACATGCCAGAGGCATCATAAGCTTCAAACGATTCAATGGCTCAAGACTTTTCCAGCTTCCAAATAAAATCTTTGCTACAGGACTGGAGGGAATGCCCTCAAGTTGTGCCAGGGGAGGTTCAGGATGTCAGGAAACATTTAATCTCTGAATGAGCAGTCAGGCACTGGAATGAGCTGCCCAGGTTGGTGGTCAAGTCACTGGGTCCCTGGAGGTGTTTCAGAAACATTTAGACATTGTAATAAAGGACGTGGGTTAGTGGGGAAATACTGGTGGATGGTTGGACTGGATGATCTTAGAGGTCTTTTCCAACCTTGGTGACTCTGTGACTTACCAAGGCATCTCTAGACACCAAGACAAGGCTTATCTTCAGCCCTGAACAACTCAGCCTCCACATGCTAGAGACTTTGGATTTGAATCTCATCCACACCTTTCCCATGCAAGAATAGCAGGCAACCATTTGGTTATAAGATTTTCACTTGCACAAGCCCCTTTTTGTTCAGATATGTCAGTGCAGACCAGTTTTGTTGATGAGTTCTTCTGAGGTTTTCTTTCTGCTTCCAACCCTTAACAAAGCATGTGGTCCAGAGCTGTCCCTCCTGAGGGAACCTTGCACGTGTTGGATGATTGTACCTGAGCAAAGAAGCCCTTCCGGCTTCTCTTGGCAATAAGCAGCCTCTTCCACAACAGAGCCACAAACTGTTGCTGGGAGAGCTTCCAGCCCTTCATCTGGTAGGAGCCTTTCCCATCCATGCCACTAAGAAGGTCAGTCTCTCTGGATTCTGCTAGCAAGAAGCAAGAAAGAACTCTTAACTGCAAGCCCACAGAGATATTCCCTCAGAACTTCTGTGCTGAATTAACAAGGTGAAGGCTGGACCAACTACTCTCACTTATCAAAAAAGAGAACAACAAGCAGAGAAAGCAACAGAAATTCACAGAACAGCATTTACATCTTTATCTTTCTGAATCTTAACAGGAGGATGGAACAGGCACTGCTGGATACTGCATTGCCCATGATTTCTGAAGGCAAATAAAACACTACTCCTTTGTCACTCTCAGCTTTGTAATCTGCACTATTTGTAATGTGAAAGAGTGCTCACAAGAAGAAAATAGGCTTGAGAACCAGCAATACCTGGATCAATGTCTGAATCATTAGGGTCAAATGCATCATCTTCTGTAAATGGACGAAGGCAGCTCTGTCTGTCTCCAAATGCACGCCTGTTCCTTCTGGCAGGCAATGTCCCATCTGAAAATAAAGCAGTAGCTGAATTGCTTCCATTTATCTCCAATTAGTACCAGAAAAAGCAAAGCAATATCATTTTCATTTTTACATGACCTTCCATCTGTGGACTGAGAAGCTGAGTTGGAGTGATTCCAATCCAGGAAAAGCTAAAACCATGACTGCTACGAGGTCATATGGTTTATGCATCAATTTTCACATTCTGTCCTAGAAGTTTCTTCCAGTGCTGTGGACATTTATTTATTTATTTATTTTTATTTAGCTACAGAAACTCGAGGCTGCTCTCATTCAAGGAAACTACTTGCTTAATATGCGTGTGACACCAATAACAGTTTGCTAGCATTAGTTTTTCAGGAAATGCTCGAGAGCATTGAGTTACCCTCAGAAAAAGAGAAAGTCAGACAGCACTGTGATTTGGCCCTGTCAATAATTTTTCCTACTCTTCAGAGTAGATGGTGTCACTCAAATTCACAATACCTCAAACACTAGAACCTCTCCATGTGAGTAGGCAGGAAGAAACATTACACAAACACACTTAAAACATACTAAGAAGAGCTGCCTTAGATCATAAAAAAAAATCTCACTGCAGAAGAGTTCCAGTTCAGCCACAAATAAGGACTGTCACACCAAAGCACGTGTCACTGTATAGCTGGACACACCTCCATATGTAAAGGTCACTCACCTGTTCAAATATAGTTATACTGAGGCCAGGAACACTCCTTGCTTGATACATGCATTAGATTCTTTCCTGCCCAGGGAGCTAAAGCCTGCATTGAGACCTTAATGCTGTAATTTCTAGACTTTGTCAGCCATGTGCTTAAACAAGTGACAGTATCTCTCCCTTAAGTCTCCTTCAACCCCATAGGAAACAACAACACTCACCTGAGGTTTCTGCATCCACACCACTATCATCAGCCACTTTGAGGAAGATCTGAAAGACCATGGTAAGTGTCAGTTAAAATTAGAAGGGAAGCAATACTGTGATGACTCCTTCAGGAAATACCATGAGAGAGCCCAAGATTGATGTGTGCAGCATGAGAACAGATACAGGATTTATTCCCTGGGTTATGGGAGCATGAACTTCCTTTCTGGCTTTCAGAAGCACAGCCTGAAACCACATAGCAGCTGTTTCTCCTTTCCAAAATCAGTTCTCAGTGTATCTTAAATACAAGCTATTTCCTATGTCTGAAAGAGACTTTGGTACTAAATTTGTCAGTTAAAACAGTCACAAGTAACAGTCCTACACAGTCCTCTGACAAGGGCCTACGGCTATTGGGTTTCTCTAAAGAACAATCTTTGGTATCAAAAATGCATGCTTTCAGATAAGTGCAGTACAAAGTATCCCTAAAAATACCTCAGAAGTGTTTACACAGTCATTATAAACCAGTCTGGGGCTAACCTTCACATGACATCTCAGCAGTGTGCAATCGAGTACAAAGGACCTATACTTGCCTGTATCACATTTCCATTTTTAATGCACACGCTTTAACAGTGCAGAAGAGAATCCATTTTGGAGAGGTGCACAGAGCTGCCTGCTCCACAACAAACAGTCAGATATTTACAGGAAGACAGCCTTTTTCTTACTTTTGCCATGATTCGTTTTCCCTAGTTCAAGTGGAAAAAAGAAGCTTAAGCTCACTCACCTCCTCTAAGGTGGTCTCAGAAATGCCATAGCTGGAAATGCCAAGGTCAGAAAGACGGTCATCAATTTCATGGAACAGCTCGACAAAAGCTCCCTCTTTAGCAGCTTTGTATGGCAAGACATAGGTTAACTCATGACCAATGTCCTCAACCAGTCTTGCCTCAGGGACGTGTTTTGTAATGAGATTTGAAATTGCAGAGACATCTAGAAAAACCAAAGGAAAAGGTAATGTTCATCTTTTTACTCTGTTCACCACGTGGAAAAAGAGCTTGGTCTGAAAAAGGTCCTGCCAGAAGGAAAGGAGGCAAAATGGGACAACCTTGGAAAACAGCTCATTTCTATGGAAAATATGGGTTCTTTTTACATTCAGCAAAGACTTGGACCCAAGCCTAGCGACTGCTTTTATTTGAAGAATTTGAGATATCTTTTACACTACTGCAAGACATACTGATAGCAGGTGTGGTAACTATACCATCTTTGATAGTCAAAATGAACTCAAAGTGGCTTATTAGACAAAAATGTTACTATATTTATGGATTTAAAATTACTGTGTCTGTGATCTTGATAAGTAAGCCTCTGCATTGCTACAATAATTGAACAAAATTAAGGCTATTGTTAAAGGTCAAAGAAGGAACAATGTTATCACAGGGACTGAATACCATACTCTTTTTCCAAGCCTCACCTATTGTCAGAGTGTCACTTTCATGGTCACTGCCAAGGCCAGCATCAGAACTGCTCTGGGAGACGCTGTCATCCTGGTCACAAAAGAGGAGATAACCAGTAAAAAATGTTAGTTTAGTTAGAAAATAGGCATGTCTGGATGCTATGATCTTTGTAACTCTAAGCAAATGCTGCAGCATGCTGGGTACTCTACAGAAGAATGTGAAAGTAAAGTCCTTGAAACAGCACTAAAATACATGCAAGAAGTCACAGCAGTAGGCATATACAATAGAGAAGTGCGCATTCCATCTATCCTGTCTCTCTCCAAGAAACTTTGGAAACAATGGCTTTGAAAGAAACTATAATGAAGCATACATTCCATGCAACACTTTAAGTAGATGTAGTCTGCCATAATACCTATGAAAGAAAGCAAAACTTCTTTTTTAAAGAGATTTCTCTTCAATACATTCTAGTATGTAAAATCTTAACTGCTGCTTCCTGTAAGTCTAAAATTTCACACGTGAAAGACCAATATAACCAGGAAGAGTTTGCTGTACCTTCTTCAGATAGGACACTGTGCTGCTGCTGTTTCGACAGGAGCTCAGAGAGGAATCCACATCTTTCTTGACTAGGGTCAAGTAATAGCCTGTTCCCAGTTGGTTCTTCAGGAAAAGAGAAGAACCAACACAGCAGAGCTTGCCATGAGAAATGATGGCAATTCGATCCCCCAGAATGTCTGCCTCATCCATGTGATGTGTGGAAAGAATGATAGTGCGGCCTGGAAGAAAGCAAAGGAGACACTGCTGTAAGTCAACTACACTCGTGTTTCCAAGCCAAGAAAGGCCATTACCATCTGGGTTTTGTCATGAAGTTGAATGGGAGGTTTGTTTCCCAACTTGTAGCTTGTTTGAACAAGGTTAGTCATATGGAAAAGAGTCTGAAATGTTGTCACAAGAATATTCTCCCAACCCTTTGCACATCATTGCCACACTCAGCTGAAGTAGGTTAACTTCATAACAGCAATCACGGCTACAATAAAGCAGGATAGTGCTGCACATAAGGCATGGGTTTCTGTCTTTGAGTATCCTGACAATCTAGTGAGGAGCTTTGTTCAGTTCTAATCTGAACTGGATAAAAAATAAGGACAGGTGAGAGCAGAATGTGCTTATCCCACAAGCTCTTTGTTCCTTTCTCAGTGCAGGCAACAATGGATTTGCAAAGACATACTGCTATTTTGGGAACAGTTGTGAATCAGAGATTGATTTTCTTTTGCTTTTCACAACACTGTTTCATTAGGAGTACAAAAAAAGACCACATACCTTGTCTATACTTCAGAAGCAGTTCCCATATCCCTCTCCGAGAATAAGGATCAACTCCAGCTGTGGGCTCATCCAGAATGACAACTTTGGAGCCACCAACAAAGGCTAAGGCAACTGAGAGCTTCCTCTGCATGCCACCTGAAAGATGCAACAAGAAAGAGGGGGTCAGGCTGATGCAAAGACCAGAACAGAAATGAGAGTAACACAGGGGAAATTGAGCTCTCCAGGAAAAAGCAAAATTGAGCACTGAGAAGACTGAGTGCTGATACTGTTTTATGCCATCAGGGTCTCATCACCTGCAGGACAAAGATTAATTCATCAGGATAATTTTCCCCAATGGGGCACAATTCCTCTACAGGAAACCACGTTACAACCCCTTTATAAATGAATCATCTGTATCTTAACATCAACAGTACCATATTCCTTGCTCTGATGCCTGGCCAAATTTTGAGGATCTGGAGCAGGTCTCTAAAAACTTGAGCTGAAGGAACAGGTGCCCAAGAGATTCCCCTCCAGTGGGAGCGTGTCAGAGGCAGCAGTAACATTATACTTCATATTATGGTCTTCAATGTGAAGCCAACCTGTGACAATCTGCTCTACCTTACTAAAGCCAAATGTGTTGATAGTTGAGTCAGAGACAAAACAGTCCCAAGTCCTCAGATACCCAGGACAGATTGATACACAAATCCTGGTATTCCTGAACAAAGGGAAAGGACATCAACTGAAGAAAAAGCCAACGTAAGAAGTGCATGGTGTTCACATGTTCGGATGGGATTTTTTCATAAGGCAGGTAGCAACAGAATGAGGGGAAATTGCTTTAAACAGAAAGAGGGTACATTTAGACTACATATTAAATGAGATTCTTTACTGTAAGGGTGGTGAAACACTGGAACAGGTTGCCCAGAGAGGCTGTGGATGCCCCCTCCCTGGAAGCATTCAAGGCCAGGCTGGATGGGGCTTTGAGCAACCAGGTCTACTAGGAGGTGTCCCTGCCTATAGCAGGCGGGTTGGAACTACATGATCTTCAAGGTTCCTTCCAACCCAAACCATTCTAAGATTCTACGAAATAGGGGTCAAGTTACTTGAAGTTTAGGGTCTGAGCCACCTTCACCTAAACCTGTAAAACTCAAATATTCTAGTTAGCATTTGGAGAACATATATCATGGGTAGCTATATTACAGGTACACAGATTCCATGGTATGAGGGAATGCCCCCTGTCAAGATTGAAACAAATACAGAATACTCAGAAAAAGTGATTGTTTTTTTACAGTATTAGACAGCATAAATACTGTAAGTATTGTTAAGTTTACTAGCATATGATGATTAGATACTTAATAAATAGCTGATTTTTTCAAGTTCCTAGTCGTGCAGTAGCCTGTATATCTGATTGGCGGATCCAAACAAGACCTGTGATGCAGACTCTGTCAAGTCCTCCCTGATAGAGCCTTTCTGAAGCTGAGGGAGCTGCTGACAAACGTAAAAGCTGATGAACCTACCAGAGAGTTTGCTTGTCCTGACTTTCAGTTTGTGAGGCAAACCAACGTCCATTGCCATTTGCTCCATTTCCTCTTTTACCTTCTTTTCTGGCAACCCTTTGAGTCGAGCATAGAACCAGATGTGCTCTTCCACAGTCAGCCTAGGGAACAAGAGCAAATTCAGGGCACAGATGTGAGCTGGAATTCGTCCTTGCATTAGCACTACACAAAGCATATTTGTTTGCTTAGGTAAACATCTTTTAAGACTGAGTTTGTAGAAAGCAGCTACAGATTGGGTACGTTCTGGGCTTGATTTCAGAATGCTGCTATTCAGCACTAGTGCAAATAATATTCCTTTTAAAGGGCTCAACAAAGTAACGATAACACCCCAATTCAGCAGGCAGTGCTAAACCATTTAGCCAAATTAAGTTTAGTGCAGCAGATTTCTTTGAAGAGAGGAGAAAAATAAGACTGCATGCTCATGTCAATAATTCATAGGCACATATAAACCCACTAACAATTAGAACACTCTTATACCAATCTCACACTACCCTGCTGTCTGTCACCTCTCATACAGCTAAAGATACAGCTGTCTTAGCTCAAATAACACTACTTTCCTAAGGAACCCAAACTTTCAGTAGCACCAGCCCTGCATCATACGGATGCTACTCACAAGTCAAACAGCACGTTGTGTTGTGGACAGACACCCAAGTTTTGCCTGATGGTGCTGAGCTCTGAGCGGATATCTTTACCCAGGATGAAGGCAGTACCAGAAGTAGGGGGGAATAAGCCAGTCAAGATGGACCTGAGGAACAAAAACAACAGATTCCAGCACTAAGAAGTGGCTGCTGTACTTGATATGACGGATGAGTGAAGAGTGAGAGAAAGCCTTTGGGAGCTCCTCCATCAGGGAAGTAGTCCAAGAGATACATATTACTAATGGATGAAAAATTGGCTCCAGTGGTTTTAACGCAGTGATCAAAGCACACCCCATGGTGGTGCTTGAAGGAAGTATCTTTTTTTCCTCTAAAAGCTTCCCATCCTTTCAAGCTCAACTCATTTCCTTTCACTGATAAGTCAGAATCACAAATGAGACTACTAAGAAATGTTGCCAGCAGATGCACTCGGGCACAGCCTCAAACTGAATGACCTCCAGTTTCAATCCTCTGTATCTGTGCATCTTCTAAACAGTTGCAAAATTGGAGTAAATCAGCAAAGCTCCTCTCAAATTAGTGAAGCACCTTCAGTGGAGCTGCACTTCACTTGTATAGCAATCACATCGTACTGACAGGAACAGTAATATTTAGAAACAGTTCCACCATATTAAGGTATTACATTAATCTTACATGGTAGTGGTTTTCCCTGCTCCGTTATGTCCCAGAAACGATGTGATCTGCCCTTCGTAGAAATTCAGTGTGAGACCATCCACAGCAACCTTCTTGCCATCACGATAAACCTTCACCAGGTTCTGGATGGAGACACCAAGACTCAGATGCATAGGCTCTTCCTCCTTGCAGACTGAAAGGAAAACAGAGCAAAGTAGAAGGGGATATGATGGGTTTTAAAAACATTTAACTAGGTGGGAGTTCTAAGAAACATCACATTCCCCTAAGCCTGTGGAGATCCATGAAGAAATGAGCAATATGAGTAACTGACCACATTTCTTTCAGTGACAGAAATCTTCCACATAATATCCTCTTAGTTCTTTTCATTCTACGGACTGCACCAGGAGCACATGAATCTCCAGTATCACTACAGTTAGCAGAAACTAGAGGAATTCACAGCTCCGAGGCTGGAGTACCTGCTTGGCTAAGTACCTTGGGTTTCTCTAAACACCTAATCCCAAACTGAAAACAAATGGATAACTAATTTTCACCTTAGTCAGGCTGGTACATCTGCCCTTGAACTCTTCACAGGAGGAGACCTGCAGCTTCCTTCAATTCCAGTGCTTACCTTCTGAGGGCCCCTTCTGGTCAGGATGAAGGTGCTGCCTGTCCTGGGATTCTTCACCAAACCAATAGGATTTTGTGAAAGGAAAGTACCAGGGTCTGGGAATTCCATACTGGCCTAAAGAGAGAAAAGCATTACATGAACTCAGCTGCAGCTGGTCATTTTTTCATCTCAGTTTTCAAAGCAAGAAGGAAGCATTCCACCTTCCACAAGCCTCTAGGTTAGGCAGGGCTAAGATGATCTTTACTGCCAGCCTTTAGAGTAAATGTAATTTCTTTTCCAGAATTTCCATTTTAGGGTTAGAGGTTCTATTCTAGAACTAGTACGTGTGGTGCTAATATCATCAGTGCTCACCCCTCTCCACCCACCCCCCCAGCCAGCAGTATCTGAAGTATTAGCAGTTCATGGAAAAGAAGAGCTGAAATGCACCAAACTTCCTGGGGCTAGCTTAGCCATCACCACAACAGGGCACAGCTTCTGTGCTGGGAAACAGGGGAAATAGTCACTGCTAGAAGCCACAACAAAAGGTCTGTGCTAGTGGTATGGGATTTTAATCCATGACCTTTCTGCAGCTCTGCTTAAAAAAGCATTTGTTTTGCATCTTGTCAAAGAAGTAGGATATAAAGCGTGAAGTTATAACCTTTCCCACTGAAGCAAATCTCACCTGGGAAGACAGACTCAATGTACCAAGTCATGACCCCATAGAGGAACGTGTCAAACAACATCATCACAGCAGATGTAGTGATGCTAAAGCCATCTTC